>JANUWF010002285.1:0-1200000 GCA_026120185.1 Voacanga thouarsii
ACTCTTTCTAAAACTAATTTCTCTTAAAGCTTTGAAACCTCACATTGTTATTTTCATGAAGCACAATGCTCTTGTTCATTTTATCCCAAGTGGGGAATGTCATTGAGTACTCAATAAGGGTGGACTACTAGGACTAGTCTTTGAAGAGGTTAGGGTGAGTCTCCTCAGGAGGTGGCCACCTATCGAGGGGTGAGTCCTTCTCGGATAAGATGCCTGTTCCGAGTGAGTCGTGCCGGTCCGGAGCTAGCTGAGTTTATTTTGTTTCGGTCAAGTGGTCTGTTTTTGCTCGAATGGACACCCGGTGGTTGTTTGGGTATAGAGAAGGAGGAGTATCTTGCCCAGTAGGCCGATCACCTACTTTTTGTCGATCGCACAACGTGTTAGGCATTCGACCGATTATGGGGCCCAAAGTGTGGTAACCCATATCCCTTTCTTTCGAGTGGTTGATTTCATTACTTATGTATGGCTAGAAGAGCCAAAACGCCACTCTTGCTTATGACTAATGTTTATTGCTTGCCAATGTTTCTCTTATAAAGATTTCACACTTTGCATCCATGAACTGTTTTCGCTAAACACCCAAAGCACACACGGACTTACTGAGATTTACGTCTCACCACCTTTTATCATGATTTCGAGGTTGATCTGTTGTGGGTGAGTAGCTACCTTGGAAGAGAATGTGGTTTTTTTTTGATTTTATGTATTGCTTTGGGGAGACGAGTGTGGATGATTTTAATTATGGTTTTTGTTTTGGAATTTCATGGATGTACTTTTGAAGTATTTTTGGGTTGTAATAAATTCTTTTAGCTTGAGTATTATTTATTCCAGCAATTTTTATTTGTGACCTAGTTATAAAGACCCCTTGTCCTTTGGACTGGGCGACATCCCGGCCACTGGCGGGCCTAGGTTTTCGGGGTGTTACAAGTGGTATCGGAGACTAGGTTATAGGCAAATATTGATGACATGTGATTTATTCATTTAAGTTCAAATCTTATCTAACCTATTTTATTGATGTTTGTAGGATGGTTAGACGCTTAGGACATGACAAGGAAAGGGCAACGAGTGGCACCCACCCTACTATCTAGATTAGGAGGACCTTTCCGGTTCCCCGACCACTACCTCGGCCGGTTGACCCTATAGAGGATGACAATGATGTTGAGGATATCCCTATAGAGGATAATAGTGATGATTGAGCTTGACTTGATGGAGGATAGCGATGAGGACGAGGTCCAGATCCTTGAACCACCTCCAATCCCGGTGATAGATATAAGCTCGACGGTGAGGATGATGTTATGATAGTGGAGCCTGGACCCCACCTTCCTAATCCCGAGGTGGATTTAGCGACTGACTAGTGGATGACCGGGAGATAGACTATGTAGTCTCCCCCCGGACCTTCCTTTATTCCTCCCTTGACCGAGTTGAGGTCGGGGAGGAGTTCTACAAGCCCTGGGAAGGAGCCTGCTGGAGGGATTTGCTAGCGGTGAGGGTGGATTTCTCTAAAAACACGTGGTGACCAAGGATGGCATCAAGGTAGACCTAGCAAAGGTTGAAGCAGTATCAGACTGGAAGCAGCCGGAGAACATTACCGAGATTCAAAGCTTCTTGGGATTAGCTGGCTATTATAGGAGGTTCATCAAAGGATTTTCAACGCTCACATTGCCTATGACTTGACTGCTGAGGAAAGATGTACCATTTGCTTGGTGTGAGAAATGTGAGAAGAGTTTCCAAGAGCTGAAGCGGAGATTAATGACAGCACCAGTGTTGAGCCTGCTAGAGGAAGATAAGCCTTACGCTCTGTATACCAATGCTTCGAAAAAAGGTTTAGGAGCCATGTTGATGCAAGACTGGAAGGTGATCGCCTATGCTTCCCGGAAGTTGAGACCTCATGAAGTCAATTACCCCAAGCATGACCTAGAGTTGGCTGCTATTGTGTTCGCTTTAAAGAAATGCCGACACTACCTGTACGGGGTGGAATATGAAGTGTTCATTGACCACAAGAGCCTAAAGTACATCTTCACCCAGAAGGATTTGAATCTAAGACAACGAAGATGGATGGAATTTTTGGAAGAGTACCGTTACCCAATCAACTATCATCCCGGGAAGGCCAATGTTGCTACTAATGCCCTGAGTAAAAAAGTTAGTATGCCTAGACAAAGAGTGCAGGAGATTCAAGTGGTTCAGGATGTGTTGGACAGAAGAACGGAAGTGCTAGGGGAGAAAATTATTGTTAGCAACCTGATGTTGATACCATATCTAAGGCGGGAAATTATTAAAGCCCAGCAAGGCAATGCAGAATTTCAACTTTTCAAGGACAAAGAGCTCAAATAGCAAGGCAGTGAACTCTGGCAAGACAAAACGAGAGTTTTGTATTTCAGAGATCGGTTGTGTGTACCCGAAGAACATCAATTGAAGGATAGTATTTTAGAAGAGGCACACAAGAGCAAGTACACCATTCATCCGGGGGAAGTCAAAATGTACCAGGATCTGAAAAGGACCTATTGGTGGCCCAGAATGAAGCGGGACGTGGTTAAGTATGTCTCGACATGTCTCACTTGTCAGAAGGTCAATGCGAAGCACAAGAAGGCAGCGGGAGTGTTACAATCGTTACCAGTACCTGAATGGAAGTAGGAGGAAGTGACCATAGACTTTATTACTGGACTTCCTATGTTAAGGAACCAGAAGGACACCTTATAGGTAGTGGTGGATCGACTGACCAAATTAGCACATTTCATACCAGTGAATGTAAGAGATTCCATGGAGAAGTTAGCTTAGACCTATGTGCGAGAAATAGTCTGACTGCATGGAGTGCCTTCAAGTATTATGTATGATCGAGACCCAAGGTTTACATTTCGATTTTGGGGCAAGTTATAAGAATCAATGGGGTCGAGTCTAAAGCTCAGTACGACGCCGCATCCGCAAACTGATGGGCAGTCAGAAAGGGTCATACAGATACTAGAGGATATGCTGAGAGCGTGTGTTCTATATTTCGGAGCTAAATGGATCGAATGTGTGCCGTATGCGGAGTTGTCGTATAATAACAATTACCAAGCTTTGATTGGGATGGCTCCATATGAGGCATTGTATGGACGTAAGTGACAGGTACCGCTATACTGGAGTTGGTCAGAAGATGGTCATATAAGCAAAATCAGAGAAATCTGTATTCAATAAATGTTGGACAAGGTTAAGTTAATCAGAGAAAGGTTGAAAGCAGCCTAGAGCCGACAAAAGAGCTATGCAGATAATAGCTGCATAGAGCTGGAATTCTAGGCAGGAGATAGTGTATTTCTGAGATTGACACTAAATAGAGAGATTCTGAAGCATCCGAAATGTGGGAAATTGAATCCGAGGTATTTAGGGTCGTTCCCGATAAAAGAGAGAATTGGGCTGGTGGCATACCGATTGGACTGACAGGAATTCACGACGTGTTTTATGTATCCCAGTTGAAAAAGTACAATGTCAATCCTGGTCATGTTTTCAAAGATGAGCCGTTGGTGTTGTAACCCGACTTGAGCTATATGGAGAAGCCCGTGAGGATATTAGATCGTAGTATCAAGACTCTCCGGAACAAGCAGATACCGATGGTAAAAGTGCAGTAGGAGCATCATGGCACGCGAGATGCAACATAGAAAATAGAAGAGTGGGTAAAGCAGAAGTATCCCGATCTGAGATAGAGGTACGCTTGAATTTCGGGATGAAATTCTCCTAAGGAGGGAAGGATGTGAAACCCTAAATAAAACCAACCCTAGAGTAAGGGAATCGGGATGCATATCATATTTTCTTGCATGCATAAGTATATTTTTCAATGATTTTATGTAATTTGGATTTGTGATTTATAGTCTAGAAGGCTCAATTGTTCTTATTGAGTAGGAAGGGCAAAATGATAATTTTGCTTGAAGTGAAAACAGGGAGATAGCTTGAAGATTAAATGGCAAAAATATTTGGGAGAGAAAATAAGAACAAGAGTTGTTGTGGTTTAGTGGTTAGAGCATTGGAATTAATCTCTAATGTCTTGAGTTCAAACCCACCCACCCCCCCAATTAAGTTTTATCATGATTAAATTTTATTTTTATAGGGTAGAATATCTTGGGCCTTGCATGCCATGAGTAGAAGTAGGAGTGTTGTCCTAAGGGAGACTTGAAGGGAATGTCTTAATCCTACTCTTGTGCCCTACAAAAATTCTTAAGGGATTCATGCCCTTTTTCTTCCCTAGCTTACCTTAAATTATTCATCAATTAAGCTTGTTCAATTATCCAAATCCATATTTTATTTCCAGAAAATTCCAGCAAGGTTCTCTGATCTTAGAATTTCGAAATGTCTCCTTAAGGATAGAATGTTGACTAAAAATAGGGAAGGAGTTAAGGAAGGTTCCCAAGAGAATTAATCTCCATGGTTGAACCTTCAAACTCTACTCTATAAGTGTTTATCTTCTTCATGTAGCAATCTGGAAATTTTCCAGCTTCTTGGTCAGTTCAACTTTCAAAAGCTTTAGCCTTTTGTCTCACTCAACTGCTGCCAAAAAATATCCAAATTTTTCATCTTGAAGACTGAAATCATTGGCCAAAAATTGGATTGCATAAGAGCTGTGCAAACCAGGAAAATTCCTGGGCAATTTCGCAGCTTGGTAGGCCAAAAACCAAGCTGTTTCTTCCACCTTTCAAACCAGCAATTTAACTCTGTCTTTCCTCCATAAAGAAGGCTGGAAACCAGCCTTAAAGGACCCTTCAATACCCCTTCCAACCATCTACAAGTCGGCTGGAACATTGTAGAAAAATCTGCACAAAAATTCCAACAAACCTGTTGAATGAACAACCAGAAATTCTAGCCTTTCTCCCTCTTCAACCATGTCCGAAACTCACTCCCATTTCTCTGTAAAATCAACCTTAGTCGGCCATGAACTGAACTTCATCACCTCCTCCATTGATCTGCATGAAATGAACACCATAGCCATTCCTTAAATCACTCCAATCACTACAATCAAGCCTTCAATTGGAATTCAAAAATTCAGCAAATTACTCCATGAAACTCCCATGGATTAAGCCTCAACCAACCAGAAATTTCCTCCACCATTGCACTCCACATTTTGGCCACCCTATAGCTCCTTCAACCTCATTCATCTCAGCAAAACTTTAGCAAATTTCAGTCGGCCATAGCAGCTCCAAGAACCTCCATCAACCAAACTATTCTTACCATATCTTCTACCTTATTTCACTCCCTAAATTACTCATTTTAAATTTCAAACAACCAGCTTTCCCTCTTCTCCCTAATCTAAAAATTCAATCACAAGAATTCCTCTAGCCATTCGGCCAACCCCATTCAGCAAATTTCGTCCAACTTCTCTCCATTCTCTCTATTCTCTCCAATTCTCCAAGAACACCAAGAACACACACCACCACTCTCCAAGCCTAAGACCACTCTAAACACCTCCAATCTCTCCTGAAAACCTCCAAATCACGTCTACTCACCCTTTAGAATCCACTTCTATACTTTATAACGTCAAACATTGAAAATAAAATTCTGCTCACAGATTAAAACTAGAATTTTTCTTGAAGATTCAAGAACTCTCTCAAGGTAACCAAGAACGATTATGTTCATTGCTTTTCCCCTTCAATCTTTAATATAATACACTAATGCTCTCTATCTCTCTCTCTCTCTCTCTCTCTCTCTCTCTCTCTCTCTCTCTCTCTCTCTCTCGGCCAAAATGGTTGTCTCAACTATGGCCATTTTCTCTTTTTCCTTCTTGGTCGGATCAAGTCTCCAAGCGTGTGGCCTCTCTTGAGACTTTTTCAAGGTAGTCATCATTCGAGTATGTCTCTTTAGCCCTCTCCTTAATTCTAAAATCATATCTCGTAGATGTAGTTAGAAAAGGATGGAATATGATTAGAGATTGAGTAGGTGTTTGTATGAAGGAGTTGGGATTGGAGCATGAGGATGTTTTGTCATGATTGAGTTTTATGATATTTTGTAGTTGTTGCATGCTCTTCATGTCGTGAGTTAGTGTGAATGATTAAGCGTGATAGATATTATGTCACCTTTGGTGAATAGGATTTTATGTTCTTGTATTCTTGTTGAAGCCATGAATATGATTATGTTTAGTAAAGTTTAGATCATGTGATGGTAGATATAGATTTAAGCCTTTATTCATGAATTGAATGGTTTGTTGATTAGTGTTAGAGTTTATGTTCATGATTATTGTTAGCAATAGGAGAATTATGATCATGACCTTGTTGATCCTAAACTATTTAAGTTACCCAATTTTATTACATTAATAAAAATTAGAACTATATTTTCTTCCCATAATTTCAAAAACCCTAGAAAGTTTGGAATTGGATTGTTAAATGGAATAGTGATCTTTTAGCTAAATAAATGATATCTTTTATTAAAAATAAAATATATAAATATTATATACAATAATAATATTAAATAAAGCCTTTTATATAAGTAATCATAATAAGTAAAATATTAATCTTATAAGTCATATATTCATAAATACTATTAAAATTTATTTATTATCTTTTAATCAAAATATAACAAAATTTACTAATTATTAATTTTATTTAATATTTTCTAACTATTAATTATTAATTAAGAGAATAGTAATAATTTATTATTTTAATATCATCTAGGACTTAGGACCTTCATCAAATAAACCTTAGTTTATTTATTGATAACAAAGATTAAATTTGAACCTATAACTTATTAATAATTATTTCACAATCCCTAGTTATTTTATTATCAAGCTAGATTTATTTTATAAAATCATTTTATCATCTAGCCTTTTACTAAGTGGGAGAGGGGTTCTAACTGCCCCACGGCTTGCATCACGATCTTCATTAGAGATTGTGGGTCCCCTCGCATCACCCAGGGAGTGAACCTATATAGGATGGGGATACCACAAGGATCTAGATCTAATGGAGGGATGTAATTAATAACCCGGGGCATGTACTGTGATCGGCCTGCCCCTTGTTGGAGGTCATAGTGCGAGGTATGTCCATAGGAAATGAGAGGAAACGGCCATCCCCTCGATGGAGTTATCTTCTAGATCATTACCTAGAAAGGAAATTAATTTGTGGTGGTTAACGCACTTTGCTTAGGAAACTGTTAATCTTCCTAAGAAGCTATGTCAGTTTTCTTAGGAGCCAAATTGATTATTATCAGTTTTGATAATAAGGATAAAGTGCACATATTTGTTTTGTTTTCACAAACTGAATCTTTTTCTTTTATTTTTCGATTTTTCATAAATGGTGGGAGGTTCTTTTAGTCTATTGGCTGTTATTCTTCAAGAGAATAAGCTAATGAGACCAAACTATGTGGACTGGAAGAAGAACTTGGACATAATACTCACAGCGGAAGATTATAAGTATGTCCTTTACGAAACCTGCCCTGTTATAAGGGAGGGTTCCACCGCCGAGGAGCGTGAGGCTGAGAAAGTATGGAAGAAGGCCAACGAGATAGCTCGTTGTTACATGTTGGCCTCTATGTCTAATGTGCTCCAATCCAAACATGAGCACATGACCACTGTGTATAATATAACCCAATCATTAGCCATGATGTTCGCAGATAAGAGCCGACCCACAAGGCAGGAGGCTCTTCGAACCATCATTAACACTAAGATGGCTAAGGGTGCATTAGTCAGAGAGCATATGCTCAAGATGATTACTGCTTTCGTAGAGGAAAAAATCTTACGGGCTGTCATTGACCCCGAGAGCCAAGTGAACATGGTTCTCGAATCTCTACCGGGTTCCTTTACTCAGTTCAAGTTGAACTATGAAATGAACAAGTTGAACATGGGTTTAACTGAGTTGATGAAGGAGCTCTAGATGGCGGAGAAGGTCATGAAGCCACAATCTAAGGCTATGATTGCTAAGGCTTCATCTTCTGGAACTAGGCCCAAGCCTATGTAGTTCAAGAAGAAGAAGGAGAATGCAGCGGCCCAGCCCAAGACCCAGCCCAAAGACAAACCTAACGGCAAGTGCTTTAATTGTGGATTGAAGGGACACTGAAAAAAAGAGTGTCCGAATCTTCAAGCTAAGAAAAACCCCACAGGTAATGTTTTCTATCTAGAGTCTATATCAATAGTTGGATCAACTTCCACTTGAATTGTTGATTCAGGGGCCACTGATCACATTTGTAACTCTTTGTAGGGGTTTAGAAAGATTAGAAGATTCCAGAAGGGCGAACATTGACTACGAGTGGGAAATGGAGCACAAATTTGGGCCCTTGCAGTAGGAGAGCTGGATCTTGTTTTTTATTGTAATGGAATAGTGGTTTTGAAAGATATTTTATATGTACCTGGATTTCGACAGAATTTGATTTCGGTTGCGAAACTAATAAATCAAGGATATTCTGTATCTTTCCATTCTGGTATTTCTATCAGTAGAGATGGAGAAATTTTATGTACTGGGCACATGTATGGGAATCTATTTTTCTTAAACCCTATTAACAATTAATTAAATAACGCTAAATCTGAACCTTTAACAAAGAAGAGAAAGACCAATGTTAGTGACTCTTATCTTTGGCATCTAAGATTGGGTCATAGCTGTTGAGATTCGTGGACTCCTAAATGCGGAAAACATCCATGAATCCCTTTCAAGGATCCAAGAAAATGGTTAAGAAGATCTAAGGTTTATAGAATTACCTTTCGTTTAGAGTAATCGAGATCATGAAATTCTGATTATGCTATTGTACATGCAACCAGAACGATCAGCAGACGCTGCAGTGTACGAACGTCCTCTATCAGATACACACGGCGAACTGACTCGTTATCCCGAAAGGGCTAGCGCCTAGGGTTTGAGAGGGTTTTTTTCTGGTGAATGGAGGCACGAATATTTCCAATAGAACAGGGCTCTTGAGAAGACGACTAGGGTTTTCTTAAAAAAAAATCCCCGAACCTCTAAGAGTCTAATTCTGATAATATCTTATTATATTTTAATTTCAATTCAAATTAAATTAAAACTAATATGATAAGATTCTACCATTATCTTGGTAATTTAACTAATTAATCTACCAAGCCAGATTCTTATAATCTAGACATTATCCAGATACATCGAATGTGAACATATTTCCAAATTTATTGTATCTGGTAAATTTTCGAAGTTCGATTAACTTAGACATATTTCCAGATTCATCGAATCTGGTTACCAGAAAAATAACTTAACAAGTTCACTTATTGTGTGACCCTATAGGTTCATTTAACACTAGCAGTGTGCCTAAATCATATTTAAATGGCCCATAAGTTATAAGTTGTTTCTATCAAAACATTATAACTATCCAGGTTAAATGAAAATTAATGATCTCTTTGAACCAAACCATAATATTATATTTAGTCCTTTTGTCACACGATATCCAGATTAAGCATAAGGTACAGAGCATGTCATCCTTATTAAGATTAATTGATTATTTCTTGATTTCATAGTAGACTGTTCAAACAAATGACATCAATATCTTAGATTGATATATTTGAGCATGGCCATGCATTTGAATAGTCTAACTTATCAAGGGGCCCATGGATATCTCTCCCATAATTGAGAGGGATAAATTCCTTCACTATCAATCATATTCCTCTCCTTAATTTATTCTATATCCAACAGTAGTCTAATTTATTATCTGGTTAAAGACAACTTTAGACGACGTCAAAATCTAGAACTTATCAAGTAGGAAACTATGATGAATTTTGGTCGAAGGACTTTTAATATCATTATGGCTAGAAAGTATTTATGACATTTTCCATGAAGTACTCTCATAGTGGGTTATGTCCAATACAATGTTCTCTAATATTTATTTATGTTTTGACTTAATATCACAAATATCCATGACCTGTAAAATATAGCCATCAAGTCACAAACATACTAATCTTAATTTATTATTGTTCCAATAATAATAATAATCGATCAGGGATAGTTTTAGAATAGTCATTGTATTCATTGCTGGGTTTTATTATCAAGTCACATACTTGATGACCACAAAATAAAATGCACTATTTATGGAAAAGAAAACCTCATATTATTATATAAAACATAACGACAATAGTATAAGTACAAATTGACTCTAGGGCATATCCCTAACAATATCAACTCAACCAGGATTCAGAGGTTGATCTATGATGGGCTCTTGGGCTCATTGACATTGGAAAATTAGCCTCAGTGTGAGTCCTGCCTAATGGGAAAGATGACCAAAAGGTCATTTACCCCTAATGCGGATAGAGCCAATGAGGTTTTATATCTTACTCATACTGATGTGTGGGGTCCCTTGTCTACACCAACTAGAGGGGGTTTTGAGTACTTCATCACTTTCACGGATGATTGTAAAAGGTTTGACTACATTTACCTAATGAGATGCAAGTTTGACTCTTTTGACAAGTTCAAAGAGTTTAAGGCTAAAGTGGAGCGTCGGACAGGTAAATTGATCAAGACCTTATGATCGAATCGTGGTGGAGAATACCTCCTGGGTGAATTCAAGGACTACATGGTACATAATGGGATAGTATCCCAGCTCTCTGCACCGAGGACATCCCAGCAGAATAGAGTAGCTGAGAGAAGGAATAGGACATTAATAGAAATGGTCCGAAGCATGATGTCTCATGCTACTCTTCCAGTGTCCTTTTGGGGATATGCCTTGGAAACAGTGGCATATATTCTGAACTTGGTGCCTTCCAAGTTAGTATCTAAGACTCCCTATAAGATGTGGACTGGGCGTAAGCTAATTCTGAATCATCTCAGGATATGGGGTTGTCCAGCTTATGTACTGCTCAAGGGAGACAAGTTGGAACCAAGATCAAAATTATACTATTTTGTTGGGTATCCAAAAGGGACAAAGGATGGTTACTTTTATCATCCTAAGGAGCAGAAGGTACTAGTTAGTACCAATGCTAGATACCTAGAGGATGATCAAAGTACTTCCACGAAAGGTTCAACTAGGTTGGAATTGGAGGAGAAATTATCTTCGGAAGCAACTTCTTCTAACCCAATTGTGGAACAAGAAGAGGCACAGCCTCAAGAGCCTGTGCAAGTGGAGCCTCGTCGTAGTGGAAGAGTGTCTAGGGTTCCAGATAGATGGACTGGAGAAGCCTTTGAGCTGGTCTCTAACCATTAGAAATAAGACCCCACTAGATACGAGGAGGCTATTGCTGATGCCGATGCAATTCTATGGCATAAAGCAATGAAAGCTGAGATTGAGTCTATGTACCTCAATCAGGTTTGGGATCTTGTAGTTTCACTTGAAGGGATAAAACCCATTGGGTGCAAGTGGGTGTACAAGAGAAAGAGGGGAGTGGATGGGAAGGTATAAACCTTCAAAGCTAGGCTTGTGGCGAAAGGGTATACTCAGAAGAGGGAATCGACTATGAGAAAACCTTTTCCCCGGTAGCCATGCTTAAATCCATCCGCATCCTCCTTGCCATTGCATGTCATTATGACTATAAGATATGACAAATGGATGTCAAGACGGCATTTTTAAATGGCCATCTTATTGAAGACATCAATATGTCCCAACCGGAAGGCTTTCTTGCTAAAGGCCAAAAGCATATGGTTTGCAAGCTTAAAAAGTCCATTTATGGACTTAAGCAGGCATCAAGGGCATGGAACATTCATTTTGATGAGACTGTAAAGTCTTATGATTTTGTTCAAAACGAGGATAAACCATACGTGTACAGGAAACTTGAAGGCATTAATGTGGTTTTTCTTATCTTATATGTGAATGATATTCTACTCATGGGAAATGACATAGGGTAATTATCTTCTACAAAGGTTTGTGTAACACCCCACTACTTAGGCCCATCAGGGCCGGGGATGTCGCCCCGTTTAGAGGACATAGGGTCTTTATAACTAGGTTATATAGAATAAAATAAAATAAAGACTTAAAATTAAACTTATTACAACCCAAAAGATGTATACTGGAACAAATCCAAAATAAATTGTTTGTAACAATCTCTCAAAACATCACATAAAGAAAATAACATGAGTCTTCAAAGCATAGGCAACAATCTAGCTAAGGACCTCCACAGCAGGATCTTCCTGAAAACATGGCATAAAAGGTGGTGAGATAAAAATCTCAGTAAGCCCGTGTGTGCTTTGAGTATTTCAGGTAAAATAATTCATGTATGCAAGTTGTAAAAGTTCCATAAGGAAAAGTGCTGGCAAGCAATAAATAAATGTTGAAAATAAAGAGTGGCGTTTCGCTTTTCAAACCATACATATGCACAACAAATACAACCACTCAAATGGATAGCCATGGGTTACCACACGTTGGGCCCCATGACTAAATAATGGTCAGAATGCCACACTTTGTGCAAGCTGACAAAGGGTAGGTGTACGGCCTACCAGGTGAGATACTCCTCCATCTCTACACCCAAACTTACCAGTTGTCCACTCTGGAACACACAGTTCACATGACTGAAACTTGCTAGCTCGGACCGGCATGACCTACCGGACTGGCATCCTATCCAGGAAGGACTCACCCCTCAGAGGTGGCCACCTACTGAGAGACTTACCATAACCCTTCAAAGACTAGTCCTGGTAGTCTACCCTTATTGAGTACTCAACGTTGATTATCCCACTTGGGAGAAAATTGATCATAATCTGCTTTATTTGGAAATAGCAATTAAGGGTTTCTAAAAGTCTTGTCAAAGTTGGGTTTTAGAACGAGTGTAGCATTTTGTGTAAAACTGCTTGTTTAATTTTCAAATGATTTGTTTGTCTAGAATAAAAAGAAAAAAAAAAACAGTCCTTAATTGCCTTCACAAAATAATTGTCCATACACATCGTATTTGGCTTGCCACAGTAATTTTGGTCTTCACAAAATTCCATGCAGGAGCTTACCTGATTCTTTGCTTGCTCAACCTCAAATGTCTTCCAAGGCTGACCTAACCCCGCCTGGGGTAAACATAAAACATAAGGTTACATTCAAGCTAAACTCACTTACACAAAATAATCCTAGTTCAACCCATTACCATCACGACCCTAATGTTCTAAGCTTTAAGGCTAGCTAAAGAAAAGAATTTTATAAAATAAGTCTAGTTTGATAAGTTAAAATAACTTGGGGTTCTAAAATAATTGCTAATAAATTATAGACTCAATTAATAATTCTTGCGTGCTATTATTAATAAATAAAAGAAGGTTTGAATTTTAAATAATATTAAGTCTAACAATATTAACAGATGGTAATTTAAAAATAGCTTTATTATAAGTAAATAATAAATTACAAATAATTTTTAATTAATTTTTTTAATAGATAATAAATAATTAGTAATAAATAAAATTAATAATAAATGAATTATTTTAAATTTTAAATTAATAAATAACAAATAGATTTTAATATAAATAATATTTAGGAATATAGGTAAAAGTTTGAACTTAGGTCTACAAGGTCATAATTCTAATATTTTATTTATTATAAAAGATTTATTACTATATATATATATATTATTTTTAACAAAAGATCTCATTTATTTGGTAAAGAAAATATTAATATTTTAATTAATAAACCAATCCAAATCTTCCTAGAGTTTCGAATTTATAGAAAAAAATATAGTAGTAATTCTATTTAAAGTAATAAAATTTTGTTAATAAAAATAACCTAGACTTAACAAGGAAATACTCTTTCACCATGATTTTCCTATTGCTAGAAAAGATTCATAAACACATTCTCCAACATCAAATAATAAACCAATCCATTCATGAACACTTGCTTGACTTAACATATACCATCACAAGGCTAACTTCCTTCTATGCATAATCATCATTAATGGCTTTAATGGAAAATAGAAACATAAGAGCCTAATCACCTTTGGTGTCATGATCTCTAACATGCTTCAAACATCCATAAAATTCATTAAGCACGAAAAACACACAATGATTCAAAAAGAAAACACATACAACTTAGCCATATACAACAATCATCATGTCTTAACTCCATCCCCTTAATCCACATGCATATACTCAATCTCCATTCATACTCTATCTACCTATCAACACCTAGGAGACACGATTTTGGAATTTAAAAAGAAAGGATTTAAGAAGGGATACTTGATTGTCGATTGCTTTGATGAAGACAAAAGAAGGTCCACGCGCGATAGAGAGCCTTGAGTGATCCACCGGAAAAAAAACAGCCATGGTTGATGGTTGATCAACCATTTCGGTAGAGGAAGAGAGAGAGAGAGAGAGAGAGAGCATTAGAAGGGTATATTAAGAATTGAATGGAAAAAGGATGAACAAGAAGGTTGTTCTTGATTTACCTTGTTGATGTTCTTGAGACCTTCAAGGGAAAAGGCTAATTTTGATTCGTTTGAAAATTCTTGTTTGCGAGGTTTTGTGTTATAAATCTGAGAAATGAAGTCTAGGGATTAAGTAGAAGTGATCTGGAGTATTTGAGAGTGATTGGAGGTGTTTAGAGTAGGGTTAGGCTTGAAGAAGTTTAGTGTGTGTTCTTGGTGTTCTTGGTGAAAATGGAGAGAGTTTGAGAGGATTGCTGCACGAAATCTAGTAAGGTGCTGGCCGAATGGTCTAGGGTGAATGGGAGTTTTGGTTTTCAGCAAAAATGAGAGAGGTTGATCAGATTTTATTTGAGATTCAAATGGAGAAAGTTGTGGAGTTGGTTAAGGTAGGTGGTTAGCTATGGTGTTTGATCAAGAAAGGTTTCTTCACTCTTCAATGGTGCCGGTTGAACAAGGTGGTTTTGATGGAATAAATGGAGCTTGTTCAGGCTATAGAGCTGACCGAAATTCAGTCTATGAAGGTAGAGGAAATTCTGGTTAGTTAGCCTAATGCAAGAGTGGTTTAATGGAGTAAAATGCTGGAATTTTTTTGAAGTTCAAAAAGAGTTTGAATGGAGTGATCTTAGGAGTGTTTTGAGGTGTGGTTATGGAGTCCATGAGTTCAAGGTAAGTGTGGGGTTAATGGTGTTCAGTCCATGGCTGATCAAGGATCAATGTTGCAGACTGGAAAAATTCTGGTTTCAAGCTGTCCAAGGTTTCGAAGGTTAGTGCAGAATTTCTGCACTCCTTCAACCCGATTTGCAGCTAATTCTTGAGGGGGTTTGAAGGTCTTTCAAAGGTGATTTTCCAGCCTTCTTTCTGGAGAAATATAGAGGAGTTTTGCTGACTTGAAGATGGACTAAAACAGCTTCATTTCCTTGGTTGAAAGCTGCGAAATGTCCAGAATTTTTTTCTGGTTTTGCACAGTTTGTGCAGTCCAAAAATTGTATAGATTTTCCAGCCTTCAAGCCACATGAAATGACCATTTTCTTGGCAGCAAATGAAGAGGTTTACTGGCTGAATTTTTGAAGAGATGGTCTGCAAAAATTCTGGAAAATTTTCCAGATTTCCCTTCACTAAACCATGAACAACATGAAGGTGAATTTTGAAGGTTCTTCCATAGTGGTTGATTTCTCTTGGAAACCCTTCCTATTTCCCCTCCTATTTTTAGCCAACTCCCCATCCTCCAAAGCTGATTTTCGAAATTCAAGGTGAAGGAATATCACAGAATTTTGGAGTTCAAAAGAAGAGATTTAATGGATTTAAATTACAAAGGTGTTAGGACAAGCTAGAGGTAATAAAAAGGACAAGAATTCCTCTAGAATTCTTTTTAGGACATAAAGATAAGATTAGGACATTCTCTTCATGTCTCCCCTAAGACAACATTCCTATTTTCATGGAATCCGAGAAAACAAAATTCAAACTTAGTTAAGATAATCATGACAAAGGCTTAAACGATGGGATTTGAACTTATGACCTTAGAAATTAATTCACCAAGCTCTAACCACTAAACCACACTAACTCTTGTTCTTATTTTCTCAACCACATATTCTTCTTATGAAATCCTCAAGCTATCTTCCTATTTTGACCTCAAGCAAAATTACCATTTTACCCCTCCTACTCAATAAGCATAACTAAGCATTTTAACCTATAATCCACAATTCTAAAGCACATAAAATCATTCAAAAACATATATAGTTATGCAAAATAATATGATATGCATCCCGACCCCCTTACTCTAGGGTTGGCTTTAGGTGAGGTTTCACAGTTTTGGCTGCCTAGTCAATTCAGTATGAAGGACTTGAGAGAAGCCAGATACATTCTCGAGATTAGACTTCTAGAAATAGGAAGCATTGAATGTTAGGATTATCCCAAGCGGCATACATTAACAAGATGCTGGCCAGGTACAGTATGAACTCATACAAGGGAGCTCTAATTCCTTGCAGACATGGGTTATCACTTTATTTAAGGGATTACCCTAAGTCTCAAGAAGAAAAGGACAAAATGAGTAGGATTCCCTACGCTTCGGCTGTGAGAAGTCTCATGTACGCCATGCTATGTATTAGGCCAGATATCTATTTTGCCGTAGGCTTGGTTAGCAGATATCAGTCAAACCCTGGGAAGGTTCATTGGCAAGCTGTAAAGAATATTCTAAAATACCTCAAGGGAACGAGAGATTATATGTTAGTTTACAAGGCTAATGATTGATTCCTACAGGATACACAGACTCAGACCTCCAGGCGGATAAGGATGAGAGAAAATCCACTAGTGGATATATCTTTACCTTGTCTAGAGGAGCTATTTCATGGAGGAGTATCAAGTAATCTTCTATCACTGACTTAACTATGGAAGCTGAGTATGTGGCAGTCATGGTAATTGTTTCACCTTAATCACGGTAATTGTTTCATCTTGATACTTGATTTTAGCACCATGGTAATTGTTTCATCTTAATCATGGTAATTGTTTCATCTCCAGTCATTCCCGTCTTTTCTCAATTTTTTTCTTAATCATGGTAATTATTTCATCTTGATACAAAAGCTTTCTCTGGTTCTGGTTTCATTCATAAGAAACGTTTTAGATGTTTCTGGATATGGACTTTGGTTGTGGGTTAAATCTGTAGTGCATTATGCTTGAGTAATTGTTACAGCATATTTCAAAAACTGTCAAAAGATTATTTTCTGTGTGTGCTACAGGTTTTTTTACAAAAAAAATGTTTTCTGTGAACATGTTTGTTACCTTTTGTTTTTGTTTAAACTAATAAATTGGTTGTTATTTTGAGCTTCAAAACAGAAAAACTCTGCTGAGAATTGTTCTCACTAAACCGTTGCAGAAGATGAAGGCTCCAGAAATCGTTTCTGGAAAATTTTTAAAAATCGCCGACTCTTCCAGACAATAGCCGGTGCCGGCTCTAGCACCTAACCGGCGCCAGTTCTGTGCTATTCCGGTATGTCTAGAAATCGTTTCTGGAAAAATTTTCCAAAAAAACCCGAATGCAACTGGTTCTGTTCTGTTTCGCGACATTCCAACAATTAATAAATTTTTTAAAACAGAATTTTGGAAGGAAAAAATCTCATTTGTTGAGAGGCGGTAAAATAAAATTTTCTTTCAAGGGGCGCTCCCCTTGACCCCTGCCCGCTGACCGGCCAGCGGGACTGCTGTTTTCACTACCAGAGACGAGACCCAAAAGCATTTTTCTCAACACTAGTTTTAAGACAAACAATTTTATTCTTTCAACATAATGATTTTTAAAATTTAAAATTAATGTATTTTTCTAAAATATTGATTTTGGAATAATAAAAAAAAATATGTTTATTTTTTTTAAGCATAATTAATGGCATGGTGGATGGTTATGGACTAAAACTAATTATATCTGTTCATGCATTTTATAGTTTGATTTTTTTTTTTTTTATGAAATAGGGCTTACGTGTCCTGTCTTCTCTAGAATTCTTGTGTAATTCCCTTCTCATCTAACTCCCCTCGAATGTAACTCGAGCTTTTCACTCTTTAGGAAATTATGTAATTAGCTTACATAGGTTGGATAGGAGTAGAATTATTTTATTTTATTTTGGAGATGGCAACCAAAACAAGGCAAGAAGGTAAGACCTTTTACTTAAATCATGCATGAACACATAGGGTTAACTATATTAATTTCTTTTAAAGCTCAAAGAAATTAATTTAGGGAAAAGTTCATAACCATGCCACATAATCGCTTTATTTCCATGATTATCAATTATGTGATTTATTGATTTTTATGCATGTTATTTGTTGAAATCACTAAAAGGAACAAATCCCTCAATTAATATTAAACCTAATTCTTTCTGTTAATATAGTAAGAACGAGAGTCATTTTTCAAGACCAGATTGTTGGGCAAACCTAAGCCTACTCGACATAGGGCATGTTCAAGCTATGGAATTAAATTCCTAATTAATGGGTCGGGTTTAATTAAATTCTTTATCCTGGTTGAGCAAACTCAAACATAAAGAAATTTAGAGGAAAAGTTGGGATAGTCCAAAAGGCTTTAAGATTAAAAGTTGTTAATCACCCAATGATCTGGTAATTAGGTACAATGTAATTGGTATTGGATACCTACCAATGAACTCAAGGGTGGCTTGTTAGGCAAACTCAAGATTATTCTTGAGGAATTTGAATACCAGTCCACTAGGAAAGCTTCCAACAGGCTTTCCCAAATTAGTAGTTGGGGCTTTTATTTTGAGTAAAATAGTGGAGTAAAAATGCATTTGTTGAAGTCCTAATTATTTGCATTTCATGTGCATATACAATAGCTAATCCTCTCTATCTTTACATCTAGGACACTTGCATCATGTCAACTATCCTAAACCTACGTAGCATCTTCAAGACCAAAAAGTTAACCGAATCAAACTACCTCAACTGGTATAGAAACTTGAGAATCGTTTGCAAATCGGAAAAGTTGCTCTACGTGCTAAATACTCCTATTCCAGCACCACCAGCCCAAGATGCTCATGCTGATGAGCATGTTGTCCACAAAAAGCACAAGAAGGATAGTGGTATAGCATCGTGTATTATGCTGACATCCATGACTCCCAAGCTGCAAAAACAGCACAAGCATATGGATGCTCAATCGATTATACTACATCTTCGAGATCTATTTGACGCCCAAGCCAGAACTGAGAGATACGAGATCTTGAAGCAACTATTCCGTTGTAAAATGGCAGAGGGTATTTATGTGGTCACTCATGGGCTAAAGATGTTGGGCTTAATAGACAAGCTTGGATCTCTCGGGTGCACAATAGATCATGACTTAAATATTGACTTAATTCTACAGTCTTTACATAATAGTTTCTCACAATTTGTGATTAACTATCAGATGAACAAGATTGAGTCCACCATTCCTAAGTTGATCAATCTTCTCAAAACAGCAAAGTCCTCCATGAAGAAAGATTTCAATGCAGTTTTATTAGTAGAATCTTCTTCTTCTAAGAAGAAAGTTCAAAAGAAGAAGAAGGCTTCTATGAAGCCCAAAAGTGGTGTGAAGAAGAAAGACACTGCCACCAAGGGCCCAGGCCATCATTGTGGTAAGATGGGCCATTGGAGATGCAACTGCAAGGCCAACTTGGAGATTGTTAAAGACAAGAAGTAGAAGGAGAAGCTTGCAAGCACTTCTACTTCTACTCCGAGTATGTTTATGATTGAGATAAATACTACCTTTAGAAATGAGATATGGGTATTAAATACTGGATATGGATCTCATTTGTGCGATAACTTGCAAGGACTAAAGGGCAGTAGAATGCTAGAGAAATGTGACATGGACGTACGTACTGCAAATGGGGCAAAGGTTGCTGCATTTGCTGTAGGGACATATGAGTTGAACCTACCTTCAGGATTTGTTCTAGAATTGCAAAACTATTATTATGTACCAATTTTAATGAAAAACATTATCTCAGTTGTGTATTTAGACTTATATGGATTTCATTTTATATTTAAGAATAAATGTTGTTCTTTTTTATTGAATGATATTCATTATGTTTCAGCAACTCTGGTTAATAGTTTATATATTCTAGACTTGGATAATCCAATACTCAATATAAACAATAAGAAACATAAAATAGATAACTCTAACAGCTCTTACTTATTTCATTATCATTTTGGCCATGTAAACAAAAATCGTATTTCTAAGTTACACAAGCTTAGTGACTTAGGGTCATTTGATTATGAATCATATGGCACATGCGAGTCTTGTTTACTAGGTAAAATGGCTAAAACTCCTTTTTCAAGAAAAGGAGAACGGGCCTAGGAGTTATTAGAACTCATACATTCTGATGTATGTGGCCCAATATCAATACAAACAAGAAGAGGTTATAACTATTTCATAACCTTTATCTATGATTTCTCACGATACAGGTATTTGTATTTAATGAAATACAAATCTGAGGCCTTTGATAAATTCAAAGATTTCAAGAATGAAATAGAGAAACAACTTAGCAAAAGTATTAAGGCTCTAAGATCTGATCGAGGAGAAGAATACTTGAGCCAAGAGTTTCTGAGTTATCTAAGAGATAATGGAATATTATTTCAATGGACTCCACCACATACACCTCAATATAATGGTGTATCTAAGAGAAGGAATCGAACCTTTCTAGACATGGTACGGACCATGATGGCTTCTGCAGACCTACCAAAATCGTTTTAGGGGTATGCACTAGAGACTTCTGTTTATATACTAAATAGACTTCCAATAAAATCGGTTAATTCTACCCTATTTGAGATGTTCTTTAGTAAGAAACCAAAGTTATCTCACTTGCAAGTATGGGGTTGTCCTGCCTTTGTTAAAAGGCCACAGTTAGACAAACTCGATAGTAAGTCTGACAAGTGTTTGTTTGTAGGATATCCGAAAGAATCTTTCGAATATTACTTCTTCCTACCCTCTAAAAATAAAGTGTTTGTTTCGAAGCATGCTGTCTACTTAGAGAAGAAGCACATGCTCAAATGGGACAGTAGGAGTAAAATTGAACTTAGTGAAGTTCAAGAAGATCAAACAAACAAGGATCAACCGTCTGATCCCACATATATTGAGTGAATAGATGAACCTTCTACTACACAAGAACCTCATGTTAGGATTCATGGACTCCTAAATGTGGAAAACATCCATGTATCCCTTCCGAGGATCTAAGTAAATGATTAAGAAGACCTTAGGTTTACAGAATTACCTCTCTTCAATGTAATCGAGATCCTTCGATTCTGATTATGCTGTCGTACGTGCAACCCGAACGATCACCAAATGCTGTAGTGTGCGAACGTCCTCTATAGGTACACACGGAGAATTGACTCGTTGCCCCGAGAGTGCTAGCACCTAGGGTTTGAGAGTTTTTTTTTTCTGGTGAATAGAGGTATGAAATTTTTTAACAGAACCAAACTGTTGAGAAGACGGCTAGGGTTTTCTTAAAACCTTTCGAATCTCATAGGGTCCAAATCTGATAATATCTTATCATATTTTAATTTCAATTCAAATTAAATTAAAAACTTATATGATAAGATTCTGCCATTATCTCAGTAATTGAACTAATTAATTTACCGAGTCAGATTCTTATAATTTAGACATCATCTAGATACATCGAATGTGGATATATTTCAAGATTCATCGAATCTGACTACTAGAAAAATAACCTAACAAGTTCACTTATTGTGTAACCCTATAGGTTCATTTAACACTGGCAGTGTACCTAAATCATATTTAAATGGCCTACAAGTTAAAAGCGGTTTCTAGCAAAACATTATAACTATCCAGGTTAAATGAAGATCAGTGATCTCTTTGAACAAAATCACAATTTTATATTTAGTCCTTTTGTCACACGATATTCAGATTAAGTAGAAGGCACGGAACATGTCATCCTTATTAAGCTTAATCAATTATTTCTTGATTTTTTTAGTAGACTATTCAAACAAATGATATCAATATCTTAGATTGATATATTTGAGCATGGCCATGCATTTTAACAGTCTAACTTATCAAGGGGCCCATGGATATCTCTCCCATAATTGAGAGGGACAAATTCCTTCACTATCAATCATATTCCTCTTCTTAATTTATTCTATATCCAACAATAGTCTAATTTATTATCTGGTTAAAGACAACTTTAGACAACGTCAAAATATAGAATTTATTAAGTAGGAAACTATGATGAATTTAGGTTAAAGGACTTTTAATATCATTATGGCTAGAAAGTACTTATGACATGTTCCATGAAGTACTCTCACAGTGGGTCATGTCCAATATAATGTTCTCTAACATTTATTTATGTTTTAACTTGACATCACAAATATCCATGACCAATAAAACATAGCCATCTAGTCACAAACATACTAATCTTAATTTATTATTGTTCTAATAATAATAATCGATTAGGGACTATTTTAGAATAGTCATTGTATTTATTGTTGGGTTTTACTATCAAGTCACGCACTTGATGACCACAAAATAAAATATACTATTCATGGAAAGGAAAACCTCATATTATTATATAAAACATAACGATAATAGTATAAGTACAAATTGACTCTAGGGCATATCCCTAACACCTCGTAGGTCTGGTAGGATACGTGTGGCACCTGAGAGATATAGATTTCTTATTAGTGACCACAATGGCGTATTGCTCATAGATGAAGATGAGCCTACTACCCACAAGGATATTTTGAACACTCAGAATCTAGC
The DNA here is from genome assembly GCA_026120185.1 of Voacanga thouarsii. Lineage (NCBI taxonomy): Eukaryota > Viridiplantae > Streptophyta > Magnoliopsida > Gentianales > Apocynaceae > Voacanga > Voacanga thouarsii. Next base: position 22,431 of record JANUWF010002285.1, read on the forward strand.
AAATGGCTTGAGGTCATGAAGTTAGAGATGGATTCCATGTACAACAACCAAGTGTGGACTTTAGTTGATCCACCCAAAAGAATTAAACCTATTAGGTGCAAGTGGATTTTTAAGAAGAAAACGGACATGGATGGTAACGTAGTTTCCTATAAAGCATGACTAGTGGCAAAGGGTTATCGTCAACAATATGGTATTGACTATGACGAAATTTTCTCGCCAGTAGCCATGTTAAAATCCATCAGGATACTCCTAGCCATTGCTGCTCATTATCATTATGAGATTTGGCAAATGGATGTGAAAAAAGCTTTCCTAAATGAAAATGTAACTGAGGAAGTGTATATAACACAACTTGAGGGTTTCACATCAAATGATGGCACAAAGGTGTGTAAGCTACAAAGGTCCATTTATGGACTTAAGCAAGCTTCTAGGAGTTGGAATATCCGTTTTGATGAAATAATCAAAGAGTTCGGTTTCATTCAAAACATGGATGAGCCTTGTGTATACAAGAAGGTCAGTGGGAGTGCAATCATTTTCTTATTGCTTTATGTAGATGACATATTGCAAATAGGAAATGATATACCTATCTTGAAAACGGTTAAAGTTTGGTTATCCAAACAATTCTCCATGAAAGACCTTGGTGAAGCAACATATATTCTTGGAATAATGGTCTATAGCGATAGATCTAAAAGGTCGCAAGGTCTTTCACAGTCTACATACATAGATAAAGTGCTAAAGAGGTTCAGCATAGATCAATCCTAAAAGGGATTCTTACCCATGTCACATTATGTAAGCATTTTAAAGTCGATGTCTCCTAAGACACAAGTTGAAATGGATCACATTAGTAGGATTCCATATGCTTCGGCAGTTGGATCTATCACGTACGCTAGGATATGTACAAGGCCTGATATATCTTATGCTCTCAGTTTGACGAGCAAGTACTAATCTGACCCTAGTAAGGGTCATTGTGCGGCTGTAAAGAACATCCTTAAGTACATACGAATGACTAAGGATGTGTTCTTAGTATATGGAGAAGGTGATTTGAAAATAAACGGGTATACTAATGCCAGTTTTCAATCTGACAAAGATGATTTCAAATCACAATCCAGCTACGTGTTTACATTGTGCAGAGGGGCAATAAGTTGGAAGAGTTCCAAACAAGAGACTATTGCCAACTCTACGGCAGGAACTGAGTACATAGCCACTTCTAAAGCAGCTAAGGAAGCCATTTGGATAAAAAAGTTTGTAATTGAACTGGGTGTGGTTCCTAGCGTTGTTGGTCCAATATCTTTCTATTGTGACAACAACGAAGCCATTGCATAAGCAAATAAGCCACGGTCTCACCAATGATTCAAACACGTACTCCAATGCTATCATCTGATCCGGGATATTATATATAGGAATGATGTAAAGATAGAGAGAGTTCCCATGAATGAGAACATAGCTGACCAGCATACAAAAGCACTATTCCAAAAGAAACATGATAGGCATGTTGAGTCATTCGGTATTAGATACATGAATGATTGGCTCTAGTGCAAGTGGGAGTTTGTTAGTGTTATGCCCTAGAGGCAATCATTTGTAGGTTGTATATGACATGTTTTATTTTAAGAAAAGGCGTTATTTATCTTACAGTTTCTTTTCTTTACTTTTGTGTAATATAACTGTCAGATAAAGTCACTAGTACAACACTGTGTTAAGGAAATCATGATAGAGATCATTATTTGAGATTCCTACTACATTGTATAGTGTTAGTACTTAAATAGTCCCTAGTCGTAGTATTAGTGAGACTGGACATCATTAATGCGTTAAGACTAGCATGTGTTAGACTTCTTGATTTGATCAAGTAGTGGTTCTCATATCCGTGAGTATTGAGATACTCAAAGTTAACACATGGATGCTTGTTAATGGAACAAGTTCATTAGATAACCTATCTATGAGATAATCACATGGATAACTATTTAGTGCCAGTGATATAATCTCAATATAGCAAACGTGCAAGTATCATTAGACTTTAGATCTCCATAGTACTTTGTTTGCTGAGCATTGTTCTTTGATTCCAATCTCTGGAGCCAAATCGAGGGCCATATATAAGATGGATATTGGGTGTATTGTGAGGTAAACGAAAGTAGTTGAGAGGGTCAATAAAGGATTCACCACTCCTAACAGTAGGGGCGAATATCTCAGGCCACTTGTAGGAATTACTACTCGAGAAGTCCTTGGCCAAGGCATCTATGTATTGGAAATAGTTCCAATTGATACACATCTAGAGTAGTGGGTTCCTGGTACAAGTATTATTATATTCAAGCCAGAATTAATATATTCTGGAGAGAGTTGGTACTAATTTCGTACTACAAATCGAATGAGATATTGTATGGTGAAAGGAGTTAATTGCACTGTAGTTTGTTATTGAAGGGTTCATGTCAAGCCACATAACTTCCTAGACTCTTGGGTGGTCATGATATATTGCTAGATACCGCTCATGATCTGGGAATATGGGTTTATTAATTAATGAATTAATAAACCAATCCTAATTAGAATTGATATGATTAATTCTAATTAATTATGGATTATTAATTTCAAAGACCTTTGAATTAATCCATGTTCGCTACCAATTGATTGGGAAACCTAATAGGTCACACATAATAGAGGATTATATACTCAAGATGTTATTTGATAACATAGTGGGGGTAAATTGCGAGAAAGAGAAGTTGTTATTGTCAAATTATCTTTAGTTATAATTTATGGGCCAAATTGTAATTGTGAAAACTTGATGTTTCCAATTACAATTAGGGAATTCTAACTGTTTTAAAATTCTCAATTTTTCAGTGATTTTTCGTAACATATAAGGTATTTGCACGAAACCCTAATAAAGTGTGATTAATGTAAAACAACAGCCAGAAAAAGCCTTTCCTTCTTCTTTTTCTCTCGTTTTTCTTTTAAAACAAGAAGAACCCTAGCCGCCACTTTGTTTTCTGCTATCATAGAAAAATCTTGGTACTTAAGTGTGATCCTCCGTGTGGATTTCTGTTAGAGATAATCACACACTATGATTATAGTGATTGGGCATTCAACTCTCGTGGTGTTTGATCAAGAGGATTGCTAGATCGCGCCACAATCGTCAAAAATTTTATTTTTCAGACGCACAAAGAAAGGTAAAACTATCACCTTTGTTCTGTTTTTATCTTGTTTTCCATATGTATGCGGATCCTGGGATGGTATCCTAATCTTATGATATGTATTGTTGGTCTAATTTCCCTATATTGTGACAACAATGGGGCCATTGCACAAGCAAAGGAGCCACGATCTCACCAACGATCCAAACACGTCCTGCAACGCTATCATTTGATTCGGGAGATCATAGATAGGAGTGGTGTAAAGATAGAGAGAGTTCCCACGGATGAGAACATAGCTGACCCACTTACAAAAGCACTATCCCAAAAGAAACATGATAAGCATGTTGAGTCATTCGATATTAGATACATGAATGATTGGCTTTAGTGTAAGTGGGAGTTTGTTAGTGTTATACCCTTAAGGCAATCACTTGTACGTTATATATGACACATTTTATTTAATAAAAGGCGTTATTTATCTTACAGTTTCTTTTGTTTACTTTTGTGTAATATAAATGTTAGATAAAGTCCCTAGTATAACACTGTGTTAAGGAAATCATGATAGAAATCATTATATGAGATTCCTACTACACTGTATTGTGTTAGTACTTAAATTATCCCTAGTCGTAGTATTAATAAGATAGGACATCATTAATGCATTAAGACTAGCATATGGTAGACTTCCTGATTCGATCAAGCAGTGTTTCTTATCTTCGTGAGTATTGAGATACTCAAAATTAACACGTGGATGCTTGTTAATAGAACAAGTACATTAGATGACCTAGCTATGAGATAATCACATGGATAACTATTTAGTGCCTGTGATATAATCTCAATATAGCAAATGTGCAAGTATCATTAGACTTAAGATCTCCAAGGTACTTTGTTTGCTGAGCATTGTGCTTTGATTCCAATCTCTGGAGCCAAATCGAGGGCCGCCTGTGGGATGGATATTAGGTACATTGTGAGGTAAACGAAAGTAGCTGAGAGGGTCAATAAAGGATTCACCACTCCTAATAGTAGGAGTGAATATCTCACGGCCACTTGTAGGAATTACTACATGAGAAATCCTTGGCCAAGGTGACTGTGTATTGGAAATAGTTCCAATTGATACGCATCTAGACTAGTGGGTTCCTAGTACAAATACTATTATATTCGGGCCGGAATTAATATATTCTGGAGGGAGTTGGCACTAATTCCGTACTCCAAACTGAATAAGATATTGTATGGTGAAAGGAGTTAATTGCACTATAGTTTGTTATTGAAGGGTTCATGTCAAGCCACTTGACATCTTGAACTCTTGAGTAGTCATAATGTGTTGCTAGATACTACTCATGATTTGGGAATATGAGTTTATTAATTGATGAATCAATAAACCAATCCTGATTTGAATTGATATGATTAATTCTAATTAATTATGGATTATTAATCTCAAAGACGTTTTAATTAATTCATGTTCACTACCAATTGACTAGGAAACCTAATAGGTCATACACAATAGAGGATTATATGCTCAAGATGTTATTTGATAATATAGTAGGGTTAATTGCGAGAAAGAGAAGTTGTTATGGCCAAATTATAATTAGTTATAATTTATGGGCTAAAATATAATTATGAGAACTTGATGATTCCAATTACAATTAGATATGTCACAAAAAATCACTGAAAAATTGAGAATTCTAATACAATTAGAATTCTCAAATTTTCAGTGATTTTTCATGACATATAGGAGATATGCACGAAACCAAAAGAGTGAGGGATTCACAGAAAACAACTCTCCAAAAACCCTTCTCTTCTTCTCTCTCTTTCTCATGGTTCTTCAGTAAACAATAATAAAAAAAAAAAAAAAAAACCTAGCCGCCATTCTTGGCTTTTGCTAGCACACAAACATCTTGGTGCTTGAGAGTGATCCTCCATGTGAATTTCTGTTAGAGATAATCATACACTATGATTGTAGTGGCTGGACATTCGACTCTCGTGGTGTTTGATCAAGAGGATTGCTGGATCGCGCCACAATCGTCAGACAAGAAGAAGGAAAATTTTATTTTTCAGACGCACAAAGAAAGGCAAAACCATTACCTTTTATTCTTTGTTAAACCTATTTTAAATCACATGCTTGTGAGCTTGGGGCTTAGATTTCTTAGTTTCTGCCACAGTAATCGTTATTGTGATATTGAAATCCCATCACATAGTATGAGCGTATTTTGAATATGTAGAACAGAACCTGTAATAGTGATTTCTAAAAGCACTATTTTAAGAAACCCTGACTATTACTGCTACAGCGTGGACTAATACTCTACCGTTTGAGTATGAGTTGGTGGTCTGACGAAGCTGGAAGCATGTACTTTGATATGCTATAGTTGAGGTTCTATCGTAGAGTCGATATACTTGTATGTTTGGTATATGTGACTAGTTAGTTAAGACAAACTTGTACAAGATAGCTTTTGCGCTATATCGTTCTTTATGACTGTTCAAATGATCTAAATATCTAGGGCCTTAGGGAACATGATTTGGGTATTTGCTTTAAGGTAGCTCCCTTAGAAAGCGAAAACATTCCAGTAGTCATAGATCATTGGACTAGAGATGTAAGGATGGTAGATGTCTTTTACAGAGGTGTTAGTACACTCTTCTTCTCTAAATGTACGGCGATACGTAGAGGGGTATTTTAGTCATAACACCTATAGGTCAGAGACTTTGCTAATGCAGCATTGTTCTTGGAATCATTATTTCCTTATGGTGATATTAGAAAATAATAAAAATGCAAAATATAGCTACTTCTATAGCAGGGGTATTTTGGTCATTTCAGTAGCCAAGGTGATGTGTCTTTTGGTGCTTGAAATAACCCATATGTCCTGATGGGTTTGGGTTGAGGGATTGGTCTTGTATGAAATAAATTTTATTTTATTCGAGTAGCTTGATTTATTTATCGGGCTAGAATAAAATAAAAGGTCCAAAGAGAGAAAATTATATATTGGCCCATTTAGGTTATTTAATTAATTTAATTATTGGGCTTGTATTAGTCCAAGAATAATTAAATTGAATTAAAGGTTTAACCTAATGAACTGGGGCAAGGCTTGAGGTTTATGTTGGTCCATTGGGTTATTTAATTAATTTAATTATTGAGCTTATATTAGTCTAGGAATAATAAAATTGAAATAAAGACTTAACACAATGAACTGGGCCATAGGTCTAAAGGCTTGTTAAATAGCTTAACATGACGTGGACTTTAGGGCTTCTGTTTGATTTTTGAATGCCCGGATAATAACCTATTATTAAGATTGTTGGGATTCAGAAGGTAACAAAGGAGGTTCATTAGAGCACGTTCTTTTTTTTCCTCAAGCTGTTTTCGGCGTCCTCTTCTCTGTCGTGCGTGTGTTCTCTGTGAAAACAAGAACAGAGACACATCTCTCCTAATTAATGCTTAATAGTATTTAGTCATAGTAGGAAGATCACCCTCTTCATCCATAACATTCACCAGGCATTTCATGCCGAGTTATATTCCGATAGCCAAAAGGAGTCGCGTTGATGCCCAAAAGAAGCCGTTGGCTTACAAGACAACAGCCTAAAGAATCAATCTCGGAACCAAAATCGGTTCAAATCGAGGCGCCGGCACCCCCTGGACCAGTGAAGAAACGCAGAGGTAAACTGCTTTCATGCATTGCTCTATTTCCGGTTTTCTTTTGTAGCATGCTTCTGTGTCTTCGTTTTTGCTATATTAACATACAACGCTATGTTGAGGAAATCATGATAGAGATCGTGATGTGAGGTTCCTACTACACTGAATTGTGTTTGTACTTAAATTATCCCAAGCCATAGTATTAATGAGATAGGGTATCATTAGTACGCTAAGACTAGCATGTGTTATACTTCTTGATTTGATCAAGCGGTTGTTCTCACATCTGTTAGTATTCTGATACTTAAAGTTAACACATAGATGTTTGTTACTTGAACAAGTCCATTGGATGACCTAACTATGAGATAATCACATAGATAACTATTTATTGCCAGTGATAGAATCTTATTGTAGCAAATGTTCAAGTATCCTTAGACTTGAAATCTCTAAAGTACTTTGTTTGCTAAGCATTGTACTTTGATTCCAATTTCGGAATCCTTACAAGACCTCCTATAGGATGGACATTGGGTACAACATAAAGTAAATGAGCGTAGTTGAGAGGGTCAATAAAGGATTCAACACTCCTAATAGTAGGAGTGAATATCTCAAGGCCACTTGTAGGAATCATTACTCAAGAAGTCCTTGGCCAAGGCAGTTATGTAGGAAATAGTTTCAATTGATACACATAATGATTAATGGATTCTGGGAACAAGTACTAAAATATTCGGGTCATAATTAATTATTATTTCGGAGGGAGTTGGCAATAATTCCATACTCTAAACTGAATGAGAGATTGTATGGTAAAAAGAGTTTATTGCATTGATATTTTATTATTGATGGGTTCATATCAAGCTACTTGACTTTTTGGACTTTTAGGTGGTCATGATGTATTGCTAGATACCGCTCACGATCTGTTAAAGGTGGATTTATTAATTCAAGAATTAATAAATTTAATTATAATTATAATTAATAAATTAATTCTAATTATTAAAAGATTATTAATTCTATTATGACAGAATTAATTCATATTAGCTACCAATTGACTAAAAACCTAATGAGTCACACAAAATAGAGAAATTTGTACTTAAGGTATTTATATGATAATATTTGGGGTTAATATGTGAGAAGAAGTATTTATTATGGGCTTATTATAAAGTGTTATAATTATTTAGGTTGAGTTGCAATTAATATATCCTTATGGGTGAATTATGAACTTTTTATAATTCAAAGGGTCAAATTGCACTTCTTAAAAGTCCAACTCATAGTTGGAAAATAGGAACAAAATATTTGTTTCCAAAAAGAATTAGGAAAACCTGTTCATGCTCTTTTTTGTTTTTCTGGTGGCGGTTGATTTTGGAAACAAAAAATCAATTTCTTATAAAATAAAGAATTTGTTCTTTGTATGTATATAGGAAAACCATTTGTTGCCGAATAAATATACAGAACGCAGAACATAGAGGTTTCCTTCTTTCTGTTCGAAGAAAAGAAAATAATTTCTTCTACAATAAAATTAATCCCAAAGACAGCATATATTCCCTAGTAGTATAGGGTTTTGGTGCCGAACTTAAGTACAATTCCTTGTGTAGGTTACTATTAGAGATTTCCTATTCTTGGAATTTGGTGACTTGATTAGATCAATTGTTGAAGGGGATTCATATGGAAGAAAAATTTTTAAAGCTACGTTTTCCAAGTAACTAATTTTTCTTCCTTCTCTTAATCCGCTTAATACATACAAGTGATTCTTTGTGTGAATTTCATTTTAATTTTTCGTTGCGTGTAAATTGGTTTGTATGATCAAAGTCCAACCATGGTATTAGAGACATCTCGTATGTATTTTATGGGTTTATTATTAATTATAAAATTGTTTCAGAGAAAAAAAATTTCATGTCCATAAAAATTGTTTCATGTAAAATTTGTTTTAGTGGGTTATGGACAAAATTGTTTGTTCTATGGAAAAATAATAATGATACAGAAATTGTTTTTGTACAGAGAAAAAATTTTTTTTGAATATTTAATTTGGTTGAAACGTTTAGCCAAATGAAAAAAAAAAAAATCAGTGATTACTGAAACGTTCAGTAGTGGAAAGGGAAGGGAAATTTTTTTTTTTTTTTTTGTTTCTTGTGTAATTGTTTCTTAATTAGATAAGGGAAACAATATATCCAATTACAATTGTTTATAAATCTCACAGTGTTGCACTACAAGAAAACAATAAATTAGTGATGGCAATATTGGTAGCTAAACCATCGCTAAAAATAGTTAGCGATGGCATGCCAACGGGAGAAGCAGTAGCTGAAATCCTAGTCACTAAATAAGTTTTTTGCGACAAGACAAAAAAGATGTTACTAGTAGTGATGGATTTGAGACAAGAAACAATAAGACCAGAGTTAGGTCAAAGTTTTGAATAGCGACGAGACAGAGATGGCTAGGAATAATTTTTCGAATAACAGTTTCCGTAGCTAAACGGTTGGTAATTTTGTCGTAGGTAATACGTAGCTAAACCTAGCTAATTTGCTAGTGTCTAGTGATGGCGTTGCCAGCAGAGTCGTGTTTTTTATGTAGTAGCTAAGCCGTCACTAATTTTTAGTCTAGCTAATCTGTAGCTAAACTGTCACTAATTTGTTTCCGTATTACAACACCATTTTTATTTTTTATTTTGAACCCCTGGACCATTTATATAAAAAAAATATATACCTCATAAATTTAAATTTAAAATAAAATGTAATTCCGATTTCATTAAAATGCAACATAACAAACAATCATCTCAGTAATGAAAAATACACTTATTCAACACAAATGTATAAAATTAAGTAAATATAATGTATAGAATAACGTTTATAATAAAATCCTACAACACGGGAGCAGTGATGCCAGTTGAAAGAGGAGGGGGTAGAGAACGAGGACGAGAGTATCTCGAAGGATGGGAATCTGGTGGCGGAATAAAGTTGCCAACCGTCTTGTCCGCCTCATCATCCTCCTGAATCGGCTGGAATGATGGAAGCTCTATCCCAAGCTTCTCTGATATCATGGTCAATCTAAAGTTGCATCCGATTGACCTTCTTGTCGAAACCCTTCATCAACTTATCTCTCACTGCATGTACCCTCTTCTCAACCCTCCTTTCTGCTATATCCTCTATCTCAGTGGGTGTAGATGATGTGGATGGAAAGGAACCCTGGTCGAGCTATTGTCTAACATGCGAAGCCTCATAACCAAGTCCATACACGGGTCCTCGATTGTACCCGCCCGCCGCCTTGAGAAATAGTGCCCTATCATCCGGGACTACTAAAGATGTAACACTAGTAGAAGAGGAGAAAGATGCAAGTGTAAGACACTCCTGTCATGTCCTCCTAAAATCAAATTCAAAGTCAATTCAATTGCTTGGAAAGTGTAAATAAGCAAAAAGTATTTTAAAGTATTGAATTTATAAATCATTACCAGTATTTTGGGAGAGCACTCGCTAACATGCTATCCCTGTCTCTCCGTACCCTAAATATGTGCAGCCTCTTGTACCACTTGATGTGGCTGAAGCCGTTGCCCATTTTCTATCTCTATAATTAAATTTTTAATTCATAAAAAAAGTGTGCCAAAAATTGAAAAGGCACATTAAAATTACAAAATGTGTAATGTTATAAGTAATTTAACATACGGTCCTCATGGATTGTAAATAAGACTGAGCCTCCAATATGGGTGGTGGTGCACTGACCCCGGTTCCTACGAGAAGTGGAGAAAAGCCGCTAACACTCCTGTGTGCTCCAATGCTACTACATCGCCTCCCAATACCGAGAGTTGATACACGAGAGAGTCTGGCCAGCTGGGGTCATCCTTGTAGCCTTGATAGGGTGTTGGAAAAATGCATCCGGCACTTATAATCCCAGTTAGACAGAATCTTTGCACTATGCTTATCGACCCAACGAAATAGTTTCTTCAAAAAAAATTAATTTATATATTGAGGCTATTATGTCAAAACAATTCATTAAAAATATATATAAAGTAAAAAAAATAGAATAATATATTGAATAGCTAGTAACTTACCCTAAACTCCTCAAACCAAATGTTCTTCATGCTCATTAGGACATCAGCATATATCATGTACGGCCCGTTAAAGTACCTCTAGAATGTGGATGTGATCTCTCGTACACATTTGTTGGAACCAGCAAATCTTCGGTGGTCAGACCAAGTGAAACAACAATTGAAATATGTCATACACGAAATATGAAAATGGAACGAATTAGTAGCAAAAGACTGATTTAATATGAAAAATAACATAATGCAAAACAACATTAGTTCATATCAAAATAAAAAAATAGAAAAGAACATATAAATCAAATGATATTAAATTGAAAAGAAAAGACTCATAAAGTAATAATATATGTGAAATATTTCTCACCCATTCACTCGTGGTATAATCAGTGGTTGGGGATCCTTTGCCTATGAACCAGTATGATGTGATGGTGAAGATGATGGAACTGTAGGCAAATCTCTATCCTGCTCGGCTAGTGGTATCCATGGAGTTGGAGGTGGTGATGGCATTCTGTCCCGTAACTAAGTATACTGTAAGTCATTAGTAGGCAGCTACTCTCCAGTAGACATATCTATGTAGAGAAAAAAAATATTGTTACAATGATATTTTTTAGTGTAAAAAAGTTCCAAAAATTATGATCTCCCTCTTTGTCAGTGTAATAAGTAACTAAGATGACAAAAAATATGTTAAAAAAGATAGATTGTTGCCAGGTTGTATTATTCGCTTGTGTCATTTTCTGAAATGAACTCCTCCGAATTAACTTCTATCTCAGAATCTGTCTCCCAATTACCCTCATCGTCATCCTCATCGTGGTCTCGATCCTAGTCTAATATCTCTTCCCGAACATCCAACATCTCATTTATGCCTTCCACGTGTGTTAAAGGCCCAAGATCGACCACCAAAGATATAATCATTGCAACATTGTCATCACCTTCTTCTTGGTAAGCCCTATCAACAATAGGTGCATCAAACACATATTGAGCTTTTGTTTTACAGAATACCATCCATTCATATTTTTATCTTTTAGTGGAAGGATATGTAGTGTAGTATACTTGATGTGCTTGCTGGGCTAATACAAAAGGGTCATATTTAGGATACCACCTTTTATGGTTAATATCAACTTACTTATATTAAGGATGTACCCCCAATCCCCGATTTGGTGTAAGATCAAACCAAACACGCTTGAAAAGCACAACTTTTTGGATTGGATGACCAGGAAATTGAACTTCAACAACTGCCTTTAAGACCCCATAATAATCAACACTGCCATGATCGTTCTCGGCACCTTTAACATAAACTCCATGGTCGGCACTTTTTCTATGTTCTGCATGGTCACTCATGCAAAATTTGTAGCCAATAATAACGTATCCTTGAAATGATTTCACCTCTCTCGATGGTTCACATGAAAGGTTTTGTAAACATTTATTTGTCACTCCATTGGTTGGGGCACGCACCTACAAGAATGCCAGGCTTTCATAAGTTTATATCCAAAATATAGATGTCGAAGTCAATTACATAATCATACACTTACTGAAATTTAAAACCTATAAGCACTTACATAATTTTTGAACCATCCAGCAAACTCATTCGCAATCCTTCTCTCCAGTTCTAACTCTGTAAGACCCATGTGATGGGATCACGATAAAGCAGAGAAAATCCTAATATATGGCTGCACCTCATCATAGATCTACAAAATATAATTTATGGTAGCATTAAATTCCTTGGATGTCAGGAATCGAGTTTTTATCCTCCCCAAGGCGTTTCCTGTAACATTACAAATTAAGAGCAAAGATTGTTCATGCACATGCTCAGTTATTTCCTCTTCATTGCATGCCACTTTTGTATGTCTTGTTTGAACATGTACCTCAAAATAATATGAAAAGAATGTTGATGCTTCTTTGACTAAATATGCATTACAAATTGATCCTTCTACCCTAGCCTTATTTTTCACTTTTACCTTTAAATGATGCAAAAACCTATTATTTGAAACAAGGCAAATTTGATCACAATGTTGATCATATACTATAGCGTCATCCACATGTAGTTAATGTCTACGTACCTTTCAAAAGAATACATCCATCTGTATTGAGCTAGGCCACAAACCCTGGCTTTAAATGGCAAGTGAACCACTAGATGGTCTATCACATCAAAGAAATCGAGGGGAAATATTATTTCAAGTTTACATATTAGCACAGGAATTTCATTCTCCAATTTCTTCATATGCACCACTGACAATTTAGGTGAGCATAAATCCTTATAAAAAAGACTCAATTTTGTCAACATGGTCAACATGTTCTAAACATTGACTGGAAGAAATTCTCTTTGAGCAATTGGAAGGAAACATTCCATAAATACATAGCAATCATGACATTTGATAGGGTCTAAATTAGTCATATATTTCCTAATTATTTGAGGTTATTTTGTGATACATTTTGTTTAATAACTAGTCATATTCCTTCATATTTGAGATTTTACCCTTGGAAAGGTATTTTGTGCATTATTTCAGATTTTAGGGGTAAAATAAGATAAAAACATCGCTAAACAGAGTAGAGACAGCGCCGGCCAGGACAGGGGAACCGGTACCAGTCACGTGTTGTTGGCACACACTTCAAAGTGATGAAACATTAGTGAAACAGAGCTGGACAGAACATAGCCAGCGCTGGTTGGGAGCTTAGAAGCAGCACTGGCTGCAGTCTGGAAGGGTTAGCGTGAAAATCAAGAAAAATCAGTGAACGAACAAAAGAATAGACCACAACCAACGTCGGCCCTAGGCAGGACAGGCGATGCCGACTATGCACTGGTGTCGAGATGGTGCCTCGATTTTCGCATGCATTTTTTGGCAATTTACAGAGTTTTAATATTTTCCTACTTCTAGTCAGCCAAAAACCCTAGAGGAATGATTTTAGGCACTTCCAAAGCCTATAAATATAGGGAAAACACAAGGAAAAAGAGAGAATTCGCAGATCAAAACAGAAAATCACTTAAAATCAAGGAGGAATTCTTCAGATCAAAGATGATTGTACAAGAGGGTCTACGAATGAAGAAGAAGGAGGCTTGTCTATGAGTGCTTTATTTTAACTTTGTTTTCTTTTTCTTGAACAATGATGTATTAATTGTTTTATTGTAATTTGACATTGTTTTTGGTATTCATGATTTTTAGAGTTACTTTGATCTTTTGATTAATTGATTATTATTCTTGGTATTTAATTACTTATACTAATTACGAGATTAATTTGTTGTTTCTTTTCATTAACTTACTTGGAAAAATAGTTGATGGTGGTTTCAATTCATTAATTTTATATTTGTTGTCTATTAACTTGCTTGGAAAAGGGGTCAATTGCTAAGAACTAAGTAATTAAAGGTTTATTGATGTCGGCCAGGATATAGATTCATTGGTCAGTTTCATGTTTTAAATTTGCCAGGATATGAAAATTTAATCAATGATTGTGTTTAGTGCATCTTTTGGGTGAATTAATTGAGATAGGATATGTGATGCTAATTTGTCTGAAATAGTGATTTCATGGATTGGAAAAGAAGTGAATCTATCTTAATCCTTCATGATGCCAAGAGAATAATTAGTTATGATACTGATTGAGTACTTTATGATCATGTTTATCAAAATACTGGTTACATAATTTTCCATCCTTGCCATGTATATATTTTTTATTTTATTTTATTTTTCTTTTTATTATTTTTCACTTTATTGAGTCTGTTAAACAATAAAAGAAAAGTGATTACTGCATACTTGTTCCTTGAGAATCGATACTCGTTTTAAACCCTATGCTATGCTTAATGATGAGTACGCTTGCTCATATATATAATTTGGAGTTAATGTTTTAATTTAAACTTGATTGGGAATGTGATTATTTCTATATGATTTTTATACCTAAATTCAAACACATCAACATTTCATGCCGAACATCTTTAACTATTTTAGATCAACACATCTTGATAAGTTTGATCCATATCCATCTGAATGTTACAACTCCTTCGCCTATTCAAGTAGTGTTTTGCTTAGCCTCTACAGCTAATGAATAACATGCTTTTCGCACGGAAACCCTTCCTTCGCCTGCTCTACGAACTCTTAGTTCAGGCCTATGGCAATACATCTCAATATCATGTCATACATTTAAATTACCTTTTGTTTTTCCCTTCACATCCATTACAATGTTTAAAACATTGTCAAAAATATATTATGCATGATGTCTATGTTATTAGGAACCAACAGAGTGGGCCAGTAAGGTAAGTCCCAGAAAATGCTTCTCTTCACCTAATTATGATTACCACCTCTATCGCCGCACCTCCCTAGTTCATATTCTAAATATATTTTTCTTAGAAAACGGTGCACTCTTTGCCACACTTGATCTCTTGTTAGACGGGCCCCCGACAATGAGGTTTCTTCGCCTCTGTCCCTTTGAAATGACCATATGTCCCTCCTTAATAGATTATCCAGTAGTAAGAAATGGCGATGACAATCGAACCAAGAAGTTTTACCCCCAAACTACAGCTAAAAAGACTTGGTACGCTCCATGTAAGATGGTCATGTAAATCTATTTGCAATACTCCACTCGCTTAGCATTCCATAAGCTGAAAAATCATTTATTGTCCATAGAAGTGCAACCCGTAACTGAAAGGTTTAGTTATTGGATATGTCATATGTGGGGATACCAATAGACCATAACATAGTTAATTCATTTATCAATGGTTGTAGATAAACATCAACCTTATGTTTAGGATTCTTTGGGCTCGGAATAATGACAGTCAAGAACATTTTCGGATCCTTCATGCACATCCATGAGGGAAGATTATATGGAGTAAGTATAACTAGCCAACATGAATATTATTTTCCAGACATCCCAAATAGAACAAACCCATCTGTGCACATTCCAAGCCTTACATTCCACACTTCCTTTGAAAAATCAAGATGATATACATCAAACTGTTTCCAAGCCTCACCATCACGAGGATGGCTTATATACACATCCTCCCCAATGCTCTTTGCATGCCATCTCACGTGTGATGTAGTCGTTTTAAACGCATACAACCACTACAATCTAGGTGTTATTGGAAAAAAATATATCTTCTTAACGGGTATCTCCTTCTACTTGCTACTCCCCAGACCCCTTCTTTATATGTAATGATGATGACCAAAAAACTTACAATCTCGACGGAAAATATCATCTTTCCAATAAAGCATATATCTATTCGTGCATACATCTATTTTTTGAAATGGTAAACCAAGACCAGATACCAATTTCTTAAACTCATAGAAATCATCAGGAATTTTATGGTACCTGGTACCACCTCCTTCATGAGCTACACCACTTAGTTAAAACATCTCTCCAACATATTATTTTTTGACTTGATATTTAATAACCGAGAGACAAGCGAAAGATGTGAGCAACTCGAACAACCTTCAGATATTAGCGTGTTAGCAACTCGCAACATGTCATAGAACTTCTATGCTCTTGCATTTAGAGGTTCTTCAGTAGAATATTCAGATGGCCCAGTCTCCACAAGCTTAGGCCCTTCGGCATATAAAACCATTTCTCGTAAAAGGTTGCTGGAACAAGTGTCACAACCAGCATTCATCGAAACCGTTTCGGGCTCTCTTAATGCTATATGATACAGTTCACCATGACAAGTCCATCGTCGGTAGTTACCAATAAATCTATATTTGTATAAATGAATTTCGACTTCAGGTGGGGCAAATACTTCTTATTCGTACACTTTGAGAATGGACATCTTATCCTTGACGAGACAGCATTCGAAGTTGCAAATGTAAAAAATTCTTTGACCCCACGTTCAAATTTAATCATAATACCCATAACACCATTTGTCAGATTTTGAACAATTCAGAACTTTCTTATGCGTGGTAGGCTCATCATTATCTATGAGCCAATAGATTATTGTGGTCACTAATAAGAAATCCATATTTCTCAAGTGCCACGCGTATCCTACTTGACCTACGAGGTTCTTGTGTAGTTGAAGGTTCATCTATTCTCTCAATAGATATGGGATCAGGCAGTTGATCCTTATTTGTTTGTTCTTCTTGAACTTCACTAACTTCAATTACTGTCCCCATTAAGCATATGTTCGAAACAAACATTTTGTTTTCGTAAGGGAGAAAGAAGTAATATCCAAAAGATTCTTTTGGATAACCTACAAAAAAACACTTGTCAGATTTACTGTCAAGTTTATCTGACAGTGGCCTTTTGACAAAGGCAGGGCAACCCCGTACTCTCAAGTGAGATCACTTTATTTTTTTACCAAAGAACATTTCAAATGGGGTAGTATTAATCATTTTTTACGAAACTTTGTTTAGAACATAAACAGAAGTCTCTAGTGCATACCTCCAAAACGATTTTGGTAAGTCTGCAGAAGCCATCGTGTTCCATACCATGTCTAGAAGGTTTCGATTCCTTCTCTCAGTACACCACTATGTTAAGGTGTATGTGGTGGAGTCCATTAAGATAATACCCCATTATCTCTAAGATAATCTTGAAACTCTTGGCTTAAGTATTCACCTCCTCAATTAGATCTTAGAGTCTTAATACTTTTTTAAAGTTATTTCTCTACTTCATTCCAGAAGCCTTTGAACTTTTCAAAAGTTTTTTATTTGTATTTCATTAAATACAAATACCCATATCGTGAATAATCATCGATAAAGGTTACGAAATAGTGATAACCTCCTCTTGATTGTATAGACATTGGGCAACATACATCATAATGTATAAGTGTTATTGACTCTTTGGCCCTTTCTCCTTTTCCAAAAAAATGAGTTTTAGCCATTTTACGAAGTAAAAAAGACTTACATGCACCATATGATTCATAATCAAATGACCCTAAGTCACCTAACTTGTGTAACTTAGAAACTCTATTCTCATTTATATAGCCCAAAGGACAATACCATAAATAAGATGAGGTTGAATTATCTATCATTGGTTTCTTATTATTTACATTAAGGATTGGATTATCCATGTCTAGAACATATAAACCATTTACTAAAGTTATAGAACCATAATGAATATCATTTAATGAAAAATAACAACATTTATTCTTAAAACTTAAATGAAATCGGCACAAGTTTAAACACACAACTGAGATACTATTTTTCAATAAAACTAGTACATAATAACAATTTTGAAGTTCTAAAACTAATTCCGAAGGCAATTGTAGCTTGTAAATCCCCACAGCAAGTATAGCAACATTTGCTCTGTTTGAAGTACGTAGGTCCACGTCGCCCTTCTCAAGCCTTCTACTGTCCTTTAGTCCCTGCAAGTTTTTACACAAATGAGATCCATATCTGGTATCTAATACCTATATCTTATTTCTAAAGGTAGTATTAATCCCAATCATAAACATACCACGAGTAGAAGTATAAGTGCCCCCAAGTTTCTCCTTCTATTTCTTTTCCTTGACGGTCTCCAAGTAGGTTTGCGCCTCCAATAACCCATCTTTCCACAATAATGGCATGGGCCTTTGGCGGCTGCTTCCTTCTTCTTTACACCACTTTTAGGCTTAGTCGAAACCTTCTTCTTCATCTTAGGAACCTTCTTCGTAGAAGAGGAAGATTCTACCAACATAACTGCATTGGATTCCTTCTCAATGGAGGACTCTGCAGTTTTAAGTAGATTGATCAACTCGTGTATGGTAGACTCAATCTTGTTCATCTGGTAGTTAATCACAAATTGTGAAAAACTACTTAGTAAAGATTGTAAAATTAAGTTGATACTTAATTCATTGTCCATCACAAAACCAAGAGACCTGAGCTTCTCAATTAAACCCAGTGTCTTCAGCCCATAAGTGGCTATAGAAGTACCCTCAACCATTTTTTAATGGAATAGTTCTTTTGATATATCATATCTTTCTATTCTGGCTTGGGCATCAAACAGCTCTCGAAGATGTAATATAATCGAGTAAGCATCCATATGCTTGTGTTGTTTTGGTAGTTTGGGGTCATTAACGCCAACATCACACAAGATGCCATGTCACTGTCCATTTTATGATTGTTGTGGACAGCTTGCTCATCAATATGAGCATCTTAAGCTAATCGTGGCAGAATATGAGCCTTTAACATATAGAGAAACTTTTTCGACTTGAGAATAATACTTAAGTTTCTATACTAGTCGAGAAAGTTTGTTTCAGTTAGTTTGTTGTTTTCCAAGATGCTACGTAGGTTTAAGCTGGTCAACATGATGCAGATGACCTAGATGTAAAGATAGAGAAAATTAGCTAACTGCATATGCACATGTAATGCAAATAATTAGGTCTTTAAATTAAGTGCATTATTATTGCACTATTTTACTCAAACCAATAGCCCCCACTACTGATTCGAAAAAGCCCATTAGAAGCTTTTCTAGTGGACTGGTATCTAAATTCTTCAAGAATGACTTTGGTTTGCCCAACAAGCTACCCTAAAGTTTAATGGTAGGTATCCAATACTAATTACATCGTATGTAATTATCAGATCATTGAATGATTAACATCTTTTAATCTTAAAGCTTTTAAGGTAACCCAATCTTGCCTCTAATTTTCTTTATGCCTGAGTTACCCCAACCAAGATAAGAAATTAGTCAAACCCAACCCATTAATCATGAATTTAAAATTCCATAGCCTTAACATTCCTAATGTCAAGTAGGTTTTGGTTAGCCTAACAACTGATATGAGCTTGAGGGAGGAAATCATTCTAGATCTAAAAGTAGCTTTTGTTTTGAACCTTTTCTAAAGGACAAGAACTACAAGATAACAAAACAAGTGAGAAAAGCTATAAATGACATAAAGAGATCAAAAAAAGTAACAAAGAAAATACCTTTTCTACAAACAAAGAACCCTAAAAGAACTTAGCTTTTAGAACCCCAAATTTAGTAGATTAAGTCTACCACAACAACACCTTAGAATCCATGACTTAGCAAGAAATCAAGAACTAATAGGATAGGGAATTGTGGGCATTCAAACAAGAAACAACAAGAACCCTATATGACATACAAGTAGAACCCTTGTACATTTCCTAGTTGAATTATCCTTTGAGTTTATAGACACTTACTTAAGGGTGGAGTAAGCCCTTAGGGTTAGTCTTGGATTGAAGTTGAATAAGGAATCTCTTCATTACTTCAAGCCTTCAAGTTGAATGCTTCATTTATGTTAAAAGTATGGAATATGTTATTTTGTTCGTATAATACAAAAACCTATATAATGGCGTTCTATTCCTGAACTAAAATACTTTTTAAATATTATAAAATGACACCAAAACTAGCTGAAAAATGTCAGGAATTCAAAACCAGATTGGGCCTGGCGCCAGGTAGGGCTGGTAGGGCTAATGCCAAGTACACTTTAGAGGAATAGTACCTTTCACAAAACTAGCTGAAAATGTCTAGGTTCGGAACCAGAGTGGGACCAGTGCTAGGTAGGGTTGGTAGACCTGGTGCCAAGTCCATTCTGCTGAAATAGTGCTTGTATCACAAAATTGAGGGGTTGTCCAGTCCACACCCTACGCCTGGTCGGACTCCTGGGACTGGTGCCAGGTACACTCTGTAGGGCATCATTTCTATGCGATCAGCTTCTAGTTGACATCCTTCGTATACCAACAGTATGGTCCATTCTTGATCGTCTTCCGAAAATGTCCATATACTATCCCACCTTAAATGAGCCTGTAGATATGCATGTAGATTGAGTTGGAATTATTTGAAGCGGACTCTCGTCAATAGATTGGGTAAGCTCGACTTTATTTCAGCTTCGTCCTCTCCCCCTTCTTGAGCTTGATCCCAATGACCAGATTGATTCCAATCACTTCCCCCTTCTTAGATTATATTCGTCTTCAAATCATATCCTACATAATAAGGAGAATGATCAGTTATATTAAAAGTTGCACTTACATTATACTCACCCGGTCAATCAATCTTGTAAGCGTTATGTCTATATCGCTCAAGAACTTGGAATGGTACATCCCCCGTGGTTCGAGCTTTGACTTTCATTGGGTGGGAAATCTCCTTCTGTAAATGCACCCAAACCTAGTCTCCTAGCTCAAATATTACCTACTTTCTTCCTTAGTTGCGCTTGCATATGACGAATTTATTTTATTTTTTTATTAGAAATTTAACTTTCTCGTGCATAGATTTAACTAGCTCAGCCTTCTTTTTGCTATCAAGACTCATCCATTCATCTACAAGCAAAGGAGTTAAATCTATTAGGGTTAATGGATTAAACCCATAAACAACTTGAAATGGAGAAAATGTAGTAGTAGAATGGATAGTTCTATTATATGCAAACTCTATATGTGGAAGAGATTCTTCCCAATTCTTCAAGTTCCTCTTGAAGATTGCCCATAGTAGTTGCGTGAGAGTCCGGTTGACAACTTTCGTTTGTCCATCCATTTGTTGGTGACAAGCTGTAGAAAACAACAAATTAGTTCCAAGTTTTGCCCACAATATTCTCTAAAAATGACTTAAGAATTTAGTATCCCTATCCAATACTATGCTATGTGGTAACCCATGCAATCCTACCACTTTCTTGAAAAATAAACCTGTAATATGGGTAGCATCATTAGTTTTTGCACAAGGAGTAAAATGAGATATCTTAGAAAATCGATCAACAACTACAAAGGTGGAATCTTTTTCCCCCTTGGTCTATGGCAATTCCAATATGAAATCCATTGAAATATCTAACCAAGGTACATTAGGGATGGGTAGAAGAGTATATAACCCTTGGGTAGTGTTTTAGACTTGACCCTTCTACATGTAATGCATAAGTGATAATGTCTCTCTACATCTCCCATCATTTTTGGCGAATAAAAATGCTCTTGCAAAATACCCAAAGTTTTGGAATTCCTAAAATGTCCTATTAAACCTCCTCCATGAGCTTTCTTCACTGACAATTCTCTCAAGGATCTTTTTAGTATGCAAAGTCTACTCTCTCTAAACAAAAACCCATCATGCCTATAGAATTTTTGAAAAGTACATTTTTCACAAGCATGATAAATCTCTCCCAATTCTTCATCATTTGCATATAAATACTTAATAAGCTCAAAACCAAATAATTTTGCATCCAAGGAATTTAAAAGTACATACCTACGAGATAATGCATCGGCTACTACATTACCCTTACCTTTCTTGTATTTGATCACGTATGGAAATGTACCAATGAACTCCATCCATTTGGCATACCTTTTGTTCAGCATTTGTTGGCCTTTTAGATACTTTAATATCTTATGATCAGTATGAATGATAAATTCCCTAGGTAACAAATAATATTGCTAATGGTGTAAGGTCCTCACTAAGGCATAAAATTCCTTCTCGTAAGTGGAATAATTCAAGGATACTCCCGATAACTTCTTACTAAAAAAGGCAATAGGTTTTTTATCCGGAGTCAACACAGCACCTATTCCTATTCCACTAGCATCATATTTCACTTCAAATGCTTTTTTAAAATTAGACATGGACAATAATGGTGCTTCACTCAATTTTGATTTCAAAGTAATAAAAGCCTTTTCTTGTTCTTCTCCCCATCTAAACCCTACGTTCTTTTTAATCACTTTAGTCAATGGGGCAGCTGTTGTGCTGAAATTTCTAATGAAACACCTGTAAAAACTGGTTAACCCATGAAAACTTCTTACCTCAGTCACAGAAATAGGTGTTGGCTAATCCTGAATTGCCATGACCTTTTCTTCATCCACTTCAATACCTTTTGAACTCACAACATATCCAAGAAAAGTTATGTTTTCCAAACAAAAGGAACATTTATCAAAGTTCCTATATAACCTTTCTCTTCTAAGAGTAATAATCGCACACTTAAGATTATGCAAATGATCTTCATAGGTTTTGCTATAAATCAAAATATCATCAAAATATACCACCAAATTTTCCAATATATTCTCACAACACATAATGCATCAACCTCATGAAAGCACCAGGTGCATTTGATAACCCAAATGGCATCAAAAGCCACTCATATAAGCCCTGTTTGGTCTTAAATGTAGTTTTCCATTCATCACCTTCCTTAATCCTAATCTAATGATATCCGAATTTTAAATCAATTTTTGAAAATACACGTGATCCATGCAATTCTTCTAATAAATCATCAAGCCTAGGGTTGGGGTAACGATATTTTACTCGTTATATTGTTAATGGCCTTGCAATCAACACACATCCTCCATGATTCGTCTTTCTTAGGCACCAACAACACTGGAACTACACTTGGACTCAAACTCTCTCAAACATGGCCTTTCTTGGGCAACTCCTCAACTTGCTTTTGTAGCTCCTTAGCTTCTTCAGGGTTGCATCTATAAGTTGGTCGATTTGGAATGACAGCTCCCGAAATGAAATCAATCTAATACTCTATTCCTCGAATGGGTGGCAATCCTTCTAGTATTTCTTTTGGAAATACATCCTGGAATTCTTCAGCAAGACCTACAATTTCATAAGGCAAAGAAAGAGTAGTTTCATTAGTAGTTACATAATTGCTTTTACAAACTATGAGATACATTGGTTCCTTAGCTTTAATAGCTTCTACCACCTCTCTCTCACTTGCAAAGAGACTCACTCATTTCTTATCTCCTCTCTCTTATTTTCCCTCTGTCACTTCCTTTTCTTCTTTCTCAACATTCTCTCTCTCAATTTTTTTCTCATTTTCTTGGACATTCTTTTTCTTCTCCTTTTCTCTCATGATCTTTTGATCTTTGCTCACTTCACTTGGAGACATAGGTAGTAGAATGAATTTTTTTCCCTCCTTATACACAGTATGGGTGTTTTTCTTCCCATCATGCTTTACTTCCCTATCATATTGCCATGGTCTCCCTAAAAGGAGGTGGCCTGCTTGCATAGGAACAACATCGCACAAGATCTCATCCTTATATTTCCCTATGTCAATTGCAATTAAGGCTTGTTTATTAACCTTCAGTTTTTCACTTTCATTTAGCCATTACAACTTGTAGGGTTGCTGACGCTTCCTTATTTCCAAGCCTATCTCTTCTACTGCACTAGCACTTATAACATTGGTATAACTCCTACTATCAATGATTACACTGCAAGGTACTTGGTTGATCAAACATCTTGTGTAAAAGATATTCGCCCTCTGTTGATGATGCTCATCTTCCTTCGCTTGCATGCTCAATAATCTCCTAGCTACACCAAGTAACACACATACTTGCCCCACTTCTTCACCTTCTTCACTCGAGATTTCTATCTTCTTTTGAATTTCTTCCAATTTCTCATATTCCTGCTCCTTGGAAGAAATCTCACCATAGGCATTTGTGTACATCACTCTCTTGCTTAGACATTCAAGCGTCGTATGTCCATATCCCATACAATGAAAGCATTTGATATCTCGGCTCCTCAGCTTCTCAATGGCCTTTCCTTTATCTCTATTCCTTTTTCCCCTTGGTTTATTGAATTCTATAGGTGGCAAATTTGGGACTTCTTCCTTCTTAGGTGTCGCCTTAGGGAATTCCTTAGAAGATGACGTTGGTTGGTTTGCTTTCCTCTTAAAAGGTCAGTTCCTCAATTGTTTTTCTACCTTCATAGCCATGTCCACCATTTCTTCCAAGGTTTCATACGAATGTAACTCAACTACATTGGTTATTTCCCGGTTCAATCCACTTAGAAATCTTGCTTTAGTGGCACATGGATCTTCATTAATAACTACCCTTATCATTAACATCTCAAGTTTTTTGTGATTATCTTCAACACTTCTATTTCTCTGTCTTAGCACTTGAAGCCTTTGATATAGCTCGTTGTAGTAGTGGTGCGGTACAAACCTCGCCCTCACGAGATTTTTCATCAATTCCCATGTACTAATGGCATTTTCTCCCATTCTCCTTCTATTAGCTAATACCTGCTCCCATCATACCAATGCATAATCTAAAAATCTCAATACTGCCAACTTTACTTTATTTCTCTCACTATAATCTTGGCAATTAAATAGAATATCCATTTTTCGTTCCTATTCAAAATATGCCTCGGGATCACTTTTTCTCGAGAATTGTAGAACATTCATTTTAATATTTTTCAATTTCCGCTCTCCCTCATTTTCATCTCTTCTCCTACCTCTAATCATATTACCCTGATATTGATCCCCATAGTCTTCCTCTGGGTATCCTTCTTCCCACTCAAATTCTCTTTCAATATTTCTTTCAACTTCCCTCATAGGATTCTCACCAAATCTCCCTCGGCCTCTTCCTCTACCTTCTCTTAACCCGTTTCTAGCTCCTCTCATAGGAATTGGTTGATATCCACGAACTGAATATTCATCCCATTCTTCTCCTGGTTGGGTGTTCACGAGAGGTGTGTTGTAGGCTTTCGATTGCTCTTGTCCCCTCCTTTATCTAGCGGTATTGTTGAGCTCGAAGTTCAGTCATCTCCCTCCAAATGCCCACCATATCATTTGCAATGAAACGAAGGTCTCATGAAGATCTCCTGATTCCTCTTGTGGTCTACTTGCTCCACTAAGATTTAGCCTAGTTGTTTCCTCTCCTTGAGTTATGGTTGGAGTTTAAACCAATGTTCCTGCAAAAAAAGTTAAGAGAACAAATATAGAGATTGGTTTCCTCACTCACTCCTTAAGTATTTGCACTCCATTGTCGTGTTTGTACTCATTAGCTTTTCAAATAAGAATCTTTCTCTCTTGCATTTTTTGATCACTCTATGGCTCACTTGTTCAACCAATGTCCTCCCGAACTTCAAAAGGTTTAGTTCACTTTAGTCTATTAACTCTTAGGATGCTTCAATACAATGGTCATAGGTTGACAACTTTATTGAACACTTGGAGTTCAAGAAACAAATAGAATACAAAGGTGTTCACAATACACAACAAAGAAAAGATGATTTAAAGAATATGATGAAACGGTTATAGGAGTAACACTATTGTTCAAGCCACATTCTTTCTTTGTGACATTTCAATAAACACATGGCGTTCATAGAAGAAATGCACATTGAGACTTTTTATCAAACACCTTATGTGCAAGATTTTCCTATAGAACTTTGCAAGTAAATTTCTTCCCAAACAAGCCCAATATAATCACAACAACAAAAATCAATGTATTCCTAAGGTTCTTTCTTCAACAAACCATTCTCATTCCTTTTATATATATATATATAGTTTCAAGAATTCTTAAGATCAACAACACTCTAGATTTGATGGATCTAAGCTAAGATAGAGATCTAAGCTTAACCAGTCTCTGATACCAAATTTAGTATGAGCATAAGGGAGGAAATCTTTCTAGATCTAAAAGTAGTTTTTGTTTTGAACTTTTTGTAAAGGATAAGAACTACAAGACAACAAGAAAAGAAAGAAAAGCCATAATGGACATAAAGAGATCAAAGAAAGTAACAAAGAAAATACCTTTTCTACAAACAAAGAACCTTAAAAGAACTTAGCTTTTAGAACCCCAAATTTAGTAGATTAGATCTACCACAACAACACCTTAGAACCATTAACTTAGCATGAAATCAAGAACTAAAATGATAGGGAATTGTGGGCTTTCAAACAAGAAATAACAAGAACCCTATATGACATACAAGTAGAACCCTTGATAATTTCCTAGTTGAATTATCCTTTGAGTTTATAGATACTTACTCAAGGGTGGACTAAGCCCTTAGGTTGGTCTTGAATTGAAGTTGAACAAGGAATCTCTTCATTGCTTCAATCCTTCAAGTTGAATTCTTCATTCATGTTAAAAGTATGGAATATGTTGTTTTGTTCTTACAATACAAAAGCCTATATAATGGTGTTCTATTCCTGAACTAAGATACTTTTTAAATATTATAAAATGGCCCCAAAACTAGCCAAAAAACATCAAGGGTTCGGAAGTAAAGTGGGGCTAGCGCCAAGTAGGGCTGGTAGGGCCGGCGCTAGGTACACTCTGGAGGAATAGTATCCTTCACAAAAATAGCTAAAAATGTTTGGGTTCAGAACCAGAATGGAACTAGCACCAGGTAAGGCTGGTAGACCCGGCGACATGTCCATTCTGCTAGAACAGTACTCACATCACAAAATTGAGGCGTTGTCCAGTCCACACCTAGCGCCTAGTTGGGCTCTTGGGACTGGCACTTGGTACACTTTACGGGGTGTTATTTTTGTGCGATCAACTTTCAATTGAGGTCTTTCGTAAACCAGCAGCATGGTCCGTTCTCGATCCTTTTCCGGCAATGTCCATACACTATCCCACCTTAAATGAGCATATAGATATGTGTGAAGATTGAGTTGAAATTGTTTGAAGCAGCTCACGTTAATGGATCGGGCAAGCTCAACTTTGTTTCAACTTCGTCCTCTCCCCCTTCTTCAACTTGATCCTCATGACCAAATTGATTCCTATCAACAACCTGGTCTTGAAAAAGGACTTTCATTCTTACTGTATTAATGGAAGGCATTTTGTTTAATTTTAATTGGGGAATTTTTTATATTTGTGTCTTACAAATAGAATGTATAATATCATCGTGTCCATACATTGCAAAAAAATAACGTGGTTTGGTTATGGACTTTACTATATTAATTTCCTTTAGCCACAAAGGAAATTAATTTGGACAATCCTAAGTGTTCATGCATGATTTAGGAAGAAAACCTTACCATCCTCCTATTGGTCTTGATCATCTTCTCCTAAACTTGTAATAAATTCCATTCCATCTAAACTATGTAATCTAATTACATAAAATTCTAATAAAGAAACCTCGAGTTACATTCACGGGAAGTTAGATGAGAAGATAAATTTACACAAGAAAAATAGAGAAGGTTGGACTCGCAAACCCTATTTTTAATTCAAAACCAAGGCGATAAAATGCATAAATAATTTAATTGGGTCCATAGTCCATAACCAAACCACCATGCTAATTTTATGCTCAAAATAAAATTAAACATAGAAAATAATTCCAAAATCACTATTTTAGAAAAATAGAATAAATTCTAAGATCAATATTTTAGAACATATATTCATTCCTAAAATTAATTCCAAAATCACTATTTTGGAAACATAGAATAAAATCTAAAATCACTATTTTAGAAAATATATTAATAGCTAAAATCATATTTTAGGAATTAAAATAAGATATAATCTAAAATCAATATTTTAGAAAAAATTTATGAATTTCTAAAATCATATTTTAAGAATTAAAATAATATATAATCAAAAATCATTATTTGAGAAAATATATTAATTGCTAAAATCATATTTTAGGTATTAAAATAATATATAATCTAAAATCATTATTTTAGAAGATATATTATTTCTCCAAAAGAAGTTTTTTTTTTTTTTTTTGGAAAAATATATATTAGTCCCAAAGTATAAACTTTGGGAAAACTGGGCAACAAGTGAAAGAAATAAAAAACCAACTGTGGGCCATTGTTGCAAGAAGTCAATACAAAGTAAAAAGGAAAAACAATTATTAGAGTTGCATCCTGGGGAGGCTTTGTATAAGCCTCCCAAGGATTGCAAAAGAAAAACCCAGCGAGCCGCAATTCTGGAATTGCAACCCAGGTGGGACCGTGGCTTGGGAAATTTTGTGCCTCAAGCCACAACTTGGCAACTAGTGAGCCGTGGCTTGGGCCAAACAAAAAAAAAAATCGTTTTTCTTTTTACTCTCCCCATAAACGATTTCTGGGGAAAAAAAACTTCAAGGACTTCTACAACAATTTCAGAGAACAATTCTCTGAGACATTCCAATTTTTTATCATTCTATTCATTCAAACTGATCTTCTGTTCAACAAACAGTCTTAAAAAATAGAAAGGAATAACAGCTTCAAAAAAAATGTTTTTTTTCAGAATGCATCATGCCCAGAAAAATTTGCAAGAATTAATACCTTAATTCTTGTTATAAAAAACATCTCCTCTAACTTTTACAGGAGCCATGTTTGTTATATCCGCAACCCATAGATTTACTTTTTCAGAAAAACTCAAACAAGACCAACAATTTTCCCTGGATATGAACATAAAAAATATTTTCATAATTCAACCATTTATGCGTGAAACAATTTCAGGCACAAGAGAACATAAATATTCTTGAAACAATTTTCAATTAAATTACACACGTGAAATAATTTTCATAGAAAAGTAGAGACTATAAAGAATTGTTCTTCATAGCCAAAGATACAGCCCATTAACGCATAAAAGGGGCTCTAATACCACTGTAGGAATTCCTAATGCAAAACATATTTACGCAGCAGAAGAAAAATAGGAATTCCTAGCACAAGGATCACTCTTATGCGTTAAAAGGAATTAAAAATAGGTGAAGAAAAATACCTTTCCAAGTCTCTGTAAAGAAAATTTTTACTTCTATTCTGAAAGGCATGATCTAGCCAAAACATAGAGATTGTCTTCTTTGTTGTTCTGTCAAAACACCACAACCTAAAGTGTAGGGTTGTCTCTATTATAGTCCACACAAGAATGGTGCTTAAGAATCACCAGAGTTTTGTGCTAGCAAAACTAAAGATTGGCAGCTAGGTTTTCTATTGTTTTTTTAGAAGAAGAAGATAAAGAAAGGGCTCTCAGTTTTTCCAAAAAAAAAAAAAAAACTTTCTGTGTAAATTAACCAAATGATTGTCCCATGAAGAGTATATCATAATATATCATCTGTAGATCTTTTTGGTAATCAGAATCCATAATGAACATGGATTCTTAATTACCAATAAATATTATAATTTTTGTTAATTATAATATGGCACACGAATTGTAACTAATTGTAATTTGACCACAATAATTTCTTCTTTTAACAATCCACCCTGTAATGTTATCAAATAATATCTTAAGTACTCAATTCTCTATTATGTGTGACCTATTAGATTTCCCGGTCTATTAGTAGTAAAATATGAATTAATATTTAATATTAATAATTCTTAATAATTTTAGAATTAACTTAGTAATTTTAATAAGGATTGATATATTAATTCTCTAACTAATAAATCCATATTCAACAAATCATGAGCGGTATCTAGCAACATATCATGACCACCCAAAAGTCCAGAAAGTCAAGTGGCTTGACATGAACCTTTCAATAGCAAATAATAGTGCAATAAACTCCTTTCACCATACAATATCTTATTCATTTTGGAGTACGAAATTAATGCCAACTCCTTCTAGAATAATAAATTAATTCTGGCCCGAATATGTCAGTACTAGTTCTCGAAATTCACTACTCATCATAAGTACCAATTGGAACCATTTCCAATATATAATCGTCTTGGCCAAGGACTTTTCCAGTAGTGATTCCTACAAATGGCCGTGAGATATTTGCCCCTACTAATAGGAGTGGTGAATCGTTTATTGATCATCTCAACTACATACATTTGCTTTATGTTGTACCTAATATCCATCCCATAGGCGGTTTCGTCAGGACACTAGAGATTGGAATCAAAGTCCAACACTTAGCAAATAAAGTACCTTGGAGATCTCAAGTCTAAATATACTTACACATTTGTTATAATGAGATTCTATCATTGGCACTAAATAGTTATCTATTTGATTATCTCTTATGCATGTTTTTTAGTATAGAAAATATTACCAACAAATTAAACAATCAACCAAGCTTTAATAAAATGCTAACCACTAAAACTATATATATGGGCAAGTATATCCATCGTAGAGTATAAAGAATAGCAAGTATCGAATCTACGAGAACTTAGGCTCCCGCCTTACTTTACCCAAATCTTTATTGTTTAACCAATAAAATAAGAAGAGATAAATAAAACACTAACCTAAGATACTAGAGAATAAACTAAGTTCACACAAGATAAGTCCTAAGGATTATCAAGGAGTAAGAATGTGAAGAAAAGATATGTAAGTAGATAGAAATCCTCAAAGACATAACAATTATTGATTCGCACTTATCACAATTAATTACTATCTTGGCACCATGAAGGAACTTAAGTAAGATCTAATCATTTCCCAAGTCATGAAATTATTTATGTAGACTCCACTTCTTTTCCAATCCATGGAATCACTGTCTTATGATTAATTTAGCAGAATTCCCAATCCCACTAAAATAGCCAAAAGTGAATGATCGCGGAAAAACCATCTAAGGAAAACGCAATGGAAAATTTTTGGTTTTTTCAAGCCACAACTAGGATAGAGTACTTACTTTTTATTATTGGTCATGGATTAACCAATGTAAGGACAGGTTCCACTAGACCTTCTTGCGTTGGAAGGGGAGAAGGAGGCGTCTACTACTCAATTGGAATTCCCGCCAATGTTCTACTCCTATGCATCAAACGTCTCTAACTTCTTTTCTTCATCTTTTAAAGTATAACACTACCTTACTCTTAGCGTTAGCTTAGTGAGAGCTCTTTTTTGGATAAAAACACTCAACCACAAAGAAGGAAGAGAAAGAATGAGAAAAAGAAGCAAGAGGAGGTGGCACCCTCTGATCGATTAAATCTTACACAACGCATGTTTTTTTTTTTTCATATATGTTTCGGCCAGCCTTAGGGCTTCCAAAGCCCTAATGGCTGAAATCACCAAGCCCAATTGGCTAGGTGTTGTGCTAAAAAAATAGTGCATGACTGGCTAAATCCTCTTAATTAATCAATTATCTTTTCTGGGCCTCATCAAATATCCAAAACTAATTAATTAATTCTAATTGGACTCTTAATATATGTTAACATATATCATCCCAATTAATTAATTTATTCCAATCCAATTCTCTTAATTAAATAATTATCTTTTCTGGGCGTTATCAAAACCCAAGGCTAATTAATTAATTCTAAATGTACTCTTAGTATAAATTTTATTTCTCTTCTAGATAATTATCCATTAAGCCCAGATTGTGTCTGAATAATACCAAGGTAACTTGAGCTACTCCAGGGGCAAAGAGACATATTATTCATGGCTACTATTATGTCAAAAATACCCTTACTATTACATATCCGCATTTTATCTTTTTAAATATTTTTATTTATCAGTATATGAAAATATTGACCCCAAGAACAATATTTATAAAATAATGTCTCCGACTTACTGGTGAAATGACAGAAATACCCTCTATGTAACACCCATTAGTGAGACAAGATAAATGTATTAACACCCATTTCAAAGACATTTACCATCCGTAGATCTCTAGTTTGATTATCCATGACTCATTTGAATGTACTTGCTTATCATTGGAAGTTACCCAAAAGCACATATTCTAGAGCCACGTTCCCAAGGCCCTAGATCATTAGATTATCCTAGACTATCACAATGGGGTGATATAACCTCACTAGATGAAGCATAAAAACTCTGTTGCATGAGTTCGTCTTAACTAACTAGAGTAATATAACCAACATGTAAGGATATTGATCTCACAAAAGAAATCTCACCCAATATATATCAAAGTATAAAATCCTAGTATGAAGGTATCCATCCACACTATAGTAGTAATAGTTTGGTGTCTATAATTATAGTACTTTAAGAGAGACCACTACTACAAGTCCAGTTTTATGTATTCGAAATACACTTATGCCTATGATGTGAGTGAACTACACATTAATTCAACGTAAATCGTTCCTCATTGGAAATCATAGCACAATAGTCTTACCATGATAAAATGTCCAGTTCCATCAAGCGACTAAGAACTCAATTTTACTTGTATGGCAAGTACCCTTGGTCTATACCTTACTATGAAGAACGACCCAACACGTAGACCATTACTTGTCATACTTACACATTTAAATGTGCAATAATATAAGTAACAAACTAAATTGAATGAATAAACATTTTATTGTAATATGTTCATACAGAATACATAGTCTTTGAGCGCATATTTCCAACAATCTCCCACTTGCACTATAAAGACTAAGAAAGTCTATAAGTACCTACCCCTATGACATCTAAGTGTCTGCAAAATATCTTTTCTATCAAAAGCTTGGTATAGGGATCCACCAAATTGTTGACAGAGGAAATATAATCAGCTACAATCTCCCATTTCTGGATGAACTCCTGGATAAGGTGATACTTCCACTCTATGTGCTTGCCCTTCTTATGGTTTCGAGGTTCCTTGCATTGTGACACCACTCCAGAGTTGACACAATAAATGGTGACATGCCTATCTATGTGTGGTACTACTCCAAGTTCTTTAAGGAACTTTCGAAGCTACACAGCTTCTTTAGAAGCTTCTGAAGCAACAACGTACTCAGCTTCCATGGTAGAATCAGCATTGCAAGATTGTTTTATACTTCTCCATAAAATAGCTTCTCCAGAAAATGTGAAGACATATCTACTAGTGGATTTTCTTTCATTTTTATCTACCTAGAAGTCTGAGTCTATGTAACCAGTAGAAACCAAATCATTAACACGATATACAAGCATATAATCTCTCGTTTCCTTGAGATATTTAAGTATATACTTTACGGCTTGCCAGTGAGCTTCCCCTAGATTTAACTGTTATCTACTAACCATGCCTATTGCAAAGCATATATCTGGCCTAGTACAAAGCATAGCATACATGAGACTTCCCACAGTCGAATCATAAGGGATCCTACTCATTTTCTGCTTGTCTTCCTGTATCTGAGGATACTGCTTGGAAGATAAGAATAATCTATGTCTAAAAGGTATAATATCCCCTTTACATTGATCCATGCAGTACTTGACCAATATCTTGTCAATGTAAGAAAACTGGGATAAGCCTAGTATTCTTTACTTCTTATCTCTAAGAAGCTTAATGACTAGAATATAGCTAGCTTCTCCTATGTCTTTCATGCTAAATTGACTAGATATCCAAATCTTAACGGATGACAATGTCCCTACATCATTTTCAATGAATAAAATATCATCTATATAAAGTACCAAGAAAATCACTTTGCCATTATCTAATTTCCTATACACACATGGTTCATCCACATTTTGAATGAAACCATAAGCATTCACAATTTCATTAAAAACATATGTTCCATGCTTGTAAAGCTTGCTTAAGTTCATAAATGGACTTCTTAAGCTTACAAACCATTTGTTCTTGACCTCATAGCAACAAAACCTTCTGGCTAGGACATATAGATGTCTTCGCTAAGATAGCCATGTAAGAAGCCTATCTTAACATCCATCTGCCATATCTCATAGTCATAATGACATGCGATGTCTAAGAGAATTTGGATAGACTTAAGCATGGCTACTAGTGAAAAGGTTTTCTTATAATCGATCCCTTCTTTCTGAGTATAACCTTTAGCTACCAACCTTGCTTTATAGGTTTCAACCTTTCCATCTACACCTCTTTTCCTCTTGTATACTCACTTACAGCTAATGGGTTTTATCCCATCAGGCGTAGTGACAAAATCCTAGATCTGATTTAGGTACATAGACTCAATCTTGACATTCATGGCTAGCTGACATTTGTCTACATCAGCATCAACAATGGCCTCCTCGTATTTAATGGGATTTTGTTCCTGATGATCAGAGACTATATCATAGATCTCTCCACTCCACCTTTTTGGAACTCTTGTGATCCTCCCACTACGATAAGGCTTAGTTTGTATAGGAACATCAGGTTGTGTTTCTCTTAGTTCCTCGATCGGGGTGTTAGAAGTACCTGAAGTTGAATAAGTTATCAACTTCTCTTCTTACTCCATTCTGCTTGAATCTGTGGTGGAAATAACTTGTTCATCCTCTAAATATCTAGTATTAGTACTAACAAGTATTTTATGCTCTTGAGGATGATAAAAATATCCACCTCTCGTTCCTTTTGGATATCCAACGAAGTAGTATAACTCTGATCTTGGTTCTAGCTTACTTCCCTTTGTTAGCACATAAGTTGGACAACCTCATATGTTAAAATAGTTCAAACTGGGCTATCGTCTGATTCACATCTCATAGGGTGTCCTAGGTACTTATTTGGAAGCTACTAAGTTCAAAATATATGCTACAGTTTCTAAGGCATATCCGCAAAAGGAAATAAGAAGAGATGCATGACTCATCATGCTTCTGACCATTTCCATCAAAGTTTTATTTCTTTTCTCAGCTACTCTATTCTACTGGGGAGTCCCAGGTGCAGTTACCTGAGATACTAACCTATGATGTATCAAGTAATCCTTAAACTCACCCAGGGGGTACTCTTCACCACAATCTGATCTCAAGTTTTAATTAATTTATCTGTTCGATACTCCATTTCAGCCTTAAACTCCTTAAATTTATTAAAAGAGTCAGACTTGCACCTCATCAGATAAATGTAACCAAAATGAGTATGATCATCTGTGAAAGTGATGAAGTACTCGTAGCCACCTCTAGCTGGTGTAGCCATTGGACCATAAACATCCGTATGAACTAGTGCTAGTATTTCTATGGCACTATTCGCCTTTTTAGTAAAGGACATTTTGGTCATTTTATCTCTAAGACAAGATTCACACTAAGGTCATTCTTCCAGTCTTAATGAACCTAAAGGCCCATCATGGATTAGCGTCTGAATCCGATTGGGATTTATATGTTCTAATCTTAGATGTCACAAATACTAGCCATTTGATATAGCCTTTCTCTTTTTATTATTAGGTTCAGTTTGAATATTATTTACTTTATTTCAAATAGGATGTATATAAAAAAGATTCACATAGATGTTTTCTATACAAATTAAATTACCAACTCTACTAATGGAAACACCATAATGGAAAGAAACATAATATCATTAATTCATCAATTTTGAAACTGAAATCAAATTCTATTTGAAATAAGAAACATATAAAAATATCTTTTAAAACCAACTTCCTATTACAATAAAAAGTAAGCTCAAGATCTCTCACTGCTTCAGCCCATATTCTTGCTCCATTGCCTACTTGAAGTTCTTGCTCACCTTTACTGAGTTTTCTTGTCCTTCTGAACCCCTGCAAAGAGTTACAGACATGGTCAGTGGCTCCATAATCAACTATCTAGAAGGATATTGATCCAACCATAAAAAAAGACTCTAGGTATAGAGCAATATCTGAAGTAGACTTGGCTAAGCAGTCCAAACAATCTTTCTTCCAATGCTCTTTCTTGCCACACTTGAAACATTTGCCTTTGGACTTCCCGTTGGGCTTGGCCTGACCAGATGCTATGGGTTGGGCCCTTGCATTGTTCTAGACCTTCTTCTTCTTGAATTTCTTAGACTTTACCTTAATTCTAGAAAAAGAAATAGAACGAGAGACCAAAACCTTTGACATGAGCTTCATGATCTTCTTTACCACCTGGAGCTCTTTCATAAGCTCCGTGAGATTCATATCCAACTTGTTCATGTTGTAGTTCAACTTGAACTACGAATATAAATTAAGCAGAATTTCAAGAACCATGTCAACTTGGCTCTCGAGATCTATCATTGCGCCTAAGACCTTGGCCTCCTCAAAGTAGGTAATCATCTTGAGCAGATGCTCTCGAATCGATGCCCCCTTAGCCATCCCAGTGTTCGCAATTGCCCTAAGAGCTTCCTGCCTTGCGGGCCGGCTTTTGTTAGCAAATATGATACGCAATGACAAATTCATGTCGTACGTAGTGGACATGTACTCAAGCTTAGATTGGAGCACACTAGACATGGAAGCCAACATGTAACATTTAGCCATCTCATCGGCTTTCTTCCATGCCTCTTACTCTTGATTAGTAGATTCTTTCCCAATCTCAGGATAGGGATCCATAAGAACATACTGTACTCCTTGGCAGTAAGTACTATGTTCAAGTTCCTCTTCTAGTCCACATAATTTGGGCTTGTCAACTTATTCTCCTTGAGAATGATTGACAACAGACTGAAACCAAACATTTCTAAAATATTGCGAAAAACATTCATTTAA
The DNA here is from genome assembly GCA_026120185.1 of Voacanga thouarsii. Taxonomy (NCBI): domain Eukaryota; kingdom Viridiplantae; phylum Streptophyta; class Magnoliopsida; order Gentianales; family Apocynaceae; genus Voacanga; species Voacanga thouarsii. Next base: position 58,862 of record JANUWF010002285.1, read on the forward strand.
TTTGCCAGAAATAAAAATGCACATTTTTTATATTATTTCTTTAACAATAGATAACTCTTAAAACTATTATCAATAATATTAATAGTTTGGCTCTTAGAAAAGCTAATAGAGCTTTGTATGAAGATAAATAGCATCCTAAGTTAAGTGTATAATTGTTACGAATCAAAACTTCCTAAAATAGGTAATGGTCTAGAAAAAGTTCCATCGATAGGATGGCCACTAATTCACACTATCTATGAGTAATCTAATGCTAAAAACCTCCAACATAGGTTGGTCGATCCTAGCAAATACCCTAGACTTTTAATTTTACTCTTTCATTAGTTCTAAACACTTGTAAAAATCCATCTTATAAGGGTCATACTCAGAATGACATGAGGAAATCCATTATCTCTAATAAGAGTTGTGATGAAGCCATGGAGTCGTTGGAACCCCTCTCCCACTTAATCTTTTATTGAAAATAGAGTTTTCAGCCCCAAAACATTTTCTATAATCTTATGGTTTCATTAACTTTAGTAAAAATCCAAAATTCAATCTTATTCTCTATGTCAAGGATTAAATCCTTTGAAAGATTAAATTATGAATTTATTTTACTATTCTAAGTTAATAATCAAGAAAAAAAAACTTTATTAAATAACTTTAAGTTCAACATTATTCTCTATGTCAATGATTATATCCTTTAAGAGAATAAACCATGGAACTATTTAATTTTTAACGTTTCTTAGATTAAAATGTTTACAAAAATAAAATAAGCATGATACCAAAAGTAAATGTTTTCAAGCTCAAACTATTTATTTATTCCTAGGTGACCAAATAACAGATTAAACATCATGAATTAAAATTAATGATCTTGTTTAATCTTAGGGTGGTTCCATCCTTTACTACTCGTTTTCATGCAAATTATTTATCCATGGATAAATAAAATTATTGCAGAAAATTAACCTCATATAATGGTTTGAAAACATAGTTACATCAATGAACAATTGAGGTACAAAACTTCAGCAGTGCTCTCCTATTTATTGGACAATTTGTTGCCTTCTTTCTCATCCTACATTGCGCACAACTGCTTCTAGGTAGAATAGACCTGGCGCCGGGTCCAATCTATTTTTCCTAAAAATTCTAGCTAGGCAGAGTGGACTTGGGGCCTGGTCTGATCGGCCCACCTGGCACTGGGTTAGCTCTGGAGTTCGCCAATTTCTGGGAAAAATCTCGCTTTTCAGCTACTTTTCACCCCTCACAAATTCTAGCAATCACATTCTTCCAGTCTCCAAAATCTACAGATTAAAAGAATATAAAAAAGGTAAAAGTAGGCATAAAAAACATGCTTTTACAAGTGTCTATGCCTCTAACCATAACGCGTATATCGAATCTTCTTAAGACCAGAAAAATAATGAAAAACCTATTAGAATACATGATCTTATGCCTCAATCGCGAGGCATACATGAACTCTAGAAATCAATGTATGAGGCATCACAATAAATCACAAAATATTCATTTTTAATAGTAAAGGAACCACCTTTTCCAATTTTTTAACCTAAGTACATGCTCTTAAATAAAAACCGTGGCTCTAATACCACGTGAAGAATCCCGAAAAAAACCATCAAAGGAAAATGCAGCATAAAATTTTTGGTTTTTTCAAGCCACATCTAGGATAGAGAACATAACTTTTCTTATTGGTCGCGGATTAACCAATGTAGGGACGGGTTGCACTAGACCATTTTGAGTTGAAAGGGGAGAAGGAGCCGTCAACTACTCAACAGGAATTCCCACCAATCATCTACTCCTACGCATCAAGCGTCTCCAAGCTTCTTCTTTTCGTCTTTTGGAGTATGACTCTACCTTGCTCTTTGCGTTAGCTTAGGGAGAGCTTTTTTTTGGATGAAAACACTCTACCACAGAGAAGGAAGAGAAAGAACGTGATAGAGAAGAAAGAGGAGGCGGCACACTCTGATCAATTAAATCTTACACAACGCTTGTTTTCTTTTTTCATATATGTTTCAACCAGCCGTAGGGCTTCCAAAGCCCTAATGGCCGAAAACATCAATTGGGCAAGGTGTTGTGCTAAAAAAACAATGCAAGACTAGCCAAATCATTTTAATTAATTAATTATCTTTGTTGGGTCTCATTCAATACCCAAAACTAACTAATTAATTCTAATTGGACTCTTAATATATGTTAACATATATCAGCCAATTAATTAATTTATTCCAACCCAATTCTCTTAATTAATTAATTATCTTTTTTGAGCCGTATCATAACCCAAGACTAATTAATTAATTTTAATTGGACTCTTAGAATAAATTTTATTTCTCTTCCTGATAATTATCCATTATGCCTATATTGTGTTAAAACAATACCAATGTAACTTGAGCTATTCCGGGGACTAAGAGATATATTATTCATGGCTACTAAAATGATCAAAATTCCCTTACTATTAAATAGCCGTATTTTATCACTTTAAATATTTCCATTTATCACCATATGGAAATATTGACCCTAAGAATAATATTGCTAAAGCAATGTCTCCGACCTACAGGTGAAATAATAGAAATACCCCTCTATGTAACACCCATCAATAAGATTAGATAAATGTACTAACACTCATCTCAAAGATATGAACATCCTTAGATTTCTAATCTGATAATCCATGACTCACTTGAATGTACTTGCTTATCATTGGAAGCTATCCAAAGGCACACATTATAAAGTCACATTCCCAGGGCCCTGGATCATTAGATTATCCTGGACAATCACAAGGAGGTGATTTAACCTCACTAAGTAAAGTATAGAAACTCTGTTGCATGAGTCCGTCTTAACTAACTAGAGTAATATACCCAACATACAAGGATATTGATCTCACAAAAGAAATTTCACCCAATATACATCAAAGTATAAAGCCCTAGCTTCGCACCAACTCATACTCAAGTATGAAGTTATCCGTCCATGCTGTAGCAGTAATAGTTTGGTGTCTATAATTATAGTACTTTAAGAGAGACCACTACTACAGATCCAGTTCTACGTATTCGAAATATGCTTATGCCTATGATGTGAATGAACTACTCACTAATTCAAGGAAAACCATTCCTCATTGAAAATCATAGCACAATAGTCTTCCTTTAATGAAATGCCCTATTCTATCAAATGACTAAAAACTCAATTTAAATTGTATGACAAGTACCCATAGTCTATACGTTACTGTGAAGACGACCCAACAAATAGACTAATACTTGTCATACTTGGACCTTTAAATATGGAATAATATAAGGAACAAACTAAATTGAATAAATAAACATTTTATTGTAATATGTTCATACAAAATACATAGTCTTTGTGGGCATACTTCCAAAAAATGGTGCATTAAACTCATACCTCATAAATATAGAATTAGCTAATGACCCTTTGCGCGAGGTGAAATCAACTACTCTTTGATCACTTAGGATCTTTAATCTTAACTTCGTTTCCTAAGTCCATTAAAATTTAACAAATATGAAATCAATGCAATAAAATTCTAACGTCGTTTTCCAAGTCAATTAGAAGAACTGGCATCAATAACCAATGATAACAAGTAATCAAATACCAAAGATGATAGAAAATTGATCAAATAACTAAATTAATACAAAGTCATGAATCCAAAAATAGCCTTTAAATACAATTAAAATAATTAAAACTCAAACTGTCAATAAATTACAAAGAAGAGAAAAAGAAACCACTTATAGACAAGTAAGCCTTCTTCTTCTTCCTTGAAACATTCTTGAGCAACCTCCTCTTCTTTTCCAAGAATTCTCCTTTGATCCTCCTAAATATGTTTCACTCTGAGTTTTCTATGGGTTTGCAAATCCTAAAGGTAAAAACTAATTTAGAGATATTATTCTCTTACATTTATCGGAGTTCTAATTTCCAAAAAGTGTGTACAAGAGTCATTTTCTGTGGTTGAAATAGTTCCCAAAAGAATCAATCTGAAATTGCCAAAATCTGCTTGGAAAAGAAAATTTCCCCAACACAGATTAGAATGGACTTGGCGCTGGGTCCGATCTATTTCTCCTCAAAATTGTTGCTTTTTCAGAACAGACCTTGAGCTTGGTGCCTTAACTAGACTTGGTGCTGGGTCCAATCTGAAATCTTTCTCTTTTTGCTCAAAATTTGCTTAAATCTACACAAATTTGTTAAAAACACTTTTTATAAGCAAAATATCAAATAGGAAAGAATATGTCTAGTTATTACATCAAAAGTATCTCAATTTAACCTTAAATAACTAGAAAAATAGTGATAATATTAGCCCATATCAATCTCATAGCTAGGTTATCTAATGTACCTGTTCTGGTAACAAACATCCATGTGTTAACTTTGATTATCACAATACTTATGGATATGAAAACTGTGAAACCCCAATTAAAGCCAACCTTAGAGTAAGGGGGTCGGGATGCATATCATATTTTCTTGCATGCATAAATATGTTTTTGTATGATTTTATGTGCTTTGGATATGTGATTTGTAGCCTAGATGGCTTAATTGTATTTATTAAGTAAGAAGGGCAAAATGATAATTTTGCTTGACGTGGAAATAAGGAGATAGCTTGAGGATTAAATAGGAAAAATATTTGGAAGAGAAAATAAGAATAAGAATTGTTGTGGTTTAGTAGTTAGAGCTTTGGAATAAATCCTTGAGGTCTTGAGTTCAAATTCCATCATTTGAGTTTTAGCATGATTAAATTTTATTTTTATTAGGTAGGCTATATTTCAGCCCTTGCATGCCTTAGGGAGGAGTAGGAGAGTGTTGTCCTAGGGGAGGAAAGAAAGGAATGTCCTAATCTTACCCTTGTGCCCTACAAAAACTTCTAAGGGATTCATACCCTTTTTTATCTCTAGCTTTCCTTAATTCTTAATCAATTAGGTTGTTCAATTTATCTAAGCCAATTTTATTTCCAGAAAATTTCAGCAAGGTTCTGTGATATTGAGGTTTCGAAAATGTCTATGGGAGGATATCTTGTTGATTGAAAATGGAGAAGAGTTATGGAAAGTTCCCAAGAGAATTAATCTCCATTGGTGAACCTTCAAACTCCAACCTATGTGTGTTCATCTTCTTTATATAGTAATCTGAAAATTTTTCCAGCTTCTTGATCAGTTCAATTGTCAAAATCTTTAGCCATCTTTCACTCTCAAATACTACCAAAACAATAATCAATTTACTCAGCTTGAAGGCTAAAAACTTCAGCCAAAACCGGACTGCTCAAAAGCTACACAAACCAAGAAAATTCCTGGGCAGTTTTCGCAACTTGGTGAGCCAAGAATCAAGTTGTTTCTTCCAGCTTTTCAACCAGCAATTCAACCTTATCTTTCCTCTATAAAGAAGGCTGGAAACCAGCCTTAAAGGACCTTCTAATATCCCTTCAAACCTGCAGCAAATTGGATGAGACATGGCAGAAAAATATGCACATAATTTCCAGCAAGCCTTGCGAAGGACCAATCAGAATTTCCATCTTTGTTTCTCCTTCACCCTTGTCCGAAATTCATCCCATTTTTCTGCAAAACCCACCTTGATCAGCCATGAACTAAACTTTATCATCCTCACCATTGTTCTGCATGAAAGGAGCTCCATGGCTGCTTCTAAAATCCCTCTATCAATCACTGCAATCAAGCCCTCAATTGGAGTCCAAAATTCCAGCAATTTATTTCATCAACCATCTATGGATTAAGCCTCAAACATCCAGAAAATTCCCTCACCATTACATTCCATAATTCGGCCACCCTAAAGCTCATTCAAACATCATTCAACTCAGCAAAAATTCCAGCCAAACAGCTGGCCATTGAAGCTTCCAAAAGACCTCTATCAACTAAGATCTTCTTACCATATTTACTACCATAATTGGTTCCTTAATTATTCCTTTTGAATTTCAAACAACCAGCTTTCCTTTTTCTCCCAAATCTGAAAATCCAATTACCAGAATTTCCAGTTCATTCGGTCACCCTTTCCAAGCAGAATTTCGGCCAACCTTTCTCCTATTCTCTCCATTCTCTCTGAACCCCAAGAACACCAAAAACACCTACCACTATTCTTACGCCTAAGACCACTCAAAACCTCTCCAATCTTCTCCAAAAACTCCAGATCACACCTACTCATCCTCTTGAATCCATTTCTGCAATTTTTAACATCAAACACTGAAATCAAAGTTCCACTTTTGGATAAAAAACTAGAATTTTCTTAAGGGCTCAAGAACACCTTCAAGGTAAGCATGAACAATTAACTCCATCTTCGATCTTAATGAATATATACTAATAAACTTTCTCTCTCTCTCTCTCTCTCTCTCTCTCTCGGCCGAATAGTTACTCCAACCATGGCCATTTTTCTTCTTCCTCCTTGGATGGATCAAGCCTTCCAAGCGTGAGGATTCTCTTGAAACGTCTTCAAGGTAGTCATCATTCAAGTAAGCCTCTTCAATCTTCTCTTTAAATTCTAGATTCATGTCTTTAGGATGTTACTGGATAAGGATGGATTATGATTAGAGTTTGAACATGTGTTTTTGTGATGGAGTTGGGATTGATGCATGAGGAGGATTTGTCTTGGTTAAATTTTATGATGTTTTAGGGTTTGATGCATGCCTTTATATCGTGAGTAGTATGAATGATTGAGCATGTTAGAGATTATGTCACCTTTGGTGAATAGGGTTTTATGTTCATGTATTCTTGTTGAGGCCATGAATATGATTATGTTTAGTGGAGTTGGGACCATGTGTTGGTAGATTTGAATCTATGCTTTTATTCATAATTTGGATGTTTTGTTGATTAGTGTAGAGTGTATGTTCATGATTATGGTTAGCAATAGGAATTATGATCATGACCTTGTTGTTTCTAAGCTATTTAAGTTAGCCAATTTGATTTCATCAATAAAAATTAATACTATATTTCCTTCTAGTGAATTCGAAAACCCTAGGAAAATGTGGATTTGGACTGTCATATGAAATAATGATATTTTAGCCAAATAAATTATATCTTTTATTAAAATTAAAATATAAAAATATTATATATAATAATAATATTAAATAAATCTTTTTTTATATAAATAATCATAATAGGTAAAATATTAATCTTATAAGTTATATATTCATAAATACCATTAAAATTTATTTATTATCTTTTAATCAAATATATTAAAATTTACTTATTATTAATTTTATTTACCAATTATTTTCTAACCATTAGTTATTATAAATCATTATTTTAAATGATATCATCTAGGACCTAGGACCCTTCATCAAATAAACCCTAATTTATTTATAGCAAGATTTAAACCTACAATTTATTAGTAACTATTTCACAAGCCCTTGTTATTTTAATATCAAGCTAGATTTATTTTATAAACCCTTTTATTTATTATCTAACCTTAAAATTTGGGACACTAAGGTCATGAGTGTAGTAAGTTGAGTTAGGATTATTTATGAAAGTAAATTTTGGCTTGAGTTTAATTATGGTTGCGTTTACCCCAGGCGGGGTTAGGTCAGCTTTTGGAGATCTTTATTTTATCTCAAGCAAAGGATCAAGTAAGCTCCTGCATAAAACTTGTTTGTTGTAAAAAGTTATTATGGCAAGCTAATCACGATGTTTGTGAACACTGATTTGGTAAATGCAATTAGGGACTGTTTCCTTTCTTATTTCGGTCAAACCAATGATTTGAAAAATAACAAGTAGTTTTATTCAAACACTAAATTGTTTCTAAAACTAATTTTTGACAAAGACTTTGGAAATCCTTGTTGCCATTTTCAAGTAAAGCTATGTTTTATCGGTTTTCTCCCTAGTAGGACAATCAAACGTTGAGTACTCAATAAGGGTAGGCTAGTAGTACTAGTTTTGAAGAGCAAGAGTGAGTCTTCTGGCAGGAGGCCACCTCCAGAAGATGAACTCAACTTAAAGAAACGTCAGTACTACTTAGTCATGCCGGTCCGAGCTAGCAGGTTTCAGTTATGTGGACTGTGTGTTGCTAGACTGGACAATCGGTTTTGTTTGGGTGTAGAGAAGGAGGAGTGTCTTACCCGGTAGGCCGATCACCTACCTTTTTGTCGATCTGCACAAAGTGTGGTATTCTGACCGTTGTATGGTTATGGGGCCCAACGTGTGGTAACCCATTGCCGCCCTTTTGAGTGGTTGATTTTATTGTATATGAATGGTTGGAAAAGCCAAAATGCTATTCTTGATTTCGAACATTATTTATTGCTTGCCAGTATTTTTCTTATGGAGTTCTTACACTTTGCATTCATGAACTGTTTTCACTGGCCACTCAAAGCACACACGGACTTACTGAGATTTTTATCTCATCACCCTTTTTACCATGATTTTAGGTTGATCCTGTTGTGGAGATGAGTAGCTAGTTGTTGCCTACCTTGGAAGATATTCTATTATATGCTTTGGGAGTTGAGAGTGAACAATTTTTATTTTGGATTTATTCATAAATTTTTGGATTGTAATAAGTTTTAAATTTTAAAGTATTGTTTTATTTTTATTGTGTGTCCTAGTTATAAAGACCCATTGTCCTTTGGACGGGGTGACATCCCCGGCCTTGTTGGGCCTAGGCAGTGGGGTGTTACAAAAACCACTGCCTGATCAAATCATGAAGTATAACACGTGCTAATCTTAACAAATTAATGATGTCCTATCTCATTAATACTATGATTAGGGATAATTTAAGTACGGACACAATCTAGTGTAGTAGGAACCTCACATCATGATCTCTATCATGATTTTCTTAAAACAGTGTTACACTTTGAATTTTATCTAACAGTTATATTCACACGAAAGAATAAATAAAATAAATTGAAAGATAAAGAATGCCTTGTTTTTTTAATAATACACAATATACAAAATACATATGATTGCCTCTATGGCATAACAATAACATCCTTATGGGTGAATTATAAACTTGTTATAATTCAAACGGTTAAATTGTAATTCTTGAAAGTCCAAGAGCATAGTTGGAAAAGGGGAGCAAAATATTTGTTTCCTAAAAGAATTAGGAAAACCTGTACGTGTTCTTTTTTTTTTTTTTTTCTGGTGGCGGTTGATTTTGGAAACGAAAATCTACTTCCTACAAAATAGAGAATTTGTTCTCTGTAAGTATATAGGACAACCATTGGTTGCCGGATAAATATACTGAATGCACAACACAGAGATTTTCTTCTTTCTTTTCGAAGAAAAGAAAATAATTTATTCTCCAATTAAATTAATCCCAAAGCCACCATATATTACCTATTATCATAGTGTTTTGGTGCTGAACTCGAGTACAATTCCTTGTATGGATTACTGTTAGAGAATTCCTATTCTAGGAATTTGGTTGCTCAATTGGATCGACTTTTGAAAGGAATTCTCACGGAAGGAAAATTTTTATCCGTTTTCAAGCTAACTAATTTTTCTTCCTTCTCTTAATCCGTTTAATTTTATTCGAGTGGTCCTTTGCGCGGATTTTGTTTTAGTTTTTCACTGCATGTAAACTGGTTTGCATGATCAAAATCCTATACTAATTCCATACTCTAAAACTGAATGAGATATTATATGGTGAAAGAAGTTTATTGCACTGATGTTTTGTTATTGAAAAGTTCATGTCAAGCCACTTGATTTTCTACACTTTTGGATAGTCATGATATATTTTTAGATACCTCTTATGATCTATTAAATATAAATTTATTAATTAATAAATTAATCTTATTTAGAATTAATAAGTTTATTCTAATTAATAAGGATTATAAATTCTATAGTGATTAGAATTAATTCATATTTTGCTGCCAATAGACCGAAAAACCTAATAGGTCACACAAAATAAAGGAATTGGTACTTATGATATTATATTATGTGGTTAATTTGAAAGAAAAAAATAATAACTATAGGCTAATTATAAAATATTGTAATTAATTGAGTGAAATTATAATTATTTAAAAATCATGTGGTTGAATTATAAACTCGTTATAATTCATGAGCTAAATTACAATTACAAAACACATATGGAAAAGTCCTTATTATTGTTTCCTATTATGATTAGGGAAAAGAAAGGTTTCTTTGTACGTGAACAAATTTTCCGTATGTTTTGTTTCTAAAATTGTTATGGAAACAAAGGGAAAACAGGTAAAACGTGTTTTTCATATTCGACTGTATGAAGCGGTGGTTTTAAGTTGTGGAATTGAGAAATTGTTCTCAGTTGAACAGAAAAGAACACGCCATCTTCCTATGGATTTCTAGTCCTTTTTCGGAGAAAAATTACAGGAGTTTTTCTCTCACATGTTTCTTCTCCAAATAAATCCTAGCCGCCATATTATTTTTCTAGTAGAAAATTTTGATGGTTATTGAATACATCATCATGTGGATCAATATTAGAGAAATTCATATCCTTGGAATTTGGTGGTTCGTGCTTGGACAAATATTTACAAAAGAGTTCCGTGCATGCGAAGAAAATTTTAAAAGCTATATTTACAAGGTAACGATTTTTCTTCCCTTCCTAACCCGTTTAATTACATACGAGTAATCCCGTTATATGAATTTCGTTTTATTTTTTTTACTACGTGTAAATTAGTTTGCATGATCGAAATCTAACAATATAAAGAGAATACACGAGACACTCAGAAAGACATTGAAAGGAAGGCTAGTGCAGGCTAAAGGTTGCTTGTAGCCATAAAGATTTGTCATTTGTCTTTTGTGATCCTTATTCATCATTAATAGACAAGGCTGGATGGGACTAGTAAATTGCTCTTGTGATGTTTCTCCTCTATTTCTGTTTACTTGCACTTTGTTATTGTATTTGTTTGGTTGACAAGGTTGAGTAGCTTGATTTAGTCAGGATCGAATTGCTGCCAAGGCAAGTGTCAGAGTTTAAATAACGGATTCAACTTTGTGACAACTTCTCCAATAGGAATTCAAGGTCGTGCTATTTGGTGTACAAAAATGGTATAGCGAATTACTAACAAATGTTATGACTATATGAACTTCACTCATAATTTGTAAAACTAGTTATGATTATATACATATTACTCATAATTTCATAAACAATAGTCTCAATTGTATAAACAAGTTTTAGCACAATAAAATTAATGTCATTCTACGAAAAGATCTATTCAGGCAACAATTTTTATCACTATAAAAAATTTCACTTTTCTATTTTGAGCCGTAAAATGGCCGTACATTTTTCACGGTGGAATTGCGCAGCCTCCACCCAAACCCTCTAATAGATATTCCTTCTTCCAAGCCCATTCCATGCCTTCTAATTCATGTCTACACATTCTCCACCAAAAAGTTTTCCTTTCCTTTTTTCTGCGTGGGGTGTTTATTTTTGGGGAAAACAGTGAAATAAATTTTCCTACATTTTTGTGTCGTGCAAAGTTTGTAGAATTTTGCAGGAAGCGCTGTTCCTCACAAAATTAAGTGCCCGCCCACACGCTACGTACTTTATTGATTTTTTTTCCCCCCTTAATCAAGCATATACAAGAAACTGCTTTAGGCTTTGACTCTTATTTCCTTTCATTCACCTTCCTGCATAACTTTATTGTTGTGCAAACAAAACTACTCCTAATTAATAAAAACCAAGCCATCCCATACATCTAAAATATAAAAGGTTAAAAACCCCGCCGCTACAACCGTGCAAGAACATAGGATCAGTAAAAAGTTGAACCTCGGGCGACCATGTCCATCAATAACAAGAAAACAAATTGTTATCGTCGCATTTTGTCTGAAACCAACGTTGCAAATACAATTTGTTGCCGGCCAAAAACAGCTAATCCTAGAGTGGACTTTGTCAAGTTCGCCACTAAATCCCTCTCCTTTGTCTTCAACAATCATGGACTCCTCATTCTTATTATGACCTAATCGCCCAAATACTCATTTTCTCCTCTGAAAAACATCCAATGCAACCAAGAGAAATCGTCTTTGATTCATCAAGAAGAGACTCAATAATTCTTTGATTTGCAATAAACCAGCAAGAGACAACCCTAAATGACGCCCCGGATCTCGCTGGTCTGGTTGCTTGCGGTGCAAGTCTTGTTCGAGATTTGTGCTATCGCATCATCCGTTCAAAGTTCTGATGAAGTTGCAGCCCTCCTCAAGTTCAAGGAGTCTCTAGAGAATACCACTCAACTGGATAATTGGGACCAATCGGTTGAGTTGTGCAGTGGTAATTCATCTAAGTGGAAGGGCTTAGTTTGCTTCAATGGTAACCTCATAATGTTGCAACTTGAAGGTCTGGGGCTATACGGCAAGATAGATGTGGACTCGCTCGCAAAACTACCAAATTTGCATCAATTTAGTGTCGCAAACAATAGTTTTTCTGGTGAAATACCCAACGTGAGGAAAAACGGTGGCCTGCGAGCTATATATTTGGCCAATAACAGATTTTCAGGCAACATTCCTGACGATGCTTTCGATGGGCTAAATGGGATTAGGAGAGTGATTCTGGCGAATAACGAGTTTACCGGTAAAATCCCAACATCACTTGCAAAATTGCCAAAGCTGGTGGATTTGCAGCTGCAGAGTAATCAGTTTGAAGGGGAGATACCAGATTTTCCACAGGCTAATTTGACAGTGAACTTTGCAAACAATAAGCTAGAAGGTACCATACCGCCGCACTTGAGAAGCCAAAGTTCAATCTCATTTGAAGGTATGCAAATGCGCAAGTGATGTTTATTTTTTCTTTATAGCAGTGCACTTTTGTTGGCAATATTTTGCTTACACCAGCTAAGCCAAGGTGAAAAGAAGTAAGTTAAAAAAAAATTACCTAGAAAAATTATAATAAGATCTTATAACAACATGTAAAGAATTTGGGTGAAAAAAGATTTTGAAATGGTACCTATGCTTGTAGTCTTTCCACTTTATTCTCTACTTCGCATAAAAAAAAAAACAAAAACAAAAACAAAAACAAACAAACACAGTCATTCTTGCCTTACTTTGCTTGCTCTGGTCTCAAGCCAGCCTTATTGGCTAGTTCGAAATAATTTGCCGAGGCGGTAGAACTAAAGACTTTAAGGCTGCACAATTTACTATGTCAAATTACACAGGTTTTTTATGGTCAAATTTGAATGTTAGAAAAATCTATTGGTGGTGGATTTCTTCCTTTGTCGGTCTTTTTGTATATCTACTTTAGTTTATATGAAAATTTGTTTATGTCTCAAATCAATTATATATATATATATATATATATATATATATATAAACATATTAAAAAAAGATAAAGTAAAGAACGAAATCATTCGAGAAAAAGTAAGAGTGACATCTATTGAAGATAAAATGAAAGAAAATCGCTGGCATTGACTTAGATATATACGGAAAAGTTCAAGGAATGCTTACATTAGGAGAATTGAGAGATGGAAGGATGATTATTTGGATAGATGTAAAGATAGACTTAAAATGATAGATGAAGGTGATTAGAAAATGTCTCTGCTATATTTAGAAGAGAGTATGACAGTAAATAGAAAAAAGTGAAAGGAAATTATATATGTAGGTAACTATACATCGTCTTTTATAGGAAATTTTTGGAAAATTAAGAAACAATTGCATTTTTTAGAATATAACCATAAGAAAATGTCAAGAAAAAGATTCAGCTTTCGAATTCATTTAAGAAGTAATGTTGTGCATTCACTTGTCGGATGGTTTCCTACAACGATGTTAGGAACGGGTTTGCACGTTGCAACTAAACCATATATAATTGCAACAAGTCAACTATTAATTCCTCGTTCCAGTTTGCCTCTTTTTACCATAAATATATATAGCTTCAACCATCATAGTGGAAAAACAAAAATACTATTTCCCTTTCACTAAATTAATTTAAAGTATGTAGATTTAATGGTATCAATGATATTTTTTCAATATTACCCGGTTTCATCTAAACAAACCTGTCTCTCTCGTATTGTAAAAGACCGCCCTCTCCAAATTTCTAAATTGTTTGAGTAAGGTTACTGTAGATAGTTTGTCTTATTTTTAGAATAGTTAGATCCTATTTATAAGTCTAAAAAGAATTGCGTACCGGAGATCTGAAATCCAAAATTCATTGGGAGCAATTTCTTAGGCCACCTAATAAAGAGAGACGCTGAGTACGTGTGTTTTGGATTAATATTGTAGATCAGGATGCTCTTGAGTCTCCCCATTCACGATGCAGATGGTTCCTCAAGCTCTAGTAAATAAATTATCCACAAGTATGGACGAAATAGGGGTTTAAAACAAGAAACCTATATGAAACAAATATTTCCTTTATAGTTTGTACTTTGCTACGACCTCCTGTTCTGAATTAGTTTTATTTATTTTTGTTCTTTTGGTGGTGCAATTTTTAAATTGACATAACAAATTTAAATTTATCTTAGAACATGAATCATGTGTGCACCTTGAGGTGATGGTTGCACACAGATTTCTTTTTCAATAAAAAAATTTTAAAAAGAATAAATTACGGGTTTTCAAAAATTTTCTTATTTCAAATTATCTGTATTTTTGGAATATCAAGAAGTATTTATTATTTTTCTTTAATTATTTCCTCACATATACTCGATTAAATCATAATATTTTAGTTGTATTTCCTATTTTTTTTTCTTAGAATATTTCCACTTTTTCCTGGAATACTCAAACATTTATATTTCAATGGTTACCTAAAAAGTTAGTTTTGACAAGCAGGAAACAATCTGTGTGGCCAGCCATTGAAGCCATGCAAACCCTCCAAGAAGGTCCCAAAAATAGCCATTATTATTGCTGCTGCTGCCGCAGTTGCATTGCTTGTGATCATTTTGGCCTTTTTTGAGCTCGGCCGACGTCGGCGAACGTCAAAATACGAGAAGTCTACAGTTGCAAATCTCCATAAAAGAGAAGCGGCTCATGAGGCTGACTTGAAAAGGCCAAGGACGTTGCCCAATTCCACACACAATAAATACAAGAGGAATAGTGAACCGCGGAATTTGCATTTTGTGAGGAGTGGCAGACAAAGGTTTGAATTGGAAGATCTCCTGAGATCTTCTGCTGAAGTACTGGGGAGTGGAAACTTTGGCTCATCTTACAAGGCGGAGCTTCTTATTGGTCCATGCTTTGCTGTGAAGAGATTTAGACAAATGAACAATGTTG
This sequence comes from Voacanga thouarsii, assembly GCA_026120185.1. Taxonomy (NCBI): domain Eukaryota; kingdom Viridiplantae; phylum Streptophyta; class Magnoliopsida; order Gentianales; family Apocynaceae; genus Voacanga; species Voacanga thouarsii. The sequence continues at coordinate 73,921 of JANUWF010002285.1, forward strand.
GAAAGGAAGAGTTCTTTGAGCACATGAGAAGGCTAGGGATATTGTCACACCCTAATCTGCTGCCCCTAGTTGCATTTTACTATGGAAAGGATGAAAAGCTTCTGGTCTTCGATTTTGTTGAATTTGGTAGCTTGGAAAGCCATCTGCATGGTGAGTACTTTCTTCAATCTATATACTTTCATACACTATTCCTCTAATTCTAGGTTTTCGAGAATGAATATCCATTTTTTTCTAATCCATATAGGGTAGTAAAATTTAAATAGTTAAATATTTTTTCTAATTTTTTGAGAGTTCTCAGTTTATAATACAATCTCTTGCTCATACTCTGCACAGTATCCTCTGATATCCATTTTGCTGTCAGTAATAATCTTAATTCTGCTGGTCCCTTACTTTTGGAGTTCATAACTAATATGCATCACTTGAATTCTCTTAATGACTTTAGGTAAACGAAGTCCTAACCAACCTGGTCTTGACTGGCCAACTAGGTTAAGGATCATCAAAGGAGTAGCCAAGGGCTTGGACCACCTTCATAAGGAGCTTCCTGCCGTAGTTCTACCACATGGTCATCTCAAATCATCGAATGTTCTTCTGGACAATAAATTTGAACCCATTCTTTCTGATTACGCCTTAGCCTCAGTTATCCACAAAGAACATGCTCAACAATATATGGTGGCGTATAAGTCACCGGAATTCACCCAGAACGACCGCATTACGCGGAAGACTGATGTGTGGAGTCTTGGCATTCTCATTCTTGAGTTACTCACCGGGAGGTTTCCAGCAAACTATCTAAAACAAGGTAAAGGAGCCAATGCAGATTTGGCTGCATGGGTGAATTCTGTGGTGAGAGAAGAATGGACTGGTGAGGTTTTTGATAAGGACATGAATAGAACAAAAAATAGAGAAGGCCAAATGCTTAAGCTCTTGAAAATTGGAATGTGTTGCTGTGAACGGAATGTAGAACAAAGGTGGGGTTTGAAGGAGGCTGTCGAAAAAATTGAAGAGTTGAAAGATAAGGACAGTGATGAGGACTACTCCTCGTATGGGAGTGAAGACATGTATTATTCTCGGGCAATGACTGAGGATGATTTCTCCTTTTCTGTGGCTGAATATGTTTAATGTTAGAAATGTACATATGAAATTCTAAGACTTCATGACGATGAAGATGTTTAAACCCCTTAAAGTTGAGTTTTCTTTTTGGCTTTTTCATCTATAGAAGTGTTTATAAATGCTTTCATGAATAAATAGCATTCTTTAAATTATAGCTTATTTTTCTATCTGCAAACACTACAGATTTTCGAGTTCAATGGCACATCATTAACAAGATGAATTAGGCCCAAAACATCATGTGCTATATGCATGTAGGATAGTATTGTCTTTTAATATAATTACATAATAATACTTAACGGTGAACGGATCTCCTAATTTGATTTCATTCCGATGGACAACAGGGTATTTTTTGTTTTTTTGTTTTTTTGGTTTTTTTGTTTTTTTGGATGAATAAGTTGTCGTCCATTAATTATTATCAACAGAATTTGTACTTTACCTCCCTCATCCCACCAGACAGAGAAAAGAAAAAGGGAATGGTGTGGTTAGTATGCCGCATAAATGTTGTACAGTAGAAGGGGTAAAATTCTGATGAGGTATAAAGTAGTCTATGTATCAAATTTATTTTACGGAAACAATAGGGTTCTTATCACACAAAAAATTTGTTCATTAAACTAAAACTGTTATTCATTTAATCCTAAATTATATTCATCAAATCATGATTATTTTTACATAGCGTGATTATTTTTCATCAAATCGTAACTGCTCTTCATCATATCATGATTGTTGTTTATAAGTAGTCTCGCAATTTCTGTACAAGAATTGCATGGCCCCACAGTAACAGAAGTAGGATTCTAAGGGTAGTTGAAACACTTACACATGTTGTTGTTGTATAAAATAAAAGTTAATCATAAAAATATAGAATATTGATATACCCTAACACATGAAAGAACAAAAACAGTAACTTATCATTGCAATTGAAAAACATCCTTCAATGTAATCTCATTTGTTGAAATCGTTGAACATTGAGTTCACTGTCAATAATATTGATGAATAGAATTTCATTATTTTAATTTTTATTAACGACAAAATATTAATATTAATATTTTTAATCAAACTGTAACACCCTTCATTAAACAGTCATGGAACAGAATATCTTCCCTTCGAGGATATTAGGACGGATGAATTTAAGAGGAAGAGGAAAAAATGGAAGAAGGAATTATTTGAAGAGAGAAAAGTTAGGGATGACCCACTTCATTTATTAAATCTAAGATATTTTAAATTATCATTATATATATATATATATATATATATATATATATATATTCTTAATTTTATATTATATTATTATTATGGTGGCCCACCTAAATTATTTTCCTATAAAATCTAAAATTTTATACTATTATCATATATATTCAAAGATTTTGTACATTATTCCATAAGTTTCTTAAAACTTCTAAAATATTATATTAATTTTCGAAAGTTTCTTCATTATTCTATTAGTTTCCTAATGCTTCTAAAGATTTCTATTAGCTTCTAAAATTTTCTATTATTATTACTATTATTATATTACTATAAATATTAATTTTCTACTATTACTACTATCATTAATGTTAATACCATTATTATATATAAATAATATTATTTTATTTCTAATGTAATTAATGATATAAACCTTATTACTATTGTTTGTATTACTATTATATAATAATAATAAATTATTATTATTATTATTATTATTATTATTATTATTATTATTATTATTATTATTATTATTATTATTATTATTATTATTATTAGGTAAGAAAAAGAGAAGTAGTAGTAGTAGTAAAGGAAAATTAGTAAGAAAAAGAGAACTTTGTTAGGTAACCTGTGGGACCCACTATATGTATTAGGTGGTGGCTCACTTGATTTAATATTTCTTATGATATTTTTTTATTAATTAATATGCTAATTTTCAAAAGATAGCCACAATGTTTGATCACACATTTGACTATTACATTTGTATAATATTCTTACACTTTCAATAAATTTCCATAAGGTTCCAAAATATTCCACAAGCTTCTATTAGATTCTATAATATGTTAACATATTCTTTAATTTTTTCATAAAGTTTTATAAGGTTCCATAAACTTCTCAAGACTTCTATGAGTTTCCGTAAGCTTCCAAGATATTCTAGAGTTGCCACCTATACCTTCTACTTTATTCTATAAGGTTTTCTAGAGCTGATGAGTCATCTTCTATAAAGTTCTAAGATGTTCTACACTTTCCTAAAATTGCCAAATCATATTTCTTAGCTTCCATCATAAACCTCCAACAACATCTATAAATAGAGGTGAAATGAAGAAGCATAAAATTGGTGAGAGAGAGAGAGAGAGAGAGAGAGAGAGAGAGAATGAATTCGAGAGCAAGAAAAAGGAAATGAAGAGAAAATGAAAGAAAAGAAACGAAGGAAATCGAGAGGGAAAGAAAAAAGAAAGTAGAAAGATGAACTTGGAATTTGGAGATTGATTTCCCATAATCTCTTAGAAGAATTTGGTTCGAGAAACGATTCTATGATGGTGTTTATGAACATAAACAAGATGAGGTGAATCCCTTGGTTTTAAATCCTATTTTAGACAAGTGTCACTACTAGAAACTAGGCAATCAGCCACGAAAACTGACATAAGACATTACCCACAAATCAACCATGAAATTTTTTTTAAAATTGTGAATATATTGATGAGAGATTTTTGTGATTGATTCATAGGCAATCTTCTACGAAAAATATCTGTGGCTGATCACCTACGAATCAGCCACAAAAATTGTTTAAAAATGTGATTATATGTTGATAAAAAAAAATTTCGTGGTTGATTCAAAAAAGATCAGTCACGAAAAATATCCGTGGCTGATTCGTGATTGATCACCTATGAATTAGCCACGAACATTTTTAAAAAATATCATGATATATTGGAGAAAAATTTTCGCGATTGAGTCGTTAATGATCAGCCACGGATATTTTTTGTGGCTGCGCCCTACGATTCAGTTACGAAAATCTTTTATCAATATATAATTAATTTTTTAAAAAAAATTTCTTGGCTGATTCGTAGGTGATTAGAAAATATCTGTGGCAAATTCATGGCTGATTCGCTGGTGATTGATCAGCCATGAATCAGTCACAGATATGTCTCGTGGCTAATTTCCTATGAATCAGTCACGAAAATCTTTTATTAATATATAAGTAATTTTTTAAAAAATTATGTGGCTGATTCGTGGGTGATTAGCCACGAATCAGCAACAGGTATGTTTAGTGGCTGATCTTCTATGAATCAACCACGAAAATCTTTCATCAATATATATTAATAAATAAATATTTAAAAATATTTATATATAGAAAAATATTTATTTCTATATAACTATTTATATATATAAATACATAAATAAATATTTTTAAATATAAATATAAATATGTAAATATTTATATATAAATAAAAATACATATTTATTTTATATGTATATATAGATATCTATAAATATAGATATAAATACTTTAAATGAATGTTAGGAATAGTTTAAATGAAGAGAGAGAGAGAGAGAGAGAGAGAGAGAGAGAGAGAGAGAGAGAGAGAGAGAGAGAGATGTCCTAGTAATTAGACTTGGCCTAGTGATTAAGTCTCAACCTCTCATATGAGATGTCCTGGGCTTGACTCTGAACGGACTTAAAAGTTTTTCAATTAATTGTGAGGGATTACGATCAAGTGTGCTTAGTCTACGAAGTGAGTTGTGGACCACAAAAGGGGATGGTGCTACAATCGGATGTGCTTGGTCTATGAACACTCACTACAACAAAAAATGGCTTTTGTGACATAGTTTTAATGAAACATTTTTTTTAATTTTAAAATAAATATTTTTTATGGCATTTACTTTTCAACACATATTACAAATATAGTTCAATAATGTAATTTTGAAATAATCTAAAATTAAGTGTAACAACAAATGTGTATAATAGCATTTATTATATGTCATAATTATAGTATAATATTTCTCCCCAAAAAACCTTAATTTGTAATATTATTTATGGGTAGAAGACAAAGATACGTTGCAGCAAAAAACTTAGCCAAAATCTTGACACAAGATATGAGGCAGGAAAAAAGGCACTAAAATTATACAGTATCAATTGCAAAAAATTAGCCAAAATTTGCCTAATTTTTTTTCGCACTAAAACTCCCTTCCTTTTCTTTTTCGCTGGCATTGTTCTTCTGGTGCATAATCAGTCTCCCTATTCCAGCCTTAAACCACCGGGTGACTTCTCTATTTAGCCTCAAACTCCGGTTAAGGTGCGCACACCTCATTCGCGTTCGGGTTGGTCGCTGGATTCTCTTTCGGCTAGGTCGGTGTGTTCTCCAACCAGTTCATCTCAAGGTCTTGAGGAGCTTATTTTTCAAGGTTTGGGTTCTTTATTCTCTGTGATCTACTCTCTTTTTCAAGGGCAGGAAGTAGGTTAATTCTGATAGGCTAATGTTATGCAATGTGTTATTTGTAATATGTAATTTTCCCTATTTTGAGTTCTGATAGGTTTTTTTTTTTTTTATCCTTTTGGATTTTGGAAATTGAAGTGCGATTTTGTGCAAGGAAACCCGTTTAGTGTTCTTGATAATGTGCTTCATTTTCCCCTTGCCCCATCTTTTGAACATAATTGGCACAGTGGAATTGTAGATTGTAAGGTTGTTGATTAGTCTTCCTCTGTTAGGTGTACTTTTGATATAGGGTCTGGGGCTAAACCACATATGTTTTGATTTGTACAGAGTATATGAATTGTTAGTAGGCCTATTGCCCTTGTGCATAATTGATTAAATAATCACTTTTTCTTTTTAGTTTCTTCAATGAACCTATAAATATGCGAAAGATGAGTTTAGTTTTATGTATTTATGACTTATTACTTGTATGTAGAAGTTTCTGATTCATTCAACATTCTACAATCATATATTTTAAACTTTGGAATAGAAGACAATTTTTTCTTGATGCACATTCTACTTCGTTAGTCTGTCTAATGATAGTTTTTTCTATAATGACTTTGGATTGAAGAAGTTTTGGGACATTTGTAGCTTTTGTATGTGCTTTATGTATGTTTTTCATGTTATGTGGAGTTGTTCGAGGCAAAGGAATGGGGTTCCTTTTGGTATTGCTACTGTACTTTGCGAAAAATAAGCTTTTTATTAAAGTTGTAGCATGTGCTGTAGGAATTTTCTATGTATGAATGGCTTTACTACTTTACGTCTAGGCAGTAGTTTTTTGGTAGTAATATATCCTTAAGTTGTTTCTTTGCAATGATTGGCAAAAAATATTGTGTTATTTGACTTTAAATAGAGCTTCTTCTTATTGGAATGTATAGCTTTATCACTTAAGCGTACATTTCCACCATTCATGCTAAGTAGAATAGACATTTTGCCTAGCTCTTGAGTCTCGAATTTGGAAAGAAAAGTCTTGGTTTACTGCTATAGCAATCAACTAATTCTCCTATATCAGACCATCTAAGTCAATAGTTTCCTTATTTTGCATTGTAAAATATTGAGTTTGGACTTATACAACAAGTTCTTATTAGGTTCTTCAACTTGTGTTTTGAATTTGTGACCTAACTTATGGTTGTATGAGTCTTTGGACTGGATTTTCAGCTTTCGTTTCCATACCATAAGCAATTTCTTCCTGGGCTAGGATAATATTTTATTGTTTTGTGGTTGATGCCAAGTGTTTGTTTGTCATGTTTCTATTTTACTTGCTTTAATGCTCTGACCAAGAGACAAAAGTATTACTATGTATGTCAAGATTAACAGTCTATTAAGTTTGTATCATTAGTTTCTATGGTTTCTTCATTGTTTTTTAATGGGCTACCTTACTATTTTGCAAGGAATTGTGAAATTTTCTTTGTTTAAGGTTGAATAAATTTTCTTCCTTTTTGGTTGTAAGAGAAATTAATTCTAAAATCCTTTTGCTTTAGTATTTGATTCGCCTTTCTAATCAAATGGTCGTGAAAATAAACAATAAAGAACATTTATCTTACAGAATGATTATTCTTTGTTCATCTCCTTTCTTTTTAAAAAAAGTCATCCTTTTGTGCAATTTTCCAAATTTAAAGTATCAACTACAGTAGTAGATAGGAATTATTTAACATTTTTAACAATTTTAAAGATGAAGTAATGTGTTTGTTCTTTTTTTGCATCTTTGCTTCTATTTGGTTTTCAGCTTTCTATACTGGATAGACGATGGATGAATCTGCCAAGAAATAGTCCTAAATATGAAGAAGGAGTTGAATACTTCTTGAGCTTTGCCTTTGCCAATTCAGTTATAAATGGGAGGACTTCATGCCCATGTAGAGATTGCAGATTGGGAATAGTGGTTTCTAGGCAGGAAGCCAAAGAACACATAATTGTTAGAGGTTTTATTACAGGGTACACACACTGGGTTGCACATGGTGAACTTACTTATACTGATCCATCAACAATTAATTTACATTTAAATGTAGATAGCCAATCTAACAATGTTAACAATATTGAAGGGTCAGATGAGATAGGAGGGTTAGATGACATGGAAGGATTGTTGTATGACACATTTGGAGTCCCAATAACAAATTATGTGGAGGGTGATAACATAGATTTTAGAGATGAATTGCCTAACAAGGAGGCTAAAAGGTTTTACAAACTTGTAGATGATTCTCAACAAGATCTGTATTTGGGATGTAAAAAATTCTCAAAACTTTCTTTCATTATTCGTTTCCTTTAACTTAAGTATAGTAGTAAGTGGAGTGATAAATCATTTAACCTGCTTCTTGACTTGTTGTGAGAAGTATTCCCTGAGGCATTTTCAAACTTACCTAAAAATATGTATGAAGCTAATAAATTAGTGAAGCAATTATGCATTGGCTATGAGAAAATAGATGCATGTCCCAATGATTGGATTATTTATTGGAAGGATAAAGAGAGTTGGAAAGAATGCAAGACATGTAATCATTTTAGATGGTAGCCATCTGAAAAAGATCCCACTTGTGAGGAGAAAATTCCTTACAAGGTATTGTTGCATTTTTCACTAAACCCTAGATTACAAAGGTTATTTATGTCACAAAAAATTGCTACTAGTATGAAATGGCACAGTGAATACTACACAAAAGGTGGATGCATGAGACACCCAACTGATTCCCCTTCTTGGAAGTCTTTTGATAATTAATATCTAGAATTCAGTGAAGAGCCTAGAAATGTTATATTAGGTTTGGCATCTGATGGATTTAATCCATTTCAGAATATTAGTGTATCTAAACATGGCCTATTGTATTAGTACCTTATAATTTGCCACCATGGATGTGTATGAAGCATTCACATTTTATGTTATCATTGTTGATACTTAGCTCTTTTGCCCCTGGAAACAACATTGATGTTTACTTGTAGCCTTTAATTGCTAAATTGAAAGAGCTATGGGATGTTGGGGTGAAGACCTATGATGCGTCCACAAATCAAAACTTCTAAATGCGTGTAGCATTACTTTGGACGATTAGCAATTTTCCTAGTTATGCCACTTTATCAGGATGGAGTACAAAAGGGGAACTTGCATGTCCAATTTGTCATAAACACACCCATTCTTAGTGGTTAAAAAATGGTGGAAAGCATTGTTACATGGGACATTTAAAGTTTTTAGATCGTAATCATCCTTATCGAAGAGATGGTAGATTTTTTGATGATAAGGTAGAGCATGGGAGACCTCCACCTATACTTACTGGTTCAATAGTGGTAGAGGCATTACAAAATTTTTCCATGAAGTTTGGAAAATTAGCCAAGGATAATGAAAAGTTGCCTTTTAATTGGAAGAATAAAAGTATTTTCTTTGATTTATCATATTGGGAAGGGAACATTATACATCACAATCTTGATCCGATGCATATTGAGAAGAATGTTTATGAGAATGTCATTAATACTTTGTTAGATGGGGATAAATCAAAGGATAATGCAAAGTCTAGACTTGACTTGGTTAAAATGTGTATAAGACTAGATTTACATCCTATTTAAAGGGAAAATGGAAAAGTTTTCTTACCCCCTACTTCATTTACATTGAACAAGAAAGAGAAGTATAATTTCTGTAAAGTGCTGAAAAAAGTAAAAGTTCTAGATGGATACTCTTCGAATGTATCACATTGTGCGCAACATAAGCCGCCAAAGATATCTAGCCTCAAAAGTCATGATATTCATATTTTGATACAACAACTGATGCCAATAACTTTGAGGAAATCTTTACGTAGATTTGTGCAGTCTCCACTTATTAGATTAAGTCATTTTTTTTGAATGTTGTGCTCTAAAAAGATGGGGTTTGGGTTAATTCAAGTCACCTTTTAAATGGTAATTGTATTTTACTTGTCTTTTTATGTATAATAGTTGTCAATGGGATTGATGAAGATAACAATGGCCATGATGGAGTGGCAATGAAAAAAAGAGGCTCATGACTGAACTTTGGGGTAGGCCAAAATGTTTGAACCACATAGAAGTTAAGTTTGGTAAGGCAGGCATATCTATTGGAGACAATGTTGCAAAATTAAATGAATTTTTGGTAACAGTTGTCAGAAATGGCAAGGATGCTCCTATAGACATCATAGATTGGCGTGTGGTAGTAGCAGAGAACAAATTGAAAATGATAAATATGGTGAAGGTATCAAAATATGAGTTTCAATAATTGTATAACTTGTCTACTTTTATACATCTTGTACTTAAAGGCCTTATGTCTACATACTCTATTATGATTCTTGAAATTGATCATTTCTTGATTTTACATATAATATATTTTAATTGTTTCTTTCAATTATAGAATATATTTAACCTTCCTCATAGTACTAAAGATGGGGTCTATGAATCTATGGGTAAGAAATGGAGAAGCTTTAAGGAATATTTGAAGGCTAAATATTTTGATCTAAATCAACTTATGTCAGCTTAACTTGCTTCTGGGGATGAGCGTCTCATACAAGAACAATTTGTAAGACTTTTAGACTATTAGAGCACAGAAAAAGGCTAGGTATAATATATGTGATTTTTTTTTATTTACAAAAAACTAAAAGTAATTACATCTTAACATTTTTCTTTATTCATTTTCAGTGTAGAAGTGAAAAGAATAAGCAAGTTAGGACATACAACAAGATGAATCATTGCATTGGAAAGAAATCGTATGGCCGAATTCGCAATGAATTGGTAAAGTTACCCAATATAAATTTATATTTGATAATTTTAATATAAAAGAATACATTGGGAATCAAATATCTTAATTTGTATTTAGGAAAAGAAATTTGGATGTCCTATATCCCAGGCTGAATTGTTCAAAAAGTGCTACACACATGCTAATGGCGAACCTTCAAGAAATGAATATGCTATTGCTTTGGTAAGGATTTTCTTCCCTCTTGCCTTGATTCCATTTAGTTTTATGATATATTGTATACGTTCCATTCATATTATTGATTAAATATACTTACATTTCAATTCACTAATAGGGGGAGATGACAAAACGTACTACCCAGCTTCCTCCAGATTCTGTTGATAGTATTAGTCTAAATGACATATTTGGACAAGTTTTAGGTAAAGAAAAACATGGTAGGATGCACATGTTTGGCTCGAATGTTCCTACAATAGACGAATGGGGTCAATTGCTAAGTAAAAGTGTATCTTACTACATAATACATGAACAATGCCAGGAATTGTTAAGGGTGAATGATATATTAAAAGGAGCAAGAAAATAGATTTGAGGAATAAGGCAACCTTATATAACAATTGAATACTGTGGTTACATAGCTAAGAGTTGCCTCACCGACGGGATTTCCTTCCTCTTCAACTAGCAATATTCCCAACTAATGGTCAAGTTATAAGTTCAGCTACTCTTCCAAGACGTTTGACGGTACATTCAGAGAGTTTTTCATTAATAAAAATTATCAACAATATTGAATTTCCTTTGGTTTTTCTCTTTTCTCTAATTCAAGTTTGTGCTTCTGTGCCACTTAAGAGTCTAAATGACCCAAATAAGATTGTTGCAAAAGGCTATATTGTGGATATGAATCCAGAAAAAAAATGTGGGTGGACATATTTTAGGTCCTAATTGGTGTGAGGTTAACATACAAGTTGTTATTGAGCGTGAAGAATATTTGGTTAGACCTTACTCATTATTGGAGACCATTGGAGATGCTCTTGGCACTAATATTACTTGGCCAAACTCTTTGCTATATTACAAATTCACTTGCACTCTCTGTCAAAATCATATATTTTTTTTCAATTAATTGATACAAATTTTTTTGTTATGTAGGTGGAAAAAAATGCAGACTGAAGTAGGCTTGTTGACTTGGAGCAGACATTGGTCTATAGCTCTTATAGGATACATTATTTTATAGTTTTTGTGCAAACTTATAGAAATTAATAAATTTATGATTTTTACAGTTTAAGTACCATTACCTTTTATGTTTATTTAGTTGATTCTAGGATATTTCATAATAAATGTATTTTGGTGGTACATTGAACTTAAATTAAATTTATGGACATTATATTTTCTTTCAATGTAAATTGTTGCCACAGGGATTAGCTGAAATTGGTCTAACATATTAAATTGTTACAATATTCAAAATATAGTGGCATTTATATATTAGGGCTATTAGAATAAGAGAATATGTATAAATGTTGTCATTTTAAGGATAATATATCACACACAAATATTATGAAATGTATGATTACCGACATAAAAATTTGTCACATTAGAATAGATATGTTCTATACTAAATGTCAGAAAACAATAACTATTTTGACATTTGTTTATGTTATATTTGAAACAATTATTAAAATTATAAAATGTCATAAAATACATAAATTCTAATGTATGTAGAAGTCACCATAGCTTCATAATGAGACAATATTATGTATTAAAAATGATTTAAATATTTGTTTTGCCTTAACTTCATTATAACACTAACAAATGTCACAAGAAGAATTTATAAGCACATTTACGTACATTACCATAGGTTCTTATGGTAGCATTTGTTTCTAATATTTATAAATGTCACAGACTTTTCCTGACATTACTTTAGATGACACTTTTTTTATATGTCATAATAGATTAAATGTCAGAAAAATCCTCTATAGTGACACATAAAAATGTATTAAAAGGAAAAAATGTTGTAGTGACATCTATGAAGTAATTGTGGAGGGTTACGATCAGGGGTGCTTGGTCTACGAAGTAAGTTGTGGACCACAAAAGGGGACGGTGCTAAAATCAGACTTGCTTGGTCTATGAACACATCTATGAAGTACGGGTTGTGGTCACGAAAATTCATAGCGAATTTTTGAAACATGCTCCCAAAAATCGGTTGTGCATTAGCCACGAAATATTTTATTGCTGATTTGCCATGAATCAACTACAATTTTTCAGTTGTTGGTTCTTTTTTTAATTAAACAAAATTTCATTATTTGAAATTGCATCAGCCACAAAATTTTTTGTGGCAGATCACCTACGGAAATTAATTTTGTGGCTGTTCTGTGGCTATGATCTATCGGCCATGAAATTGTTAATCAACCATGAAATATTCCATGGCTGATTTCCAAGTTTCTAGTAGTGTGTTTTTCTGATATAATCAAGTATGAACTTTTATGGACAAATAATCTTTATTATACCAATATTTTGCTATAAATAAGCATATGTCGATTATGACCTTATTCATTAAATGATATGTTTTTATGAAATTCTTTACTGGCATTTATGTTTTGATAATAATAATAAAAAAAAGCTTTATCATGCTAAATTTGCTCTAGTCACTGGCAAAGTTATTTATGCACAAATTGAAAAGCTTATTTGTTTTTATCTTTAATAAATCTTGGAAATTGTTACAAGAATTATAAAACATTTGAAAGATGGTACTTTGGCCCCAAAAATAATGTTCTTATGCTTGGATGTGAACTTGTATTTTGGAATGGAAATATTTTAGGAAAATGGTTTGGCTTTGAAATGTATTAAGCTATGTTATTACATTATAGTGATCAAGTGTTGAGTATTCAACGGGGGCTTTAACATTTGTATTCGCTTCTGTTAGAGACAGATGACCCCTTGTAACTTGGCTAAGTTCGGGGTTCATCTTACTTCAAATAAAACAACATGACTTAGAATTAGTCGTCCTTAGCTAGCAACACATTTGAAATAGTGGAAATGGAAATTGGGCATAGGACACTGGGGCCATTGAGTCCGACTATGATGATGGTCATAGTGTGGTTGATTGTGGTGCACACATTGGTTTAGTCATATATTTATCATGTTCATAGGATTGAGATCCTATGGTGTTGATGTTTTCAGTTGGATTGAGATCCATCCATGTGATATCATAGTGTGGTTGTGAATGCGAATGACGTATTTGAAAATAGGGTATGGTTTATGATCAAAAGCTTAATGCTAATGTTGTAAGTAGTGCCAGGTTAAATGGTGCAAGGATACTATATGTCATGGTAATGACACACTTTTTCCCCAAAAGAAAGTGGACATAATTTCTTAAAATGTGGGGCAATAGTTTTAAATATACCATACTTTCCAAATATGCATAAACTATTTTGACAATAGATGACATGGTTTTCAACTATAATGTTTCAAGAGTTCTTTTCAATGGAAAAATATGATAAAACCCTTTTACCTATTTTCTAAGGAAAGACACTAGCACACGGAAGACCTACCGAGTACACCACTCACACGTGTGTTATTATTTTCATGTTATTGGGGCTTGAAGTGATGTCCTAGATATTAGGAGATTATTCAACCTTTTGAGATATTGAAGTCATAATTGGAATGTATGAGGCAATACTTAAAGGAACCAGTATACATTATATTGGGATCCTTATGTAACAAATAGACGGGTGTTAAGCAAAACGATGTATTGCACTTGCTATGTATAATAAGTTTAATTTCATGTATATTTGAAGTTTTAGAATGACTCCATTGTGTACTACGGTATAAATAGTTATAAAGACTACTTGTCTGGGATTTCAGATGGGGCGACATCCCACAAACACATGGAGGTTACAAATTGGTATCAAAGCTTAAGATTACTAAATTTTGGGATATACAATTGATATAAGAGCTAAGGTGGTAGATTAGATAAAAACTAATTAGAGCCTATAATAGAGCATAGTAGAGCCTATACAGACGTAGAAAATCCTAGGGTATCAGACATAGAGATAGATATGATATTTGAACCTGAGGCGTTTGAGTTGGTTATAATCTCTTCCGATGAGTCAGAGGAAGAGGTAGTTGAGATTGTTGTGATATTTGTGGAAGAGTCTGATGGTAGGGATAATAAAGGTAATATAATAAAAGATTATATAGCAAGCGGTGACCTAAACTCTAATGATAGTTTAGGGATTGAGGGTCAAGAAGATCTTGGATTAGAGACTCTCGAGTACTATTTTGTATCTTTGGATTTTGAACCCCAGTTTCTAGGATAAGTACTGATGATATGTAGATAATTTTATGTGCCCGAGGACCTTATATGTAGAGTGCGGTGCAAATAGTGGCAGTAATTATGACTAATAATTAATGATATGTGCGTTGCTTGTACTATATTTTATGTACCGGAAACCTTGCTCTGTTGTGTTTTGGATGGGTGTAATTATAGTAGCACCAATGTACCAAATTCCATTAGAACTCCAATGTTAAGCGTGCTTGGTGGGAGTAGTAGTATGATGGGTGACCTCCTGGGAAGTAGCTTTAAGAGTTGAAAAAGAACATTTGGTGTAATTTAAACACAAAAATAAAAAGGGATTCCAACCTTTTAGTGGTAAAAGACCTAGAGAACCTACCCTGTAAGATGATACCAAAATTTTCATTGTTTAATTGTGAGAAGAGGAACACCAAGTCATGAATTGCCGCTACCTAGATGATCCATGGGATAGGTGCATTTAAGGAGAAATAATATAGGACCGAGGTTGAGAACAATAAGGACCAATCAGGGCTAAAAGTGTGAGTGGTTATTTTGGATAAAATGGATCCTGATACACTAGCGGTTGTAGAAGGTAAAGTTCTTCTCGCTGGCAAAAAAGCTAAGATTTTGGTAAATCTAGGTTCTACTTATTCTTTTGATCAAAAGATAGGAAATAAGGGTAGAGGGGTTCCATATAAGATGATAGTTAATACTCTTTTAGGGAAATAGATGAATAGTGATAAGGTATATTCAAAGTATGAGATATTAATAGAAGACATGGTTTTGAATAGAGATTTTTTATGTTTACTCATAGAAAACTATGTTGCTATTCTTAGGATGAATTGGTTATTTGGACATCACACTTGAGTTGGTTATAGGAAGCAATTTGTAGAGTTTTGTGAACTAGAAAAAAGTTATACTGGACTTATGGAGAGGAGAAAGTAAGAAAAAAATGATTATCTGATATCTAGAGTAAAGGCTCAGAAATTGTTGCATAAGAGTTGTGCAAGATATTTAGCCTATTTGTTGAATAACCCAACTACACCTGGGAAACCTAAAAATATACTAGTATTTGGATATTTTTCTAGTTGAGATAAAAGAATTGCCCTCAGGAAGAAAAGTTCAATGTATTATTGATATGGTACCAACTGTTGAACCCATTTCCAAGACTCTCTATCAAATAGAATCGGTAGAGTTAGAGGAATTCAAGAAACAATTACAAGATTTGTTAGAGTAGAGATTTATCCAAACTTGCACTCTTTGTGAAGAAAAAGGATAATACTTTAAGAATATGTATAAATTATTGGGGAATGAACACTGTGATGACAAAGAATTAAATACCCATCATCGATGGTGGATAAGTTATTTGATCAACTACAAGATACTAAATGTTATTCTAAGCTAGATCTATAGCAGGACTATCATCAAGTTTTAGGGAAGAGGACATTCCTAAAACTGTGTTTAACATATGTTGGTGGGTTTCGTGCAGATAGAAAATAGTGTAATAAAGGCCACAAATTATCAAGTCTTAAATTAAAATGTCAATCACCAAAACCACACAATAGGGCAAGTATACACATTGCGTAGTATATGGAATAGCAAGTATCGAATCTACGGGAACTTAGAAACTACCACTACTTTGCTCTAATCTCATTGTCTAGCCCAAATAAATATATGAATTGCAAGTAATTACAGTACAGTAGGAAACCTATCATGTTCTCACTCAAGGAAGAGTCACAAGTTCATCAAGAGAGTTGAAAGAGAGAAAGTCCATGTAACAATGAGAATTCCCCCATTGAACACCTCAAAGATGAGTACCCCTTAAATCCATAAATCTCAACTCTATGCACCGGTGTGGGTCACAAATTAATCTCACTCTTTCTCGAGTTATGAGATCTCTAATCCCTAAATTTGACTCATTAGTATCTCTACCTAATTAACTAAATCCATGGAGGTATTAAACGCCACTTACAATCCCAAACCATCTGGAAGCCACAAAACCCCTATCTCTAGGTAATTTCATAAACCCATTCATTATTAGCCCTAATCCATAACCTCCTTCTCGGGTTAATTGGAGATGGCAAACATTAAATTAGTTAAATGGGTGTCCTATCCTCAACCTTATCTCTTGAAATCATTAAAGAAGAACAATAAATTGAAATACATCAATCAAAACCCATTCAACCAAGATAACAAAATGAATACAAATAACCAAATGCCATAGAGATAAAATCATAGATCCAAGAAGAATACATCATTCTAAAGCATAAAAATACGATACAACCCTTATTACAATTAAAAATCAAATCTTAAACAAAAATTACATAGTAGATAACAAAGAAAAGGGTTAGAAATACTAATAGACAAGTAATTTTTTCCTCTTCCTTGAGAGCTCCTTGCAATCCTCCTTTCTTCTTTCTTGAATCCCTTGCTTATTCTCTTAATTTTTGAGAGAAAATAGATTCTTAGAGGATCGCTTGGTTGTTAGCCAACAAAGACAATGATTTAAGGTTTATAATGGGGTATTTATAGAGAAAAGTGAAGAAAACCTTTAAAATGCGCTGAAATGTGCGTTGTTGCACTTGTGGGCGGCCCAAGGAAGTGGAACTTCCCTGGGCCACTAGGCTTCTTGCCTGGGGTATTCTTAAAATGAAGTAGGAAGCCTAGGGAAGTTATTCTCCTTAGGCCGCCAGTTAATTGCAACATACATACAAATATACAACACCCTACAGCCTAGGGTACTCTTACTTCCCTATGCCGCCATTTACAACACACATAACACACACGACATGAGCTAGGCATTATGTTCCCTTGGCTACCAAGCTTCTGGACACATATATATACATAATACACAAGGCGGCCAAAAGAAGTTAAGCTTTCCTAGGTTGCCACTTGCTATATATATGTGTGTGTGTGTGTGTGTGTGTGTGTGTGTGTGTGTGCATACATTTGAAGCAGCTAGCCAAGGGAAGTTTGGCCGCCGGCTTTCTGGACAAAACAAACCCAAAATATGCTAGGCGGCATAGGGAACTTTTGGTTCCTTGGCCTCCATAATTTTTTTGTGTAGGCATCCTTTATTCTTACTTTTGTGTGCTTATTCATTTCTCTTCCATTTTTGCTCCATGCTCTTTCCTTTCTTCACTTTCATCTTCACTTGGTCTTTTCTATATTTCCTACAAAAACATGATGAGAATGGTTTGGTGAGTGGTGATTTCAATAAGGATTTACTACAATTAAAACACAAAAATACTAGAAAAATATGTATATGATGAGTCCTCATCACACACCCGCACACTTAAATCTTTTCTTATCCTCAAGCAAACCACACTTATTCATGAACAAAGAATTAACTGATATACAAATTAAGCACCCTTCATTGATTCACAACTTAACTATTCTGCAAACTAAGAAAAATACATTATTTTATAAGGATAATGAATAGATAATTTACAAGTACAATGAGAAATATTCTACATAGCATTTTTGGTGAATAATCAAGACAACTTATCACATATGCAGTAGGGTCAAAATGGTAAAGAGATTATTTTATCCTCCACCTTAGAATTCATCTCAACACTAATCTATCCAAGTTAATCCCATATATATCCTTATATTAGGCTAGATACAACCATGAACCTCAAAGTGAAATTAACAAGTTTATGACAATTAAATGTGATTCACTCAATATCTCCAATCAATACTTTCAAACAAAGTGATTTATATGAGATAGGATCCAGCAACTCACTTAAGTCTTGTGGCTATCCCAAGTACATATATTACATATGCTACATTACAATACAACAAAACCATACTTTTTGATACAATAATACAATAATACATTTCAATTTGAATTAGCAAAGTAGAAGCCTCTCATTTTTCATCATTTTTCTTTTTACAAGGGAATGCTCTAATAATGATTTTGACTTAAATGATATTCTTACATCCCTTGCATTTCTTTTTCTTTTTCTTTTTCTTTCATTTTCTTTTCTTTTTCATCAAACGTTGTTTTTCGTCATAGGACATGAGTTTTTGCATTCCTATATCATTTTTTCTCCTCACTTATGTAGGTGCATTTAGCAACCTACCTCTTGGTCCTATTTTCCTTTTTATTGAAAATTACAAAAAAATCATTGTAATTTTCTATAATATAACATATAACACAAAAGAATGAATGAATAACTAGGGTTAGCCACGAGATTTGAGATAAGCCTACGAACCAGACTCTATAATTCATCACTAAGTTTTCACCCCTTCTCAAAGAATTAAGCTTCACAAACACTTTTAAAGGTATAAACAAGATTAGTTTACTTATCCAAACTTAGTCTATGTCATGCCCAATATCTAAGTGTACATAAAAATAACTTTCCTAGAAAAGTCTTCAGTAGAATCCCATGTAAAAAGATGAATAATAACTCCACCAAAACTAACACATATTAATACACATACCAACAAGCCTTGCAAACGAAACCAAGAATGTGAAAAATTTTTTTAGCCAAAATGCAAAAACAAAAAATTTAGCCTAAAAAAAAAAGAAAATTCCAAAATATATAATACAAAATTGTAAAGAAAATATTATTTAACCTCGTCCCCACACTTAAATCGGATAATGTCCTCATTCTCCAAAAATCAAACAACATACAAAATTTTCATAGGACTAAAAGAAATAAAAGGGAGAAGAAGATAAATAAATACTCCCCTAACATCTTGAAGCATAATCTATCATAGGAGGGCGAATATTTGAATTGTTTTCCAAAAGAAGTAAAATCTTCCATCCTACAAAAATAAAGAAAAATACAATAGTATACCATGTCTAAAGAGATAATAATAAAAAGAATACAAAAATAATAGATAAAGAAAATAATTCAAAAGCAACTATAATTAAAAAGAATATAAGAAGTTGTACAAAAATACATTAGTATCAATATTAATAAAAATAAATCATCATGTAGTAGTAGTAGTAGCAGTAGCAGCAGCATCGGCAGCAGCAGCAACAATAGTAGTAGTAGTAGTAGTAGTAGTAGTAACAACAACAACAACAACAACAACAACAACAATAACAATAACAACAAAAATAACAATAATAAATCAATGAAATAACATAAAGAATAATATTTATAAAAATTCGAACAATAAGGCTAGTTACAAGTATAATAGCTAAACTAATAAAATACTTGAAAGGGGCTAAAATCTTTACTATTTTCCTAGTTATTTGAGGTTAATTTGAGATATTTTTGATGTAATAGCTAGGAATTTTCTATCCCATTTGATATTTTGCTTCTAGAAAGTATTTTGAACAAATTTGTGCAGGATTGAGTTGATTTCGAGTAAAAAGTGCAAATTTTCCGATTGCACCTGGCGCCATATCTGGCCATTGCAACAGGCGCCAGGTCTAATTTGGAAAAATAGAGAAAACAGAGCAACGTTCAGGGGACCAAATAGAACACACCTCACCCTAGGTAGGTTAAAGGGACAGGCGCCATGTCCGATCAAGACACACGAATCCTGTGCACGATTTTGGTATCTTCCAAAGGATTTTGGCATTTTTCGAATCCTACTCGATCAAGACTCCTTAAACAATGAATTTTAGCATAAAAAAAAAGCCTATAAAGATAATAAAAACATGAGAAAATGGTGGAATCCAATAATCAAAGTTGCAAATCACTCAAAGATGGAGGAGATTCACAATTCAAGGAGGGTTGTTCAAGAAAGTCTTCACGGGGAAAGAAGAAGGCATGTCTATGAGCGTTTTCTTATACCTTTATTTTATTGTTCTTAAACAATGATGTATTTAATGTTTTCATTGTAATTTGACATTATTTTGGGATTCATGGTTTTGTATTAATTTAGTTATTTGATCAATTTTTTTTATCATCCTTGATATTTGATTACTGGTTATCATTGGTTATTAATGTGTTTACTTCTAATTGACTTAGGAAATGATGTTATAAGTTCATTGCATTGATTTCATATTTGTTAAATCTTAATAGACTTAAGGAAATAATGGACTTAGGAAACAAAGTTAAGATTAAAGAACTAAGTAATTAAAGATTAGTTGATTTCGCCTAGAGCATAAGGTCATTGGCTAATTTCATGCTTATGAGGAATTGAATTTAATGCATTTTTGGTTATGTTGGTTTGATTAGGAAATATACTAATTTAATCAAAAGATAGTGATTCCATATATTAGGAAGAAGTGGAGTCTATATAAGTGGATTCATGACTTGGGAATTGATTGAATTTTACTTTATATTCTTTCATGATGCCAATATGATGATTAATTGAGATAGTTACTAAATGGTTCATTATAATGTATTCTAGGATAATTGTCTAAGTTTCATATTTTCACATCCTTGAGTTGTACATATTTCTTTATTTTCCTTTTTATTATCTTATCAATTTATTTGGTCGGTTAAACAATGAATGAAAAGTGATTAGTGTGTACTTGTTCCTTTGAGGATCGATACTAATTAATTCTTTATACTATGCTTGTGATGAGTACACTTGCTCATATGTGTATTTCGGGATTAATGTTTTAATTAAAACTTGACTAAGGGATGGATTGAATTCAATGATTTTTATACACCCAAAATTTATGCATTAAGTTTTTGCGGCATTACAAGGGAACAATATCATGAAAGCTTAGATTTTGTTGATTTAACCATATTTATATGTTTATATAACTATATGTAAATATGTGAATATGTACATATATTTCTTGTATGAATAGGTGCCATATTTTGTTGTTTGTATAATTTTAATTTCCCAATTTCACTATATGTTGTAATTTGACTAACCCTATTCATGCGTGTATATAGTTGGATAATTTGTAAATTCTATAATCTCATTATCTTCTTGTCTTTGTAGATATTGCCCTTAGTTTATGACCCAATGATCCAAAGACGACATAGCTTAATCCGGAGATCGAGAGGACATTAGAAATGCTTAGAAGGGTGGTTAGACAAAGGGTGAGAGATGACATGGAGGTTAATCAACCCAACAATAGTGGTAATGGTGGTAATAACAGGAGGACTATAGATAATTTTGTGAAACCTGCAATCTCAGGTACAGGTTCGAGTATAACGAGACTTAGGATAGATGTTAAAAACTTCGAAATAAAGCCTAACATAATCTAAATGATTCAAAACATAGTACAATTTGATGGGCTACCTGATGAAGATCATAATGCCCATCTTGCGAGTTTTTTAAAAATTCGTGACACTTTTAAAATGAACGGTGATTTTGAAGATATTATTATCAAACTAAGGCTTTTTCCCTTTTCTTTGAGAGGTAGAGTAAAATCTTGGCTAAAATCTTTGCTAGCCGGATCTATCACCACTTGAAATGTTTTGGCTGAAAAAGTTTTAGCAAAATATTTTCCCCAGCTAGAACATCCAATCTTAGGACTAATATTTTTACCTTCCAATAGTTCAAAACTAAAAATCTTTTTGAGTGTTGGGAGAGGTTTAAGGAGATGCTTAGAAAATGTCCTCATCATGGGTTCGCTAGGTATGCAAATGCAAATCTTTTATAGTGGCTTAAGTCTTTCTACAAGATAATTGGTTGATGCATCTATAGGAGGTTTCATTAATTCCAAAACCCCCAGAGGAGATATTTGATTTGATTGAAAATCTTGCGACAAACAACTATACTTGGGATAGTTCATAGTTAAAAGGTCACGTTCATGGTGTGTACAAGGTGGATGTAATGGCGGCTTTGGAGGCCAAGATGGAGGCACTGACACAAAAGATGGAGCAAATGGTGATGTCTCTTTCCCAAGGACAGGTAATGAGTGTATGTTGTGACTTTTGTAGGGAAGGGCATCTAAATCATGAGTGCCAAAACATGGAGTCCTCACAAGAGTTGTTAGAACAAGTTGCACTTGTGGGCAATGGACGACAAGGTAAAAATTCTTATAGCACCACTTGCAACCCTGGTTAGAGGAAACATCTAAACGTTTCATGGAATAACTAAAACCAACCTAGGCAGGCTTCTTCTAATTTTGGGAATCAGACTCAACCTCCCTTTCCCTACAATGCACCACTGACTAAGCCATCACTGGAGGAGTTGGTTAACTATGGTAAATGGTACGGAGACACAGTTTCAAGGAGTGGATGCAAGCACGAGAAATTTGGAAGCATCCATGTGCAACCTTGAGAATCAAATTGAACAACTGACCAAACTCCTTAGAGATCGTCAAGCCGGATCCCTTCTAGGAAATACTGAGACTAATCCACTTGGCCCAGACCATGGAAAACAATGATTTTTCTTTAGTTTTTTTGGGATATCTCTTTAATTTTTATGTGCTTTCATTTATTTTTCTGCCTTTTTAATTTTTACAATGAATTCTCTTCCTGATTTTGTGTTTTAATTATTGTTTATTTTTATTAATTAATTAAAAAAATAATGTTTGGTCGGCCAGAGCTGACCTGGCGCCAGGCCCAAACTTTGGCCAAGGCACCGGGCTAGTACGGCTAAAACAATGCCAAGACAGCCTGGGCTCGGCGCAAGGCCCAGTCCTTGGACCTAGCACTAGGTCCAATCGGCCATAAGCCAACCAATGGCCATTCTTGGCCATTTTTTCAAACAACTCTCATCTCCCTTGTTTTTTCTCTCAACCCATCGTCGGGTCCAACTCCAAAATACCACCAAGTTACTTTCGAACCCCCAAAACATATTCCAAACACAAAATCATCACTTTGTTCTTGAAGTTTTAGATTAAAACCAAGAAAAATCCAAACTTTTCTCACAAAACCCATTTTTCAATCCTTCAATTAGGTGCACGATTTCTTCAATCTTTTTGCATAGGATTATTGCCCATACATTGGAGATCATTGTGGTATGATTTTTCTACATTTTTTACTATTCAATTTTTCATATTGATTATTGGGTATTTTTCTATAAATTTTGGTCTGAAAATTCTTATTTATTTTTGGTTGGATGATTTGAATGCAAATTTTTGTTTCTTTGAAGCTTAGTTAGCATACATGATTAATAATGATATTTAATTGATGCAATTCACGTTTTACATCTTTTTGGAAGCTATTGAGCATGCCTCTTTTGTGTGTAATTTTGAGTTTACCAAGATATGTGATAATTTGTCATGTTTAACTTAGCATTGTGATTATGAGCTTTACATTATGATATGGATGGCATTGCTAATTGAACATTGTGATTATGAGCTTTACATTGCTAATTGATAGCTATTGAGCATTGTGATTTGATCATAAATATTGATATTGTGTTTGGGATCAGACAATGGCTATATACCTTGCAGGTTTTGTTGGAGGAGGTTGTGTTGTATTTTATTGGCTATCTTTTGGTGTTTTGTGTTGAGGTGGTGGTTGTTTTGAGTGGTGTTATGATTGTGAGAAGGTTGAGCATTGTGTTTGATCGTGTTGTGAGGAGTGATCTTGAGGGTGTCTTATTTTCTTACCTTTATACCTTTGTCCATCATCACATCTACATCATGTCTAGGAGACCTAAGGGATTGGCACCTGGGGCTAAGAGAGCTAGAGCTTCATTTTCATATGTACCATCCTTTGAGCCTCTATTACCTAGCTTACCTAATTCTTTGAACCTCCTTGTTAAATCTGGTATTAAAGTCACCAACATAGCAAAATTATAGTAGAGAAGATGTATAGGTCCTCCTTAGACAATTCCTTGGATCTTTCTACTATGTTTAGGCGACTGGGGTGGGAGCCTATCATTAGACTTAGGAGAACTTATTATCCTGTGCGAGTGAGAGAGTTCTATGCCAATATGCAGGATAAAAAGAAAAACAACCTACGGGTTATTTCTACCATGGTCAAAGGGGTACCCATTGAGTTTGATAGGGCTAGATTAGCCAGGATTTGAGAAGTACCTAATGAGAAGCCATAGATAGCTGTAGACCACAATAATCAAACGATTATTTCTGTACTTACCTGGGATGTTAGTGTTGTGAGGACTAGGTTGCATATATGGAGAAATGGGCAAATAGGCCAATACTGTTACTACTTTAACAATGATCTTGAGGCTTAATTGCATTCCATAGTCTATATTTTCTCCTTCAATATTTACCTTTAGGCTAGTGGTTTCAATGAGTCTAGGGTTCTTGCTCTTTATATTCTTGAAGAGATGATTACGATCGAGCATATTCCCCTTACCCCTATTATTAATCAGTCAATGCGAGAGGTTGTTTACTGTAGCATATTCGCTAAGGACCTCAAATTCCCTTTGGTTATCTTGTGTATCCTACAGGACTTCAGAGTAAGTTTAGATAGAGAGGTTATTGAGCCAACCACTAACTGAGAACTAGTGATTGAGCATACTTTGGTTTAGTGTGGCTATTGTTATGATAAGATGGAAAGGCGATGGAAGAAGCCTTTTGAGGTCCAGCACCTTAGGATGTGGAACTTTCCCCTGATGAGGAGGAGCAACCTATTCTACCTTGTACTCGTGCCATTAGTTCTCATTCTAGTGATTTTGAGGCATGAGTGGAGGCTCAACAGAAGGCCCAAATGGCCGCCCTGCTCTAGTTGCGTGATTCTATTGCTGACCTCCATCAATGCCAATATATCCAAGGGAAAAAGTTAGCGACTTTGATCCTACAATCTACTGGTGCATCTACGAGTGGAACCACTGATAATCCTAATGATGAGTTTGAGGACTCTTCATTTACTCCTTGCACTTGTATTTTATGTTATTTTCTGTCATTTTTCTTTTATTTCTTTTCTTTTGAATTTTAATGACCTTTCCTAACTTTTAGTTATCTTTTCTTTTATTTTGTTTCCTTTTCTAGATTTATGTTTTTTTTTTGTTTCTTTTAAGTTAGGTACCACTGATTTCTCTCATGACTACTCTTTGTGGTGGATTCACACATGTTGGACCTAATGTGCAATGGAAGTATTTTCTTTTCTCTCCTCCTCTTTATGTCTTTTGGTCTTCTTTGGCTTTGCTTTCATTGTTGTATCATTAGCCATTGAGGATAATGTCCTGTTTAAGTATGGGGGGAGAGTTTAGGTATTGAAGATATTCTCCATATCATTTTTGTGTAAAATTTTTCAAACTTTTTTTGTGGTTTTCATTATTTAGCAAGGTTGTAATTCTTTTTCTTACTTGGATATGAGTTTTGTCATTTATTTGGTGGATTTTTATCAAATTGGTTTAGTGGATAGGATATTTTTAAGACTTGAGAATTTTGATTAATCTTGTTTATGCGTTGGTGTTTGAGTATTTTTTGACTCATCTAGTTTGAATATGGAGAATATGATGAATGTGGGGAAAGTTGTTGGCTAAGTTTGTATTATGGGTTTAGACTTTGGTTAGCTTTGAGTTGTGATAAGAAATGTGAAAATCTTTTTTTTTTTAGTGGAAATATAGTGGAAAAATTGAATGTGAGTTGAAGCAAAATGAGTTGATTGTTGTTTCCTTTTTGAAGATGAAAAAGTATTGTTTTTGCTTGATTATTGGGGCCAATACGAATAGTGAAGAGAAATCCACTGTCTTGAGGCTATGAATTCCCAAAAGTAACAAAGAGGAAACATGTTAAAAAAAATGATGAGTGATGACTATAAGGGAGCAAATACGGTGTGTGAGGAGAAATCCATGCACTTGAGGCTATCAATTCCCCAAGTTATTGAAAAAAAATTGAGAGGAAAAAAATTGGACTGGTTTCCTTATATCATCACTTGAGTTGTGCAATTTTTGAATTTATAATGCTTGAGTTGGTAGATAGCTTGACTCATGTAATTCATATTATCTATGTTTTTACTTGAAGGGTGAAATAATTTTCTTAGACTAAGGTATAAATGTGATTAACTTAACTTCAAGAGTTTTGTGATGTTCTATCAAATGCTTCAAAGTGTGAATTATTTTCAAAGGGCTTGAGGAATGGCAAGAGTTTTATCTAAAGTTTGAAGGGATGTGATAATCCTTGCTATGTTTCAAATTTTTGGAAGAGTAATAGCTTGTGTTTTCTTGATGATTTTCTAGACTTAAGTGTTTTGCTTGAGGACAAGCAAAAGTTTAAGTGTGGGGGTATGCGATAGGGGGTAAAATCATCACAATTTGTCAGTTATTTAAGGTTAATTTGAGATACTTTTGATGTAATAACTAGGCATATTCCTTCATATTTGATATTTTGCTTTATATTCCTTCATAATGTCAAGATGATGATTAATTGAGATAATTGCTAAATGGTTCATTATCATGTATTCTAGGATAATTGTCTAAGTTACATATTTTTCACATCCTTGAGTTCTACATATTTCTTTATTTTTCTTTATTATCTTATCACTTTATTTGATCGATTATATAATGAATGAAAAGTGATTAGTGTATAGTTATTCCTTTGAGGATCGATACTTGTTAATTCCCTATACTATGCTTGCTATGAGTATACTTGCTCGTATGTGTATTTTGGGATTAATGTTTTAATTAAAACTTAACTAATGGATGAATTTAAATTCAATGATTTTTATACATCCAAAATTTATGCATCAATACCCAAAATATATACAATTACCAAATATACTATACACTAGTAACAACAATAATGAGACAACAAAATAATAAAAGGAAAAGACTAAACCAATATTTTTTAGTAGGAATAACCTAAACCTATTTATATATATATATATATATATATATATATATATGCTTAAATACTGTCATCAATATACAACCTCTATACTTAACAAAACACCAGTATACATAGCACTAAAAGTATTATTTATACTAAGGGTTCTGACACAAAATAAATGATTACTGTGACAACATCTCCCAATCAATTAGTACTACCACATCCAAATAATACCAAAAAAAGGTCTCTCAAATAATCAACAATTAATCTCAACATTAAAATCACTGTTAGTGTTGTGCCCTAGAGGCAATCACTTGTTCATTATATATGACACATTTTATTTTAATAAAAGACATTATTTATCTTACAGTTTCCTTTTCTTTACTTTAAGTAATATAACTGTACGATAAAGTCTCTAGTACAACACTGTGTTAATGAAATCATGAGAGAGATCATGACATGAGATTCCTACTACACTGGATGGTGTTAGTACTTAAATAGTCCCTAGTCATAGTATTAATGAGACAGGATACCATTAATGCGTTAAGACTAGCATGTGTTAAAATTCTTGATTTGATCAGGCGGTGGTTCTCATAACCGTGAGTATTGAGATACTTAAAGTTAACACATGGATGTTTGTTAATGAAATAAGTTCATTGGATGACCTAGCTTTGAGATAATCATATGGATAGCTATTTAGTGCCAGTGATATAATCTCAATAAAGCAAACGTGTAAGTATCCTTAAACTTGAGATCTCCAATGTACTTTGTTTGCTGAGCTTTGTACTTTGATTTCAATCTTTGGATCGAGGGCCATCTATGGGATGGATATTGGGTACATTGTGAGGTAATCGAAAGTAGTTGAGAGGATCAATAATGGATTCACCACTCCTAATAGTAGGGGCAAATATCTCACAACCACTTGTAGGAATTACTACTCGGAAAGTCCTTGGCCAAGGTGATTGTGTATTGGAAACAGTTCCAATTGATACACATCTACAGTAATGGGTTCCTGGTACAAGTACTATTTTATTCGGGTCAGAATTATTTCTGAAGGAAGTTGGCACTAATTCCGTACTCCAAATCGAATGAGATATTGTATGGTGAAAGGAGTTAGTTGCATTGAAGTTTGTTATTGAAGGGTTCATGTCAAGCCACTTGACTTCCTGGACTCTTGGGTGGTCATGATGTGTTGCTAGATACCGCCCATGATCTGGGAATATGGGTTTATTAATTGATGAATTATTAAACTAATGCTGATTAGAATTAATAGGATTAATTCTAATTAATTATGGATTATTAATCTCAAAGACGTTTGGGTTAATTCATGTTCTCTACCAATTGACTGGGAAACCTAATAGGTCACACACAATAGAGGATTATATACTCAAGATGTTATTTGATAACATTGTAGGGTTGATTGAGAGAAAGAAAAATTGTTGTGGATAAATTATAATTAGTTACAATTTGTGGTACAAGTTGTAATTATGAGAACTTGATGTTTGCAATTACAATTAGGGAATTCTAATAGGATTAGAATTCTCAATTTTGGGAAGGGAATTTTGTGTGATATATAGTAGCTAATAACACACGAAAAACCATAGCCAATAGCTGAACAACACACAAAAAGAAACAACAGCCATGAACTTTTTCTCTTCTTCTCTCTCGATTTGATCTTGAAGAAGAACCCTAGCCGCTACTTAGAATTTCTACTAGCACAGAAAACTACGTGCTTGAGTATTCCTCTGTGTGGATTACTATTAGAGATAATTACACACTGTGATTATAGTGGGTAGACGTTCAACTCACGTGGAGGTTGATCACGAGGATTGCTGGATCGCACCTCAACTTGAAGAAGAAAATTTTGTTCTTCGCACGATCACCCAAAGATAAAAGCTGTTGCCTTTACTCTCTTTATGTCTTGTTTTCCACACATAGACGGGTCCTGGGAGGGTATCTCGATTTATTTTCCGCTACGCCGTATGGGATACGAGCCTGAGATACCCACAGTGGTATCAGAGCCATGCTATGTATGGTCTACGGACATTGCTTTGGCATGAAAAACTGTTTTCATGTTTGTCTTTGTTTTCTGTGAAAATCGTTTTCACTCGAGTCAAAATCATTTCGATCTTTATGTGTTGGGTCCGTAGCACAATATGATTGTGTAAAAGTCACAGCGTATTTTGAAAAGATGCTTTCTTTGGTGCTGAAAATTTCTGCAGGAAAAACGTTTTCTTGTAACATGGATGTTGTCCTCTTTTTCATCTTAATTTTTCATTTTGATTTTGTTTAAACTAACAAATTTGTTGTTGTCTAGAGCTTCAAAATAGAAAATACTGCTGAGAATTGTTCTCACTGAAAACTTGCAGAAGAAGAAAGCACCAGAAATTGTTTATGGAATTTTTCGAAAATCGCCGCCATTGTTGTAGAACACAAGCGGCGCCGGATCTGGCCTCCAAGCCGGCACCGGTTCCATTCTGTTTGTGATGTCCAAAAATCATTTTTCGAAGAGAAAAATTTTTGAAAACCAGAACAGAGCCGCACCGACTCTAGCTTCCAAACCGGCGCCGGTTCTGCTCTGTTTGCGACTTCTAGCTATTTAAAAAAAAAAAATTCCGAAATAGAATTTTGAAAGGGAAAACCCTCATTTGATGAGAGACAGGACCCAAAAGAATTTTCTCAAAGTTAGTTTTGAGACAATCAATTTTGTTTTTCAAAATAATGATTTTGAAAATCTAAAATTGATGTATTCTTTAAAATGGTGATTTCAGAATTTGTTTTATTTTTCCAAAATAGTAATTTTGGAATAATAAAATTATATGGTTATTTGTTTAAGCATAGTCAATGGCATGGTGGATGGTTATGGACTAAAACTAATTATATCTGTTCATGCATTTTATAGTTTTGGTTTTTATGAGATAGGGTCTGCTATCATGCCTTCTCTATAATTCTTATGTAATTCTCTTCTCATCTAACTCCCCTCGAATGTAACTCGAGCTTTTCTCTCTTTAGGAAATTATGTAATTAGTTAACATAGGTTAGATAGGAGTAGAATTATTTTATTCTGGATATGGCAACCAAAACAAGGCGAGGAGGTAGGACCTTCTACTTAAATCATGCATGAACACATAAGGTTAACTATATTAATTTCTTTTATGGCTCAAAGAAATTAATTTAGGAAAAGTCTATAACCATACCACGTAATCGCTTTATTACAATGATTATCAATTATGTGATTTATTGATTATTATGCATGTCTTTCAATGAAATCATTAAAAGGAACAAATCCCTCAATTAATATTAAACCTAATTCCTTTCATTAATATAGTAAGAACGAGAGTCCTTTTTCGAGACTAGGTTGTTGGGCAAACCCAAGCCTACTTGACATTAGGCATGTTCAAGATATGGAATTAAATTCCGTTAGAATTAAATTCCTGATTAATAGGTCGGGTTTAACTAAATTCTTTATCCTGGTTGGGCAAACTCAAGCATAAAGAAATTTAGAGGAAAAGTTAGGGTAGCCCAAAAGGCTTTAAAATTAAAAGCTGTTAATCACCCAATGATTCGGTAGTTACTATGATGTAATTGGTATTGGATACCTACCAATGAACTTAAGGGTGGCTTGTTGGGCAAACCCAAGGTTATTCTTGAGGAATTTGGATATCGGTCCACTAGGAAAGCTTCCAATGGGCTTTCCGAATCAGTAGTGGGGGCTATTAGTTTCGAGTAAAATAGTGGAGTAAAAATACTCTTAATTAAAGTCCTAATTATTTGCATATCATGTGCATATATAAATAGCTAATGCTCTCTATCTTTACATCTAGGTCATTTGCATCATGTCAACGAACTTAAACTTATGTAGTATTTTGGAAACCAACAAGTTAACTGAATCAAACTATCTTGGCTGATATAGAAATTTGAGAATCGTTCTCAAATTGGAAAAGTTGCTCTACGTGCTAGATGCTCTTATTCTACCACCACCAGCCCAAGATGCTCATGTTGATGAGCATGCTGTCCACAAGAGGCACAAGGAGGATAGTGATACAGCATCATGTATTATGCTGGCATCCATGACTCTTGAGTTGCAAAAACAACACGAGCATATGGATACTCAATCGATCATTTTACATCTTCGAGAGCTGTTTGA
The DNA here is from genome assembly GCA_026120185.1 of Voacanga thouarsii. Taxonomy (NCBI): domain Eukaryota; kingdom Viridiplantae; phylum Streptophyta; class Magnoliopsida; order Gentianales; family Apocynaceae; genus Voacanga; species Voacanga thouarsii. Next base: position 105,112 of record JANUWF010002285.1, read on the forward strand.
TGCCCAAGTTAGAACTAAGAGATATGAGATCTTTAAGAAACTACTTCGTTGCAAGATGGCAGAGGGTTCTTCTGTGGCCACTCATGGGCTGAAGATGCTGGGCTTGATTGAAAAGCTTGGATCTTCCAGGTTTGCAATGGATCATGACTTAAGTGTTGACTTAATTCTACAATCTTTGCCTAATAGTTTCTCAAAATTTGTGATTAACTATCAGATGAACAAGATTAAGTCCACCATTCTTGAATTGATCAATCTTCTCAAAATTGCGGAGTCCTCCATGAAGAAGGATTCCAATGCAGTTTTAATGGTATAATCTTCCTCTTCTAAGAAGAAAGTTCAAAAGAAAAAGAAGAAGGCTGCCATGAAGCGCAAAGGTGGTGTGAACAAGAAGGATGCAATTACTAAGGGTCCATGCCATCATTGTGGGAAGATGGGCCACTGGAGGCGCAACTGCAAAGCCTACTTGGAGACCATAAAGGACAAGAAGTAGAAGGAGGAGCTTACAAGCACTTCTACTTCTTCTCCAGGTATGTTTATGATTGAGATAAATACTGTCTTTAGAAATGAGATATGGGTATTAGATACCGGATGTGGATCTCATTTGTGCAATAACTTGCAGGGGCTAAGTAGCAGTAGAAGGCTAGAGAAAGGTGACGTGGACCTACGTACTGCAAATGGGGCAAAGGTTGCTGCACTTACTGTAGGGACATACGAGCTGAACCTGCCTTCGGAATTGATTCTAGAACTGAAAAACTGTTATTATGTACCAGTTTTAATGAAAAATATCATCTCAGTTGCGTGTGTAGACTTATGCGGATTTCATTTAATATTTAAGAATAAATGTTGTTCTTTTTCATTGAATGATATTCATTATGGATCAGCAACTTTAGTTAATGGTTTATATGTTCTAGACTTTGACAATCTAATTCTCAATATGAACAATAAGAAACCTAAAATAGATAACTCTAACACCTCTTACTTATGGCATTGTCGTTTGGGCCATGTAAACCAAAATTGTGTTTCTAAGTTACACAAGCTTGGTGACAGAGGGTCATTTGATTATGAATCATATGGCACATGCAAGTCTTGTTTACTAGGTAAAATGACTAGAACTCATTTTCTAGGAAAAGGAGAATAGGCCAAGGAGTTATTAGAACTCATACATTCTGATGTATGTGGACCAATGTCAATATAAGTAAGAGGAGGTTATAACTATTTTATAACCTTTATCAATGATTTCTCATTATACGGGTATTTGTATTTAATGAAATATAAATTTGAGGCCTTTGAAAGGTTCAAAGACTTCAAGAATGAAATAGAGAAAAAACTTGGCAAAAGTATTAAGACTCTAAGATCTGATCGAGGAGGAGAATACTTGAATCAAGAGTTTCTAAGTTATCTTAGAGATAATGGGATATTATCTCAATGGACTCCACCACATGCACCTCAACATAACGGTGTATCTGAGAGAAGGAATCGAACCCTTCTAGACATGGTACGGACCATGATGGCTTCTGCAGACCAACCAAAATCGTTTTGGGGATATGCACTAGAGACTTCTGTTTATATACTAAACAGAGTTTTGACAAAATCAGTTGATACTACCCCATTTGAGATGCTCTTTGGTAAGAGACCAAAGTTATCTCACTTGCGACTATGGGGTTGTCCTGCTTTTGTCAAAAAGCTACAGTCGGACAAACTTGAAAGTAAGTCTGACAAGTGTTTGTTTGTGAGATATCCGAAAGAATCTTTTGGATATTTCTTCTACCTACCATCTAAAAATAAACTATTTATTTTGAAGTATGCTATCTTCTTAGAGAAGGAGCACATGCTCAAAGGGGATAGTGGGAGTAAGATTGAACTTAGTGAAGTTTATGAAGATCAAACAAACGAGGATCAACCGTCTAACCCAACATCTATTGAGAGAATAGATGAACCTTCTAATACACAAGAACCTCGTAGATCTAGTAGGATATGTTTGGAACTTGAGAGATATGGATTTCTTATTAGTGACTACAATGATGTATTGCTCATACATGAAGATGAGCCTACTACCTACAAGGATGTTTTGAATAGTTCAGAATCTAGCAAATGGCTTGAGGCCATGAAGTCAGAGATAGATTCTATGTATGACAACCAAGTATGGATTTTGTTTGATCCATCCAAAGGAATTAAATCTATTGGGTGCAAGTGGGGTTTCAAGAAGAAAATGGACATGGATGGTAACTTAGTTACCTATAAAGCACGACTAGTGGCGAAGGGTTATTGTCAACAACATGGAATTAACTATGATGAAACCTTCTTGCCAGTAGCCATTTTGCAATCCATCAGGATACTTCTAGCCATTTCTGCTCATTATGATTATGAAATTTGACAAATGGATGTGAAAACAGCTTTTCTAAATGGAAATCTGACTGAAGAAGTGTATATGACACAACTTGAGGGTTTCACATCCAGTGATGGCACAAAGGTGTGCAAGCTGCAAAGGTCCATTTGTGGATTTAATCAAGCTTCTAGGAGTTGGAATATCCATTTTGATGAAACAATCAAAGAGTTTAGTTTCATTGAAAACATGGATGAGCCTTGTGTATACAAAAAGGTTAGTGGGAGTGCAATCGTTTTCTTACTGCTTTATGTAGATGACGTATTGCTAATAGGAAATGATATACCTGTCTTGCAAACGGTTAAAATTTGGTTGTCCAAATAATTCTCCATGAAAGATCTTGGAGAAGCAACCTATATTCTTAGAATAAGGATCTATAGAGATAGATTCAAAAGGTTGCTTGGTCTTTCACAGTCTACATACATAGATAAAGTGCTAAAGAGGTTTAGCATGGATTAATCTAAAAAGGGATTCTTGCCCATGTCACATGGTGTAAGCCTTTCAAGGTCGATATCTCCCAAGACACAAGTTGAAAGGGATCATATGAGTAAGATTCCATATGCCTCGGCAGTTGGATCTATCATGTATGATATGATATGTACTAGGCCCGATGTATCTTGTGCTCTCAGTTTGATGAGCAGATACCAATCTGACCCTGGTGAGAGTCATTGGGCGGCTGTAAAGAATATCCTTAAGTACTTACGAAGGACTAATGATATGTTCTTAGTATATGGAGAAGGTGATTTGAAAATAAATGGGTATACTGATGCCAGTTTTCAATCTGACAAAGATGATTTCAAATCACAATCCGACTACGTATTTTCGTTGTGCGGAGGGGCAATAAGTTGAAAAATTTCCAAACAAGAGATTATTGCCAACTCTACGACAAAAGCTGAGTACATAGCCGCTTCTGAAGCGAGCTAAGGAAATAAAGATAGAGAGAGTTCCCATGGATGAGAACATAGTTGACCCGCTTACGAAAACACTATCCCAAAAGAAACATGATTGTCATGTTGAGTCATTCGGTATTAGATACATGAATGATTGGCTCTAGTGCAAGTGGGAGTTTGTTAGTGTTGTACCCTAGAGGCAATCACTTGTTCATTGTATATGACACATTTTATTTTAATAAAAGGCATTATTATCTTACAGTTTTCTTTTATTTATATTAAGTAATATAACTATTCGATAAAGTCCCTACTACAACACAGTGTTAAGGAAATCATGATAGAGATCAGATATGAGATTCTTACTACACTGGATGGTGTTTGTACTTAAATAGTCCCTAGTCATAGTATTAATGGGACAAGACATCATTAATGCGTTAAGACTAGAATGTGTTAGACTTCTTGATTTAATCAACCGGTGGTTCTCATAACCGTGAGTATTGAGATACTCAAAGTTAACACATGGATGCTTGTTAATAGAACAAGTTCATTGGATGACCTAGTCTTAAGATAATTATATGGGTAACTATTTAGTGCCAGTGATATAATCTCTATATAGCAAACGTGCAAGTATCCTTTAACTTGAGATCTCCAAGGTACTTTGTTTGCTGAGCTTTGTACTTTGATTCCAATCTCCGGAGCTCGATCAAGGGCCGCCTACGGGATGGATATTGGGTACATTGTGAGGTAAACGAAAGTAGTTGAGAGGGTCAATAAAGGATTCACCACTCCTAATAGTAGGGGCAAATATCTCACAACCACTTGTAGGAATTACTACTCGGAAAGTCCTTGGCCAAGGTGATTGTGTATTGGAAACAGTTCCAATTGATACACATCTACAGTAATGGGTTCTTGGTTCAAGTACTATTTTATTCGGTTAGAATTATTTCTGGAGGGAGTTGGCACTAATTCCGTACTCCAAATCGAATGAGATATTGTATGGTGAAATGAGTTAATTGCATTGAAGTTTGTTATTGAAGGGTTCATGTCAAACCACTTGACTTTCTGGACTCTTGGGTGGTCATGATCTGGGAATATGAGTTTATTAATTGATGAATTATTAAACTAATGCTGATTAGAGTTAATAGGATTAATTCTAATTAATTATGGATTATTAATCTCAAAGACGTTTGGATTAATTCATGTTCTCTACCAATTGACTGGGAAACCTAATAGGTCACACACAATAGAGGATTATATACTCAAGATGTTATTCGATAACATTGTAGGGTTGATTGAGAGAAAGAAAAGTTGTTGTGGACAAATTATAATTAGTTACAATTTGTGGTACAAGTTGTAATTATGAGAACTTGATGTTTGCAATTAGAATTAGGGAATTTTAATAGGATTAGAATTCTCAATTTTGGGAATGGAATTTTGTGTGATATGTAGTAGCTAATAACACATGAAGAGCCCTAGCCAATAGCTGAACAACACACAAAAAGAAACAACAGCCACGATATTTTTCTCTTCTTCTCTCTCAATTTGATCTTGAAGAAGAACCCTAGCCGCCACTTAGAATTTTTGCTAGCACAGAAAACTACGTGCTTGAGTATTCTTCTGTGTGGATTACTATTAGAGATAATCACACACTGTGATTATAGTGGGTAGACGTTCAACTCACGTGGAGGTTGATCACGAGGATTGTTGGATCGCGCTTCAACTTGAAGAAGAAAAGTTTGTTCTTCGCACGATCACCCAAAAGTAAAAGCTGTTGCCTTTTGTCTCTTTATATCTTGTTTTCCACACATAGATGGGTTCTGAGAGGGTATCTCGATTTATTTTTCGCTACGCTGTATGGGATACGAGCCTGAGATACCCAACAATTACTACTAGAGAAAACATTACAAGAACCTAACAAAACAAACAAAAATCAATAATCTACAACAACACACCTCAACTATACAAGCCAAACAACTCCCCAATTTATTCACCAATACTTCAAATAAATTTTCAACCTCCACAATATTAAGGGATGGAAAAACAGAGGAAGCAAGCACCAACGAAAAAAAAAACAGAGGAAAAAAAAACGCAAGCCTTAAAGGCCACACGGAAACGTAAAGATCATACATTTGCGCTCTCTAAGCCTACTAGGTTGAGTAGGAGTGGCTTGAACAACAGGAATCGCTTTGCCTTGCCCACTTGAAGAAGCTTTTGGTTGAAAACCCGCTAGCCTCCTACTTCGCCTTGTTTGCATGAACGCCAAACCTTTCAGCTCTCAGAATATACCACAACCCAACCTCTAGTCAGTGAACACAACGGAGAAGAAGAATGGTCTCAATTCCCCTTGGTTCTCTTGCTATTGGTTAGCAAAGCTCCAAGGAGAAATAACAAAGAAGAGGGAGGCGTGAGCAAGAGAGGGAGGGACGTGAGTCTCAGTTGTGTTAGGGAGATTTGGGTTTTTCTTCTACCAGAGACTTGTTTATTGGTCAACCAAAACTAGGTCTCTCATTATTTGATAAACACATCCCCCGGGATATCATAATTCAAACACCCGGATGTTATCCTGAAAATAAGTTCGGCTTAACCCTAACTCTTCTTAACCGTATCTAGAAAAAAACCTACGATCCAAGCTATTGGGCCGAAATAATATTTATTATTTATCTTGGACCCAAAAGGCCCAAAATAATAAACATTAATTATTTATTTCCTAGGCTTATATAAATAACCCAATAAATAATTAATGAGCCCAAATGAACCAAAATAATTAATCTTAAATTATTTATTTTTTGGGCTTATATAAATAACCCAATAAATAATTAAACGTTAATTATTTCCCCTAATTTAAGCCCAGGTTAATTTTTTAATTATTTATACTGGACATAGGCCCTGAATAATTAATTAACCAATTAAACCAGATAATTAATTCCTCTCAACTCCTATTTTTATTTTATTTATTTATTTTATTTCAGTCTAATAATAAATTAGACATCCTGAATAAAATGAAATAAAATAAAATCCTCTTGAACTGAGACCAATTCCTCAACCCAAAATTAGTTAGGACTTACGGGCTATTCCGAGGACCAAAAAGACACATCGCCTTGGCTGCTAAAATGACCAAAATACCCCTACTCTATAAATAGCTGTATTTTGCATTTTAAATATTTCCTAATATCATTATAAGGAAATATTGACCCGAAGGACAATGCTGCATTAGCAAAGTCTCTGACCTACAGGTGAAGTGACTAAAATACCCCTTTACACATCGCGGTACATTTAGAGAGGAAGAAGTGTACTAACATCCCTCTCAATGGCATCTACCATCCTTGGGCTTCTAGTCTAATGATCCACGACTTCTTGGAGTGTTTTTGCTTTCCAAGGGAGCTACCCTAAAGTAAACATCCGAGTCATGTTTCCCAGGGCCCTGGACATTTTAGACCATTCGGACAACCACAAGGGGCAATATAGTGCAGAAACTATTTTGTATAAGTCTGTCTTAACTAATTAGTTACATATACCAAATACACAAGTATATTAGTTCTACTATAGAACCCCAACTATGGCATATCAAAGCATATTCTTCTAGCTTCGTCAAACCACTAACTCATACTCAAGTCATAGAGTACTAGTCCACGCTGTAGCGGTAGTAGTCTAGGTTTCTATCATATAGTACTTTTAGAAACCACTACTACAGGTCCTGTCCTACGTATTCGAAATACGCTTATGTCATGAAGTGAGTGGACTACTCACTGGCTAAAGGTAAGCCATTCCCCATTTGGAATTCATAACATAATAACCAAAACATGATGAGATTCCCAGTCTCATCAATAGGTTAAGAACAAATGTTTATGTGTTAAATAACCCGTGATCCATACCTTACTGTGAAAGACCACCATTCATATGGATCACTTATTTAAACACAACGGGTCTGTTCCAAATGAAAAATGTGCACAAACAAAAAGTAAATTCACAAACAATTTCTGAAAATATATTCTTTTATTAAAATATTTGATTTTACAACAGAAACCTAGTCTAAGTGGGCATACAATCCAACAATCTTCCACTTGCACTCTAAGACTATGTAAGTCCATAGGTGCCCGTCCCTATGGCGTCTAAGTGTCTCTTGAAGACTCTCTCAGCCAAAGGCTTGGTGAATGGATCTGCTAGATTGTTTTCTGAGGCAATATGTTCCACCACGACTTCCCATCTCTGGATGAAATCCGGGATCAGGTGGTACTTTCTCTCGATGTGTTTCCCCTTCTTGTGGTTCCAGGGTTCCTTAGATTGCGATACTGCTCCAGTGTTGTCGCAATACATCACAATCGGCCTGTCCATATGTGGTACGACTCCAAGTTCTTAAAGGAACTTCCGGAGCCAAACTGCTTCCTTGGACGCCTCCGAAGCTGCCACATACTCAGCTTCCATGGTTGAGTCAGCAATACAAGACTGCTTGATACTCCTCCATGAAATTGCTCCTCCAGACAAGGTGAAGACATATCCACTAGTGGATTTTCTCTCATCCTTATTGGCTTGGAAGTCTGAGTCTGTGTATCTTGTAGGAACCAGATCATCAGCCCTGTAAACCAGCATATAATATCTCGTTCCCTTGAGGTACTTGAGAATATAATTTACAGCTTGCCAATGAACCTTCCCTGGGTTTGACTGATATCTACTAATTAAGCCCACAACAAAGCAGATATCTAGCCTAGTACATGAGACTTCCCACAGCCAAAGCGTAGGGAATCCTACTCATTCTGTCATTTTCTTCTTGAGACTTAGGATAGTTCTTTGAAGAAAATGACGACCCATGCCTGTAAGGGATTAGAGCTCCCTTGCATGAGTGTATGCTGTACTTGGCCAGCATCTTGTCAATGTATGTTACTTGGGATAACCCTAACATTCTCTGCTTCTTATTTCTGAGAAGCCTGATTCCGAGAATGTAGCTGGCTTCTCCCAAGTCCTTAATACTGAATTGACTAGACAACCAAACCTTTGTAGATGAAAATGTCCCTACATCATTTTCAATGAGTAGAATGTCATCCACATGCAAGACAAGAAAAACCACATTAATGCCTTCAAGTTTCCTGTACACGCATGGTTCATCATCGTTTTGAATAAAACTATAAGACTTTACAGTTTCATCAAAACAAATGTTCCATGCTCTTGATACATGCTTAAGTCCATAAATGGACTTCTTAAGCTTGCAAACCATATGTTCCTGGCCTTCAGTAATGAAGCCTTCCGGTTGGGACATATAGATGTCTTCGCCAAGATGGCCATTTAAGAATACCGTCTTGACATCCATTTACCATATCTCGTAGTTATAGTGACATGCGATGGCAAGGAGGATGCGGATGGATTTAAGCATGGCAACCGGGAAAAAGGTTTCCTCATAGTCGATTCTCTCTTTCTGAGTATACCCATTCGCCACAAGCCTAGCTTTGAAGGTTTATACCTTCCCATCCACTCCCCTCTTTCTCTTGTACACCCACTTGCACCCAATGAGTTTTATCCCTTCAAGTAAAGCTACAAGATCCCAAACCTGATTGAGGTACATAGACTCAATCTCAGCTTTCATTGCTTCATGCCACAGAATTGCATCGGCATCAGCAATAGCCTCCTCGTATCTAGTAGGGTCTTATTCCTGATGGTCAGAGACCAGCTCAAAGGCTTCTCCAGTCCATCTATCCAGAACCCTAGACACTCTCCCACTACGACGAGGCTCCACTTGCACAGGCTCTTGAGGCTGTGCCTCTTCTTGTTCCACAATCGGGTCAGAAGAAGTTGATTCCGTAGATAACTTCTCCTCAAGTTCCAACCTTGTTGAACCTTTAGTGGAAGTACTTTGATCATCTTCCAAGTATCTAGCATTGGTACTGACTAGTACCTTCTTCTCCTTAGGATGATAAAAGTAACCTCCTTTTGTCCCTTTTAGATAGCCAACAAAATTGCATAATTCTGATCTCGATTCCAACTTGTCTCCCTTGATCAGTACATAAGTTGGACAACCCCAAATCCTGAGATGATTCAGACTTGGCTTACTTCCAGTCTACATCTTATAGGGAGTCTTAGGTACTGACTTGGAAGGCACCAAGTTCAGAATATATGCCGCTGTCTCCAAGGCATATCCCCAAAAGGACATTAGAAGAGTAGCATGAGACAACATACTTCGGACCATTTCCATCAATGTCCTATTCCTTCTCTTAGCTACTCCGTCTGTTGGGGTGTTCCCGGTGCAGAGAGCTGGGATATTATTCCATGATGTACCATGTAGTCCTTGAATTCACCTAGGAGGTACTCTCCACCACAATCCGATCGTAAGGTTTTGATTAATTTACCTGTCCAATGCTCCACTTCAGCCTTAAACTCCTTGAACTTGTCAAATAAGTCAGACTTGCGTCTTATCATGTAAATGTAACCATACCTTGTACAATCATCCGTGGAAGTGATGAAGTACTCAAAACCTCCTCTAGCTGGTGTAGACAATAGACAATAGACTACACATATCAATGTGAACAAGACTCAACACCTCATTGGCTCTATCCGCCTTTGGTGTAAATGACATTTTGATCATCTTTCCCATCATGCAGGATTCACACTGAGGCCAACTTTCCAATCTCAATGAGCCCAAAGGCCCATCATGGATTTGCCTCTGAATCCTGGTTGAGTTAATATGACCCAACCTTAGATGCCAAAGATATGAATAATTGATATTGATCTTTCTCTTCTTAGTTAAAGGTTCAGACTGAGCGTTATTTGATTGGTTGTTAATAGGGTTTAAAAAGAACAGATTTCCATACATGTGCCCAGTACATAAAATTTCTCCATCTCTACTAATAGAAATACCAGAATGGAAAGATACAGAATATCATTGATTTATAAGTTTTGCAACTGAAATCAAATTCTGATGAAATCCAGGTACGTATAAAATATCTTTTAAAACCACTATCTTATTACAATTAAAAATAAGATCCAGCTTCTCCCACTGCAAGGGCCTAGACTTATACTCCATTACCCACACGTAGCCCATGTTCGCCCTTCTTGAGTCTTCTAATCTTTCTAAACCCCTGCAAGGAGTTACAGATATGATCAGTGGCTCCTGAATCAACAATCCAAGTGGAAGTTGATCATAGCATTGATATAGACTCTAGATAGAAAACATTACCTGTGGGGTTTTTCTTGGCTTGAAGATCTGGACACTCCTTTTTCCAGTGTCCCTTCTTCCCACATTTGAAGCACTTGCCCTTTGGTTTATCCTTGGGCTGGTTCTTGGGCTGGGCTGCTACATTCCCCTTCTTCCTCTTGAACTTTCTGGGTTTAGGCCTAGTTCTTGAGGAAGAAGCCTTAGCAATCATGGTCTTTGACTGCAGCTTCATAACCTTCTCTGCCATCTGGAGCTCCTTCATCAGTTCAGTTAAACTCATGTTCAATTTGTTCATGTTATAGTTCAACTTGAAATGAGTGAAGGAGCTCGGTAGAGATTCTAGAACCATGTCCACTTGGCACTCGAGGTTAATGACAACCCCTAAGATTTTCGCCTCCTTGAAAGCAGTAATCATCTTGAGCATATACTCTTGGACTGATGCTCTCTCAGCCATCTTAGTGTTTATAATAGTTCGAAGAGCCTCCTGCCTTGCGGGCCGGCTCTTGTCCGCGAACATAGTAGTCAATGACTAATTAATATCATATGCAGAAGCCATGTGCTCGTGTTTTGACTGGAGCACATTAGACATGGAGGCTAACATATAGTAATGTGCCATTTCGTCAGCCTTCTTCCACGCCTTCTCAGCCTCTCGCTCTATGACGGTGGAACCTTCCCCGATAACAGGGCAGGTCTCGTAAAGGACATACTTATACTCTTCGGTTGTGAGTATTATGTCCAGGTTCCTTTTCCAGTCCACATAGTTTGGACTCGTTACCTTATTCTCCCTGAGAATAATGGCCAATGGACTAAAAGAACCTCCCACCATTTCTGAAAATCGAAAAATAAAAGAAAGAATTTAGTTTGTGAAAACAAAATAAAATTTGTGCACCTGAAAATAATTTGGCTCTTAGGAAAACTAACATAGCTTCTTGGAAAGATTAACAGTTTCCTAAGCTAATGTGTATTAACCACCACAAATTAATTTCCCTTCTAGGTAATGATCTAGAGGATAACTCCATCGTGGGATGGCCGTTTCCTCTCATTTCCTATGGACATACCTCGCACTATGACCTCCAACGTGGGCTGGCCGATCATAGCACGTGCCCCGGGTTATTAATTATATCCTTCCATTAGATCTAGATCCTTGTGGTATCCCCATCCTATACGGGTTCACTCCTAAGGTGATGCAAGGGGACCCACAATCTCTAATGAGGACCGTGATAGAAGCCGTGGGGCCGTTGTAACCCCTCTCCCACTTAGTCTTTAAAAAAAAAGGTTTTTATGAAAAATATCCTTTTGAAATTTCCATTAAGTTTTTCCTTAACTAAAAAATAAAATATCCAAGTCCATTAAAATCTCTATGTCAAGGCTTATACCCTTTGAGAGATTTCACCATGGACTAATTTTATTTAAGTTAAAACTTAATGATTTCCAAAATTTTCCAATTAAAATTTTCTAGAGACTTTGGTCTCAAGTTTATTTGGCAAAAAAATTTTCTAGTGCAAAATAAAACAAAATGGCAATCCATTTTAATTTACAAAAATATATAAATCCAATATATTTTCTATGTCAAGGATTAAATCCTTTGAGAAAATATTCAAGGATTAATTTTTGTACAAATTAAAATAACCATTTAATTTTTGAACAAAAATGTTTTTCTTGTTAAGAATGTTCCCAAAGACTTTGGTCTTTGAGAAAAAACACACATAGGTACACAAAAAAATAACATGCTCGAAAACAGTAAACGTTTTCATGCTTTTCTATTTTTTAAACCTAAATGCCCAAGTAATAGAATTAAACACATTAATTAATTAATTAATGATCTTGTTTAATCCTAAAATCCCTTACTAATATTTTTCATGCAAAAATATTCTATGAATATAAAATATTGCAAAAATATTAACTTCGCCTGGTATGGGACCCAAAACGGGGAAAAAAAACAAAGAAAATTGCAAAAAACAAATATGCCGGTCCATGTACACCCGCCGCACCGGATCAGAGCCTTTTGATCTGTGGTCCACCAGCCGCACCGGATCATCAGCTGCCTCAACCCGCCAAGCCGCCCGCCCGCCCGCCCGAGAACCCACGCTCGAACCGCCTACTGACCCGCGCCCGGTCGCCCGCTCACGCACCTGGTGCGTGTGCACGCTGGATCCGCGCGAGGACCAGCGGATCACGCCCGTACCAGCGATCCGCGCCCAGATGCTCTCTCATGTCGACCTGCATGTTTATCCGAATGGCGACTCCAACCCAACTGCATGACCCGCGCGGATGAATTGCAATTCAATTGCAATTCTTCAATTTGAAACGGCTCAAGTCACCTTCAAATCGGCTCGGCTCCAAGGCATGAACAACGCTGCTTCACTCACAATTTCGGAAGCGGCTCGGCGGAGGCTCGGCTCGGCTCGGCTCAAACGGCTTAGGAACAGTTCTTTTCTTCGTTTTTCTTTCTCTTTCGCGCGAAAGTTGCAGAGACCTCTGCTCTTCGATTTTTGCTTACTTCTTTGGACATTTTTACTTACAAAAACCCATCCAAAACTATTCGGACCATTCGGACAACCACAAGGGGCGATATAGTGCAGAAACTATCTTGTACAAGTTTGTCTTAACTGACTAGTTACATATACCAAATACACAAGTATATTGGTTCTACTGTAGAACCTCAACTATAGCATATCAAAGCATATGCTTCCAACTTCATCAGACCACCAACTCATACTCAAGTCGTAGAGTACTAGTTCATGCTGTAGCGGTAGTAGTCTAGGTTTCTATCATATAGTACTTTTAGAAACCACTACTACAGGTCCTGTCCTACGTATTCAAAATACGCTTATGTCATGAAGTGAGTGGACTACTCACTGGCTAAAGGTAAGTCATTCCCCATTTGGAATTCATAACATAATAATCTAAACATGATGAGATTCCCAGTCTCATTAATAGGTTAAGAACAAATGTTTATGTGTTAAATAACTTGTGATCCATACCTTACTGTGAAAGACCACCATTCACATGGATTACTTATTTAAACATCATGGATCTATTCTAAACAAAAAATGTGCACAAACAAAAAGTAAATTCAAAAACAATTTCTGAAAATAAATTCTTTTATTAAAATATTCGATTTTACAACAGAAACCTAGTCTAAGAGGGCATGCAATCCAACAAATATATGGTACAACAACAAACAAAATTACCGGCGCCATGATTTCATCCTCAACACTCAATATATTCATTAGACAAATATAATGAAATCAATCCTATTGTATAACAATCAATCACAAATAACTATTGTACAACAAGATTTCTTTAACCACACAATAATATCCGATTACAATAGCATTTTCATACTATAAATACAACACAACAACAATTAAAATATTCCCCAAAATACAAAAGCAAAACTTAAAATCCAAAGAATCCACTATACATACTATTTCCTAATATGGGACATAGAACAATATATAAATAATAAAAAATACTAATGTAACAGCAAATATAATGATACAACATTTTGGGACCCAATACAATTTAATGATCACAAAAACTAAAAATAAAGAATTAAATACAAATAAGGTATAAAAAGGGGGGAAAAAGATATATAAAAGTTATGGCTAGTGTATATACAAATAGAGAAACAAAAATTAACATAGTATTTATAAATATATACATCGCTACATCAATAAGACTCAAGTTTTCAAGATATTGCAAATCCCTGGCAACGGCACCAAAAACTTGATGGGCAATATTTGGGGCGAGGGAAAAATGAAAGAATTATTAAACAAAGGAACACATTTTTCCCCGGCAATGACGCCAAAAACTTAATGGGCAGTTTCGAGTGCATTGGAAATAGTATAAACAATCCACATAAATCAATCTTTAACTTAAAATGTCAATCACTAAAATCACAAAATAGGGCAAATATACCCAATGCTTAGTATAGAGAATAGCAGGTATCGAATCCATGGGTGTTAGTGTTATGCCCTAGAGGTAATCACTTGTACGTTGTATATAACACATTTTTATTTTATAAAAGGCATTATTTATCTTACAATTTCTTTTGCTTACTTTTGTATAATAAAATTGTTAGATAAAGTCCCTAATACAACACTGTGTTAAGGAATTCATACTAGAGATTATGATATGAGATTCGTAATGAGACAGGACATTATTAATGAGTTAAGACTAGCATGTGTTAAGACTTTCTGATTTGATTAGCCAGTGGTTCTCATATCCGTGAGTATTGAGATACTCAAAGTTAACACGTGGATACTTATTAGTGGAGCAAGCTCATTGGATGACCTAGCTATGAGATAATCATATGGATAACTATTTAGTGCTAGTGATATAATCTCAATATAGCAAATGTGCAAGTATCCTTAGACTTGAGATCTCCAAGGTACTTTGTTTGCTGAGCCTTATACTTTAATTCCAATCTCCAGAGCACAATCGAGGGCTACTTATGAGATGGATATTGGGTACATTGTGAGGTAAACGAAAGTAGTTAAGAAGGTCAATAAAGGATTCACCACTCTTAATAGTAGGTGTGAATATCTCATGGCCACTTGTAGGTATTACTACTCGAGAAGTCCTTGGCCAAGGCGTATATGTACTGGAAACAATTCCAATTGGTACACATCTAGAGTAGTGGGCCTGGTACAAGTATAATTATATTCGGGCCAGAATTAATATATGTTCTGGAGGGAGTTGGCACTAATTCCGTACTCCAAATCGAATGAGATATTGTATGGTGAAAGGAGTTAATTGCACTATAGTTTGTTATTGAAGGGTTCATGTCAAACCACTTAACTTCTTGGACTCTTGGGTGGTTATGATGTGTTGCTAGATACCGCTCATGATTTGAGATATGGGTTTATTAATTAATAAATTATTAAACCAATCTTGATTAGAATTAATAGGATTAATTCTAATTAATTAAGGATTATTAATCTCAAAGACGTTTGGATTAATTCATGTTCGCTACCAATTGATCAGGAAACCTAATAGGTCACACACAAAAGAGGAATATATACTCAAGATGATATTTGATAACATATCGGTGTTTATTGCGAGAAAGAGAAGTTGATGTGGCCAAATTATAATTAGTTATAATTTATGGGCTAATTTATAAGTCTGAGAATTTGATGGGTTCCAATTGCAATTGTTTGTTTGGAATTCTCAGATGGTTTTATTGTTGAAGTTTTTCGGGTGACCCAAGAGGCATACATGAAACAAAACAACATAAAACTAAAGGGCACACAAGAGGATAAAGATGTGATCTTTTGTTCTCTTCACTCTCTTTCTTTCGTGAGCTTCTTCATGGAGAACACAACCCTTCTTCTTCTTCTTTCTCTGGTTTTTGTTTAACAATAAAACCCCAGCCACCATTGTTGTTTTCTGCTAGCACAGAAAATCTTGGTGCTTGAGTGTAATCCTCCGTATGGATTTTTGTTAGAGATAATCACACGCTGTGATTATAGTGGTTAGATATTCAACTCTCGTGGTGATTCTTCTAGAGGATTGTTGGATCACGCCACAATCATTATACTTAAAAGAAGAAATTTTATTCTCCGGACGATCAAACAAAGGTAAAAAGCTGTTACCTTTATTCTCATTATGTCTTGTTTTTCACATATTGGCGGGTTCTGAGATGGTATCTCGTTTTATTTTTCCGCTGCGCCATATATGATACGCGTGAGATACCCAACAGTGGTATCAGAGCCATGCTATGTGTGGTTTACAACATATTGTTCCCTTGCATGAAAGCTGTTTCATGCATGTGTTCACTGTGAAAATTGTTTTCATTCGAGTCAAAATCATTTCGAGCATTGTTAGTTGGGTCTGTAGCACAATATGATTGTGTAATTGTTACAACATATCTTAGGAAAAGATAACGATTCTAGAAATTATTTCTGGAAAATCTCTGGATAATTTTCATACAGCAGATTGTAGCTGGTGCTGGCTCCGGCTCCCAAACCTGCGCCGGTTGTGTGCTGTTTCGCGAAGTTCAGAAATCATTTCTAGGGAAAACTGTTTTCATTAAATTAGACCACAGCCAGCACCGGCTCTGGCTTCCAAATTGGCGCCAGTTCGGCTATATTTCGCAATGTCCAGAAATCATTCTGGAGAAAACATTTGTCAAAACCAGATCGTGATCGGCGCCGGCTCTGGCCTCCAAACCGGCACCAGTTCGGCTCTGTTTTCTAAAAAAAAAAAAAACAAGGGTGTCCTGCTTTCTCTAGAATTCTTGTATAATTCTCTTCTCATCTAACTCCCCTCGAATGTAACTCGAGCTTTTCTCTCTTTAGGAAATTATGTAATAGGTCTACATAGGTTAGATAGGAGTAGAATTATTTTATTTTGAAGATGGAAACCAAAACAAGGCGAGAAGGTAAGACCTTCTACTTAAATCATGCATGAACACATAGGGTTAACTATGTTAATTTCTTTTATGGCTCAAAGAAATTAATTTAGGAAAAGTCCATAACCATACCACATAATCGCTTTATTACCATGATTATCAATTATGTGATTTATTGATTTTTATGCATGTCATTCAATGAAATCACTAAAAGGAACAAATCCCTCAATTAATATTAAACCATATTCCTTCCATTAATATAGTAAGAATGAGAGTCCTTTTTCGAGACCAGGTTGTTGGGCAAACCTAAGCTTACTTGACATCGGGCCTGTTCAAGCCATGAAATTAAATTCCTAATTAATGGGTCGGGTTTAACTAAATTCTTTATCCCGGTTGGGCAAACTCAAGCGTAAAGAAATTTAGAGGAAAAGTTGGGTAGCCCAAAAGGCTTTAAGATTAAAAGCTGTTAATCACTCAATGATCTGGTAGTTATATATGATATAATTGGTATTGGATACCTACCAATGAACTCAATGGTGGCTTGTTGGGCAAATCCAAGGTTATTCTTGAGGAATTTGGATACCAGTCCACTAGGAAAGCTTCCAACGGGCTTTCCCGAATCAATAGTGGGGGCTATTGGTTTGAGTAAAATAGTGGACTAAAAATGCGCTTAATTAAGTCCTAATTATTTGCATATCATGTGTATATACAAGTAGTTAATACTCTCTATCTTTACATTTAGGTCACTTGCATCATGTCAACAAACTTGAACTTACGTAGCATCTTGGAAATGAACAAGTTAACTAAATCAAACTATCTCGACTGGTATAAAAAATTGAGAATAGTTCTCAAATCGAAAAAGTTACTCTACGTGCTAGATGCTCCTATTCTACCACCATCAGCTCAAGATGCTCATGTTGATGAGCATGTTGTCCATAGAAGGCACAAGAAGGATAGTGATACAACATCATCTATTATGATGGCATCCATGACTCCCGGGTTGCAAAAACAGTACAAGCATATGGATGCTTAATCGATTATACAACATCTTCGAGAACTGTTTGATGCCCAAGCTTGAACTGAGAGATTCGAGCTCTCAAAGAAACTATTCCGTTGCAAAATGGTAGAGAGTTCTTCTGTGGCCACTCATGGGCTGAAGATACTGGGCTTAATAGAGAAGTTTGGATATCTTGGGTTTGCAATGGATCATGACTTAAGTGTTGACTTAATTTTATTATTTTTGCCTAATAGTTTCTCACAATTTGTGATTAACTATCAGATGAACAAGATTGAATCCACCATTCTTGAGTTGATCAATCTTCTCAAAACTGCGGAGTCCTCCATGAAGAAGGATTCCAATGCAGTTTTAATAGTTGAATCTTCCTCTTCTAAGAAGAAAGTTCTAAAGAAGAAGAAGAAGGCTCCTATAAAGCCCAAAGGTGGTGTGAACAAGAAGGACACAACTACCAAGGGCCCATGCTATCATTGTGGGAAGATGGGCCACTGGAGGTGTAACTGCAAAGCCTACTTGGAGACTATTAAGGATAAGAAGTAGAAGGAGAAGCTTACAAGCACTTCAACTTCTACTCCGGGTATATTTATGATTGAGATAAATACTGCATTTAGAAATGAAATATGGGTATTGGATACCAGATGTGGATCTCATTTGTGCAAGAACTTGTAGGAACTAAAGAGTAGTAGAAGGTAAGAGAAAGGTGATGTGGACCTACGTATTACACATGGGGCAAAGGTTGCTGCACTTGTTGTGGGGACATACGAGCTGAACCTGCCTTCGGGATTAATTCTAGAACTGTAAAACTGTTATTTTGTACCTGTTTTAATGAAAAATATTATCTCAGTTGCGTGTTTGGACTTATGTGGATTTCATTTAATACTTAAGAATAAATGTTGTTCTTTTTCATTGAATGATATTCATTATGGTTCAGCAACTTTGGTTAATGGCTTATATGTTCTAGACTTGGATATACAATTCTCAATACAAACAATAAGAAATCTAAAATAGATAACTCTAACTCCTCTTACTTATGGCATTGCCATTTGGGCAATGTAAACGAAAATTGTATTTCTAAGTTACATAAGCTTGTTGACTTCGGGTCATTTTATTATGAATTATATGACACATGCAAATCTTGTTTACTAGGCAAAATGACTAAAACTTATTTTCCAGGAAAAGGAGAATGGGCCAAGGAGTTATTAGAACTCATACATTTTGATATATGTGGCCCAATGTCAATACAAGCAAGAGGAGGTTATAACTATTTCATAACCTTTATTGATGATTTCTCATGATACGAGTATTTGTATTTAATGAAATACAAATGTAAGGCCTTTGAAAGATTCAAAGTCTTCAAAAATAAAATAGAGAAACAACTTGGCAAAAGTATAAAGACTCTAAGATCTGATCGATGAGGGGAATACTTGAGCCAAGAGTTTCTGAGTTATCTTAGAGATAATGAGATATTATCTCAATGGACTCCACCACATACACTTCAACATAACGGTGTATCTAAAAGAAGGAATTGAACCCTTCTAGACATGGTACAGACAGTGACGGCCTTTATAAACCTACCAAAATCGTTTAGGGGGTTTGCACTAGAGGCTTCTATTTATATATTAAACAGGGTTCCAGAAAAATTTGTTGATTCTACCCCATTTGAAATGTTTTTTGGTAAGAAACCAAAGTTATCTTACTTGCGAGTATGGGGTTGTTCTACCTTTGTCAAAAGGCCACAGTCAGACAAACTTGATAGTAAGTCTAACAAGTGTTTATTTGTGGGATATCCAAAGGAATCTTTTGGATATTACTTCTACATACCCTCTGAAAATAAAGTGTTTATTTCGAAGTATGTCATCTTCTTATAGAAGGAGCACATGTCAAATGGGACAGTAGGAATAAAATTGAACTTAGTGAAGTTCAAGAAGATCAAACAAACACGGATCAATTGTATGATCCCTCATCTATTGAGAGAATAGATGAACCTTCGACTACACAAAAACCTTGTAGGTCTAGTAGGATACGTGTGGCACATGAGAGATATGGATTTCTTATTTGTGACCACAATGACGTATTGCTCATAGATGAAAATAAGCCTACTACCTACAAGGATGTTCTGAACAGTTCAGAATCTGGCAAATGGCTGAGGCCATGAAGTCAGAAATGGATTCCATGTACGATAATTAAGTAAGGACTTTGGTTAATCCACCCAAAGGAATTAAACCTATTGGGTGCAACTGGATTTTCAAGAAAAAAACGGACATGGATGGTAACGTAGTTACCTATAAAGCACGACTAGTGGTAAAGGGTTATCGTCAACAACATGGTATTGACTATGACAAAACTTTCTCGTCAGTAGCCGTGTTAAAATCCATCAGGATACTCCTAGCTATTACTGCTCATTATGATTATAAGATTTGGCAAATGGATGTGAAAACAACTTTCTTAGATGGAAATCTGACTTAGAAGTGTATATAACATAACCTGAGGGTTTCATATCTAGTGATGGCACAAAGGTGTGCAAGCTGCAAAGATTCATTTATGGACTTAAGCAAGCTTTTAGGAGTTGGAACATCCATTTTGATGAAACAATCAAAGAGTTTGGTTTCATTCAAAACATGAATGAGCCTTGTGTATACAAGAAGGTTAGTGGGAGCATAATCGTCTTCTTATTACTTTATGTAAATGACATATTGCTAATAGGAAATGATATACTTGTCTTGCAAATAGTTAAAATTTGGTTGTCCAACTAATTCTCCATGAAAGATCTTGGAGAAGCAACCTATATTCTTGGAATAAGGATTTATAGAGATAGATCTAAAAGGTTGCTAGGTCTTTCACAGTCTACATACATAGATAAAGTGCTAAAGAGATTTAGCATAGATCAATCTAAAAAGGGATTCTTACCCATGTCACATGGTGTAAGCCTTTCAAAGTCGATGTCTCCCGAGACACAAGTTGAAAGGGATCATATGAGTAAGATTCCATATGCTTCGATAGTTAGATTTATCATGTACGCTATGATATGTACTAGGCCTGATGTATCTTATGCTCTCAGATTGATGAGTAGATACTAATCTAACCCTGGTAAGGGTCATTGGGCAGCAATAAAGAACATCCTTAAGTACTTACGAAGGACTAAGGATGTGTTCTTAGTATATGGAGAAGATGATTTGAAAATAAATGGGTATACTGATAATAGTTTTCAATCTGGCAATGATGATTTCAAATCGCAATCCGCCTACGTGTTTACGTTGTTCGGAGGGGCAATAAGTTGGAAGAGTTCCCAACAAGAGATTATAGTCGACTCTACGATAGAAGCTGAGTACATAGCTGCTTCTGAAGTAGCTAAGGAGACTGTTTGGATCAATAAGTTCGTGACGGAGCTGGGTGTGGTTCCTGGCATTGTTGGTCCAATAACTTTATATGTGATAACAACGAAGCCATTGCACAAGTAAAGGAGCCACGATCTCATCAACGATCCAAACACATACTGTGATGCTATCATTTGATCCGAGAGATCATAAATAGGAATGATGTAAAGATAGAGAAAGTTCCCACGGATGAGAACATACCTAACCCGCTTACAAAAGTACTATCCCAAGAGAAGCATGATAGTCATGTTGAGTAATTTGGTATTAGATACATAAATGATTGGCTCTAGTACAAGTGGGAGTTTGTTAATGTTATGCCCTAGAGGCAATCACTTGTATATTATATATGACACAATTATTTTATAAAAGGCATTATTTATCTTACATTTTCTTTTGATTACTTTTGTGTAATAAAACTGTTAGCTAAAGTCCCTAGTGCAACACTGTGTTAAGGAATTCATGATAGAGATCATGATATGAAATTTCTACTACACTGTATAGTGTTAGTACTTAAATAGTCCCTAGTCATAGTATTAATGAGACATGACATCATTAATGCGTTAAGACTAGCATGTGTTAAGACTTCTTGATTTGATCGGGTGGTGGTTCTCATATCCGTGAGTATTGAGATACTCAAAGTTAACATGTGGATGTTTGTTAGTGGAACAAGTTCATTGGATGACCTAGCTATGAGATAATTACATAGATAACTATATAGTGCCAGTGATATAATCTCAATATAGCGAACGTGCAAGTATCCTTAGACTTGAGATCTCCAAGGTACTTTGTTTGCTGAGCCTTGCACTTTGATTCCAATATCCGGAGCTCGATCAAGGGCCGCCTATGAGATGGATATTGGGTACATTGTGAGGTAAACGAAAGTAGTTGAGAAGGTCAATAAAGGATTCACCATTCTTAATAGTAGGGGTGAATATCTCGCGGCCACTTGTAGGAATTATTACTCGAGAAGTCCTTGGCCAAGGCGTATGTGTATTGAAAATAGTTCTAGTTGATACACATCTAGAGTAGTGGGTTCCTAGTACAAGTATAATTATATTCGGGCCAGAATTAATATATGTTCTGGAGGGAGTTGGCACTAATTTCATACTATAGACCGAATGAGATATTGTATGGTGAAAAGAGTTAATTGCACTATAGTTTGTTATTGAAGGGTTCATGTCATGCCACTTAACTTCCTAGACTCTTGGGTGGTCATGATGTGTTGCTAGATACCACTCATGATCTTGGATATGGGTTTATTAATTGATGAATTAATAAAACAATCCTGATTAGAATTAATAGGATTAATTCTAATTAATTAAGGATTATTAATCTCAAAGACATTTTGATTAAGTCATGTTCGTTACCAATTGACTGGGAAACCTAATATGTCACACACAAAAGAGGAATATATACTTAAGATGTTATTTGATAACATAGTGGGGTTTATTGCAAGAAAGAGAAGTTGATGTGGCCAAATTATAATTAGTTATAATTTATGGGCCAATTTGTAAGTTTGAGAATTTGATGGGTTCCAATTGCAATTGGAGAATTGCAATTGTTTGTTTGGAATTCTCAGATGGTTTTATTGTTGAGGTTTTTCGGGTGACTCAAGAGGCACACATGAAACAAAACAACATAAAACCAAAGGGCACACAAGAGGATAAAGATATGATCCTTTGTTCTCTTCACTCTCTCTCTTTTGTGAGCTTTTTCAAGGAGAACACAACCCTTCTTCTTCTTCTTTCTCTAGTTTTTGTTTAACAAGAAAAACCCCAGCCACCATTATTGTTTTCTGCTAGCACAGAAAATCTTAGTGCTTAAGTATAATCCTCTGTGTGGATTTCTGTTAGAGATAATCATACACTGTGATTGTAGTGGTTAGATATTCAACTCTCGTGGTGATTCTTCAAGAAGATTGCTGGATCGCGCCATAATCATCATACTTGAAAAGGAAAAGTTTTGTTTTCCACACCAACAAAGAAAGGTAAAAGCTATTATCTTTGTTTTCTTTGTAATCTTCATATGTCTTGTTTTCCACACATATGCGGATCTTAGGATGATATCTCATTTTTATTTTTTCGCTGCGCCGTATATGATATACGTGAGATACCCAACAATGGGAACTTAGCAGTTACCACTTCTTTGCTCTAATCTCATTGTCTAGCCAAAATAAATTATGAATTACAAGTAAATACACTATAGTAGGAAACCTATCATGTTCTCACTCAAGCATGAGTCACAAGTTCATCAAGAGATTTGAAAGAAAGAGAGAAAGGCCAAGTGACAACGAGAATTCCCCATTGAACACCTCAAAGACGAGTACCCCTTAGATCCATAAATCTCAACTCTATGCACCAGTTTGAGTCACAAATCAATCTCACTCTTTCTCGAGTTATGAAATCGTTAATCCCTAAATTCGACTCATCGGTATCTCTACCTGATTAACCAAACCCAAGGAGGCATTAAACACCACTCACAATACCGAACCATCCAGAAGCCACAAAACCCCTATCTCTAGGCGATTACATAAACCCATTGATTTTTACCCCTAATCTAAAACCTCCTTCTCGGGTTAATTGGAGATGACAAATATTGAATTAGTTAAGTGGGTGTCCTATTATCAACCCCATCTCTCAAAATCATTAAGGAAGAACAATAAAGTGAAATACATCAATCAAAACACATTCAACCAAGATAGCATAATGAATACAAATAATCAAATGCCATAGAGATAAAATCATAGATCCATGAAGAATACATTATCCCAAAGCATAAAAATAGGATACAACCCTTAATTACTATTAAAAATCAAATCTTAAAATAAAAATTACATAGTAGATAACAAAGAAAATGGTTAGAAATACTCATAGACAAGCAATTTCTTCCTCCTTTTTGAGAACTTCTTGTAATCCTCCCTTCCTCTTCCTTGAATCCCTTGCTCATTATCTTCTTTTTTGAGAGAAAAATGGCTTCCTAGAGGATATCATGGTTGTTAGCTAACCAAAGATAATAATTTAGGATTTATAATGGGGGTATATATAAAGAAAAGTGAAGAAAACTCTCAAATTTCACTGAAATGCATGTTGTTGCGCAAACCTTCCTTAGTCCGGTAGGTTTCCCAGAACCAAGGTTGCCTTCCCTAGGCCACCAGGTTTCTGGCCTAGCATATTCTTAAAATAATGTAGGCTACCCGTTAGCTTATTACAACACACATACAAATATACAACACTAGGTGGCCTAGGGTACTCTTACTTACCTAGGCCGCCATTTACAACGCACACGACATTCACTAGGCCAAGCTTCTAGACACATATACATATATAATGCATAAGGTGGCCAAGGAAGTTAAGCTTCCCTAGGCCACCACTTACTGAACATACATACAATATATATATTTGAAGTTGGCGGCCAAGGGAAGTGTTCGGATAGAACAAACCCAAATATGCTAGGCGGCCTACGAAACTTTTGGTTCCCTTGGCTGCCATTATATTTTGTCTAGGCATCCCTTATTATTGCTTTTGTGTTCTTCTTCATTTCTCTTCCATTTTTGCTCCATTCTTCTTCTTTTCTTCACTTTCATCTTCACTTGGCCTTTTCTATATTTCCTACAAAAATACGATGAGAATGGTGTGGTGAGTGGTGATTTCAACAAGGATTTACTACAATTAAAGTACAAAAATACTAGAAAATTATGTTTGTGATGAGCCCTCATCAACAGGCACTATGGACACTGCGAATTTGTGATGATACCCCTACAACATCCATGGACTTAATACATCAAGTCTTCCAGCCATTCTTAAAGCAGTTTGTTGTTATTTTCATCGATGATATTTTAGTATACTATAAGATTTTTTATGAACATGAAGAACACTTATGAAAAGTTCTTGAGAAATTACGAGAAGACAAATTGTATGCTAAAGTTCAGTAAAATGTGAGTATTTGATAAGGCAACTTTCCAAGACCTGTAATATTCAAGGAAGGAATTTGCGTAAATCCTGCAATGATTAAGGCTAGTATAAATTGGAACATGCAAAAAATTTAATTGAAGTACGAAGTTTCTTGGGAATGGATGGACATTACCAAATTCCTATTGAGGGATTTTTAAAGCTTGTTTCACCCTTAAAGTGGTTAACTCAATAGAAAGTGCTCTACATTTAGATGGAAGAGTGTGGGAAAAGTTTTTTTGGAGTTAAAGTAATGATTAAGTTTATCTCCAGTTTTGGAGTATCAATAATGGATAACATGAAGTATATACTGATGCCTTAAAGGACATAATGGGCGAAGTGTTGATATAAGATATGTAACACCCCTACTAAGATAACAGTGGAAGCATATCAACACTGGGTGTCGCCCTGTCCAGTTACCCAGACAATGGGTCTTTATAACGAAACCTAAAGGAATGAATATATATATATATATATATATATAAGGTCCAGACTCATACAATATCCCATACTGATGGCCACACATATACATACATCAGAGAATCTCATATTTGCCATCTCCAACTACAACAGCAATAAAGTACACAATCAAAAAGGGAAACCGCCTAAACCTATACCACTGACACTGTGGTATCGTCTTTCTATCCGTAGGTCTGCTCAACTCCAGATCCTACGAAAGGTAAGATAAAAGACACGTGTGAGTGAAAAATCACTCAATAAGTCTTATGTGTGCTTGTGCTTTAGTGAAGAAATAGAGTACATAAAACTTTTGTGGGGAAAGCATTTCGTTTGTTCACTGGAAACAATTCCAAAACTCTCACAGAAAGAGTGTATTCAGAGCTCAATCATATTTGAAAAACTGTGTTTTACTTTTAAATCATTACCCTAACTTTTAAATCATAGGTACTCTTCCAACAGAAGGTCGACCCATATGCAAAGCTCGTAGTCTTTGCCTTCGGCACCACGTATTATTATACTGAGACTGCAGTCTACAATACTCAATCCGTGCATTGCCAAAAAGTACACCGCAACGTACTACTCAGAATAAACAATAGGTATACCACAACATACTAAGTGCACCGCAACACACTAAATTTTTTACTTGCTACCGTAAGCCAAGGGGTCCCAATCTTTATGTCAATCACCATCAAGGTTGCAAGGGGTTGAACAATGCTAGGTGTCCTGCCCAACCCATGAACAACCTAAATCAAAGTGTACATAAGGCACAACAATTGCTAGGCACTAGACAGCTAGCCAGGATGACTCATCTCAATGTCATGTCACCCCGTTCAGAGTAAGGCAATCCCTACAACTAGGCCAGGTTACTAGGGTCATCTAACTCTAACGTAGGCTAGTACAAAGATCAAAGTCCTCGCTGAGTACTCAATGTTACCAATACCAACCCCTTCTGATTGATTAGGCCAGAGGGTTATCTGATCCCGCAGGATTTTGAAAACAAATATTTTTGGGGCAAAATAACATTTTTTAGAATTAGATCCCATAGACTCAAAAGTCGGATCATAATTCCTATAAGCTATGCATGGCCAATCATTTCATTCCATAGGCACATCAGGCCAATAAAATAATTTACAAGATCAAAATGTCATTTTTTGAAAGTCAATCTCATCGTGAGAGATCATTTTCCAAAACCATATCGAAACAGGATAAAGAGTTTTTTTTTTCACACATCAAAATAAGCTTTCAAGAGTATCCGGGTCATTTTTCCCGTACTAGATCACAAAAGTCATTTCCAAGGGCATTTGGGTCATTTTAGTCATGCTCGGTTCCAAAAGACTTTCTAAGGGTATTCAGGTCATTTTACCCTCACCCGATTTGAAAAGTATTCACAAGAGTTCCAATAAGGATATTTCAGTCATTTACTGAATACTCGATTCCACAGGTTTTCATAAAACATTCCAATAAGGAATTTGGATCATTTTCCCAATACCCGATTCCAAAAGGAACTCATTTACAGAAATCTAGAATTATAATCCCAAAAGAGGATTAAATTCAAAGTTTCCAAACATATTTCCATAAAATGTTCCAATAAGGGCACTCCAGTCAATTTATGAATACTTGATTTCAAAATTTAACATTTTTTGAAAATCTCAAGTATTTAATATAAAAAGGACTAAATTCACAAAATTCATGCTTTAATCATCCATTAAATTTTCGAAGCCAATTATGAATTTCATTCGTGCCCAAAATGGCACAAAATAATTCTTACTCAGATAAACTTTAAATATATCTAGGGATTTCCAAAATGGTTTAAAACATAGCATTTCATGGAAAAGTGAAGCATACTAGCTTTCAAAAAGTTTTAGAAATCAAAGGGACTCACCTCATGTCCTAATTAAATTTTCTCTTGTTCGCAGCTGTTCGTCCCCTTATTTCTACCGTTTTCAACGAACTGTTGGCCATTTATTGATAAACCTACACCAAAAATCATTTTCGAGTTAAGTCGTGTTTGGTCAAAAAATAGCCGACGTCCAGCTGATGTGCCCGACGGGTAGCCGACGTCCAATTAACGTTTAGTCGACGGTTAAGGAAAACGTTCAACTTTCATTCACATTGTTTTTTGTCGTTTGTTCAATTCTTTCATTTTCCTTTTTTCACATCCTTTCTCCCTTCATATATAAGGGATTCACTTCATATTTCTTATTTATTTAATCCAAAATCACGCAATTAATCATCCTTAAGTTCATCCATTTTCGAACTCATTTTTTTGGAATTTCAATTCTTGGCACATGATTTTGTTTTCCACATAACATTCAATCCACAACTCTGATTTTGCTCTATGATATTCCAAAATGACCATAAGACTCTTAACTTTAATTCTGTATAAGAAATTTTTAGAGTCCTATTTCCCATGACATGGCAGGGGATAAAAGCCGCCCCAGTAGTTTTACTTCAATGCTTCAATTCTTCCATTTATTCTACTTTGGTCATCATCTCCTCAACTGAAAACAACCCTTCAAACTACCATAAATATTCAGTTCTTCTTCACATAAAATACCATCCAAAAATCCCTAGGCAGCCGGTACACATATAAGCATATACAAGGTTCATACATAAAGTTCACAAACCCTAGCCATTGATCCAAAATCAAGACATGAAAATCATGTTTTCAAGTTAAAATTCATATCAACATAATCATCATTCACCCAAAAACAACTTTAATTCTAGCAAGGTGAGCTTTTACCTTGTATATAAGGCTATTTGAAGTGATTTGCTCCAAGAACTTCTCAAAACTCACATACAACACCAAGAACACACACTAGTCTTTTTCTTTCTTTTGTTTAATCTCTTTTTTTCTCTTGATTTTCTTTCTTCATAGCTGCCAAAATTCAGGCTGTATAACAGCCTCTTCTCTCCACCATTCATCATCAAATCTTGTCCATTCATCTCTTATTTCTATTAATTGTGTGGTGGTTATACTTACAAACCACTTATTTTCCTCCACAAAATTTTCTCCTCATTTCTCTTGTATGGCTACTGGTTTCTTGGCCAATTGATAGCCATTTAATCATCTTCTCATGGTCTCGGCCAATCACAATGCACAAGACCTTAATCAAAAGGGACCACAAGGGATGTGTTCTAATCACAAAAATACACATCATTCTTTATTTGTCTTGTAATTCTTTAATTCCATGCATCTTGCATGAATCCTTCATGCAACCTCTATTAAATTGACACATGTGAAGATAAAATTGCAAGCCAAACATAGCCAAAAAACCAGCCACGTGAACAACAAAAACACAGCACACCTGCGTGAAGAAGAAAAAGGGGGGAAAAAAATATTTTCTTTTACCTCTTCTTGTTGATCTCACACTCGGCTGAACTGGAATATACGGAACTGGGGTAGGCACGCTCGTAGATGCTTCTGGTGCAATCCCTGCAAGCCTTCTACTTCGTCTTTGCATGTAGATGAACACCTAGCTTTCGATCTTCCAGTATATGGCCTGCCTAATCTCATTTGGTGAATAACTTAGGGGATAAAGAATATTTTCTGGAGAGAGAGAGGAAAAAACATCTGGTATTTTTCCACAGAGAGGAAGCGCTCGAAAAAAAACACAGTACTTTTTTTTCTCCTGTTTAACCTAAATAAAACCCTAGGTTAAACTGGATTGGGCCATTGGACTCTTAGTTTAACCTTTTGAGTTTAATTAATTATTCTAACTAAAACCAAATAATTGGCCCAATTAATAAATAATTAAATTTTTCAGCCCAAATAAACTAGTCCAATTAATTAAGCCTATATTAGTTTAGTCCCAGGTTAATCTTTAATTATTCAAACTAGGCCAAAGCCCTGAATAATTAATTAACCCACCAAACTAATTTAATTAATTCTCTCTCTCAATGGACCTTTATTTTATTCTAGCCCAATAATTAAATCAGGCTACTTAAATAAAATAAATTTTATTTAATTTAAGATCAATTCTTTACCCCATATTTAATTAGGACTCACGGTCTATACTGGGGACCAAAAGACGCACCGCATTGGCTACTAAAATGACCAAAATACCCTTGCCATAAAAATAGCTATATTTTGTATTTTAAATATTTCCTAATATCACCATAAGGAAATATTGACCCCAAGGACAATGCTGCGTTAGCTAAGTCTCCGACCTACAGGTGAAATGACTAAAATACCCCTCTACACATCGCCGTACATTTAGAGAGGAAGAAGTGTACTAACACCCCTCTAAATGACATCTACTATCCTTAGGCTTCTAGTCCAATGATCCACGACTTCCTGGAGTGTTTCCGCTTTCCAAGGGAGCTACCCTAAAGCAAACATCCAAGTCATGTTTCCCAGGGCCCTGGATAATTTAGACCATTCGGACAACCACAAGGGGCGATATAGTGCAGAAACTATCTTGTATAAGTCTGTCTTAACTAACTAGTCAAACATACCCAACATGCAAGTATATTGGCCCTACGATAGAACCTCAACTACAGCAAATCAAAGTATATGCTTCTAGCTTCGCCAGACCACCAACTCACACTCAAGTCATAGAGTACTAGTCCACGCTGTAGCGGTAGTAGTCTAGGTTTCTACCATATAGTACTTTGAGAAACCACTACTACAGGTCCTGTTCTACGTATTCGAAATACGCTTATGTCATGAAGTGAGTGGACTACCCACTGGCTAAAGGTAAGCCATTCCCCATTTGGAATTCAAAACATAATAACCTAAACATGATGAGGTTCCCAGTCTCATCAATAGGTTAAGAACAAATGTTTATGTGTTAAATAACTCGTGATCCATACCTTATTGTGAAAGACCACCATTCACATGGATCACTTATTTAAACACAATGGGTCTGTTCCAAACGAAAATCGTGCACAAACAAAAAGTAAATTCACAAACAATTTCTGAAAATAAATTCTTTCATTAAAATATTCGATTTTACATCAGAAACCTAGTCTAAGAGGGCATACAATCCAACAACATGTCCATGGGCTACCAATCACAAAATGCCACATGCATAATTTTTAACCCCGATTTTCTCTTTTCTTGAGAAATAACCAAAATCAGGTCCGAAACGAAAAAATATTTTATTTTACCACTCAACTCCAAAAATTCCACTGAATTCATTGGTAACACTTAAATTCTTCAATTCCTTCTCTATTGGGTCAAATTTACGGTCAAAGTCATGGGCATAATCAAAATGATGAAAATGCCCCGATACCCTGGATAGCATAATTTACATCAAAACGTGCGTCTCATCGCACTGATCAATTTTTTTTTTCTCAATGAACCCTCAAATTCTTATTTTACTAACAATAATAGCCTTCCAAAGATTTAGGATACGGGTAGAACAAATCCAATAATACACAAGGCTCATCCTTGTTTTGAATGAAACTAAACTCTTTGATTGTTTCATCAATTTTCCCACAAAAGCTAGTTGTCTGAGGAGAGGGTAAATCTTGAAAATATCCTACCTAATAAACCAAACTTTACTTTATCTGTCACCTATTCAATATTCACTTCCACAGACTTGCTAATTTGTCCTTACAATACCCCGTGCCGTATTTATGAAGTTTACAAAGGATTCTACCTACCGCACAATAGGAATTGTACTCCAGGGCAGCCGTTACGGCTCTTTTGTCGTGTTTCTCTGTAGCTTTTCAAGCTTTTATCTTGAATTTTCCATAGTAATGTCTGCATTACAGTCAAAGAATCGCCTTTCTTCCTTTCGAAAGCAATGACATCACTTGTGTAACACCCTACTACCTAGGCCCAACAGGGTCGGGGATGTCACCCCGTCCAAAGGACAAGGGGTCTTTATAACTAGGACACACAAATGGAAATAAAACAATACTTTAAAATTAAAATTTATTACAACCCAAAAATTCATGAACAAATCCAATAAAATAAATTGATCACTATCATCTCTCAAAGTAACATATAAAATAAACAACAAGAGTCTTCAAGCATGTAACATTCTAGCTACTCATCCCCACAGCAAGATCGACCTGAAACATGGCATAAAAGGTGATGAGATAAAAATCTCAGTAAGTCCGCTTTAAGTGTTTCAGGTAAAACAGTTCATGTATGCAAGTTGTAAAAACTTCATAAGAAAATGTACTGGCAAGCATTAGACAATGTTAAAAATAATGAGTGGCATTTTCCTCTTTTCAAACCATACATGTGCACAATAAAATCAACCACTCGAAAGGGCGACCATGGGTTACCACACTTTGGGCCCCATGACCATACAACGGTCAAAATGCCACACTTTGTGCAGATTGACAAAAGGTAGGTGTACGGCCTATCGGGTAAGATACTCCTCATTCTTTACACCCAAACATACCGGTTGTCCATTCCAAAAACACACAGTTTACATGACTGAAACTTGCTTGCTCAGACTGGCATGACTAAGTAGTACTGTCGTTTCTCCAAGTTGAGTTCATCTTTTGGAGGTGGCCTCCTGCCAAAAGACTCATTCTTGCTCTTCAAAACTAGTACTACTAGCCTACCCTTATTGAGTACTCAACGTTGATTGTCCCATTTGGGAGAAAATTGATAAAACATTGCTTTATTTGGAAATAGTAATTAAGGGTTTCTAAAGTTTGTGTCAAAATTGGTTTTAGAAATAGTTTGGTGTTTGAGCAAAACTGCTTGATGATTTTCAAATAATTTGTTTGACTAAAACAAGAAAGGAAACAGTCCTTACACTTCGCGTTTGGCTTGCCATAGTAACCTTTTTACAGCAAATAAGTATTATGCAAGAGCTTACCTGATCCTTTGCTTGAGCTAATTCAAAGATCTTCCAAAGTCGACCTAACTCCACCTGGGGTAAACACAAGCCATAATTAAACTCAAGCCAAATTCGCTTCCATAAATAATCCTAGTGTCCTAAGCTTAAAGGCTAGATGATAAAATGGTTTTATAAGATAAAACTAGCTTGATAATAAAATAACTAGGGGTTGTGAAATAATTACTAATAAGTTATAGATTCAAATATAATCTTTGTTATTAATAAATAAACTAGGGTTTATTGGATGAAGGGTTCTAAGTCTTAAAAATAATAAATTATTACTAATCTCTCAATTAATATTTAGTAGATAGAAAATAATTAAGTAAATAAAATTAATAGTGAATTTTATTAATTTTTGATCATAAGGTAATAAAAAAAATTTAATAGTATTTATGAATATATGACCTATAAGATTAATATTTTACCTATCATGATTATTTATATAAAAGGCCTTATTTATTTATCAATTATTATTATTATTATTATTATTATTATTATTATTATTATTATATAATATTTATATATATTATTTTTAATAGAAGATATCATTTATTTGGCTAAAATCTCACTATTTCATTTAATTATCCAACTCTCAAAGCTTCCTAGGGCTTTCAAAATTATTGGAGAAAAATATAGTATTAATTTTTATCAATGTATTAAAATTAGCTAACTTAAATAGTTTAGGATCAACAAGGTCATGATCATAATTTTCCTATAGCTAACAAGAATCATGAACATAAACTCCAACACCAATCAACAAACCATTCAAGTCATGAATAAATGGCTTAAATCCATATCTACCATTACATGATCCAAACTTCACTAAGCATAATCATATTCATGGCTTCAATAAGAATACAAGAACATAAAACCCTATTCACCAAAGGTGACATAATATCTAGTATGCTTAACCATCCAACTTACTCAAGATATGAAAAACATGCATCGATCCACAAGAAATACTACAGCACTTAATCATGGCAAAACATCCTCATACTCCAATCTCAACTCCTTCATACACAAGCATATACTCAATCCCCAAACATCATCTATCCTTTTCTGACAACATATAGGAGACATGATTTTAGAATTAAGGAGGGGGTTAAAGAGAAATACTTGGTTGATGACAATCTTGTTGAAGATCCAAGGAGGTCCACACGCGTAGGAGGCTTGATTTGTCCAAGGAAAAAGAAGAACAACAGCCATGGTTGAAACAACCATTTCGGCCGAGAGAGAGAGAGAGAGAGAATATTAGTACATTATATTAAAGATTGAAGAGAAAAGAAGAATGATCAAAATCATTCTTAGTTACCTTGAGAGAGTTCTTGAATCTTCAAGAAAAATTTCAGTTTTTGATCCGATAGCAGAATTTTGTTTTCAATGTTTGATGTTATAAAATACAGAAATGGTCTCTAGAGGGTGAGTAGACGTGATTTGGAGTTTTTGGAAGGGATTGGAGGTGTTTGGAGTGGTCTTAGGCTTGGAGAATGGTGGTATGTGTTCTTGGAGAAATGAAGAGAATGGAGAGAAAGCTGGATGAAATTTGGTGAAGGATGTTGGCCGAATGGTTAGAGGAATTCTTGTGATTGGATTTTTAGATTAGGGGAAAGAGGGTAAGCTGGTTGTTTGAAATTTAAAAGAAGTAATTTAGCGAGTGAATTAAGGTAGAAGATAAGGTAAGAGTGGTTTGGTTGATGAGGTTCTTGGAGCTATTATGGCTGACTGGTGTTGTTGAAGTTTTGCTGAGATTAATGAGGTTTGTAAGAGCTATAGGGTGGCCGAAATTCTGAGTGTTATGGTGGAGGGAATTTCTGGTTGGTTGAAGCTCAATCTATGGAAGTTTTTATGGAGTAATTTGCTGAAATTTTGAATTCCAATTGAAAGCTTAATTGTAGTGATTGAAGGAGTGATTTAAGGAGTAGCTATGGTGCTCATTCGTGCAGATCAATGGAGGAGGGTGATGAAGTTCAGTTCATGGCTGACTAAGGTTATTTTCACAGAAAGTTGAAGTGATTTTTGGACAAGGTTGAAGAGGGAATAAGGCTGGAACTTCTGGTTGTTCATTTGAGTGGTTTTGCTGGATTTTTTGTGCAGTTTTCTCTGCAATGTTCCAGCCGACTTGCAGAAGGTTTGAAGGGGTATTGGAGGGTCCTTTAAGGCTAGTTTCCAACCTTCTTTATGGAGGAAAGATAGAGAAGAAACAGCTTGGTTTTTTAGACTGCTAAGCTGCGAAACTGTCCAGTTTTTTTTTCCTGGTTTGTACAGCTTTGTGCAGTCCGATTTTTGGCCAAAGGTTTCAGTCTTCAAGCTGAACAAATTGGCTATTTTCTGGCAGTATTTGAGTGAGAAAAATGGTTGAAGTCTTCGAAAGCTGGACTGGTCAATGAAGCTGGAAAATTTCCAGATTGCTACCATGAAGAAGATGAATACTTATGGAGTGGAGTTTGAAGGTTCAACAATGGAGATTAATTCTCTTGGGAACCCTCCTTAACTCCTTCCCCATTTCCAGCTAATACTCTATCCTCTAAGAGTCATTTTCAAGATTCCAAGGTTAATGAACCTTGTTGGATTTTTTGGAAATAAAAATGGCCTTGGAATAAATTGAACAACTTAATTGATAAAGAATTAAGGTAAGCTAGAGAGTAGAAGGACATGAATCCCTTAAGAATTCTTGTAGGCCATAAGAATAGGATTAGGACATTTCCTTCATGTCTTCCTTGGGATAACACTCCTAGTTCTACTTATGGAATACAAAGGCTGAAAGTCCAACTTTAAGCAAAATAAAATTTAATCATGCTAAAACTTAAATGATAGGATTTGAACTCAAGACCTTAGGGATAAATTCCAAAGCTCTAACCGCTAAACCACAACAACTCTTGTTCTTATTTTCTTTCCCAAATATTCTTCCTATTTAATCCTCAAGCTATCTCCCTATTTTCACGTTAAGCAAAATTACCACTTTACCATTCCTACTCAATAAGCACAATTAAGCCTTCTAGACTATAAATCACAATTCTAAAGCACATAAAATTATTCAAAAATATATTTATGCATGCTAGAAAATATGATATGCATCCCGACCTCCCTTACTCCAAGGTTGGTTTTAGTTGGGGTTTCACAACTTGTACTTGAACAAAAGTTGAACATTTTTCTTAACGAAGAGTGGGAGTGGATAGATTTTAAGGCTAGCTTTAAGAAGGCGTTCATTCCCAATGAAAATTTCCTAAACCTTCACTGTTCATCTTCCTGAATAGAGCAGACATTCTATTCTTTGAAATAATACCCAAACAAAGAATAATTTCTTTTGTTATACCAAAATATTCATCTGATTACACCGATCATCTTTTGTTCTGGCCATTGATATAAATTTTCATCCTATTACAAGTAGTAACCAATCGAAGATAAAAATGTGGGGTATTACATTCTCCTCTCCTTACAAAAAATTTCATCCTTGAAATTAACTTACACTTGGAATAACTCTGGATACTTTTTCAACATCTTTGCTTCTGTTTCTTAGGTTGCATCTTGCACTGCATGATGATTCCATAACACTTTTACAAGTGAAATTTTCTTATTCTACAATTCCTTTTCGAAATACTCCAAGTTCTTAATAGGCTTTCCCTCATACTCCAAGCTTGGAATCATCTCAATTGGTTCTTTATTCAAAATGTGGGTAGGATCAGCTACATACTTCCGAAGTTGGGAGACATGAAACACGTCGTGAATACCTAGCTCTATGGGTAACTCCAATTAATAAGCCATTTTCCCAATCTTTTTGACAATAGGGAATGGTCCTACATACCTAGGTGCCAACTTCATCCCTTGTCCAGTGATTCCCAATTGTCGTTGTCAAGTCAACTTCAAGAAAACACGATCCCCTTCTATAAATTTCAAATCCCTCCTATGTCGGTCCGCATAACTTTTCTATCTACTCTGTGCTGCCTCTAACTTGGTTTTGACCATCTCCACAGCCTGTCGAACTTTTTCAAGAGCGAATGTATATTATTCACTCATTTTTCATCCTAAACTTTTCCAATACAATGGGGACTGGCATTTCCTTGCATATAAAGCTTCAAACGGGGCCATTCCGATTGTTGATTGATAACTATTATTGTATGCAAATTCTGCATATGCTAAATTATCAACCCACTTAGTTCCAAAATCCAAAGCGCAAGCCTGCAACATGTCTTCCAAAACCCTATTCACTCATTCAGTCTGTCCATCCGTTTGTGGGTGCGCTGCTGTACTGACTTTAATGTTGTCCTATATTTCTGCTGTAATTTAGTCTAAAACTTCGAAGTAAATCTAGGATCTCGATTTGACACAATACTAGAGGCTACTCCATGAAGTCTTATTACTTACTCCATATAGATTTTACTTAACTTTTCTAGAGAATCTTGTTAGTTGATGGGGATGAAATGACCAGACTTAGTTAGTCGATCCACTATTACCCATATAGCATCTTGCTGTCCTACTACCATGGGTAATCCTATAATGAAATCTATAGTAATTTTATCCCATTTCCATGATGGAGTAGGCAATGGCTGTAGTAACCCTCTAGGCCATTGCTAGTCGGCTTTCACTTGCTGACAAGTTAAGCATCGAGCTACAAAGTCTTAAATATCCTTCTTCATACCAATCCACCAGTAATGCCGTTTTAAGTCCTGATACATCTTTACGGCTCCTAGATGGATGGTATACTTACTCCGATATGCTTTTGTTAAAACATCTTATCTTATCGCAAATCATTTCGGAATACAATACTGATCCTAGTAATAAATAATTCCATCAATGTTCCTTTGAAACTCATCTCCTCCTTTATTTGCCTCATTTTGCACTAACTTTTGCAATTCTTCATCTTTATCTTGCTTTTCCTTCAATTGTTGCAGAAAAGCAGGTTGAATGGAGATATTGCCCATTCTTATTTCTCCGTTTACTACAAATGTTTCTAATTTTAGAATTTGTAACATCTGAAGAGCTGATAAATTTGCCTTCCTACTAAGGGCATCTGCTACTGTGTTTGCTTTTCCAGGATGATACTTAATTGGACACAAAAATTCTTCTAAAAATTCCATCCACTAACATTGTCTCATGTTCAAATCCTTTTGGATAAAAACATACTTTAAACTTTTGTGGTCAGTGAAGACCTCAAACTCAACTCCATACAAATAATGTCTCCACTTCTTAGGAGCGAATATAATAGTCGCCAACTCCAGATCATGTGTAAGGTAATTTTTCTCATGGAGTTTCAATTTCCTAGAGATATAAGCTATCACCTTCATTTCTTGCATTAATACTCCTCCCAATCCCTCATTTGAGGCATACGTTTACACCTCATATGGTCTGTCCATCATCGGCAATGCTAAAACAGGAGTAAAGCTTAACATCTTCTTCAGCTCCTGAAAACTTCTCTCACACTTCTTAGTTCAAACATAAGAAACTTTCTTTTGGGTGAGTCGGGTCAAAAGTGAAGCTATCTTAGAGAATCTCTCAATCAATCTCTGATAATATGCTACTAATCCCAAAAAACTTCGTATTTCAGTTGGAGTCTTGAGACGTTTTCAATTTGTCACCACTTCTACTTTTGCAAGATCTACTATAATCTCGTCCTTGGATATCACATATCCCAAGAATGCTACTTTTTGTAGCTAAAACTCACACTTACTGAATTTTGCATATAATTTGGCCTCTCTTAACTCCCAGTACTTTCTGAAGATGTTCTTCATGTTCTTAAGGACTTTTGGAGTACACCAGCATATCATCTATGAATATAACGAAAAAAATTATCTAAGTAAGGCTAAAATGTTCAGTGCATTAAGTCCATAAAAACAACAAAGGAATTAGTAACACCAAAGGGCATCACTACAAACTTAAAATGCCCATATCGTGTGTTAAATGTAGTTTTCGGTATATCTTCTTCCCAAATCCGAACTTGGTAATATCTTTGCCACAAGTCTAATTTTGAGAAACATCCTGCTCTCTGTAATTGGTCAAACAGTTCATCAACTATGGGGCAACGAATATTTATTCTTTACCGTCACTGTATTCAACCCTCGATAATCTATATACATTAGTAATGACCCATCTTTCTTCTTAACAAACAATACAGGTGCTCCCTACGGTGAAGTACTTGGCCGAATAAACCCTTGCTCCGTTAATTCCTATAATTATTTCTTGAGCTCCTGTAACTCTGTAGGTGCCATTCTATCAGGAGTTCTTGAAAGTGGTTTTGGTGATGGCACTAAATTAATAGAAAAATCTAACTTTCTGTCCACTGGCAACTCATTCAATTCAGTTGGGAAAATATCTAAATACTCATTCACAATAGGAACATCTTCAGGTTTCTTAACTTCTCCTGGCTTATTAATTACATAAGCCAAGTGTCCAATACACCATTTCTTAATCAACTTCCGAGCCTTAAGTCCCGATATAAAAGTATTACTTTTTCTTCAAGTCGCACCTACAAATTCCAATATAGGTTTCCCAGACTGACGAAAATGTACTACCTTATTTGAACAATGCTCCTTTGAGTGGTGATCGTGTAGCTAGCTTGGATCCTTTAAATCACACATTTCTTATGTGTTTTTCCTGTATTTATGAGCCTCTTTGATGCCAAAATTCATTGCTTGAAAAGTCTAGTCTAAGTAGAATTCAGAAAATATCAAAATCCTTTGGAAAATGCCAAATTCGCGTATAAATACCTATGGACAGAGTGGACTTGGCGTCAGGTCCGTTCAGCCCACCTGACGTTGGGTCCAATCTATTTTTCTCTTCAATTTCCTCTTTTCTGGAGTAGACCTTGCGCTTGGTGCATCATCTGGACTTTGTGCTAGGTGCATTCTGGAAACTCTCACTTTTTTGCTTGAAATCTACTCAATTCTACACAAATTCGATAAAGACACTTTTTACAAGCAAAATGTCAAATAGGAAGGAATACACTTAGTTATTACAACAAAAGTATTTCAAAACAACCTTAAATGATTAGGAAAATAATGGTGATTTTAGCCCCTATCAATATTATATTAATTTTTGAAACTTTCTTCATTATTCTATTAGTTTCCTAAAGTTTCTAAAGGTTTCTATAAGCTTCTAAAATTTTCTACTATTATTACTATTTACTATAAATATTATTTTTCTACAATTAGTACCATCATTAATATTAATACCATTATTATATATAAATAATATTATTTTATTTTCTAATATAATTAATGATATAAACCTTATTATTATTGTTATAACTATAATTATTATAATATTACTGTTTTAATATTAAAAATGCTAAAAAAAATTATTATTATCTCTAGTATTATCAACAACAACAACAACAACAACAATTATTATTATTATTATTATTATTATTATTATTATTATTATTATTATTATTATTATTATTATTATTATTATTATTATTATTATTATTATTATTTATGTTAGTATTATATGTAAAGCAAAATTAGGAAGAAAATGAGAACTTTGCTAGGTAACCTATAGGGCCCACAATATTAATTAGGTAGTGGCCCACTTGATTTAATATTTCATATGATATTTTATTTATTTATTATTATATTAATTTTCAAAAGATAGCCACATTATTTGACCATTACATTTCAATAATATTCTTACGCTTTCCATAAGTTTCCATAACGTTCCAAAATATTCCACAAGCTTCTATTATATTCTATAATATTCTATATTCTATTATATTCTATAATATTTTAATATATTTTTTAATTTTTTATAAACTTCAATAAGGTTCCATAAACTTCTCAAGACCTCTATGAGTTATCATAAGCTTCTAAGATATTCTAGAGTTGGCACCTATACATTTTACATTATTCTATAAGTTTCCAAGAGCTTCTAAGGCTTTCTAGAGAGGACGAGTCATCTGCTAAAAAGTTCTGCACTTTTCTAAAATTGTCAAATCATCTTCCTTAGCTTCTATCAAAAGCCTCCAACAACAACTATAAATAGAGGAGAAAGGAAGAAGCATAAGGTTGGCAAAATTGAGAAAGAGAGAGAGAGAGAGAGAGAGAAATAAGAGAGAAGACCAAGAGAATGGAAAACTATGAGGAAGGAAAAGAAAGAAAAGATAGGAAGGAAATTGAGAGGGAAAGAAAGTAGAAATTAGAAAGAAGAACTTGGAATTTGGAGATTGATTTCCCTCAATCTCTTAGAAGAATTTGGTTCGAGGAATGATTAACCCTACGACTGTATTTATGAACATAAACAAGATGAGGTGAGTCCCTTGGTTTTAAATCCTATTTTAGTTAAGTGTTTTCCTGATATAATTGAGCATGAACTTTTATGGACAAGTAATCATTATTGTAGTAATACTCTGCTATAAATGAGCATATGCCAAGTATTACCTTATTCATTAAATGATACGTATTTACGAAATTCTTTACTGACTTCAATGTTATGTTTTTATAAAGAAATGTATTGTCATTCTGAATTTGGTCTAGTCGGTGGCAAAGTGATTTATGCATGAATTGAAAATCTTATTTGTTTTTAAGTTCAATGAGTCTTGGAAATAGTTATAAGAAATATGATAAACATTTGAAAGATGATACTTTAGCCCTAAAAATAATGTTCTTATGCTTGGATGTGAACTTGTATTTTGGAAAGGAAATATTTTTGGTAAAATGGATTGGTTTTGAAAGGCATTTGAAACATTATGATGGTCAAGCATTAAGTACTCAACGAGGGTTTTCACCTTTAAACTATCTTCGGTTAGAGATATATGACCCCACGTAACTTAGCTGAGTTCAAGGGTTCATCTTACTCCAAATGAAGAGATAGAACATTGGAATTATCTATCCTTATCTAGAAACACATTTCCAATAGTGGAAATGGAGGTCGAGTATAGGACACCCGAGCCATTGAGGCAAACCATGGCAATGGTCAGAGTGTAGTTGATTGTGGTGTATGCATCGGGTTAATCATACATGTATCATGTTCATAGGAATGAGATCCTGTGGTGTTGATGTTTTCAGTTGGATTGAGATTCTTTCATGTGATCGCAATGCAGTTGTGACAGTGAATGGCATATTTGAAAATACGGTATGGTTTATAATTAAAAGTTATGTACTAATGTTGTAAGTGGTGCTAAGTTAAATGGTACTATAATAATATTTGTCATGGTAATGGCACACTTTTTCCTAAATATAAATTGGACATAATTTCTTTAAATATGGGGCAATAATTTTCAGTATACCATGGTTTCCAAATATGCATGAACTCTTTTGATAACAGATGACTTAGTTTTCAACTATAATGTTTCAAGAATTGTTTTCAATGGAAAAATATGTAAACCCCTTTACCTATTTTCCAAGGGAAAAATAGTAGCAAACACTAGACTCACTGACTACTCCACCTTTTGAGATATTGAAGTCGTGATTGTATGTATAAGGCAATGTTTAATGGAGCCATTGTACATTATATTGGGATCCTCACGTAATAAATAGACGAGTGTTGAGCAAATGATGTACTGCACTTGCTATGTATATTAAGTTTAATTTCATGTATGTTTTTGAAGTTTTAGAATGACTCTGCTATGCATTAAGATATAAGTTGTTATAAAGATTTCTTGTCTGAAAGTTTAGGTGGGGTGACATCCCACGAAGACATGGCCCATTATGACTAGAATAAGTGGGATGTTACACAAATCACTTGAGATGATGGGGAGTTAGGTAGACGCTTACTTGTTTATTAATAAAAATAAATGTTAACACTAATTGAACAAACTACTATATAAAAGAATAATTAAGTATAAAATTTGCACCAATAAGTAATAGGTAGTTACTTATTGAAATATCCTTTCCATAATTGTTGGAAAATGAAAAATTTCGATTTTGTACAGCATTTATCATCAAATAATTATTCTAAATTCTTATGATCTTCTTTCATAAAATATGAAAGTTTGCTATTTATAGTAGAAATACAAAATAACAAATATTATATATAAAAATAAAAATAAAAAAATTTAATTTGTATTTGAATTGTACTAAAAAGAAAAATCACCTAAAATTTTTAGGCGATTGAATTTGGTGTGTAACACTTGGATAAAAGAAAATTGGGCAATGAAAAATTATTATATTCTCAAAGATTGGGAACATATCTTACGAATATTTATACACAAAATACCTTTGAAAATATAAAAATTACTGCACTACAGGAAACTTCTTGATTTACAATGGCTTACTGATGCCAATGTGATGAGGTCAATAGTTGACCAAGACTGTCGCAATACTCTTGCAAATTACGAGAGATTTGCGATGGTAGCAAAAACTGTCACACATGGCGTGGCAAAACCCTGGCTAATTTTGAGCCTTTTGTGACAGCATAAAATAGTCGTAGTAAAACCATCACTAATTAGTGATGATTGCTAGTAATTATAATTTAATACTAAATAATTTGTAAATGCTGTCACTAAATCAGCACTAATTAGCGACAGTTTAGCGATGTCAAACTAAAATTCAAAAATAAATTTAATTTTTTTAATATTTGCCAAGATGCCATTGCTAAACACTCACCAATTAGTGACAATTTAGCAAGGGTACTTGGTAATTACAATAACATTAAATAATTGAAACCAAAATTTTGAAAATAAATTTAATTTTTTGGATTTGCCAATGTGCCTCACAAAACCCTCGCTAATTGTGAGGGCTTTGCGATGACATAAAGTAACCATCACAAAATCCTCGCTATTTAGTGAAGGCTATTGATAATTATACATTAACACTAATTAATTAGGAAGGTGTCGCTAAATAGTGATAGCTTTGTGAAGGATTAGGGTATCGTACTATAAACCATTACTAAGGCGCCACTATTTAGAGAATACCCTAATCCCTTGCAAATCTGTCGCTAATTTAAAATTTTATAAAAAGGATTCAAAGTTTGATATGTGTGTGTGGGGAGGGGTGGGGGGGGATATGTATATAGTTATAGTTTATGATTTTTATATCATATACATTGCAAATATTAGATATACATAACATACATACATACATACATATATATATATATATATATATATATACACACTCACATAAATATTACACACACACACACACACACACACACACACACACACACACAAACTAACATAAATGTTGCAAAAATTAGATATATATGCACTAACATAAATACACTAACACTATTATATCGATATATTATATGTGTGTTGGTTTACTTGGCCATGCAATTAGAAAGCACGGTGGAAATAAAACTAAGAAAACCTCCCAAATATCATTCATACGCAAAGAACGGATGCAAGAAAATGATGAAAAATTACCTACAATGGTGTCTCTATAAACAAAATTTTCCTTTTGCTGAACGCGCGATCCAGCAAGAGTGGTTGCGCTTCATCAATCGTCAACCAGAGATAGTTCATTATCAACCCTCTGCAATCTCAGTGTGAGATTGTCTCTAACACAGTCCACACAAGGACAACACTCAAGACACCAAAATTCAGTGCTAGTAGAATAAGTTCTAGCTACTAAGGTTTCATGATTAACTAGAAGAAGAAGACGAAGTGGAGAGCTGGTTTTTTGTTTTCCCCCCTGAAAAAACC
Source organism: Voacanga thouarsii (assembly GCA_026120185.1). Classification (NCBI taxonomy): domain Eukaryota; kingdom Viridiplantae; phylum Streptophyta; class Magnoliopsida; order Gentianales; family Apocynaceae; genus Voacanga; species Voacanga thouarsii. Next base: position 149,063 of record JANUWF010002285.1, read on the forward strand.
TCTCTGTAATTAATTCAATAATCAAAACCCATGGCATGTATATAAAAAATATAGCATCCCTATTTTTTGTAACCAGAATCCATAATGAATACGGATTCTTTATAAAAAATATAGCATCCCTATTTTTTGTAACCAGAATCCATAATGAATACGGATTCTTTAATTATCAATTACTATTATAATTATTGTTAATTACAATATGACTCACGAATTATGGCTTATTGTAATTCGACCACAATAACTTCTTCTTTTCACAATTAACCTTGTAATGTTATCAAATAATAGATTGAGTAGTCAATCCTCTATTGTGTGTGACCTATTTGGTTTTTCGGTCTTTTGGTAGCAAAATATTAATTAATCTAAACATCTTTAAGATTAATAATCCTTAATAATTTAGAATTAACTTATTAATTCAAATTAGGATTGGTTTATTAATTCTCTAATTAATAAATCCATATTCAGTAGATATGAGCGAAAACTAGCAACATATCATAACCACCCCAAAGTATAAAAAGTTATATGGCTTGGTATGAATCTTTTAATAGCAAACAACAATGCAATAAACCCCTTTCAGCATACAATATCTCATTCGATTTGTAGTATAGAATTACTGACAACTCCCTCTAGAATGTTAATTAATTCTGGCCTGAATATTTTAGTACTTATTCCTGGAATCCACAACTCATCATGTGTATCAATTGTAACCATTTCCAATATACAATTGCATTGGCCAAGGACTTCTTGAGTAGTGATTCTTACAAGTAGTCGTGAGATATTCTCCCTTACTATTAGGAGTAGTGAATCCTTTATTGATCCACTTAACTACTTTCATTTGCTTCATGTTGTACTTAGTATTCATCCAATAGGCAGTCTTGTCAAGACTCCAGAGATTGGAATCAAAGCCCAACACTTAGCGAATAAAGTACCTTAGAGATCTCAAGTCTACGAATACTTGCATATTTGCTATGATGAGATTCTATCACTAGGGCTAAATAGTTATCAATGTGATTATCTCCTAGTCAGGTCATCCAATGCACTTGTTGTGGCAACAAGTATCCACGTGTTAACTTTGGATATCATAATACTCATGGATGTGAGAAATACTACCTTATTAAATCAGGAGGTATAACATATGCTAGTCTTAACGCATTAATGATGTCTTATCTTATTAATACTATGACTAAGAATAATATAAGTCCAAATACTATTCAGTGTAGTAGGAACCTTACATCATGATCTCTATCATGATTTTCTTAACATAATGTTGCATTTGGGACTTGATCTAACATTTATTTTGCACAAAAGAATAAATAAAATAAACTAAAAGATAAAGAATGCCTTGTTTTATTCAATAATGCATAATATACAAAATATATGTAATTGCCTCTAGGGCATAACACTAACAAACTCCGACTTGCACTTGAGCTAATCAATCATGTATCTAATATCGAATGACTCAACATGTCTATCATATTTTTTTTAGGATAATGCTTTTGTAAGCGGTGTCAGCTATATTCTCATCCGTGGGAACTCTCTCTATCTTTACATCTTGTCTATCTACGATTTCCCTAATAATAGAAAACGTCTAAGTACATGTTTAGATCACTGGTGAGACCTTAGCTCTTTTGCTTGTGCAATAGCTCTATTATTGTCACATTATAGATATATTAGTTCAGCAACACTGCGAATTAATCTAATCTCCATCATGAATTTCTTGATCCAAATAGCTTCCTTTGCTGCTTCAGAAGTGGCTATGTACTAAACTTCAGATGTAGAGTAGGCAGTAGCATCTTGTTTGGAACTCTTCCAACTTATTCCCATCCACACAACGTAGACACATAGTTATACTGTGATTTAAAATCATCTTTATCGGATTGAAAACTGGCATGAGTATACCCATTTATTTTTAAATCTCCTCTTCCATATGCTAAGAATGCATCCTTAGTCATTCGCAAGTACTTAAGGATATTCTTCACAGCTACCCAATGTTCCTCTCATGGGTCAGATTGGTTTTTGCTCATCAAACTGAGAGCACAGGATATTTCGAGCCTGGTACATATCATAGCATACATGATGGATTTGACTACCGAAGCATATGAAATCCTACTCATGTGATCACTTTCAACTTGTATCTTTGAAGACATCGACTTTAAAAGGTTTATCCCATGGGACATGGGTAAGAATCCTCTTTTGGATTGATCTATGCTAAACCTCTTTAGCACTTTATCTATGTATGTAGACTGTGAAAGACCTATCTCTATAGATCCTAATTCAAAGAATATAGGTTGCATCCCAAAGGTATTTCATGGAGAATTTCTTGGACAACTAAACTTTTACTGACTGAAGGACAGGTACATCGTTTCCTATTAATAATATGTCATTTATAAAGTAATAAGAAAATAACAGCACTCCCACTAACCTTCTTATATATACAAGGTTCGTCCATATGTTGAATGGAACTTTTTGATTATTTCATTAAAATGGATGTTCCAACTCCAAGAAGCTTGCTAAAATCCATAAATTAACCTATGCAGCTTGTACACTTTATGGTAATGTCAACTGTTTTTCATGGAACACTATACAAAATGATTTTGGTAAGTTTTCAAAAGCCATCATGGTCCGTACTATATCTAGAAGGGTTCTATTCCTTCTCTTTTATACACTGTTATGTTGAGGTGTATGTGATGGAGTCCATTGAGGTAATACCCTATTATCTCTAAGATAGACCTCAAACTCTTGGCTTAACTAGTCTCCTCCTCGATCGGATCTTAAAGTCTTGTTACTTTTCCTAAGTTGTTTCTCTACTTCATTCTTAAAGTATTTAAACTTTTCAAAAGCCTCATATTTGTATTTCAATAAATACAAATACCCATATCGTTTATAATCATCGACAAATGTTATGAAATAGTGATAACCACCACCTGATTGTATCGACATTAGGTGATGGGAATCAAGCCAGCCAAATAGTTCAATTTTAAAAAGGGGGAACGACTTTGAATGAACCAAAGATAAGATCAAGGACCAAGAGATTCCAAGGGGAAATCCAATTGTTCCTACAATAATATTTGTGGAAGGAAGAGATTTGGAAGGATGATGAAGGTAGCCAAGAGCTTAATTTGATGGCCATCCAAAGGGAACATAACAACAACTCAAGCCCACGCCAAAAGGGGGTGAAAATGTAGAGCCCAGCGGACCGAGCCTACATGGTGCCAAGCCCAAGCAACCTACCCTGCGCCAGGTACACTCTGCCAGCATAACGCTAGAATTCCTGTGTAGACCTGGTGCCAGGTCTAGTGCTTGCACCTGGTGTTATGTCCTGTCAAGCCACAAGCCCTGTTTTCAAATTTTATCGATTTTATCCAGTTTTCTTCTACTTTAAACACTATGTAAAGACCATTTGTGGCCCTATTTTGTCTATGGGCCCTAGTACTCACTTGGATAGTATAACTACATCTTTTTGGTGATTTGATAAGATAATTAATTTACTTTATTCAAATTTGAAAGAAGAGTCCTGAGAGATCTTTACCTCCTTGTTCATCTTGTTCAATACCATGCTTAGGATTTAGTCCTCTATTTGAATGAGACTCTAAATCTTGTGGATAATCTAATATGGTTTCTCTTGATTGGGTCTTAGTTGCTTTGTTCTTCTAAGGTTTATCTTCAATCTCATTATTTGGGTGCCTATAATTCAATTTCTTTTATTCTTGATTTATTTTGTTATTTCAAGGATATTCGGGTAATTTTATAGTATATCTTCCTACTATTTTTGTGGGTCATTAGGGCTTAGTTCTTCAAGGGTTTGCTAGAGTGTAAATAGATAGTTATTTTTCCTTCATTTTGTCCACCAACTTCTACTGTTTGGGTTTCACTAATTGAGTTAAGGCTTATATCCATTGTTGCCCATTCTTCTATCTATTAAAACCCTTAAGATCATATCAAAGAGTTTGGTATCAGAGCATGGAAAGCTTTGATTCCAATCAAAGCTTGAAATCAAGAAAAGGAGCACTACAAAGTTGAAGAAAAAATAGATGAATCCCGTAACTAAAAAAAAAAAAATGGTTCAAAAGCTCATGAGAACTTTGTTATTTGTTGATTATTCTATGAGAAAATTGCTCATTGATGTTATTATAATACTTGGGAACAAATTTATCTCGTGTTTATGGCAAAAATGGGCTTAAATATGGGTGAAAAATATTAGTTGGTTTTAAGTGACGGGATTGCAACCAAGGTGTTTGATAAATGTTCTATGAGAATGTTTGTAGCTATAGTTGGGAATTTTGACTTTTATTTTTCATTACTTGAGATGTTAGGACTTGATATATCACTCTATTATTGAAATCCATACTCATTGAACTCAACTTTACCGTTACACACTTGTGATTATCTTGTTCTTCATATTCCTATTTACTAGTTGTTCTTGTTTCTTCGTTCTTGTTAACTCTTATTTGTTTCTTGTCTGAAATTTCTTTCTTATGTTTTAGTGATTGTTCTTGCGCTAATTGAGTCTTTACTTTTTGAAAATCTTACTTGAAAACTTGCTTGTTTAAGGTGCCCAACAAGTGTTTTTTGAAATTTCCCTAAGAGCCCATAATTAGAAAATCTGTTAATTTTTGTTGATTCATTTAGTTGGACTAAATCTTTAGCTATTGGGGAGAATTGGAATTGAACAAGAAGGTTTAAGTGTTGAGAAAAAGGCAAGAGGGTGAAACTATCATCAAAAGCGCTAAGAAGAGTAAACAAGAGTGTAGAGTGAATATCTTCGAGAGTAAACACGCAAGGGAGTGAAAAGAGGAATTATTTCTTTTGTTAATCTCCTTTGCAGGTATAACTCAATGAGTACTCCATTGCTATGGCCCATGAACAAGAAATTCCTTAGCCTAGCCCAAGTGGACCTAGTAGGCCACAAGAAGAACCACTTGATGCTAGGGTTTTGCGAGACGATTTCAATGCCATGATGAGAACAATGCACAATAGATTTGAAGATATAACAAGGGAGATCACCAGATTGAGGTATCAATTGGGTCAATCATCTACCGTGGCATAAAGAAGGGGTCAAGAATGATTTGAAACTCCTAGCCTAAGAATAATAGAAGATAATGCCCCTACTCTCCCACTAAATGTTCAACAAGGTGAAGATTGGGATTAGCATTCTATTGGGGGATTCCAACAAGCTGCCATGAGAGGGGAAAGACATGGTATGAGGGGAGGACAAGGTAGGGGCTAAGGAATAAATGATGGAAATAATCTAAGAGGGTTGAAAAGATAATTTGAGAGAGTTGATGAATGGTATGAAGGGGAATATGGTGATGCATATGGGGAGCTCAATAGAGGATGGGGCAATAGAGAAGGAATGAGAGAAGGAAATTAAGAGGAGAGGAAGTTGAAATATATTAAGATGAAGATACCTACATTCTATGGGAAGATGAGCTTGAAGTCTATTTTGAGTGGGAGAGCAAAATGGAAATATATTTTCAGTACCATACTTATAGTGAAAGATCAAGGCACGGCTAGCTATTTTGGATTTTTTAGAGTATGCATTATTTTGGTGGACCAAGTAAGTACACAAAGAAGGCAAATTGGAGTAGACACCGTGGGAAATTTGAATTTGTTAAAGAATATGATGAGGGCTAGGTTTGTTCCACGCCACTACTACTATGACTTATACAAAAGGCTTCAATCACTCAAGTGAGGGAATAAGAGTGTAGAAGATTACCATAAGGAAATGAAAGTGTTTTTAATAAGAGCTCAAATCCAAGAAAATCCTAGAGCAACAAGTGCTAGGTTCATGGGAGGATTGAATAGGGAAATAGCGAATTTGATAGAGTTGTACTCCTATGATCATTTTGAGGATATAGTTCATGCCGTTGAGTAGATTGAAGGGCAACTAAAGAGGAGGACCTTTGCTAAGCCTACACTTTCAAATCTAAACACCACTAGCAAGATACCTACTAAAAGAGATGATAATACTAAACCTTTCTAAAGGGAATATAACAAGCTAAGGGAAGGATGGAAGCCTAGGAAAGATTGGAAACTTTGGGAAGGTTGGAACAAGGATAAAAGAAAAGCCATGGAATGGCTACAACGAAATAAGGATATCAAGTGCTTCAAGTATCTTGGCTCTAAGCATACTTCCCATGAGTGTTTAAGCAAAAAGGCTATGTACACTAACCCTATGGAGAAATCTCAACCGACGAAGAAGAAGAATGAGAAATATGTCAAGGAGATCAAGAAGAAAATATTAAAAAGAAAAATAATGAAGGGGAAGTAGTTAGACAAGAATATTCCTTAGTTGGAGTCATAAGAAGATCATTAAACTCTCAAGAAATTGAAGACCAAGACCATCAACAAAGAGAAAACATATTCTACACAAGTTGTTTCATCAATAAGACCCCTTGTAGTACCATTCTGGATAGTGAGAGTTGGACTATTGTGATTAGTGCAAGCTTAGTTGATGAGTTAGACATGAAATAGATTAAACACCCGAAACCCTACAAGCTACAATGGTTGAATAATAGTGGGGAATTGACGGTTCACAAATAAGTTTTGGTATCTTTTGAAATGAGAAATTACAAAGATAATGTGGTATGTTATGTGGTACCTATGCAAGTGGGTAACTTGCTCCTAGGTATGCCATGGCAATATGATAGGAATATGAAGCATGATGGGAGAAGAACACTTATTCCATTATCAAGGAGGATTCCAAATTCACTCTAACCCCCAGGCCCCCATGTGAGGTGAACAAAGACTAAAGAATCATGAAGGAAAGAGAAAAGAAAAAGGGAGCACAAGATACTAAGCAAAAATAAGAGTTAGAGAGAAAAGAACAGGAGGGGAAAAAGAAAGAATTAAAAGAGAGAATGAGAAAACAAGTGCCTTTGGCCATCATCGATCAGAGTAAGCAAGGACAAGAGAGGAGAGGTAAAAGAAGAGTGAACTACTTTGCAAAGGGGAGTACCATCATAGAAGCAATAGAGGCTAAAGAACTGGTTATTCTTCTTATTTGCAAACGATCTTACATTTTTTCTAATGGCTCTACTTTGTCCTTGCCTAATGAAATTGAAGCCATTCTTCAAAAATTTGATGATGTTTTCTCAAATGAGGTACCTGAAAGATTGCCACCTATAAGAGGAATTGAACATCAAATAGACTTTATACCTCGAGCTGTCATCCCCAACTGACTGGCTAATAGAACCAATTTGGAGGAGTCTAAGAAATTACAAAAGCAAGTGAAAGAATTGCTTGAGAAGGGATATGTAAGAGAGAGCCAAAGCCCATGCATGGTTCTGATTCTCTTGGTTCTGAAGAAGGATGGGATGTGGTGCATGTGTGTGGAATGTCGTGTCATCAACAATATCATAGTTAAGTATCACTATCCCATTCCTAGACTAGATAACCTGCTTAATAAGTTATTTGGTGCATGTATTTTCTCTAAAATTAATTTGAAATCTGGTTATCACTAAATTAGGATTAAGGAAGGGAATGAATGGAAGACGGTCTTTAAGACTAAACAAAGAGATTGCATTAGTGGGTTATGCCTTTTGGGTTATCAAATGCTCCTAGCACTTTCATGCGTCTAATGCATCATGTTTTAAGAGAATTCATTGGGAAATTTTTTGCTGTGTACTTTGATGATATATTAATTTATAACAAATCATATATGGATTATTTAAACCATCATCAATGTGTACTTGTTATTCTTAGAAGGGAGAGATTGTATGCTAACTTGAAAAAAAGGCTCTTTTTGTTTAGAGAGTGTTATATTTGTTGGGTATATTATAAGTACTAAGAGGATTGAGGTTGATACGGAAAAAGTGAAAGCCATGATTGGCCCACTCCTACCACCATTACCTATGTTCGTAGTTTTCATGGGCTAGCTAGTTTCCATAGGAGATTCATCAAGAATTTTAGTACCCTAGCAGCCCCTCTAACCAAAGTGGTAAAGAAAAAGGTGGGATTTAGGTGGGAGGAATCCCAACAACAAGCCATTCAATCCCTTAAGGACAAATTGAGCTATGTTCTAATTCTCATCCTACCTAATTTTGAAAAAGCATTCGAGATAGAGTATGATGCAAGTGGGGTAGGGATAGGTGTGGTTCTAACAAAAGATTGGAAGCCCATTACATATTTTAGTGAGAAATTGTTTGGGGCGGCCATCAATTATTCTACTCAGATAAAGAACTCTTTGCCTTAGTCAGGACCCTAGAGTATTAGCAACATTACCTATTAATAAGAGAGTTTGCGATCCATATAGAGCATGAGACCCTTAAACATCTCAAAAAAGCCAACAAAACTTGAACAAAAGGTATGCAATGTGGATAGAGTTTATTAGAACATTTTCTTATTTTTTTCAATACAAAAAGGGCAAGGAGAATGTGGTCAAGGATGCACTATCCCGAAGGAATGCATATTTAAACTCTTTGAATGCTAAATTTCTTAGTTTTGAACTTGTGAAGAAATTATATAACAATGATGAGAAGTTTGGAGGTATTTTTCATGCATGTGAAAAATGTGCATTTGCAAAGTATTATAGGCATGACGGTTTCTTATTTAGGGAGGCAAGGCTTTGTATACCAAGGGGATCCATTTGGGAATTAGTAGTTAAGGAGGCCCATAGTAGGGAATTAATGGGACATTTTGGTGTTACAAAGACCTTAGGCATCCTTAAGGAACATTCTTTTGGGAAAAAAAGGAGAAGGGGTGGATAGAAACATTGTTCTCAATGCATAATTTGTAGGAGGACTAAATTTAGATAACTTCTACATAGTTTATACACTCATTTACACACTATAAATGCTCATTGGGTTGATATTTTAATTGATTTTATCTTAGGATTGTCTAGATCCAAAAGGGGTAAGGATTCCATATTTGTAGTTATTGATATATTCTCGAAAATAACTCATTTTGTGTCTTATTTCAAGACTAACGATGCTTCCTCTATTACAGATTTAGTAATCAAAGAAGTGACCAGAATATATGGGATTCCAATGACTATTATATTGGATACGAATACAAAATTTCTTAGTCATTTTTGGAGGGTCTTATAGAACAAACTTGGCACTAAAGTTTTGTTTTCCACAGCTGGCCACCCTCAAATGGATGGACAATTGGAAGTGGTTAATAGAACACTCACCCAACTTTTGAGAACCATAATAAAAATGAACTTGAAGAATTGGGAAGAATGCTTGCCACATATTGAGTTTGCCTATAATAAGGACATTCACTCCGCTATTTCTTATTCTCCTTTTGAAGATGTGTATGGTTTTAACCTTCCAATTCCTTTGGATTTGGTTCCTTTGCCTGTAGGTGAACGAATAAACCTTGATGGGGCCAAGAAGGCAAAGTGGTGAAGCCTTTTTGAAAAATATTAGGAGGGGGGGTGAATAAGGTTTTTGGCAAAAAAAAAAAAAAAAGAAAATTGAATCGTTTGATGTGCAGAACAACAATGGTCATCAAGATTCTTGAACCAACTTTATAGTAACAAAGAAAGCTATCCAAGAATTATTTGATATATATATGTTCATATTCAGACCAGAAATGGAAATGCAATTCAATAATAAAAGTGATAAGACACGGTATATATAGTTGTTCGATCCTTCAAGATCTACGTCCACTACCTTAACCATACACCTAAGGATTTTTAACCAGATTTCATTTACCCCACTTAATGAAATTAAACACAACCACATACAAGAGAGGATCACCTCACTTGGTTTTCCAAAACCTCTCAAACAACCAATCACGACAAGGTTCACCCCAACTGGGTTTTATACCACAACCTTGCACTACAATAGAGATTAAATATCAATAGAACAGTAAAGAGCTCACTTATTTGAGCATATGCTCCCTCAGATACAAAGCACAAATACTTTTATCATTTGACACAAAATGAATTCACTTTGAAGCTTTTTGATAAAAGGAGATATTTGAAAACATTGAGCAATAGTGTTTCTTAGAAGAGTGTTTCAAAAATCTTATGTCTAATCTTGCTTAGCAGCTATTTATAGAGATACAAAGTGAAGTGTCAATGGCTTTAATTTTCTATTAAACTTATCCATCGTATTTTGGACGACGATGCATCCAAAAGGTAAGTCCAAAATGGCACTTTTTAGGCAGAAACATTTCAACACAGATTATAGGATTTTGGACGAATCTTTTGAATTCAAACTATTCAATCCAAAATTCTAAGATTTTTAAAAACATTGAAATTTTCTCCTTTGGCACTTTAAGGTAAAGTCAAATGAATCAAAAGATAAAGAGACACATGAATTAATAGAAATACCTTAATAATACTTCATAGTCTAAAGTTCATCTTATAAGGACTTCTTGATATACAACTCCATATACTTCGATCTTCTTTTTGATCTTCCATACTTGAATTCAATCACGAAAGAGTTGCCAAACAATCATATCGGAATGCCTTAGAAGAATAGTGGTTAAACATGTCCTATCATAATAGATTAACAAGTTAGTTCATATCAACATTTGTCATAAGTCAAAATATAGGAAAAAGCCCTTAGGGCTAATAATCTCCCCCTTTTTGAGTGATGACAAACATAAAATGCTATGTAATGAGTGAACTTGTTGAACAAAAGAGATGCAAATAAAAAAATGCAATCTCACAATATAGGTCTCAAAGAGAGCTTGTGAAATAGATGATTTTAAAGCATTAGCTTGTAAGCATAACTCAATGAACCTAAAGCCTTTTGTATCTCTATATGAATATTCAAAATGATTTGATAAAGAAGAGGTAGCAGACAAGTCATACGATAAGATACTCTCCCTAAATATTTGTTTATATGAACATTTTAACATTAGAGGGAAAAGCAGAAATCAAGATTTGTTCGTCTAAAATGTATGTCTAAAACAGTTTTGCAAATGTGTATGAAACAAGTCATTTTCAAAAATCCATTTTGGATACAGAGTTTGGATGTCCAAAAGGTATGTTCTCAATTCAATATGACTTCTTAGAAGAACATTTGTTTCGATCAAGAAGATCTGAGTCCAAAACTCCTTCTGACATAATGCATGAAATAATGGATTTTATGATTTTTTCAAGGAATGTTTTATGAAATCTATCTGACTAAAAAAAATTGATTTTATCACAGAATCTAGTCTTAAAAATACCTTTAACATAAAGAAAATACTTTTGAATAAAAATTGAGTAATCATAAACTGAATGTCATAAACAGAAGTTTAGTTAGAAATTATTCCTACTTTCCAAGAAGAAGATTTTCAATCATTTGTCAATAATCATATCCTGTAAATCAATTAGTTATTCATGCAGTTCAGATCAAATCATATCAGTTCTTCTCATAACAATTCATGCAGTTATCAGTTATAACAGTTCATATTAGTTCATAACAGTTGGTCTTAACAGTTCATGCAGTTCAAATCCCAGATATTTCCATATATCATCAGTCATATAGTCCATTTTTGTCTCCCCCTTTGTTATCAATAAAAAAAAAAGAATATTAGAAAGAGAGCAAAACATAAACAGATGGGAGATATGCATAATATAAAAAATAGGCTAAAAATAAACAAGTATCCAAAAGTAGTAATAATTATCCCAAAGCATAAGCTAAAAAAAGAAAAGTAAATTGTTCAAATTTGCAAAAAGTAAATTGTTTGAGAGATCATCAGAGGATCATTCTACCCAATAGATCTGCCTAGGAGATGTTAATCATTTCAGCTTTTGAACTGGCACCCTTCTTAGAGTGTTGACCTGCAATTCTATTGGATTTTCTTTTTACCATAACATACTTTTGTCACTTTCCAGAAGATTTTGGTTTTGGAGAAGCATAAGGTGCTACTATTTCCTTGATTGGAGATGGTTTTTGAACTGGTTCAGGAGTATGATCTTTTTCTGTAATAGGCAGATCAGATTCTTCCTCTAAGACAAGTTCATCCTTTTCTTCAGCAGATACTATTGGGGAACATACTGGTGGAGTAGTTTTCTGTTTCCAAGACTTTGAATTTTCGAGCTGAGAAGGTCCAATTTCACAGCTAAAGAATTAATCGCACCCAGTATACTCTCTCATAAGCTTGCATCATGATCTTTTCCTTTGGCAGAAGATTTTGCCTGAATGACATCATCAATTTTCCTTTTTGTTCCTGCACTAGGAATAGACTTTCCTTCATTTTTTATCTTCATCAAATTTTCCCTTTCCTTTCCCGCAGTATCTCTCAATAGTTTCCATTCATTATTTTCCCTCACATAACCCATCATTTCAAAAGAATCAAAGCTATAAATATTCGTCTTGGATGGATCACTAGGAGCATAATTTAAATCAACTTGAAAATCACTAAACACTTTGGTCAGCAAATTTCTATAAGGTAGAGCTTTACTTGAAGTGTTCCTTGACTGCAACATCAATTTTGTTGCTAAAAACCCGAAGTTTATCTGCCTACTCTCTGCTAGAGCCAACATAATTACCATCAGCAGAATGCTGATGGAGGTTTTATGTCCATAGCTAGGTACCACCATGGTAGACACCATATGATGCAGAATTTATCCAACCCCATTAAGCCACTTCGTACTTCTGTTTCCAGAATTTCCAAAGTTCTTCCCGCCAGTGAAGATTTTCTCAAAATTTTTCAGAACAAAAATATCATTTCCTTCAGAAAATTTATTTAACTCAAAGTATTAAATCCCAACATTTCTCACATCCTATTTAACAGTCGATGATCAAACTCAATGTTTTTGCCTTTCACCTTCGACAAATACCAATGAATCATGAATCCACCCTCAGTTTTCTCAAGTCTACCTTTTCTTAAATTAGCATAAAATTCCCAGACAAGTGGAGTGAATAATTTCTCATCAATAGTCAATAAACTACCCCATGCTATGTGATCAAACATGTTCAGAATATTTGACAGATTCAAAAAAGCCGAATGATTAACATGGTAACTAGAGATAACCATCCTATTTCTTAACACCCAATTATTATACTCAATCTCGCATTTAGAGTCAATGAAGCGAGGTATCTGATTTTCAGAACTCATTTGTTTTGGAGACGACTTAGAGGAATCATGGTAAGATGCGGAGAAGTCCGGTTGAGGAGAAATATCTTTTTCTTTTGCTTTACTTGAACCCAAACTCTTTTTCTTCATCTTTGGAGATATTTTGTGACCCTTCTTTAGTTTTGGAACCGATGATTTTTTTTCTTTGTCATCAGTAACATTAGGGCTTTTTTTGGACTATCGATTTTTGAAGAAGAAGAACACATATAATTTTTGGAAGAGACGGTTACAATGGTTTTGAGAGAAAACTCAGAGGGCTTTGAATGTCTTTGTGTAATGTGAAATAAAGTGCTTTGAAAATATAAGTTTTTCACAGAAGTTTAGAAGGATGTGCAAACCAATTTTTTGAAATTCAAAATTCAGAATAAGAAAAAATATTAATGATGCATTCTGGAACTTGACCCAATCCGAAATAATCATCCAAAAGAGTGTTTTCCTGAGATACATTTGGATGAGGGATTTGGATTCACATACTGCATCCAAAATAGATGTGGTGCGTTTTGGATTAGAAGACACTGTTTCCAAAACCTTCTTCTTCACAGCTCCTGCAAAAAAAAAAAAAAAAAAAAGCAAAATGGTTAGCCATCAGATTCTTGTAATTCCCAAACTTCTTCTCAGATTATTGAATCTATCCTCAACTACAGGTTTAGTGAATATATCTGCAAGTTTTTCATCCGTTGAAATATATTCAACACACACATCGCCTTTGAGCACATGATCTCAGATGAAATGATGTTTAACTTCTATATGCTTTGTCCTAAAATGTTGAATAGGATTTTTTTATCAGATTTACAGCACCTGTATTATCACACAATATAGGTACACAATTAAAATTAAGATTAAAATCTAGCAACGTATTCTTCATTCATAAAATTTGAGCACAACAACTCCCGGCTGTAATGTATTCAGCCTCAGTGGTGGATAAGGATACACACGCCTACTTTTTACTATGCCATAACACAAGAAAGTGTCCAAGAAATTGACAATGGCCACTGGTACTTTTTCTTTCAACTTTACAGCCTGCATAATCTGCATCATTGTATCATATAAGATTAAATGCGTTAGTTTGAGGATACCATAATCCATAATCATATGTGCCAATTAACTATTGAAGTATGCGTTTTACTACACGTAGATGTGATTCCTTTGGAGAAGATTGAAAACAAGCACAAAGAAATACCTAAAACATAATGTCTGGTCAGCTTGCAGTAAGATAGAGTAGACTACCAATCATACCTCTATACTTATGTTCATCTACTTTCTTACATTTTTCATCTTGATCAAGTTTTATGGATGTACTCATAGGAGTACTAATTTATTTTGATTAATTCATTCCAAACCTTTTGAGCAACTCCTTGGCATACATAGCTTGATTTATGAAGATCCCACCCTTAGTTTGCTTAATTTGCAATTCAAGGAAGAAGTTTAGTTCTCCCATCATACTCATTTCGAATTCTTGCTGCATAGTCTTAGCAAACATCTTGCACAAAGAGTCGTTAGTAGCACAAAAAATGATATCATCAACATAGATTTGAACAAATAGTAAATCATCAGAATTATCAGATTGGATGAACAAGGTATTATCAATCAAGTCTCTAGAAAAACCTTTTGAAATCAAGAATCCACTAAGTCTTTCATTCTAAGCTCTTGGAGCTTACTTTAATCCATAGAGAGCTTTAGAAAGTTTGAAAACGTGATTTGAAAAGTGCTCATGAATAAAACTAGGAGGTTGTTCAACATATACTTCCTTCTCAATAAAGCCATTTAGAAAGACACTTTTGACATCCATTTGATAGAGTATGAAATTTTTAATGGATGCAAAGGCAAGCAGCATTCGTATGGATTCTAGTCTAGCAACAAGAGCGAATGTCTCATTATAATTTATACTTTCTTCTTGATTAAATCATTGGGCGACTAATCTAGCTTTATTTCTAATCACGGCCCTATTTTCATTAAATTTATTTCTAAATACCCATTTTGTACCAATAACAGGACGATCAAGAGGTCTAGGAATAAGTTTTCAAATTTAATTTCTTTCAAATTGATTTAACTCATCTTGCATAGCAATACTCCAAAATTCATCATGCAGTGTGATATTAATGTAGCTAGGTTCAATATTTGAAAGAAGAGCAAAGTTGTCAATGAAATACCGTCTAGTTTTAACTCCATTGTTTGGATCCCTAATAATTTGTTCTTTGGGATGACCTGTTTTGTATTTCCAGTCTTTTGGCAATTGTTGATTTGTAGAATCTTTAGTTTGTTCTTTTCCTTGTTCAGCTTGCAGCTCTTCAATCTCTTCTTCTTTTGCATGAGTGTCCTGAGGTAGAGCTTTGAGTTGATCTAACTTGACTTCCTTTAAACTTCCTACATCATCGCCATTTCTTTTTGAAGTATAAATGTTAGATTCATCAGACACAACATGCACAAATTCTTCCACACAAAGAGTTCTTTTGTTTTATACTCTATATGCCCTTTTGTTGGAAGAATAACAAAGAAATATGGCCTCATCGGACTTGCTATCAAATTTTCCAATATTATCTCAGGTATTTAGGATAAAACATTTACATAAAAATACTTTAAAATAAGAGATAGATGGAGTTTTGTCAAACATAAGTTTAGACGGAGTTTTTCTCAAGAATGGTCTTAGCATAACTCGGTTTATTATATAGTAAGGTGTGTTAATAGCTTCCACCCAAAAATATTTTGGAAGGACATTTTCATAAAGCATTGATCTAAGCATTTCTTGCAAAATGCGATTTTTTCTTTCAACAACACCATTTTGTTGAGGGGTTTTTGTTGCTAAAAAATTGTGAAAGACTCCATTTTCATCACAGAAGTGAGTAAATTCACTATTGCAGAATTCTTTGCCATTATCACTTCTAATAGAAATTAGTTTGCATCTAATCGAGTTTTGGATACGTTTAATCAATTTCGAAAGTTTAGAAAGGCTTCATCCTTTTGTCCAAGAAAAAAGTCCAAGTAAATCTAGAAAAATCATCAACAAGGACATATGTATATTTCTTACCTCCAAGACTAGCAGTCCTCATAGGTCCAAACAAATCCATATGAATTAATTCGAGTGGTTTTGAGGTAGAAATCATTCTCTTTGGCTTAAAAGAGGGTTTGATTTTTTTTCCAAACTGACATGCATCACAAATTTTGTGTTTATCAAATTTCATTTTTTGCAGTCCCCTAACAACTTCTTTCGAAGATAATTTATTTAGCAAACCAAAAGATACATGATCTAATCTTCTATGCTAAAGGTAACCATTATTGTCATGTATGGATAGGCATCTAATTCCATTAGCTACAATGTCATTTAGATAAAACACATATACATTTCTCATACGTTTGGCAGTAAAGATTGTTTCGAGATTTGCACTGTCAAGTATAAAACAAGAATCCGTTTCAAAGATGACTTTGCAACCATTGTCACAAAGTTGGCTAATGCTAAGCAAGTTATATTTCAAATCATTAATAAGTAAAACTTGCTTTACAATTGTCAAGGAACCTTAACCAATATTACCAATGTCGAGAATCTTTCCTTTCTTCTTGTCTCCAAATATAACAAATCCTTCATTTGTGGTATGAATATCCTCTAATAAAGCTGCGTTTCTAGTCATGTGTCTTAAACAACCGCAGTCCAAGAACCACTTGGTGAAGCTCAAAGACTGTGCCTATACATGAGAAGGAGGAATGATTTTTGGTACCCATACTTTCTTAGGTCCATGAAGGTTAGTAACATTTCCTTTGATTTTCTAGAATGTAACTCCACCGGATTCCACTTTTCTTTTAATATAACATCTTGAAACTATATGTCCTGATTTTTCACAATATGTGCAAGCTTTGTGTATACTATAAGATAAAGCAGTTTTAACATATTAAAACTTGTTCTTTTTGTTCTTATTCTCATGTTCATATTCTAAGCCACTTCAATTTCCAGTATAAACAAATTTGGGCTTGTAAATTTTGTCCTTGTCCTCATGTCCATATCCTAAGCTATTTTGGTTACCAATTTGATTATGAGTTCCGAGTAACTTTTCCAGATTGCTTTTACTATTTGTGAATTTTTCAATGCAATTGGTAAGATCATTGAGTCTAATTTTCATATCATCCAAAGTGCTAACCATACCTTCAAGAGTTTGAATTTTATCACACAACTTTTTATTTTCCAGAGATGCATATTTCAAAGTAGTCATGATCACATCTTTCTCAATGATAGCACACATATGTGACATAAGAGATATTTTGCTATCATCTTCCATCAAACATTTAATCTTCAACTTCATTTCTTTATTTTTTCTGGACAGTTTTTTTAATTCATGAAACATGTCACTTAACAACTCATTTGGATCAACATGCTTTTCAGTCATAGATATAAGCGAATTAGGCATGTAATTAGATGTAGAAGAATTTACCTCATTTTCCAAAGCCATGAAGCATATGTTAGCATTTTCTTCTTCAGAATCTCCATCTTCGGACTCAGTTTCATCTAAGTCCCACGTTCCCATCAATCCTTTACCTTTCTTTACCTTCAGATCTTTCTTCTTTTTAAACATTTTTCCTTGATTACCTTTGGCAACAAGACAGTCAGCAATGAAGTGATCAGTGCTTTTACCTTCATAACATTGAGGTTTGAATCCTAAGGTTTGTCCTTTCTTTCTCATAAACTTCCTTCCTTTTTTGTAGTTTCTTTTGTTGAACATTCTTCTGATTTTTTTTTTTGCTGTCATCGCTAAATCATCATTGTCCATTTCCATGCCCTCACTGCTTTCTAACAGGCTTGTTTCTTCATCTTCATTTTCAACCTTCAATGCTATCCTCTTTTTACCTCTATCATTATCATCATCAAGTTCATGAAATCTTTTAAGCTTCATCTCATAAGTTAGAAGAGATCCGATTAGCTCTTCAGTGGGTAAAGATTTTAAATCATTGGATTCTTCTACAGTAAGAGTTTTAGGCTGCCAACTTTTTGGTAAAGCATCTGAAATTTTTCGGGTTTGTTCCCCAAGGGAAGAACCTTCCCGTAGGCTTTGATACCATTAGAGATATTAGTGAATCTTGTGAATATATCAGTGATGCTCTCATTTGGCTTCATTGTAAATAATTCATAGTCATGAATCAGAAGCCCCAGTATTGATTCTTTGACTTGGTTTGTCCCCTCATGGGTGACTTCAACTAATCTCCTTCATAGACTGAATCATAACCACTAACACGGTTGTACTCAATCGCAACAAGTGCATAACATAAAATGTTCATAGCTTGAAAATTTAAAGTCATCCTGGCATTGTCTTCCATACTAAACTCATCATTCTGTTTAGGTAATTTTATCCCATCAATCATATTTGATGGAATAAAAAGACCATTTTCTATCAAACTCCATAACTCAAAGTTGATATAACACACATAAATTTTCAATCTATTTTTCTAGAAAGTATAGTTGTTTCCATTGAATAAAGGAGGATGATTCGTTGAAGACCCTTCAACATATGGAAGAGAGGATGAGCTTGCCATTAAGATCTTTTTTACAAGCTTGTTAAACTAAGGATATGTAGACTAAGCTCGATACCAAATGAAAAATTGTAAAGGGGGGATGAATAAGGTTTTTGGCCAAAAAAAAAAAAATGAATAGTTTGATGTGCAGAACAACAATGATCATCAAGATTCTTGAACTAACTTTATAGTAACAAAGAAAGTTATCCAAGAACTCTTTGATATATATATATGTTTAGATTCAGACCCGAAATGGAAATGCAATTCAGTAATAAAAGTGATAAGACACGGTATATAATTCAATGCACATTGGCTGGACGTCGGCTAACTGTCGACTATATTTTGGCCGAATATGAATTGATCTGAAAACAATATTTGCTGTAGGTTTAGCGATAAACGGCCAACGGAACGTCAAAAATAATAGAGACGGTGATTAAACGACTATGAACACGAGGTGAGTCCTCTTGATTTCTAAATCCTCTTGAAAGCTAGTATGCTTTAATTTTTTGTGAAATGCTATGTTTTATACCATTTTGGAAATCCCTGAATATGTTTAAGGTTTCTCTGAGCAAGATTTGTTTCTATGCCATTTTGGGGTTGAATGAATTTCATAGTTAGCTTGAAAACCTTAATGGATGATTAAAGTATGAATTTTGTGAATTTAGTCCTTTTGGATTAAATACTTGGGATTTTCAAAAAATGGTGATTTTTGGAAATCGAGTATTCATAAATTGATTGGAATGCCCTTATTGGAACATTTTATGGATATGTGTTTGAAAACTTTGATTTTAATCATCTTTTGGGATTATAATTCTGGATTTCTTGAAATGAGTTCCTTTTGAAATCGGGTATTTGAAAAATGATCCAAATGTCCTTATTGGAATGTTTTATGAAAACCTTTGGAACTCGGGTTTTTTGTAATGAATGAAATATCCTTATTGGAACTCTTGTGAATACTTTTCAAATCAGGTAAGGATAAAATGACTCGAATACTCTCGAAATGTCTTTTGGAACCAGGCATGGGTAAAATGACTTTTGTGATCGAGTACGGGCAAAATGACTCGAATACTTCTGGAAACTTGTTTTGATATGTAAAAAGAACTCTTTACCCTATTTTGACACTATTTTGGAAAATGATCTCTTGTGATGGGATTGACTTTTGGAAAATGACTTTTGATGCCTGAAATTGTTTATGGCCCAATGTGCCTATGGAATGAATTGATTGGCTTTATGAAGCCTATCTGAATGATGATCTAACTTGTGAGTCTGTGGGATCAAATTTTGAAAAGTGTCATTTTTCCCCAAGAATTTTTTGATTTGAAAATTCTGCGAGATCAAATAACCCTCTGGCTTGATCAGTCAGACGGGGTTGGTATTATTAACGTTAAGTACTCAGTAAGGATTTTAATCTTTGTACTAGCTCATGTTTAAGATAGACAACCCCAAGTAACCCGATCAGTTCTGGGGATTGTCTTAATCCAAACAGGGTGACAGGACATAGAGATGAGTCGTCCTGGATAGCCATCTAGAGATTGGTAATTGATGTACCTTATGTGCACCTTGTGATTTGGGTTGTTCACGGGCAGGGCTGGACACTTGGCATTGTTCTAACCTCTTACTATCTTGATGGTGGTTGATGTCAAGATTAGGACCCCTGGCTTATGGTAGCAAGTGAAAAATTTTCCATTGACGCACGAATCGAGTACTGGAGGCCGCGGTCTCAGTACGTTAACACGTGCAAGTTGGTGTGCTTATCCGGTGACGCACAGATAGAGTATTGGAGGCTATAGTCTCAGTATGATGATACGTGCAAGTTGGTGTGCGTATCCGGTAATGCATAGTTGAGTGCTTTAAGGAGAAGTTCCTGCCACAATAAAATCGTGATGTCGAAGCGAAGCTTTTGTTAGGATTCGTGGACTCCAAAACGTAGAAAACATCCACGAATCCCTTCCGAGGACCCAAGACAAATGATTAAGATGATCTAAGGATTATAGAATTATCTCTGTTCAGCGTATTTGAGATCCTTGGATTCTGATTTTGTTGTCATACGTGCAACCCAAACGATCACCAGACACTGCAGTGTGCGAACGCCTTCTATCGGATATACACGGTGAACTAACTCGTTACCCTGGGAGTGCTAGTGCCTAGGGTTTGAGAGGCTTATTTTTCTGGTGAATGGAGGCACGAACATTAACATAGAGCTATATTGAGAAGACGGCTAGGGTTTTCTTTTAAAATCACCCGAACCTCTTGGAATCCAACTCTGATAATATCTTATCATATTTTATTTTAAATTCAAATTAAATTAAAACTAATATGATAAGATTCTGCAATTATCTCGGTACTTTAACTAATTAATTTACCGAGTTAGAGTCTTGCAACTTGGACATCATCCAGATATATCGAATATGGACATATTTCCAAATTCATTGTATTTGATAAATTTTCTAGATTCGATTAACTTAGATATATTTCCAGATTCATCGAACTTGGTTACCAGAAAAATAACTTAACAAGTTCGTTTATTGTGTGACCCTATAGATCTATTTAACATTGGCAGTATGCCCAAATCACATTTAAATAACTCACAAGTTGTAAATGGTTTCTAGCAAAATATTATACCTATCCAGGTTAAATGAAGATCAGTGATCTTTTTAAACTAAACCATAATTTTATATTTAATCCTTTTGTCACACGATATCCAGATTAAGTATAACGCACGAAGCCTGTTATCCTTATTAAGTTTAATCAATTATTTCTTGATCTCAGTGTAGACTATTCAGACAAATGATATCAATATCTCAAATTGATATATTTGAGCACGGCCATGCATTTTTAACAGTCTAACTTATTAAGGGGCCCATAGATATCTCTCCTATAATTGAGAGGGACAAATTCTTTCACTATCAATCATATTCCTCTCCTTGATTTATTCTATATCCAACAGAGGTCTAACTTATTATCTGCTTAAAGACAACTTTAGGCAAAGTTAAAATATAGAATTTATCAAGTAGGAAACTATGATGAATTCAAGTCGAAGGACTTGTAATATTATTATAGCTAGAAAGTACTTGTGATATGTTCCATGAAGTACTCTCACAATGGGTCATGTCTAATAAAATGTTCTCTAATATTTATTTATGTTTTGACTTGATATCACATATATCTATGACCAGTAAAACATAGCCATCAAGTGACAAACATACTAATCGTAATTTATTATTGTTCTACTAATAGTAATCGATCAGGGTTTAAGAATAGTCATTGTATTGATTGTAGGGTTTTACTATCAAGTTATGTCTTGATAACCACAAAACTAAATACACTATTCATGGAAAGAAATGCCTTGTATTATTACCTAATACATAACAACAGTAGTATAAGTAGAAATTGACTATAGGGCATATCCTTAATAGCCTTATGATCTGTTGGAGAAGTGCCTATGATTTGAAAATATGGGGCAATATTTTGAAAGTGAAATAAAGTTTTCCAAAAATGATTTAGTTCTAGATAAACTCTTCTTTAGAGAGTTTTGAAATTGTTTCTAGAGAACAAATGATACTCTATTCCACAAAAGCTTTATGTACTTTATTCTTTCATAAAGCACTAGCACACATATTACTCACTGGGTGATTTGTCACTCACCCATATCTTTTAACTTACCTTTTATAGGATTCAGAGTTGAGCAGACCTATCGATAGAAGGATGATACCACAGATTTGGCAGTTTAGATCTAAACAATTTTTCTTTTGGTCATGTACTGTATTCTATTATAGATAGAGTGGTATGTATGAAATTCTCTTATATATATATATATATATATGTGTGTGTGTGTGTGTGTGTGTGTGTGTGTGAGGCCATCAGTGTGGGATATTATTGAGTTTGGACCTTATATATGTATTTACTATGATGTTT
Source organism: Voacanga thouarsii (assembly GCA_026120185.1). NCBI lineage: Eukaryota > Viridiplantae > Streptophyta > Magnoliopsida > Gentianales > Apocynaceae > Voacanga > Voacanga thouarsii. Next base: position 171,491 of record JANUWF010002285.1, read on the forward strand.
CGTTATAAAGGCCCCTTGTCAGGGAAACTAGACGGGGTGACAACCATTGTTGATATGCTTCCGTTATTATCTATAGTACGGGTGTTACAATTGGTATCTGAGCCTAGTTTTATAGAACTATGGTATCGTCATAGGAATTGATAGAACTTTTATTTTGTAGATATGGTGGATAGAAGTGATAAGGGCAACCGCCCAATGGTCAAGCACAGTGATGAATGGAAGAAGGAGACAAGTAAGAGCTTGGGTGTAGAGAAGAAACCTACCCCGAAAGGATACTGTCGCCACATGAGGAGGCAAGTGGCGACTTTGATGAGATTGATGGTGATGTTGAGCCACGCTATCAGGAGGATGATGATGAGGAGGATAGCCTCCTCGATAGTGCAGAACTACCTGACAATGATGAGGAGGTATTTGGTGGAGATATACCGGAAGTACTCGAGAAAGAGATGCCAGGTTTCGAGGTTGTTAATGCAGAAGAGGACTAGGAGGTACCTAAGGTGGAGGTACCTATAGTTGAGAAGCCTGAGGAGGATTTAAAGATAGACCAAGAGCTATTAGCTTAGTTGCAGCCAGATGTGGGCGGAGATGAGGAAGTTGATGTAGTGGAGTCCTATACAATCTTGACTAATTCAGGACCTCCCATATCAGACAGTGAGGATGATGAGTAGGAGGGTGAGATGTATATATATATAGTATGATATGTACAGTTCGACCGGTGTATATAATTGTGTGCCTAGCACACAAATTTTGTACTGACTTTGTGATAAATGAGAATGAACATGTGTTATATTTTGCTAATTGTACTATATTACATTTGTTACATCGGTAAAATCTAATGAACTGTATAGATGCCTCCTAAATGGACCTCCAAACGATCAACGCGAGTTACTCGAAATAACCCTAAACCAATGGTGGAAGAACCACAAGCGGAAAGTCCCCACCTCACAACCTTGGACCACCTTATGTTTTAGACCTTTCAAAAGATGGCTAACACGATCCAACAGCTGACAGAGAATGTTAGGGTAAATGAGAGTACGAGTAGGGAAAGTAAGCAAAGTGAAGTCGAATCGGATCAAGCCTTTGAGCGCTTTTTGAAATTTCACCGTCCACAATTTCAAGGGTGACCTAACTCAGAATAGCAGGTTGAAAATTGGATTGAATAGATGGAAAAGATTTTTGTAGCCCTAAATTATTCGAAGTAAAAGAAGGTACAACTTGCTCCATTCTCGTTAAGATGACCAGCCTAAGATTGGTGATTAAGACAAATGAATCAACGAGAATGGGAGTAGATAGATTTTAAGGCCAGTCTTAAGAAAGAGTTTATTCCCATTTGGATGGTAGAAAGAAAGGAGGATGAATTCTATGTTGTTTGGCAAGGAGAACGTACGGTGGGATAATACACTGCTGAATTTTCTAGACTATTAAAATATTGACCAGTCTTAGTCCATTCAGAAGCAGACAGGGTTAGACATTTTGTGAAGGGTTTACGGCCAAAGTTGAAAAGAGTATTAGCCAGTATGGCTCCCACCAATTATAACGCTATAGTACAAATAGATTCTAGAATAGAACTGGCTGATATTGAATAGGCAGGCGAGAGGAATTGAGGCAGATTCCAAGGCATGAATCAGAAAAGACTTGGAGAGTCCCAATGGCAGAGGAAAAGGAAGATGCAAAGGAGAGGAGGCTTGACTGGCCCGATGGGACGACTGCCCTCACCTATGAAGGATAGGAGGGTGGAGCTGACCTAGAGGCATTAGCGAAGGATAGAGGCATTAGCGAAGGATAGAGGTTAGGATTTAGCAGAGGAAATCCAAGACAAGCTTCTACCTCTAGAATTGGACCTCCAAACCACAAGTAAATGCTCGGGTGGTGGCACTGGAGAAGATAGATAATTAGACTACAGTGGTAGAAGGTACACTTCTTATTTTTTGTCATAATACTAAAGTATTGGTAGATCATGATTCTACGCATTCCTCTGTTGCCAATTAATTTCTTGATTCTATAGGGATAAAAAAAAAGGGAGAAATTTCATGTGAAATGATTACTAGCATTGCATTGAGAAAGTAAATGAATACTGAGAAAATACATAGGAAATGTAAGATCTTGGTAGGAGATGAAGTATTAGAAAGAGATTTGATAAGTTTACCTATAGAGGATTATAATGTTGTCTTAGGCATAGAATGGCTATCTATATATCATGCTCAAGTTAGTTGTAGACATAAGGTAGTACATTTCCGTCGAACTGGGAAATCTATATTAGAATTTATAGGTGAGGCTAGAAGGAAAAGTAATATTTTTGTATCGGGACTCAAGGCTAGAAGATGATAAGGAAAGGGTGCACAGGATACTAGGCCAGGAGAAGCTAAGAAGCCCAAAGATGTTCCCATTATGATTGAATATTTAGATGTTTTTCTAGAGGAATTGAAGAAGTTATCGCCAGAAAGAAGTAGAGTTTTCTATTGATCTAGTGCCATCGACAGAACCAATTTCAAGGAACCCTTATAGAATAGCACCTACAGAATTGCAATAGCACAAGAAACAACAACAAGAATTAATGGAGCAAGGTTTAATCCGACCAAGTGCCTCACCGTGGTGGAGTACCCACATTATTTGTTATGAGGAAAGGTGGGTCATTGCAGATGTGTGTAGATTATCGAGGATTGATCGTAGTGATGTTAAAGAATAAATATATGTTGCCATGGTTGATGAACTGTTTGATCAGTTGCAAGGAGTTGGATGTTTCTCAAAATTAGACTGAAGGCAAGGATATTACCAGGTCTAGATTCGGGAAAAAGATATACCGAAAACTGCATTTAACACTCAATATAGACATTTTGAGTTTGTGGTGATACCCTTTGGTGTTACCAATGCCCCTGCTGGTTTTATAAACTTGATGCACCAAACATTTTGGCCGTACTTAGATAATTTTGTGGTCATATTCATAGATGGCATTCTGGTATACTCTAAAAAATCCCCAAGAACATGTGCAGCATCTCCGTAAAGTATTGGGAAAGTTGAGAGAAGCCAAACTGTATGCAAGGTTTGGTAAATATGAGTTTTAGTTACAAGAAGTAGCATTCTTGGGACATGTGATATCTAAAGATGGGATTGTTGTAGATCCTGCAAAAGTTGAAGTGGTGCCAAATTGGAAACGCCCGCGACTCTGACCGAAATTCGAAGTTTCCTGGGATTGATAGGATATTATCGAAGATTTATTAAGGAAACTATCTAAGATAGTTTCACCTTTGACTCGACCCATCCAAAAGGAAGTTCCTTGTGTTGGAACCAAGAAGCATGAGATAAATTTCCAGGAGTTAAGAAAAGGATTAAATTCTGGTCCTCTTTTAATATTGCCAGTGATGGAATCATGCATTATCGAGATCGGTATTGTGTTCCGAAACAGTCTATGATAAGCCATGATATTTTGACAGAAGCACATTGGAGTAAATATACTATCCATCTAGGAGCCGTAAAGATATATCAAAACTTAAAACAATATTATTAGTGGATTGGTATGAAGAAGGATATCTCATATTTTATAGCTCGATGTTTAATTTGTCAGAAGTGAAAGCTGACCAGCAACGGCCTGGAGGGTTATTGCCTTTACCCACTTCTATCATGGAAATGGAGTGAAATTACTATGGATTTCGTTACAGGATTACCATTGGCAATAGGATAGCAAGATATTATATGGGTGATAGTGGATTGACTGACTATGTCCGCTCATTTCATCCCTATCAATCAAATGGGATTCCTTAGAAAAGTTAAGTAAGATCTATATGGAGGAAGTAGTCAGACTTTATGGAGTACCCTCAAGTATTATGTTGAACCGAGACCTTAGATTTACTTCTAAGATTTGGACAAAGTTATAGCAGAGATACTGGATAATATTAAAATTTAGTGCAGCAGCGCACCCACAAACAGATAGGCAGATTGAATGAGTGAATAAGGTTTTAGAAAATATGTTACAGGCTTGCGCTTTAGATGTTGGAACTAATTGGATTGATAATTTAGCATATGTAGAATTTGCATACGAAATGAAATGGCCCCGTTTGAAGCCTTGTGTGGAAGAAAATGTCAGTCCCAGTTATATTGGGAAATTTTAGGACAAAGAATGGGCAAATAAGATGCTTTTGATCTTGAAAAGGTTTGACAGGCTATAGAGGTGATCAAAACCAAGTTGGAGGCACACAGAGTAGATGGAAAAGTTATGTGGATTAACGTGGGAGAGATTTGTAATTTACTGAAGGGGATCATGTATTCTTGAAGTTAGCTCCACAACGACAGTTGGGAATTAAAGAACAAGAAAAGAAATTGGCATTTAGGTACATTGGATCATTCCCTATTATTGAGAGAATTGGGAACGTAGCCTATTGATTGGAGTTACCAGTAGAACTATAAGTTATTCACGATGTGTTTTATGTATCCTAACTTCGAAAATATGTGGCTGATCCTACCCACATCATGAATGAGGAACCCATTCAAATGACTCTAGGCTTGAAGAATGAGGAAAAGCCTTTTAAGATCTTGGAGTATGCTAAAATGGAATTGCAGAATAAGAAAATTCCACTTCAATATCGTGGAATCATTATTCTGTGTAAGATGCAAGTTGGGAAACGGAAGCGAAGATGTTAAAAAAAGTATCCAGATTTATTCCAAGTGTAAGCCAATTTCGAGGATGAAATTTTTGTAAGAAATGGAGGATATAACACCCCACCTTTTACTTTCGATTAGCTACTATTGGTAATAGGATGAGATTTTGTATCGATGTCTAGAACAAAAGTTGATTGGTGTAATAAGACGAATATTTTGGTGGAATACTATTTTTTCGGGACCTAGATGTAATTAATGGATTTGTTCTCCCCGTACCCTAAATTTTCAAAAGTCTATTATTATTAACAAAATAAGAATTTAATGGTACTCTAAAAAGGGAAATTGGTCAGTGTGATAAAACGCACGTTTTGGTGTGAATTAAGCTACCTGGGGTATCGGGAGCATTTTTGTCATTTTGCCGCACCCATGACTTTGATTACAAATTTTACCAAATAGAGAAGGAATTGAAGAATTTGAGTGTTTCCAATGGATTCAGTGGAATTTTTGGAGTTGAATGGTGAAATAAAATTTTTTTCCATTACGGTCCCGATTTTGGTCATTTTTGAAGAAAATAGGAAATAGCGGTTAAAAATTGTGCGTGTGGCATTTTGTGAGTGGTAGCCCATGGACATATGTCAATTTAAGGTAGGTTTCCTGAAGAGTTCATGCAAGACACAAGAAATTAACAGAGTGCAAAATAAATGAAGAATGATGTGTAATTTTGTGATTCGAACACATCACTCGTGGGCCCATTTGATTAAAGCCTTGAGCAATATAATTGGCTAATATTTGGACCAAGAGAAGATGAATGAATGGCTAGCAATTTGCAAGAATTTTGGCAGCCATGTAAGATGAAATAATGGAATTTTTTTGGAGGAAATAAATATGGTTGGTGTGTAAGAATTTCATTGGAACACACCTAAGTTTATACACCATTCAATTAAACCACAACAAGAAATGGAGGGCCAAGAGGCTATTAAACAGCCATAAATTCGTGAGCTAAGAGGGAAAAAAATAAAGAGAAAAAGAAAAAGAGAGAGAAAAACAAGTGTGTGTGTGTGTGTGTGTGTGTGTGTTCTTGGAGAAAAATCACACCAAATAGCCTCCAATACATTGTAAAACCCTACCTTGCTTGAATTAAAGTTGTTGTTGTGTGAATGATGATTATGATTATGTGAATTTTAACATAAAAACATGACTTTCATGTCTTGATTTCGGACCAAAGCTAGGGTTTGTGAGCTTTTGTTTATGAACCTTATGTATGCTTGTATATGTGTCGGCTGCCTAAGGGTCTTTGAATGATGTTTTGTGGGAGGAAGAACTGAATAATTATAGTGGTTTGAAGGCTTATTTTCGGTTGAAGAGGTGATGATCAAAGTAGAGTAAAAATGGAATTTACTTGGTTGGAAAAATAGATTAAACTAGCTTTTGATTTGAAGAGATGAATTTGTGTTGAATAAGTGCGACTTTTGTGAGCTATTGGAAATCTGGAAATTCAGAATAAAAGGTTATTTGAAGGAGAATGGAATGAATTAATGGTTCTCAGGTGTAAAAGATTAAAGGAGAGCAAAGGAAAATAAGAATAGTGAAATTGAGGTAAAAGTATTGGGACTGTTTTTGCCCAGTATGGTGCCTTGGGAACTAGAATTTTGGAAAAGGGCTTAATGGAATTAAAGTTAAGAGTCTTACGGTTGTTTTGGTATATCATAGTGCCAAAACGGAGTTATGGATTGAAAGTTATGCCCAAAACAAAATCATGTGTCAAAGGAGCAAAATTCCAAAATTTTGCTTAGAAAGTGGTTGAACTTAAGAATGATTAATTGTGTAATTTTGGATGAAATAATTGGGGAAATATGAAGTGAATCCCTTGTTTATGAAGGGAGAAATGATTTGGAAAAAGGAAAATGAAAGAATAAAACAAACGAAGAAAAAACGACATGAATGAAGGCAGAACGTTTTCTTTAACTGTCGGCCTCCATCGGCTAACCGTCGGCTAAACGTTGGTTGGACGTCGGCTAACCATCGGGCATATCGACTGGACATTGGCTATTTTTTGGCCAAACACGAATTGACCTAAAAATGATGTTTGGTGTAGGTCTAGTGATAAACAGCCAACGGAATGTAAAAAACGGTAGAAATGGTGATTATACGACCGTGAATCGAAAGGGTTACTTAAGACATGAGGTGAGTCCATTTGATTTCTAGAACTTTTTAAAAGCTAGTGTGCTTTAATTTTCCATGAAATGCTACGTTTTATACAGTTTTAGAAATCCCAGAATATGTTTAAGGTTTCTCTGAGCAAGATTTATTTTTATGCCATTTTGGGCTTGAATGAATTTCATAGTTAGCTTGGAAACCTTAACGGATGATTAAAGCATGAATTTTGTGAATTTAGTCCTTTTGGATTAAATACATGGGATTTTCAAAAAATTGGCAATTTCTGGAAATCGACTATTCATAAATTAACTGGAATGCCTTATTGGAATATTTTATGGAAATGTGTTTCGAAACTTTACTTTTAATCCTTTTTTGGGATTATAATTCTAGATTTCTTGAAATGAGTTCCTTTTGGAATCGGGTATTTGGAAAATGATCCAAATATTTTTATTGGAATGTTTTATGAAAACCTTTGCAACTCGAGTATTCGGTAAATGACTGAAATATCCTTATTGGAAATCTTGTGAATATTTTTCAAATCGGGTAAGAGTAAAATGACCCGAACAACTTCGGAAAGCCATTTGGAATCGAGCATGGGTAAAATGACTCAAATGCCCTTGGAAATGACTTTTGTGATCAAGTATGGGGAAAACAACTCAGATACTCTTGGAAACATGTTTTGATGTGTGGATAGAACTCTTTATCCTATTTCAATATGATTTTGGAAAATGATCTCTCATGATGAGATTGACTTTTTGAAAACGACTTTTGATCCCTGAAATTATTTATTGGCCCGATTTGCCTATGGATTAAATTGATTGGCTCTGCGGAGCCTATGTGAATGATGATCAGACTTAGGAGTCAGTGGGATCAAATTCTAGAAAGTGTTATTTTACCCCAAAAATGTTTTAATTTGAAAATCCTGCAGGATCAAATAACCCTCGTACCTGATCAGTTAGACAGGGTTGGTATTGTTAACGTTAAGTACTCATCAAGGACTTTAATCTTTGTACTAGCTCATGTTAGTGATAAATGACCCTAAGTAATCCGATCAGTTCTAGGGATTGTCTTACTCCAAACAGGGCGACAGGACATTGAGATGAGTCATCCTGGCTAGCCGTCTAGAGCCTGACAATTGTCGTACCTTGTGTGCTTTTTGTGATTTGGGTTGTCTACGGGCTGTGCTGGACTGGACACCTGGTGTTATTCTAATCCCTTGCTGCCTTAATGGTGATTGACGTCAAGATTGGTACCCTTGCCTTACGGTAGCAAGTAAAAAATTTCTTAGTAATGCACGGATCGAGTACTAGAAGCTGCAGTCTCAGTACGATGACACGTGTAAGTTGGTGTGCTAATCCGGTGATGCATGGATTGAGTACTGGTGGCTGTGGTCTCAGTACGATGACACGTGCAAGTTGGTGTGCTTATCTGACAATGTATAGTTGAGTGCTGTAAGGCAAAGTCTCTGGCACAATAAGATCGTGGTGCCAAAGCGAAGCCTTTGGAGCTTTGCATACTTGCCGACATTTTGTTGGAGATGTTCTTGTGATTTAGAAATTGGGGGAATGATTTGAAAGTGAAATAAAGTTTTTCAAAAATTATTGAGTTCTGGATAAACTCTTTTTTAGAGAGTTTTCAAATTGTTTCTAGTGAACAAGTGATTTGCTATTCCATAAAAGTTTCTTTCATAAAGTGCTAGCACACATGGGACTCACTGGGTGATTCGTCATTCACACATGTCTTTTAACTTACCTTTTGTAGGATCCAGAGTTGAGCGGAGCTATGGAGAGAAGGATGATACCACAGATTCGGTAGTTTAGGTCTGGACAGCTTTCTTTTTTATCATGTACTGTATTCTGTTATAGATAGAGATAGCATGTATGAAATTCTTTAATATGTGTATAAGTGTTGTGAAACCCCACCTAAAGCCAACCCTAGAGTAAGGGGGTCGGGATGCATATCATATTATTTTGCATGAATATATATATTTTTGAATGATTTTATGTGCTTTAGAGTTGTGGATTATAGGTTAAAATGCTTAGTTATGCTTATTGAGCAGGAGGGGTAAAATGGTAATTTTTCTTGAGGTCAAAATAGGAAGAAAGCTTGGGGATTTCATAAGAAGAATATGTGGTTGAGAAAATAAAAATAAGAGTTAGTGTGGTTTAGTGGTTAGAGCTTGTTGAATTAATTTCTAAGGTCATGAGTTCAAATCCCATTATTTAAGCTTTTGTCATGATTATCTTAACTAAGTTTGAATTTTTGTTTTCTTGCATTCCATGAAAATAGGAATGTTTTCTTAGGGGAGACATGAAGAGAATGTCCTAATCTTGTCCTCATGTCCTAAAAAGAATTCTAGAGGAATTCTTGTCCTTTTTATTACCACTAGCTTGTCCTAACATCTTTATAATTTAAATCCATTAAATCTCTTCTTTTGAATTCCAAAAAAAATCTGTGATAATTCCTCCACCTTGAATTTCAAAAAATAGCTTTGGAGGATGGGAAGTTGGCCGAAAATAGGAGGGGAAATAGGAAGGGTTTCCAAGAGAAATCAACCACCATGAAAGAACCTTCAAACTCACCTTCATGTTGTTCATATTCTAGTGAAGGAAAATCTGGAAATTTTCCAGAATGTTTGCAGACCATTTCTTCAAAAATTCAGCCAGTAAACCTACTCATTTTCTTCCAGAAAAATGGTCATTTCATGTGGCTTGAAGGCTGAAAAATCAGTGCAATTTTCGGACTGCACAAACTGCACAAAACCAAGAAAAATTCTGGTCATTTCGCAGCTTTCAATCAAGGAAATGAAGCTGTTTTGGTTCATCTTCAAGCCAGCAAAACTCCTCTGTATTTATTCAGAAATAAGGCTGGAAAATCACCTTTGGAACACCTTCAAACCCCCTCAAGAAACAGCTGCAAATCGGGCTGAAGAAGTGCAGAAATTCTGTACAAAAAAATTCAGCAACATTCGAAACATTGAACAGCTTGAAACCAGAATTTTTTTTTCAGCTTTGCTTCCTTCAAGCCTAGGCCAAAAATCACCCTTCAACTTCTGTAGAATTGGTCCTTGTTCAGCCATAAACTAAACACCATTAACCCCACACTTACCTTGAGTATATGGATTCCATAGCCACACCTCAAAACACTCATAAGATCACTCAATTCAAACTCTTTTTGAAACTTCAAATAATTCCAGCATTTTACTCCATTAAATCACTCTTGAATTAAGCAAATAAACCAGAATTTCCTCTGTCATTTAAGACTGAATTTCGGCCAGCCTTGGAGCAACATTAACCTTCAATCATTTCAACAAGACCACCTTGTTCAGCCGGCACCATTGGAGAGCATAGAAACCTTCATTGATCAAACACCATTAGCTAATCTCTTACCTTAAACATCTCCACCATTTCCTCCATTTAAATTTCAAATAAAATCTGATCATTCTCTCTCCATCTTGCTGAAAATCGAAATTCTCATTCACTCTAGACCATTCAGCCAGCCCTCTACCAGATTTCGTGCAGCCATTCCCTCAAACTCTCTACATTTTCACCTAGATCACCAAGAACACACACTAACCTTCTTCAAGCCTAACCCTACTCTAAACACCTCCAATCACTCTCAAATACTCCAGATCACCTCTACGTAATCCCTAGACTTCATTTCTGGTATTTATAACACAAAACCTCGCAAACAAGAATTTTCAAGCGGATCAAAATTAACTTTTCTTTGAAGGTCTCAAAAACATCAACAAGGTAAGTCAAGAACAACCTTCTTGTTCATCCTCTTCCATTCAATTGTACCATTCTAATGCTCTCTCTCTCTCTCTCTCTCTCTCTTCCAACCGAAATGGTTGATCAACCATCAACCATGGCTGTTTTTCCGTTAGATCATCCAAGGCTCTCAATCGCGTGGACCTTCTTAATTCTTCATCGAAGTGTTCATCAAATCAAGTATTTTCCTTTAATCCTTCTTTTAATTCAGCATTCATGTCTCTTAGATGTTCATAAGAAGAATGAAATATGGATAAGGGATTGAGTATATGCATGTGGATTAAGGGGATGGAGTTAAGGCATGATGATTGTTGTATAGGACTAGGTTGTATGAATTTTCTTTTGAATCAATGTATGTTCTTCGTGCTTAATGAATTTTATGGATGTTTGAAGCATGTTAGAGTCCATGACACCAAAGGTGGTTAGGTTTTTATGTTCTTATTTTTCATGGAAGCCATGATTGATGATTATGCCTAGGAGGAAGTTAGCCTTGTGATAGTATGTGATAAGTCAAGCATGTGTTCTTGAGTGGATTGGTTTATTAATATTTTCTTTATCAAATAAATGAGATCTTTTATTAAAAATAATATATATAGTATTAAATCTTTTATAATAAATAAAATATTATTTATATTAAAATCTATTTGTTATTTATTAATTAAAATTTAAAATAATTCATTCATTATTAATTTTATTTATTACTAATTATTTATTGTCTATTTAAAAATTAATTAAAGATTATTTGTAATTTATTATTTATTTATAATAAAGCTATTTTAAATCACTATTTATTAATATTATTTAGGACTTAATATTCAAACCTTAGTTCATTTATTAAAAATAACACTCAAGAATTATTAATTGAGTCTATAATTTATTAGTAATTATTTTAGAACCCTAAGTTATTTTAACTTATCAACAAAAACTTATTTTATAAAATTCTTTATCACCTAGCCTTAAAACTTAGGACATTATGGTCATAGCTAGTCATGGTTGGAACTAGTTGAGCTAAGAAATTATTTATGTAAGGCAAGTATAGCTCGAATGTAACCGTATATTTTGTGTTTACCCCAGGCGGGGTTAGGTCAGCCTTGGAAGACTTTTGAGTTTGAGCAAGCAAAGAATCAAGTAAGCTCCTGCATGGAATTTTGTGAAGACCAAAAATTACTGTGGCAAGCCAAATGCGATGTGTATGGACATTTATTTTGTGAAGGCAATTAAGGATTGTTTTCCCTTTTAATTCCAGACAAACAATCATTTGAAAATTAAACGAGCAGTTTACACAAAATGCTAAACCCTTTCTAAAACCCAACTTTGACAAGACTTTTAGAAACCCTTAATTGCTATTTCCAAGTAAAGCAGATTATGATCAATTTTCTCCCAAGTGGGACAATCAACGTTGAGTACTCAATAAGGGTAGACCACCATGACTGGTCTTTGAAGGGTTAGGGTAAGTCTCTCAGTAGGTGGCCACCTCTGAGGGGTGAGTCCTTCCTGGATAGGATGCCAGTCCGGTAGGTCATGCCGGTCCGAGCTAGCAAGTTTTAGTCCTGTGGATTGTGTGTTCCGGAATGGACAACCGGTAAGTTTGGGTGTAGAGATGGAGGAGTATCTCACCCGGTAGGCCGTACACCTACCTTTTGTCAGCTTGCACAAAGTGTGGCAGTCATGGGGCCCAACGTGTGGTAACCCATGGCTACCCATTTGACTGGTTGTATTTATTGTGCACATGTATAGTTTGAAAAGCGAAACACCACTCTTTATTTTTAACATTTATTTATTGCTTGCCAGCACTTTTCTTTATGAAACTTTTACAACTTGCATACATGAATTATTTTACCTGAAACACTCAAAGCACACACGGGCTTACTGAGATTTTTATCTCACCACCTTTTATGCCATGTTTTCAGGAAGATCCTGCTGTGGAGGTCATTAGTTAGATTGTTGCCTATGGTTTGAAGACTCATGTTATTTTCTTTATGTGATGTTTTGAGAGATTGATGCAAACAATTTATTTTGGATTTGTTCTAGTATTCATCTTTTGGGTTGTAATAAGTTTAATTTTAAAGTCTTTATTTTATTTTGTTCTATGTAACCTAGTTATAAAGACCCCTTGTCCTCTGGACGAGGCAACATCCCCGGCCCTGATGGGCCTAGGTAGTGGGGTGTTACATGTGTGGCCGTCAGTGAGGGATATTGTTGAGTCTGGACCTTATATATGTATTTACTCTATTGTTTTTGTTATAAAGACTCCTTGTCTAGGAAGCTAGACAAGGCGACAACTGGTGTTAATATACTTCCGCTATTATCTTTAGTAGGGGTGTTACATTCCTAGTGGATTAGTATCAAAATTTCTCCAGAATGGCCTTGGTTTTGCCCAACAAGCCACCCCTAAATTCAATAATAGGTATCGAATACTGGTTACATCATATGTAATTATCGGATCATTAGGTGATTAACATCTGTTAATCTTAAAACTTTTAAGCTAACTCACCTTTACCTCTAATTTTCTTTATGCTTTAGTTATCCCAATTAGGATAAAGAAATTAGTAAAATCCAACTTATTAATCAGGAATTTAAAATTCCATAGCTTGAGCATGCCTAATATCAAGTAGGCTTGGGTTAGCCCAACAACTTGGTCTCGAAAAAGGACTCTTGTTTTTACAATATTAATAGAAGACATTTGGTTTATTATTTTAATTGAGGGATTTGTGATATTTGTGTCTTACACATAGCATGCATAATATCATTGTATCCATACATAGCAAAATAATAACGTAGTTTAGTTATGGACTTAACTATATTAATTACCATAAGCCACGAAGGAAATTAATTGGGCTAATCCTAAGTGTTCATGCATGATATAGGAAGTGATGCGTAAATTTTAGGTATATAAAAACCATTGAATTTAAATCCACCCATAGTTAAGTTTGAATTAAAACATGAATCCCAAAATACACATACGAGTAAGTATACTCATCACAAGTGTAGCATAGGGAATTAATGAGTATCAATCCTCAAAGAATCAAGTACATACTAACCACGTTTTATTCATTGTTTAATCCATAAACTTGATTAATAAACAAATCAAAATAAGAATTAAAAGAAAAACAAAATATATATACAACTCATGGAGAGAAAAACATGTAATTAAATAGTTATTCTCAAAAGTATGACATGAATCATCTAATACTTATCACAACCAATAATTTTCTCTTTATTATAAAGGAATATAAAGAAAAATTCAATCGTTTTCCAAGTCATGAATCCACTTATATAAACTCTACTTCTTTCCCAATCCATGGAATTACTATCTTTTGATTAAATTAGCAGATTTCCCAATCAAACCAGCATAACCAAAACATGCATTAAACTCAATTCCTCATAAAGATGAAATTACCTAATGACCTTTTACTCTATGTGAAATCAACTAATTTTTGATCACTTTAGTCCGTTAAGCTTAACTTTATTTCCTAAGTCCATTAAGATTTGACAAATACAAAATTAATGCAATGAACTCCTAACATCATTTCCCAAGTCAATTAGAAGAAAACACATCAATAACCAATAATAACAAGTAATCAAATACCAAGGAAATAATTTATTAATCAAAGATTAAATAAATTCAAAATCATAAATTCAAGAATAATATCCAAGTACAATTAAAGAATTAAACTCATCGTTGTTCAAGAAAAAGAAAACAAAGGAAAGAGATAAATACTCATAGACAAGCTTTTTAATTTTCAATGAAAACTCCCCCTAAAATCAATGCCACTTGAGTAATAAATTTCTCTACAGAAAAATATTAATGGTGCACTCTAAAAAATATGTCTAAGTCTCCACATTCAGCACACTTATTTCTAATGTAAATAGCCTTTATTTATAGGCCTACAAGTTTACTAAAAATCCTAAAACCAAAAAGGAGTAATTTCCTAACATAATTTTAAATAAAAAACAGAAAGCCGCCGACTTAAATTGTGAAAAGAATTGGCAACTTGGTTTGTTGTAGTTTTGCACTGAAGAAACATTCTTGTGGAAGCTTTATTTATCAAAGCCATAAAAGAAATAAGGAAATTGCACTTCTCAATGATGTCGGCTAACCTAAGTTGACTTCCCAAGACTAAGCAACCGAGCTTCTTCTTTTTCTTTTACTTATTTTCCAAGCTGCGAACTGAGCCTAGGCGAACCAAGCCATAAAGCCTTCTTTCGCTTCTTTCTATCGAGCTGCCAAATCTAAGCTGAAACTTAATTTCTTGTTGAATCGGCTCACTCGAGTAGAATATCTCAGCCGCCGAGCCTACTGAAGCCATCTCCTTTCTTCTATCTTCTTCTTACGTGCGGCTTAGCCAAGCCACTGAGATTTTCTTCTTGTTGCATCCTCCCCATGATCCTCTACATCCTCCACATGATGGTTATGTTGGAATATATGCCCTTTAGATTAATTTTCTAATGTAATTTATTAATAAAAAAATTTATTCTCAAAATTTATCTATGAATGTACATTTTATTTGTACATGATTTTCGTTTGGAAATGACCTATTGTGTTTAAGTAAGTGATCCATGCGAATGGTGATCTTTCACAGTAAGGTATGCATCACGGGTTACTTAACACATAAATGTTTGTTCTTAATCGATTGATGAGAATGGGAATCTCATCATGTTTAGGTTATGGTGCTATAAATTCCAAATGGGGAATGGCTTACCTTTAGCCAGTGAGTAGTCCCCTCACTTTATAGCATGAGCATATTTCGAATACGTAGAACAGGACCTGTAATAGTGGTTTCTAAAAGTACTATTTAGAAGAAACCCAGACTATTACTGCTACAGTATGGACTAATACTCTACTGCTTGAGTAAGAGTTGGTGGTCTGACAAAGCTGGAAGCATATATTTTGATATATTGTAGTTGAGATTCTTTCGTAGAGTAATATGCTTGTATGTTAGATTTATGTGACTAGTTAATGAAAATAAACTTGTACAAGATAGCTTCTGCGTTATATTGCCCCTTGTGACTGTTCAATTAATTTAATTATCCAGGGTCCTGGAGAACATGACTTGGATGTTTACTTTAGGGTAGCTCCTTTGGAAAGTGAAAACATTGTAGGAGTTATATATCATTGGACTAGAGGTCTAAGGATGGTAAATGTCTATTAGAGAGGTGTTAGTACACTCTTTTTCTCTAAATGCATGGCGATGCGTAGAGGGGTATTTTAGTCATTACACCTGTAGGTCGAAGACCTTGCTTACGCAGCATTGTCCTTAGGGTCAATATTTCTTTATGGTGATATTAGAAAATATTTAAAATGCAAAATATAACTATTTATATAGCAGGGGTATTTTAATCATTTTAATAGCCAATGCGATGTGTCTTTTAGTCCTTGGAATGACCCTTAAGTCCTGACAGATTTGGGTTAAATAATTGGTCCTGATAATTATAGGTTCCATTTTATTTTATTTAAGTAGTTTAATTTATTATTGGACTAGAATAAAATAAAAGGGCTGAGAGAGAGTATAGATTTTATCTAGTTTAATTGGTTAATTAATTATTCATGGCCCAAGACCTAAATTGAATAATTAAAAAATTAATCTACATATAAACTAGATAAAAGGCATGAAATTTTATATTTGTCTATTTAGGCTTATTAATTATTTATTGGACTATTTAATAAAGCCTAAAAAATAAGTAATTGATTCTTTTTATTTATAGGTGTTCAAACCCAAGAGTAAATAATTTTATCTGGTCTAATGAATAAGACCAAGGGTAAAATAAAATTTTAAAAAAATAATTAATTAATTAATTAAAATAAAATAAAAACAACACGGGATGGATCCTGTGTTGTATTGCGTGAGGTCTAACAAAAAGCATGGACTTTTTGTTTAACCCTCTTAGTCTCTCGGTACATTATTTGTATGAAATGAATGCAAATGTATCTAGACTAATAACAAAGAAATAGAGAAGGCAGTACATCTGTGAAGTAAATCCAGAAAGGAAGAAGCTCTCACAGGCTTAGCTAACCCAACTCTTCAAGCTTTCACCGGCAGTGGAACGAGCACCATTTCTGAAGATCAAAGGCTTAGTGTGAATGAGACGTAGTCGACGTTTACAAGGACGTGATCCAATAGCTTCAAGCTTCCTTGTACAAATATCTACTTCAGTGCGAAAAGGGTCATTCAATCATACAGGTAAATTTTTCGTTTTGTTAACATGCTTTCGGTTTGATGATTTTTGCCATTTTAAACCTTCAGGTGATATTAGAACCTTGGTTTGGCAAATGTAGGAAGCATGCTAGGCTTAACTAAAACAAGAAAATATTTGTTTTGGATGAAATTTGTGATCCTTCGTATTTTCTGGTATAGGTAGTTTCACTGTAAGCTTTGCGAGTGGAAGTATAGGAATACTGTATTTTGATTGCTTTCATAGATATCATGTAATCCCAGTGTTTTTAAGGGCATGAGGCAGTTGTTTGGATGAGTTTTGATTGAAAATGGAGGAAAAAATCGTGTCAAGTAGCGTGTGAATCTCAAAGAAAAAACTTGGTGAAAAAGGGTCAAGCCGAGGCAAGTTGAGCCGTTTAAGCCGAGCTAAGCCGCATCTGTGAGAGGAGCGGTGAACCACCGAGCCTCCAAGCTGCACGTCGTGCCACCCTAGCGAGGAAAGCTTTCTCGCGGAAGCCTTAGATTCCTCACGCCGCGCGAGGAAGCCTTCCTTGTGGAAGCCGGCTTCCGTGAGTATGTGCAATGCAAATTTGCATAGCACGGCCAACAATTTTGACAGCGTAGGCACCCACTCGGATTGCTATGATCCGGTGTGGTGGGTGCACTGAACCCGATATAAATTTTTTTTTGTTTTTGTTTTTAGTCCCATACCAGACAAAGTTATTTTTATTGTAATAGTTAATATTCTTTGAATATTTTGCATGAAAAATAATAATAAATATAATTTAGGATTAAACAAGACCATTAATTAATTAATGTATTTAATTCTATTTTTCTGGACACTTAGGTTAAAAGAATAGAAAAGCATGAAAACATTTACAGTTTTCTAGTATGCTTATTTCTTTTTATACTCTATGTGTGCGTTTTCTTGAAGACCAAAGTCTTTGGGAATTTTTGACAAAGAAAAATTTTTTTCTTAAATCAAATGGTTAATTTTAATTCGAACAAAAATTAATTCTTGGTTATTTTCTCAAATGATTTTATCCTTGACATAGAAAATATTTTGAATTTAGATATTTTTCTGAATTAAAATAGAAAACCATTTTTTATTAAATTTTAACAAGAAAAATTATTTTTTGCCAAATTAAACTTGAGATCAAAATATCTCGAAAGTTTTATTGGAAATTTTTGAAATTATTAAGTTTATTAACTTAAATAAAATTAATCCATGAAAAAATTACTCAATGGGTATAAACCTTGATATAGAAATTTTTATAGGTTTAGATATTTTATTTTTTAGTTAAAAGACAACTTAATTGAAATTTTCAAAAGATATTTTTCAAGGAAACCCTTATTTTAAAATACTAAGTAGGAGATGGGTTCCAACGGCCCCACGACTTCCATCATGATCCTCATTAGAGATTGTGGGTCCCTTCATGTCACTCTGTGAGTGAACCCGTATAGGATGAGGATACCACAAGGATTTAGAATTAATGAATGTATGTAATTAATAACCCAGGACACGTACTATGATCGGTCAGCCCACGTTGGAGGTTATAGTGTGAGGAATGTCCATAGGAAATGAGAAAAAACAATCATCCCACGATGGAGTTATCTTATAGATCATTACCTAGAATGAAAATTAATTTGTGGTGGTTAATACACTTAGCTTAGAAAGCTATTCATCTTCCTAAGAAGCTATGTCAGTTTTTCTAAGAGCAAAATTAATCATATTGAAGATAATAGTGACAATATTAACTATTATCAGATTTAATATGAGGATAAAGTTGTAAATTATTTTATTTTTCACAAACTGAGTCTTCTTTTATTTTTAATTTTTCAGAAATGGTTGGTGGAGGTTATTTTAGTCATTTGGTCGTTATTCTCCAAGAGAATAAGCTAACGAGTCCAAATTATGTGGATTGGAAAAGGAACATGGACATAATACACACTGTTGAGGAGTATAAGTATGCCCTCTTTGAAACCTACCCTGTTATTAAGGAGGGTTCCACCACTTAGGAGCACAAGGCTGAGAAAGCATGGAAGAAGGCTAACGAAATGGCTCGATGCTACATGTTGGCCTGCATGTCTAATGTGCTCTAGTCTAAACATAAGCACATGGCCACTGCATATGACATTAGCCAATCAATAGCCACGATGTTCACAGATAAAAGTTGGCCCACAATACAGGAGGCTCTTAGAACGATCATCAACACTATGATGGCTGAGAGAGCATCAGTCAGAGAGCATATGCTCAAAATGATTGCTGCTTTTGAGGAAGCAGAAGTCTTAGGGGCTATTATTGACCCTGAGAGCTAAGTGGACATGTTTCTCGAATCTCTTCCAGGCTCTTTTACTTAGTTTAAGTTAAATTATAACATGAACAAGTTCAACATGAGTTTAACTAGTTAATGAATGAGCTCCAAGTGGTAGAAAAGGTTATGAAGCCACAGTCCAAGGCTATGATTGCTAGGACTTTTTCTTCCAGAATTGGGTCCAAGCCTAGGAAGTTCAAGAAGAAGAAGGGAAACGCACCAGCCCGGCCCAAGAACCAGCCCAATAAACCCAAAGGCAAACGCTTCAAGTGAGGATAGAAGGGACACTGGAAAAAGGAGTGTCCAAAACTTCAGGCCAAGAAAAACTCTACAGATATTGTTCTCTATCTAGAGTCTATTTTAATGGTTGGATCAACTTCTACTTGGATTGTTGATTCTGGTGCCACTGATCATATCTGTAACTCTTTGCAGGGGTTTAGGAAGATAAGAAGACTCCAAAAGGGCGAGCATGGACTACGAGTAGGAAATGGAGCACGAGTATGGGCCCTTGCAATGGGAGAGCTGGATCTTGCTTTTTATTATAATAAAGTAGTTATATTAAAGGATATTTTATATGTACCTGGTTTTAGATAGAATTTGATTTTAGTTGCAAAGTTAATAAGTCATGGATATTCTGTTTCTTTCTATTCTAGTATTACTATTAGTAGAAATGGAGAAGCTTTATGTACAGGGCACATGTATGGAAACTTATTCTTTTTAAATCCTACGAACAATTAAATGAATAATACTCAACCTGAACTTTTAAGGAAGAAGAGAAAGACCAATGTCAATAACTCATATATTTGGCATCTAAGGTTGGGTCATATTAACTAAACCAGGATTTCGAGATTAATCCATGATGGGCCCTTGAACTTATTAAGATTGGAAAGTTGGCCTCAGTGTGAATCCTGTTGTATGGAAAAAATAACCAAAAGGCCATTCACCTAAAAAGCTAATAGAGCCAAGAAGATATTGGGTCTTGTTCATACTGATGTGTATGGTCCTTTGTCTACACAAGGTAGAGGGGGTTTTGAGTACTTCATCACTTTCATGAATGATTGTTCAAGGCTTGGTTATGTCTACCTGATGAGGTGCAAATCTGACTCTTTTGACAAGTTCAAAGAGTTTAAGGCTGAAGTGGAGCGTCAGACAGGTAAACTGATCAAAACCTTACAATCGGATGGTGGTAAATAGTACCTCTTCAGTGAGTTCAAGGATTACATGGTACATCATGGGATAACATCACAGCTCTCTGCACCGGGTACACCCCAGTTGAATGGAGTAGCTGAGAGAGAGAACAGGACATTAATGGAAATTGTTTAAAGCATGATGTCTCATACTACTCTTCCGGTCACTTTTTGGTGATATACTTTGGAAACAGTAGCATACATTCTGAACTTGGTGCTTTCCAAGTCAGTGCTTAGGATATATTATGGGATGTAGACTGGGCGTAAGTTAAGTCTAAATCATTTCAGGATATAGGGTTGTCTAGCTTATGTACTGATTAAGGGAAACAAGCTAGAACTAAGGTCAGAATTGTGCTACTTTGTTGGGCATCCAAAAGGGACAAAAGGTGGTTACTTTTATCATCCCAAGGAGTAGAAAGTATTGGTAAGTACTAGTGCTAGATACCTGGAGGATGGTCAAAGTACTTCCACTAAAGGTTCAACAAGGTTGGAACTCGAGGAGAAGTTATCTTCGGAATCAACTTCTTTAGATCTAATTATGGAACAAGAAAAGGCACAGCCTCAAAAACCTATGCAAACGGAGCTTCGTCATAGTGGGAGGGTATTTAGAGTTCTAGAAAGATGGACATAAGAGGCTTTTGAGCTGGTTTCTAACCATCAGGATCAAGATCCCACTAGATACGAGGAGACTATTGCTGTTGCCAATGCAAATCTATAGCATGAAGCAATGAAAGCCAAGATTGAGTCTATGTACTTCAATCAGGTGTGGGAGCTTGTAGCTTCACCTGAAAGGATAAAATTCATTAGGTGTAAGTGGCTATACAAGAGGAAGAGGGGAGTGGATAGGAAGGTAGAAACCTTTAAAGCTAGGTTGGTGGTGAAAGGATATACTCAGAAAGAGGGAATCGATTATGATGAAACCTTTTCCCTGGTAGCCATGCTTAAGTCTATCCGTATCCTCCTTACCATTACATGTCATTTCAACTATGAGATATGGCAAATGGATGTCAAGACGGTATTTCTTACTGATCATCTTAATGAAGACATCTATATGTCCTAACCGGAAGGTTTTATTGCCAAAGGCCAGGAACATATGGTTTGCAAACTTAAGAAGTCCATTTATAGTCTTAAATAAGCATCTAGAACATGGAACATTAGTTTTGATGAGATTGTAAAGTCTTACAGTTTCATTCAAAATGAGAATGAACCCTGTGTGTACAAGAAATTGGAAGGCATAAATGTCGTTTTTTTTATCCTATATATGGATGGCATCCTGCTTATTGGGAATGATGTAGAGACATTGTCATCTACTAAGGTTTAGCTGTCTAGTCAATTTAGTATGAAGGACGTGGGAGAAGCCAGTTATATTCTCGGAATTAAGCTTTTTAGAAATAGGAAGTAGAGAATGTTAGGATTATCCCAAATGACATATATTAATAAGATGCTGGCTAAGTTTAGCACAGACTCATGCAAGAGAGCTCTAATCCCTTGCAGACATAGGTTATCTTTTTATTCTAAGGATTGTCCTAAGTCTCGAGAGGAAAAAGACAGAATGAGTAAGATTCCCTACGCTTCGACTATGGGGAGTTTCATGTACACCATGTTGTAGATTAGGCCAAATATATGCTTTGACTTTAGCTTAGTTAGTATATATCAGTCAAACCCTGGGGAGGTTTGTTGACAAGCTGTAAAGCATATTCTCAAGTACCTCAATGGTACGAAAGATTCTATGCTGGTTTACAGGGCTGACGACTTAGTTCCTACTGGATACACAGACTCAGATTTCCAAGTAGATAAGAAAGAGAGAAAATTCACAAGTGGATATTCCTTCACCTTGTCTGGATGAGCTATTTCATAGAGGAATATCAATCAATCTTATATTGCTGACTCAACCATGGAAGCTAAGTATGCGGCAGCTTTAAAAGCATCTAAGAAAGCAGTCTAGCTCCGGAAGTTCCTTTCAGAACTTGGAGTTGTGCCACACATGGACAGACTGAGTGTGGTGTATTGTGACAACTCTGGAGTAGTCTCTCAATCCAAAGAACCCAGGAACCACAAGAAGGGGAAGCACAACTGGAGGAAGTACCACATGATCCGGGATTTCATTAAGAGATAGGAAATTGTAGTGGAACAGATAGCCTCGGAGAACAACCTAGAAGATCCCTTCACCAAGCCTTTGGCTGAAAGAGTCTTCAAGAGATAATTAGATGCCATAGGGGTAGGCATCAACGGGCTTTCTTAGTCTTAGAGTGCAAGTGGGAGATTGTTGGAATATATACCCACTAGACTAATTTTCTAATGTTATTTATTAATAAAAGAATTAACTCTTAAAATTTATTTGTGAATTTAAATTTTATTCGTGCATAATTTTTATTTGGAAAGGACCCATTGTGTTTAAGTAAGTGGTCCATGTGAATGGTGGTCTTTCATAACAAGGTATGGATCACGGGTTACTTAACACATAAATTTTTGTTCTTAATCGATTGATGAGAATGGGAATCTCATCATATTTAGGTTATTTTGTTATGAATTCCAAATAGGGAATGGCTTACCTTTAGCCAGTAAGCAGCACACTCACTTCATAGTATGAGCGTATTTCGAATACGTAAAACAGGACCTGTAATAGTGGTTTCTAAAAGTACTATTTAGAAGAAACCCAAACTATTACTACTATAGCGTGTTCTAATACTCTACCGCTTAAGAATGAGTTGGTTGTCTAACGAAGCTGGAAGCATATACTTTGATATATTATAGTTAAGGTTCTTTTGTAGAGCCGATATACTTGTATGTTGGGTATATGTAACCAGTTAGTTAAGACAAATTTGTACAAGATAGCTTCTGCACTATATCGTCCCTTGTGACTATTCAAATTATCTAATTATATAGAGCCTTGGGAAACATGACTTGGTGTTTACTTTAGGGTAGCTTTCTTGAAAAAGAAAGCAGTCCAGGAGTCGTGGATTATTGGACTAGAGGTCTAAGGATGGCAGATGTCTATTAGAGAGGTGTTAGTACACTTTTCCTCTCTAAATGCACGACGATGCGTAGAGGGGTATTTTAGTCATTACACCTATAGGTCTAATACTTTGCTAATGTAGCATTGTCTTTAGGGTCAATATTTTCTTATGGTGATATTAGAAAATATTTAAAATGCAAAATATAGCTATTTATATAGTAGGGGTATTTTGGTCATTTTAATAGCCAATGCAACGTGTCTTTTGGTCCCCGGAATGGCCCTTTAAGTCCTAACAGATATAGGCTAAGGAACTGGCCTTGATAATTATGGGTTTTATTTTATTTAAGTAGTCTAATTTATTATTAGACTAGAATAAAAGAAAAGGCCTAAGAGAGAGTATATATTTTATCTAGTGTAATTGGTTAATTAATTATTCAGGGCCCAAAGCCTAGATTAAAAAATTAGAAAAGTAATCTAGATATAAACTAGATAAAAGCCATGAAGTTTTATATTGGTCAATTTGAACTAATTAATTATTTATTGGGTTATTTAATAAAGCCCAAAAAATAAATAATTGAGTCTTATTATTTATGGGTGTTCAAACCCAAGAGTAAATAATTTCATCAGCCCAATGAATAAGTGATAGAGCCTAAATTAGACATATATTTCCTAGTTATTATAGCTATTTTGTAATACCTTTTGTTCAATAACTGGTCATATTCCTTCATATTTGAGATTTTACCCTTGAAAATGTATTTTGTGTATCATTTCAGATTTTAGGGGTAAAATATAACAAAAATGTTGCAAAACAGAACAGAGGCAGCACCGGCCAGGACAGGGGAACCGGCGCTGGCCATGTGTTGCTAGCAGGCACTTCGAGGCGACGAAAAACAAGTGAAACAGAGCAGAACAGAACCAAACCGGTGCCGGCTAGGAGGCCAGAGGCGGTACCGGTTGCACTCTGGAAAGGTTGGCACGAAAATTAAGAAAAATTAATGAACGATTGGAGAGACAAAACACAACTGGCACCGGCCCTGGGCTGGAGGCTGCGTCGGTCGTGCCCTAATATTGAGGCAGTGCCTCAATTTTCGTGCACAATTTTTGACAATTTGCAGAGTTTTAGTATTTTCCTAATTCTAGTCGGCCATAAACCCTAGAAGAACAAAATTAGGCACTTCTAAAGCCTATAAATAAAGGGAAAACACAGGAGAAAATAGAGGATTCAGAGATCATAACAGAAAATCACTCAACTTAAGGAGGAATTCTTTAGTTTAGGAGGATTGTGCAAGAAGGTCTATAAAGGAAGAAGAACGAGGCTTGTGTATGAGTGTTTTCTTTTACTTTTGTTTTCTTTTTCTTGAACAATGATGTGTTAATTGTTTTATCGTAATTTGACATCGTTTAGGTATTCATAATTGTTAGAGTTACTTTGATCTTTTGATTAATTGATTATTATTCTAGGTATTTAATTACTTGAGCTGATTATGAGATTAATTGGTTGTTTCTTTCTATTAACTTGCTTGACCAAAGCGGTTGATAGTGGTCTCAATTGATTGATTTCATATTTGTTGTCTATTAACTTGTTTGACCAAAGAGGTTAATTGTTAAGAACTGGGTAATTAAAGACTAATTAATGTCTGCCAAACAAATGATTCTAGTTTCATGTTTTAAGTTTGCCTGACCACAGAAATTTAATCAAGGATTGTGTTTAATGCATATTTTGGGTGAATTAGTTGAGATTGACCATGTGATGCTAATTTATCTAAAAGATAGTGATTTCATGGATTGACCAAAGAAGTGAATTTATCTTAATTCTTCATGATGCCAGGAGAATGATTAGTTATGATGATGATTAGGTACTTTAAGGTCATGTTTGTCAGAATAATGGTTTAGGTTACATAATTCTCCATCCTTGACATGTATATATTATTTTATTTTATTTTTCTTTTTATTTCTTTTCCACTTTATTGAGTCGGTTAAACAATGAAAGAAAAGTGATTAATACATACTTGTTCCTAGAGGATCGACACTCGTTTTAACCCTATACTATGCTTAATGATGAGTACGCTTGCTCATATGTGTAATTTGGGATTAACGTTTTAATTTAAACTTGTTGGAAATGGGCTTATTGTTATATGATTTTTATACCTAAATCTATACGCATCAAGTTTTTAGCGCCATTGCTAGGGAACATTATCATGAAAGCTCGGATTTCATTGATTTAACCATGGTTATATGTTCATATGTCTATATGTAAATATGTAAATATGTATATATGTATTTATGTATATACATTCCTTGTATGAAGAGGTGCCATATTTTGTTGTTTGTATAATTGTATTTTAATTTCACTATATGTTGTAAATATGTAAATAGGTAGATACATGTTCATAATAACTAACTTGTCTTTGTATGTTTGTGTATACTGTATACTTAGTTATTTAATTTTACTAACCTAATGTTATTTTAGAATATGTGTAATCTTTGTATTCTGAATTGGATGATTTTTACATCTATAATTTTGAGTCAATACTAACTCTTCTTGTTTTCAGGTTTGGGCTTTTGGCTAACACGATATTTTTGACGGACTGAATTTATTTGTTTATTTATTTACAATCTTTAATCTTAGTTTAATATTTAATTTAGGAATTCATGGTCCTGCATTCAATCAGGATAGTTTTTAGTTGTCAAAAAAAAAAAAAAAAGAGTGTTAGTGTATTAGTAGAATTACAAGCTCACAATGATGTTTTTAGTGAGACGTCATTAGAAGCATTAGTGAAATCTTTTGTTGTCAATACAAATTCATCTATTTAGGGGCATAAAGAAGCTTCCCAACGATTGTGAGATCAAAGGAAACAATTTTTTAAGATTGTTGAGGAGACTCATGAGTTCAGGCTAGCCCGCACAATTGACCATGGAAAAAAAGAGAGGCTATGAGGGACAATTGCATGATGTGGCAAGAAAGATATTTGATTCTACTCTATGTGCTCATAATTCTAATATTTCTTTGTCACAGGATTTCTTAGGTTCTTCTCACTTCTTGGAGAACAATGGTCCCAATGATGATGTATGGAGTTTAACATGCTTGAAGAGGTTGGATTTATCATTCATTCTAAGAAACCCTTTGAGGATGCTGACGAATTCTACCCTTCACCTAATTCAATGGGAGGTAACTTAGTTTTTGTAGAAGCATTGAAAAGTATGGATTTCCCTGTCCCATCTTTAAGAACTTACATACTAAGTTTAAAGGGGAATTTTAATTGTAAAAATTCTTTTGAAGGGCTAATTAGTGATTTCACGTTCGATGCATTCTTTAGAAACCATGTGCACTTATATGTTGACAAAAATATTTGTGTGTCTAAAGAAAGGTTAGAGACATAGGTTTATGTGTTTTGCTTTAGTGAAAAAAAAAAATATTTTCATAAACCTTCTATTTTTCAAAAACCTCTCTTCATTCTACATTCATCATGCCTATCTTATATTTTAAGCTTTAATTTCTTTTCAAAAGGTTTGATGAGGAAGCATGATGAGTGTAAAGAGTTTTTTTTTTATTTTATTTTTTATTTTAGTCTTTTTCTTTAGTTTGTTTTCTTTTATTTAGGTAAGTTTTTATTATTATTTTTCTTCTGCTTTTATTTGTGTTTTGGTTTTAAAAGAATAAAGTCCTCTTAGACAAGCCCATCTCTTTACCTCAAGTTTGGATATCTATTGAAGCATTATTACACTTGGGAAGTATTACTTAAACTTTCTAACTCATTATTATTTTTGGTCCCTTTGGAGATGCCTTCTTGTGCTTATTTTTTGCTAATGAAGACATTGTCTAACTTCAGTGTGGGGGAGTGGTTTGGTGATATACTTTGTCTAAGTTTTTTTCAATTATCTTGGTGTTTTCTTTGTATTGAGCTACTTTGGAATATTTTGAAATTGAGAAAATTATTTATTTTGAGCACTAAGTATGGAAGTATTTTCTTTCTCCCCGTTTCCCCTTTATTTTCGGTCTCACGGCAATATTTCCTTGCTCTATTTGTTTGGCCATTGAGGACAATGTCCAGTTTAAGTGTGGGAGAGTGGTTAGGATGAGAATTCTTCCAGGCTTCATTTTTCTATGCTTCATTCTTCTTGAAATTCTTCTTTGAACAACCTTTTTGAGAAAAAATTTTCAAAAAATTTTCTGATTTTGTGAGCTTTCAAGATGTATTTTTAATGCATGTCTTTGTACTAGATCATAGAGTATATGTTCTATATCATTTGTAGCCTATGCATGACTTTTTGCACGCACTTTGACTAAGTAGTTCTTGATCAAATGCTTTAAATTGTTCTTAAACCTGTTTTTACGCTAAAATTCATCGAGCATTCTAGAACTTATTTGAATACCTCTCGAGGCAAAATAAGAAAGACTTTCATGATTTAACTTAGGGATGACGGTAATAGGCCTTCTTTGGATAGTTTGAGCTTTTCAAGACAACCTATTTTATATTATCCCTAAGGTCTATTTTGAGCCTAAATTGTTAATTTCTTTCGTAAAACCCATTGTCATACTTTGTCCATTACTTCTTTCTGAGATTTTGATAATTCTTCCAAATCTTTGATTGCTCTTGATGGATGAAAGTACAAGTAGACAAATAGTGAGGAAAAATACTTATGTAAAGGTTATGACTTGTTACTTTCAGTCATGCATCATGTGTTGAGATGGAATTATGAAAAGAGAAAAAGAGGAAGATAAAGAAAGAGTGAACAAAAAGCTGTTAGAAAATGTTGAAAGAAAAGAAATTGAGAAACAAACAAAAGCAGCTTTTGAAAAGAAGAGGAGAAAGAAAAAGAGAAGAATGGGCATAGGAAGAAAGTTGGAATGAAAATTGCTGAAATTTTTTATACTCTTGTGCAAAATGAATGATGAGTTAAGAATTATTGAAAAAAAAGAATGCAAGATTTGCTTGAACTGCTATAGTTGCTATACAAGGTTATAGGTTTTGATTGATTTTGGGATAGGAGAGAAAGAAGAGTTTGGAATTTCTTGGTACATTTGGTTTATCCTTTTCTTGCAAACTCATCCTTTTTTATATTTGATTTTCCTATATCCTATGTTTGAAAGCTACATTACAAACCCTTTAGCTTTACATTACAAGCTTAAAAGTCTTACTTGACCTAAGTAGAATCATGATATGTCTCGAATTAGTGGAGAGAGTATATGAAAAGTAAGCTTATGGAATGCATATTCTTTTTGAACTAAATTCTTTCCAATGGTTTGAGAATATTGTTAAGTACTGAGATGGTTTTGGTAGTCACTACTCACTTACAGAAGTCTTGCATTTGTTATGAAAGGTATCGTAGCATATGTTTTGTTGTCTTGAATAAAGAAAGCATTAGAGATATTATTTTGATAGTAATTGAGTGATTTTGTGAAACCTGGTGTTTTTCCTATTTATCTTTGATACTTTGCTTGAGGACAAGCAAAGAGTTAAGTGTGGCAGAATATGATAGAGCTTAAATTAGTCATATATTTCCTAGTTATTTGAGGCTATTTTGTGATATATTTTGTTCAATAATTGGTCATATTCCTTCATATTTGAGATTTTACCATTGGAAAGGTATTTTGTACATTACTTTAGATTTTAGGAATAAAATAAGACAAAAACATTGCAAAACAGAACAGAGACAACACCGGCCAGGACAAGGAAACCGGCACCGGCCATGTGCTGCTGGCATGCACTTCGAGGCGATGAAACACTGGTGAAACAGAGTAGAACAGAACCAAACCGGTATCGACTAGGAAGCCAGAGGCATGCCGACTACACTCTGAAAAGGTTGTCGTGAAAATCAAGAAAATTGACGAACGATTAGAAAGATAGAACACAACCAGAGTCGGCCCTAGGCCGGAGGCGGCACTGGCTTTGCCCTGATGCTGAGGTGGTGCCTCGATTTTTATGCACAATTTTTGACAATTTGTAGAGTTTTAGTATTTTCCTACTTCTAGTTGGCCATAAACCCTAGAGGAACGAAATTAGGCACTTCTAAAGCCTATAAATAAAGGGAAAACACAAGAGAAAAGGGAGGATTCGAAAATCATATCAAAAAATCACTCAACTTAAGGAGGAATTCTTTAGTTTAACGAGGATTGTGCAAGAGGGTCTACAAAGGAAGAAGAACGAGGCTTGTCTATGAGTGTTTTCTTTTACTTTTGTTTTCTTTTCTTGAATAATGATGTGTTAATTGTTTTAATGTAATTTGACATCGTTTAGGTATTCATGATTGTTAGAGTTACTTTGATATTTTGATTAATTGATTATTATTCTGGGTATTTAATTACTTGAGCTGATTATGAGATTAATTGGTTGTTTCTTTCTATTAACTTGCTTGACCAAAGTGGTTGATGGTGGTCTCAATTGATTGATTTCATACTTCTTGTCTATTAACTTACTTGACCAAAGAGGTGAATTGCTAAGAATTGGGTAATTAATGACTAATTAATGTATGCCAGACTAAGGATTCATTGGTTAGTTTCATGTTTTATGTTTGCCTGACCACGGATATTTAATCAAGGATTATGTTTAATGCATCTTTTGGGTGAATTAGTTGAGACTGACCGTGTGATCCTAATTTCTCTAGAAGATAGTGATTTCATGGATTGACCATGGAAGTGAATCTATCTTAATCCTTCATGATGCCAAGAGAATGATTAGTTATGATGATGATTAGGTACTTTAAGGTCATGTTTGTCAGAATAATGGTTTTAGTTATATAATTCTCCATTATTGACATGTATATAATATTTTATTTTATTTTCCTTTTTATTTATTTTTCACTTTATCGAGTCAGTTAAATAATAAAAGAAAAGTGATTAATGGATATTTGTTCTTGGAGGATTGACACTCGTATGAACCCTATACTATGCTTAATGATGAGTATGCTTGCTCATATGAGTAATTTGGGGTTAATGTTTTAATTTAGACTTGATTGGGAATGTGCTTATTGGTATGTGATTTTTATACCCAAATCTATACGCATCAATAAGACCAAGGGTAAAATAAAATATAATTAATTAATTAATTAATTAAAATAAAATATATATAACACGGATGGATCCCGTGTTGTTTCGCGTGAGGGATGACAAAAAGCATAGGCTTTTTGTTTGACCTTCTTGGTCTCTCTTGGTACATCATTTGTATGAAATGAATGCAAATGTATCAAGACTAATAACAACGAAATAGAGAAGGGAGTATGTCTGTGAAGTAAACCCCGAAAGGAAGAAGCTCTCATAGGCATAGCTAATCTAACTCTTCAAGCGTTCACCGGCAGTGGAACGGGCACAATTTCGGAAGATCAAAGGCTTTGCGTGAATGAAACGCCATCGACTTTTACAAGAACGTGATCTAATAGCTTCAACTATCCTTGTATGGACATCTACTTCTGTGCCAAATGGGTCATTCAATCACAGAGGTAAATTTTTCATTTTGTTAGCACACTTTCGATTTAATGATTTTTGTCATTTTAAACCTTTAGTTTATTCTACTTTTTCCTTTTTTTTTTTGTTTTTCTTTCAGTGGCCTACGAGCTGCATTTATTTTCTTTTGTCCTTTTTGTCTTTTGTTGAGCCACTAAGTCACCAAGCCGTAGCTTGCTTTCTTGAAGCCTTTCACGATTCAATTAATCCTCCCAGGATTTTGCTGCTATTTTCTTTTCTTTCTCTAATTTCGATTTCCAATTTAGCTCATCTACTTCGTCTCTTCTTTTTTTCTCTTCTGCTGTATCCAGCTGCAGACTTGGCCCGTTTTCCAATTTTCTTCCAAATTCACCTTATTTTTTGCATAAAATCATAGAAAAATATTTTTATAAGTAAAATATCAAATAGGAAGGAATATGACTAGTTATTATATAAAAAGTTTATCAAATTAGCCTCGAACAACAAGGAAAATAGTGATGATTTTAGCCCCTATCACATACCCCCACACTTGAATCTTTGTTTGTCCCTAAGAAAAGTACAAAACAAAGCACACAAAACAATTTATTTCTTCTCACATTCATCCATAACAAAGCCATAATTTCCTTCCCAACCTTAAATATAAAATTCTCATTCACTCACCCTTAAGAAAAAAAAAACAAATCCTTTTAAACTCATGCATTACATCAAATATATCAAGAACCTCAAAATTAAGTTAAACAAGTTTATACTTTAGTCTAAGAAAATTATTTCACCCATCAAGCCAATACATAGATAACACAAATCATACAAGTCAAGTTGTTTAACCACTTCAAAACTCATAGCATCAAATTTGCAAAACTCTAAGCAGCAAAATAATGAGAAACTCATGTTTTTTTTTCTTTCATCATTTTTTGTTTCAATCACTCTCGCTTCTTTGTTTTTAGACTCATGTGTGTGAATATTACCCTCATGCACCATATTGGCCCCTAACATTTTTTCTTTTTTTGAGAATTAGCCTCAAGAAAATGTGATGCTTCTTGTTTCTTCTCTTCCACTAACCTTATTGGCCCCTTTAAGAAATTTCCTAATGAGATAAGCATTTGCTTTCCAAATAAAATAAACATTTGTTTTCCACTCAAATTTTTTTCATTCTCACAAAAAGATAAAATGCACTGCCTTTTTTCCAATTCTTACCATCCTTATTCACAACTCTAAGTTAAACAAATTAAAAAGCCATGAATCAAGAAGTAATCAACAACTCTTCTCATATTTCATCACATCGTCCATATCCAAACAAGAAAAGTAGAATAAAATTCAAGTATTAAAATATAACCAAGATTAACTTATATTGCCAAGACTTAACATATTCAACTTAATACATAATTTTACTCAATAAAATCCAGCCAATTTGAATGACAAAATCATATCCAAAGTGAAAATGAAAATCATAACCCTATCATGGGAAAAACAATTTCATACCAAATTTAAGATATTTCTAAAAAAAAAAATTCACTTGAGAAAATATTAAATCCCTCCACCATACTTAAATTAGACATTGCCCTCAATAGCCTAAAATGTCACAATAAAGCATAGCCAAAGGACCAAAAATGTAAAGAGGGAAAAGAAAATAATGCTCCTAAAGGCAGATTAGGTCCAAGTAAAGTAAGTACCCGTCAACCTTCAAAAAGTTGGAAGAATTATTGCTAGGAGAGAATGGTGAATAAACCTACAAAAAGAAAGAAAAAAAAAACACACCAAATAAAAGTATAAAAAGAAATTTAAAAAAATGGTCCTACAAAAATTAAAACATACCTACAAATTTTTTTAAAAATGAAATATAAAAAAGAATTCTAGAAATGCATACAAGCTTGGAAAACTAAAAAAAAAAAAAACAACTGGTGAAGAGGAATAAAGAAGAAGAAATGGAAAAGCAAAAGAAAAAAGAAATCGGGAACAACAAAGAAAGAAAAAGTAAAAGAAAGGAGAAAGTGAAGAAAATGAAATAAACAAAAGAAAAGGAAAGGAAACATCCTTGGGAGGATGTACATCCATACCACGGTGCAACACAAAAAAAAAAAAAACAAAACAAAACAAAAACAAAAACAAAAACAAAAACAAAACAAGTCACGGCTCACACAAGACAAATATATATATATATATATATATATATATATATATATATATATAGTGTGTATGTATTTAACCACAAAGTAACATTACAACATAAAAGACATCAAGCCAATATGAACATTTTTTTCATTTCCCAGGCTTCCCTTTTTTTTTATTTTTTATAAAGCAACATGAACATGCTTTGAAAAATAAAAAAATAAAAAATAAAATTACAAAATAATGTACAAGGAAATAATAACCTAAATACAACAATATATTTTGCAATTAATTACAATGTCACTTATTATTAATATCAACACAAAAATTAAAAACAAAAATTAAAGTAACAATACAACATTTTTTTCCGTTTTTTTTTTCTGAAAATAGTATACCAAAAATTTTTTTAAGCAATAAAAGAAACAAAACAGTTACAAGCAAACAAAAGAATTATTGTACACTGATATAACACATAAATTACTACTAATTAATATTACAACTCTTGTTACTATTATTATTATTATTATTATTATTATTATTATTATTATTATTATTATTATTATTATTATTATTATTATTATTATTATTATTATTATTATTATTATTACTACTACTACTACTACTATATGGAATACTTAAACTATCATAATAATACTAAGAAAATAAATACAACAATATATTCTAATTACAAAGTACAAGTACAAATACTATTATTGATAGTATTACTAATATGAAATATTTAACAACTAATAAGAAAAAAAACAACAGCAACAAAAGAAAAAAAACATGAAAAAATAAAAAACAAAAGAAATGGCTTCATGACATGAACAAAAGAAAAACAATCAAAAGGGAAAAGGGAAAAGTGAACATCCTTAGGAGGATGTTGAACACTCGTGGGAGGATGCAAGAAAAAGAAGATGGTTTTATGGGTTCAGTTAGCCTTTTTTTTTTTTTTTTTCGATTAAAAACTTTTTTTCTTCTGTTCGTTTTCTTCTTCTTTTTTTTTAGACAAATAAATAAAATCAATCCTAAATGAATGCATGAATACATTATAAAACAAAATCAAAATAAAAAAATATTTTTTGTTTTAATATAAAAACAAAATAGATACATAAATAAAAATTATTCCTAAGTTGCACAATACATGTAAAATAAGAATGAAAAAAATTAAAAATTAAACTAAAATTTAAAATTATAAAATAAATTCAGTCTAAAATATCGTGTCAGCAAAAATCCAAACCTGAAAATTAAAAGAGTTAGTATTGACTCAAAATTATAGACGTAAAAACCATCAAATTAAAATTACAATTAGTGCACATATTTCACATTAACATTAAGTTAGTAAAATTAAATAACTAAATATACAATATATTCAGACATATATTTACCTCTTTACATATTTTTACATGGTTGAATCAATGAAATCCAAGCTTTAATGATTTTGTTCCCCGACAATGGAGCCAAAACTTGACGCAAATATTATGGGTGTATAAAAATAATTGAATTTAAATCCATCTCTGAGTCAAGTTTTAATTAAAACATTAATCCTAAAATACATATCTGAGCAAGTATACTCATTGCAAGCATATCATAAGGAATTAATGAGTATTGATCCTCAAAGGAACAAGTACACATTAATCACTTTTCATTCATTATTTAACCTATACACTAGATTGATAAAGAAATAAAAATAAACAAAATATATATACAACTCATGGAGAGAAAAACATGTAACTAAATAGTTTTTCTCAAAAGTATGACATGAATCATCTAATACTTATCACAACCAATTATTTTCTTAGTATCATAAAGGAATATAAAGAAAAATTCAATCATTTCCTAAGACATGAATTCACTTATATAAACTCCACTTATTTCCCAATCTATGAAATTACTATCTTTTGATTAAATTAACTGATTTTCCAATTAAACCAACATAACCAAAACATGCATTAAACTCAATTCCTCATAAACATAAAATTACCTAATGTTCCTTTGATCTAAGTGAAATCAAATAATATTTGATCACTTTAGTCCTTTAACCTTAACTTTGTTTCCTAAGTCCATTAAGATTTGACAAATACGAAATCAATGCAATGAACTCCTAACATTGTTTACCAAGACAATTAAAAGAAAATACATTAATAACCAATAATAACAAGTAATCAAATACCAAGGAAATAATTAATTAATCAAATATTAAATAAAATCATAATTATAAATCCCAGAATAATCTCCAAATACAATTAAAGAATTAAACTCATCGTTGTTCAATAAAAATGAAACAAAGGAAAAAGATAAATACTCAAAGACAAGTTTTTCAATTTCCATTGAAAAATTCCCCCAAAATCAATGTTTCTTGAGTAATAAATTTCTCTAGAGAAAAATATTAATGGTGCACTTTGAAAAATATGTCTAAATCTCCACATTGAGCACACTTATTTCTAATGTGAATAGCTTTTATTGATAGGCTTACAAGTTTACTAACAACCATAAAACCAAAAAGGAGTAATTTCCTAATAGAATTTTAAATAAAAATATAGAAAGCCACTGAGTTAATTTGTGAAAAGAATTGGCAACTTGGTTTGTTGTAGTTTTGCACTGAAGAAACATTCATGCGGATGCTTAATTTGTCAAAGCCGTTGAAGAAATAAAGAAATTGCACTTCTTAATGAATTCGGCTCACCTGAGCAGATTTATTGAAGACCAAGCCACCGAGCTTCTTCTTTTTCTTTTACTCATTTTCCAAGTCGCGAACTGAGACCAAGCCAACCAAGCCATAAAGCTTTCTTTCGTTTCTTTCTATCGAGCCACCAAAGTCGAGTCGAAACTTGCTTTCTTGTTAAATCAGCTCACCCTATCCAAATCTTTGAGCTGTCGAGCCTACCTAAGCCATCTCATTTCTTGTGTCTTCTCCTTGCATGCAGCGTAGTCGAGCCTCCAAGACCTTCTTGTTGCATCCTCCCCATGATGCTGTACATCCTCCACATGATATTTATGCTACTTTTAGCTTTTGTTTTTTTCTTTCAGCGGCCTATGAGCTTCATTTATTTTCTTTTGTCCGTTTTGTCTTTTGTTGAGCCACTAAGCCACCGAGCCATGGCTTGCTTTCTTGAAGCCTTTCATGATTCAATTAATCCTCCAAGGATTTCATTTGCTATATTCTTTTCTTTCTCCAATTTTGGTTTCCAATTTAGCTCCTCTTTTTCGTCTCTTCTTTATTTCTCTTCTATTGTGTACTTCTCCAGACATAGCCTGGCGCCAAGTCCATCCTCTTGGCTTGGTGCCGAGTCTAAACTATATTTTTCCAACTTTCTTCCAAATTCACCTTATTTTTTGTATAAAATTATAGAAAAGTATTTTTATTAGTAATATATCAAATGGGAAGGAATATGACTAGTTATTGTATAACAAGTATCTCAAATTAGTCTCAAATAATTAGGAAAATAATGATGATTTTAGACCCTATCAAGAAGAAATCCTTGCCATCCTCCTTTTGGTCTTGATCATCTTCTCCTGAACTTATAATAAATTCTATTCTATCTAAACTATGTAAACTAATTACATAAATTTCTAATAAAGAAATCTCAGGTTACATTCGAGGGCAATTAGATAAAAAGAGAAATTTACACAAGGAAAAATAGAGAAGGCAGGACTCGCAGGGCCTATTTTAATTCAAAACCAAAGCGATAAAATCCATAAAAAATTTAATTGGGTCCATAGTCCATAACTAAACCACTATGCTAATTTTGTGCTCAAAATAAAATTAAACATAGCAAATAATTCCAAAAACACTAATTTAGGAAAAATAGAATAAATTCTAAAATTAATATTTTAGAAAATATATTAATTGCTAAAATCATATTTTAGGAATTAAAATAATATATAATCTAAAATCAATATTTCAAAAGATATATTAATTGCTAAAATCATATTTTATGAATTAAAATAATATACAATCTAAAATCATTATTTTAGAATATATATTAATTGCTAAAATCATATTTTAGGAATTAAAATAATATAATTTAAAATCAATATTTTAGAAAATATATTATTTTCCAAAATCAAAATTTTTGGAAAAATCATTTGTTAGTCACAAAGTAGAATCTTTGGGAAAGTCTGGGTACTAACTGAAAAGGGGAACAAAATCGTGGGCCATAAGCAAGAAGCCGAAAACAAGAAAAAGAAAAAGATTTTTTTTTTTATTTTATAAAAGAGTTGCATCTGTGGGAGGCATTGCATATGCCTCCCACGGATTGCAAAGCCAATCCCAAGAGAGTCACGACTCAGGAGGAGATTGGCTAAGCATTTTTTTTTTTTTCCCTAGCAAATATCTAGTCATCTTCTCCGGTATTTTACAAAAGTCTACTCCGCCACTCAATGCAAAGAAAATAGCATGTTTACTCTTAGTTCACTTGAAAATAGAAACAACTAAAACAAAGAACAATTCTTCGCAGAGGCCTATTAACAGAAACAGAAAAAAAACACAAAACCGTTTCATAAAATATGATTTTTACATTGTATAATGTGCCCAGAAAAACCATTTTTCTACAAGAATTAACACAATTAACTCTTGTTTCAGATAGAATTAAAACACCATTAATTCTCATTTTAAAATCATCTCCTATAACTTTTATAAGAGCCATGCTCGTTACATCTAGAACCCACAAATTTAATTTTCAGAAAAAACTGAAACTTGAAAAGATTTTCACTGGAAACAAACACATAAACTATTTCTATAATTCAACCATTATACATGAAACAATTTTAGGCATAAGAAAGATGCAAATATTCTAGAAACGATTTCAAGAAACAGGCAAAAACATTTTTTAGTTAACTTGCTCGCGTAAAACAATTTTCATAGAAGAAACGGAGAGTACAATGATATGAAACAATTTCATCAAGCATAAGCATCCGAAAATCACATATAAGGTGGTCTAATACCACTATTAGTTTACTCGGCCATGCAATCAAAAAGCGTAGTGGAAATAAAATCGAGAAAACCTCCCAAAGATCACTCATATGCGAAGAACGGATGGAAGAAAAGGATGAAAAATTACCTATGGTGGCATCTCTGTAAACAAAATTTGCCTTTTGTTGAAGGTGTGACCCGACAAGAGTGGTTGCGCTTCCTCAATTGTCAACCAGAGAAAGTTCGTTATCAACCCTCTACAATCTCAGAGTGAGATTGTCTCTAACACCGTCCACACGAGGACAATACTCAAGACACCGAAATTCTGTGCTAGCAGAATGAGTTCTAGTGGCTAGGGTTTCTGTGATTAACCAAAAGAGGAAGACAAAGTAGAGAGCTAGTTTTTTTCGGGAAAAAACCTCTCTATAATTAATTCGATAATCAAAACCCAAGGCATGCATATAAAAAAATATAGCGTTTGTGTTTTTGGAAGCCAAAATCCAGAATGAATATGGATTCTTTAATTATCAATTACTATTATAATTATTATTAATTACAATGTGGCCCATGAAGTATAAATTATTGTAATTCGACCACAACAACTTCTTTTTTTCACAATCAACCTTGTAATGTTATCAAATAACATCTTAAGCACTCAATCTCTATTGTGTGTGATCTATTAGGTTTTCTGGTCTATTGATAGTAAAATATGAATTAATATAAACATCTATAAGAAAATCCTCAATAATTTAGAATTAACTTATTAATTCTAATTAGGATTGATTTATTAATTCTCTAATTAATAAATACATATTCAGCAGATGATGAACGATATCTAGCAATACATAATGACCAACCAAAAGTTTAGAAAGTCAAGTAACTTGACTTGAACCTTACAATAGCAAACAGCAGTGCAGTAAACTCCTTTCATCATACAATATCTCATTCGATTTGGAGTATAGAATTAGTGCCAACTCGATCCAAAATATTAATTTATTTTGGCCCAAATATTTTATTACTTACTCCAAGAATCCATTACTCATCATGTATATAAATTGGAACCATTTTCAATACATAATTGCAATGGCTAAGGACTTCTCGAGTATTGATTCCTACAAGTGACTGTGAGATATTCACACCTACTATTAGGAGTGGTAAATCCTTTTTTGATCCTCTCAACTACTTTCGTTTGCTTCATGTTGTACCCAATATCCATCTCATAGGCAGTCTTGTCAGGACTCCAGAGATTGGAATCAAAGTCCAACACTTAGCAAATTAAGCACCTAAGAGATTTTAAGTCTAAGGATACTTGCACATTTGCTATGATGAGATTCTATCACTGGTACTAAATAGTTATCCATGTGATTATCTCATAGCTAGGTCATCCAATGTACTTATTTTGGTAGGAAGCATCCACATGTTAGCTTTGGGTATCATAATACTCACTGATTTGAGAACTACTGCTTGATGAAATCAGGATGTATAACATGTGCAGGTCATAACGCATTAATGATGTCCAATTTCATTAATACTATGACTAAGGATAATTTAAGTACAAACACTATTCAATATAGTAGAAACCTCACATCATGGGATGTATTATGATTTTCTTTACACAGTGTTGCATTTGGAACTTTATCTAATAGTTATTTTACATGAAAGCATACATAAAACAAATTGAAAGATAAAGAATGCCTTGTCTTATTCAATAATGCATAATATACAAAATAAATGTGATTTCCTATAAGGCATAGCACTAGCAATATGTATAGTCATAGTATATGATTTTTACAACAATAGAATATATATATATATATATACACACACACACACACACACACACACACACATACATATATACATATATATATATATATATATATATATATATGAACTCATATATGTACAATATATAAGTATATAATATGTATAAAAAATATCATATATATAGTATAGACATGTACAATACTATACCTAGTATCTAAAGTTTGGATATGAGTTTTTACTATATTTAAGTAAATAGTAGAATGCACGAAAAGACATTATTAAGTGGAAGATATTTAAATATATATTTATATATAATATAAATATATATGTTAATAAATATAATATCTAATATAATATATTTCATTAATTAAAATAATTTATTAATATTCTATATAACATAATATGGTATACAATTAATATACAACAACAATAAACTAAGCCTTAGTCCCAAGAAACTTGGGGTCGGCTACATGAACTAATACTAGACTACGTATGGTCATCAACATGAATCCTTTCTCTCAACTTCCTTTTATCGACCGTCGTGCTTTCATCTAAATCTAACAAAGACATATCTATCCTAATCACCTCTATCCATATCATTTTAGGCCGCCTCTACCTCTGTGTAACCTATCCTACCTCATTACCTCAATCTTCCTAAAAGAAGCATCTTTCGGTCTTCTCTGTATATGTCCAAACTAACGCCAGAGGTTTC
This sequence comes from Voacanga thouarsii, assembly GCA_026120185.1. Classification (NCBI taxonomy): domain Eukaryota; kingdom Viridiplantae; phylum Streptophyta; class Magnoliopsida; order Gentianales; family Apocynaceae; genus Voacanga; species Voacanga thouarsii. The sequence goes on from JANUWF010002285.1 coordinate 211,544, forward strand.
TCTCATCTTTTCCTCAATAGACGCCACTCTCACCTTTTCCCTAATAGTCTAATTTTTTACTCTATCCTTTCTAGTATACCCACACATCCACCGTAACATATGCATCTTAGTTGCTTTCATTTTGTAGATATGACACCTTTTAACTGCCCAACATTCTGTGCTATATATCAAAGCAGGTCTTATGGCTGTTCTATAGAACTTTCCCTTTAGGCTTAATGGTATATTACGATCATGTAGAATACCAATCACACTTCTCTATTTCAACCAACCCACCATAACTCAGTGTGCAACGTCACCATCGAGCTCTCCGTCTTTCCGAATAATAGATCCTACATATCAGAAGCAATCACCTACTACTATATCTTTACCATCCAAAGTTATAGTCTGAGCTATATATATCTGCTAATGCTGAACTTGAATTATATATACTCCATTTTAGTCCTTCTAATTCTGACGCTTTTGGATTCTAATATCTATCGCTACAATTCCAATTGAGTATTTACACTGGCTCCAGTCACATCAATCAACACAATATCATAAGCAAACAATATATACCATGACACAACCTCCTATATACTGCAAGTCAACTCATCCATAATGGCTGCAATGAGAAAAGGGCTAAGCGCTGATCTTTGATGCACCCGAATAGTAATACGAAACTCTGTAGTCATTGCGGCACCACTTCTTTGAAGATTAAATAGCAAGCAAACTCACAGCAAACCAACCAAAGAACAAGAAAAAAAAAACCACGCAACAGCTCTTCTTGCATGAAAGGGAGAAAAAAAAAATTTATTTACCTCTTCATGTTCTCAAAATTGGTTGGATTGGAATTGTGGAACTAGGGTAGGTGCACTGGTGGGAACCTCTGGTGTGATTCCTGCAAGCCTCCTACTACGTCTGTGCATGTATATTAACACCAACTCTCCTCTTGATCTTCTAATATATGGCCTGCCTGATCCACGTTTGGTGAAAACTCACAAGACTAAGGAATTTCTTAGAGAGAAAAGAGGGCTGTCTATTTTCTTTTCAGAGAAGAGAAAAAAAAACAGCGTACATCTTTTATTCTCCTGTTTAACTTAAATAAAACCTTAGCTTAAACTGGATTTATAATTTGGCCCATTAGACTCTTAGTTTAGCCTCTTGAACCAAATTAATTATTCTAATAAGAACCAAATAAATGGCACTAGTAAATAATTAATTTTTCAACCCAAATAAACTAGTCCAATTAACATGACTATATTAGTTTAGTCCCAGGTCAATCTTTAATTATTCAAACTGGGCCAAAGCCCTGAATAATTAATCAACCCACCAAACTAATTTAATTAATTCTCTTTCTCTGTAGACCTTTATTTTATTCTAGCCCAATAATTAAATCAGGCTACTTAAATAAAATAAATTCCATTTAATTTGATTTAAGACTAATTCCTTAGCATGTATATAATTATGACTTACGGTCTATACTGGGGACCAAAAAACATATCACCTTAGTTACTAAAATGACCAAAATACCCTTACCATATAAATAGCTGTATTTTGCATTTTAAATATTTTCTAATATTACTATAAGGAAATATTGACCCCAAGGACAATGCTACATTAACAAAGTCTCCAACTTACAGGAGAAATGACTAAAATATCCCTCTATACATCACCGTGCATTAGAAAGGAAGAAATGTACTAATACCTCTCTAAATGACATCTACCATCCTTAGGCTTCTAGTCCATTGATTCGTGACTTCCTGAATTATTTCCGCTTTCCAAGGGAGCTACCGTAAAGTAAATATCCAAGTCATGTTTCCCAGGGCCCTGGATATTTAGATCATTCAAACAACTACAAAGGGTGATATAGTACCGAAACTATCTTGTACAAGTTTATTTTAACTAACTAGTCACATATACCCAATATGCAAGTGTATTGGTCCTACGATAGAACCTCGACTAAAACATATCAAAGTACATGCTTCCAGCTTCTTTAGACCACCAACTCATACTCAAGTCGTAGAGTACTAGTCCATACTGTAACAGTTGCAGTCTAGGTTTCTACCATATAGTACTTTAAGAAACCACTACTATAAGTCATGTTCTACGTATTCGAAATATGCTTATGTCATGAAGTGAGTGGACTACTCACTGGCCAAAGGTATGCCATTCCTATTTGGAATTCATAACACAATAACCTAGACATGATGATATTCCCATTCTTATCAATTGATTAAGAACAAATGTTTATGTGTTAAGTAACCCGTGATCCATACCTTACTGTGAAAGACCACCATTCACATGGACCACTTACTTAAACACAATGGGTCTTTTCCAAACGTAATTGTGCACAAATAAAATATAAATTCACAAACAATTCCTGAAAATAAATTCTTTTATTAAAATATTTAATGTTTACATTAGAAACCTAGTCTAAGAGGGCATATTTTTCAACAATCTCCCACTTGTACTCTAAGACTAAGTAAGTCCGAGGTGCCTACCCCTATGTCGTCTAAGTGTCTCTTGAAGACTCTCTCAGCCAAAGGCTTGGTGGATGGATCTGCTAGATTGTTCTCTGAGGTAATTTGTTCCACCATAATTTCCCGTCTCTAGATGAAATCCTGGATCATATAGTACTTCCTCTCGATGTACTTCCCCTTCTTGTGGTTCTTGGGTTCTTTGGCTTGCGATGCCGTTCTAGTATTATCGCAATACATCACAATCGAGCTGTCCATGTGTGGCACGATTCCAAGTTCTGAAAGGAACTTTTGAAGCTAGACTGCTTCCTTGGATGACTCCAAAGCTGCTATATACTCAACTTCCATGGTTGAGTCAGTAATGTAAGATTGCTTGATACTCCTTCATGAAATGGCTCCTCCAGACAAGGTGAAAACATATCCACTAGTGGATTTTCTCTCATCTTTATCTGTCTGGAAGTCTGAGTCTGTGTATCCTGTAAGAACCAAGTCAGCAGTCCTGTAAACCAGCACATAATCTGTCGTTCCCTTGAGGCACTTGAGAATATACTTTACAGCTTGTTAATGAACCTCCCTAGGGTTTGACTGATATCTGCTAACTAAGGTTACGACAAAGTAGATATCTGGCCTAGTACATATCATGGCATACATAAGACTTCCCACAGCCGAAGAGTAGGGAATCCTACTTGTTCTGTCTTTTTCTTTTTGAGACTTAGTGCAGCCCCTTAAACAAAAAGACAACCTATGTCCGCAAGGAATTAGAGCTCTCTTGTATGAGTCCATACTGTATGTGACCAACATCTTATCAATGTATGTCGCTTGGGATAATCCTAACATTCTCTACTTCCTATTTCTAAGAAACTTAATCTCGAGAACGTAACTGGCTTCTCTCAAGTTCTTCATACTGAATTGACTAGACAGCTAAACATTTGTAGATGACAATGACCCTACATCATTTCCAATGAGTAGAATGTCATCCACATATAAGACAAAAAAAACCACATTAATGCCTTCAAGTATCCTGTATACGCATGGTTCATCCTCGTTTTAAATAAAGCCGTAAGACTTTACAGTCCTATCAAAACGAATGTTCCATGCTCTCGATGCCTGCTTAAGTTGATAAATGGACTTCTTAAGCTTGCAAACTATATGTTCTTGGCCTTTAGTAATAAAGCCTTTTGGTTAAGATATATAGATGCCTTCGCTAAGATGGACATTTAAAAATGCCTCATTTACATCCATTTGCTATAGCTCGTAGTCATAATAATATGTGATAGTAAGGAAGATACGAATGAACTTAAGCATGGCTACCAGGGAAAAGGTTTCCTTATAATCGATTCTCTCTTTTTGAGTATACCCTTTTGACACAAGCCTAGCTTTGAAGGTTTTCACCTTCCCATCCGCTCCCATCTTCCTCTTGTACACCCACTAACATCCAATAGGTTTTATCCTTTCAGGTGAAGATACAAGATCCCAAACCTGATTGGAATACAAGATCCCTTTTTCCTCTCTGCATCTATATCAATAATAGCCTCCTCGTATTTAGTGGGGTCTTGTTCCTGATGGTCAGAGACTAGCTCGAAAGCTTCTCTAATCCATCTTTCTAGAACCCTCGACACTCTCCTACTACGACGAGGCTCTATTTGTATAGGCTCTTGAGGCTGTGCCTCTTCTTATTCCATATTCGGGTCAGATGAAGTTGATTCTGAAGATAACTAGTTGAACCTTTAGTGGAAGTACTCTGATCATCCTCTAAGTATCTAGCATTGGTACTAACCAGTACTTTATACTCCTTAGGATGATAAAAGTAACCACCATTTATCTCTTTTGGATATCCAACAAAATAACATAATTCTGATCTTAGTTCCAACTTGTCTCCCTTGACCAGTACATAGGTTGGACAACCCCATATCCTAAGATGATTCAGACTTGGCTTACGCCCAATCTACATCTCATAGGGAGTCCTAGGTACTGAATTAGAAGGCACCAAGTTCAGAATGTATGTCGCTGTTTCCAGGGCATATCCTTAAAAAGATACTAGAAGAGTAGCATGAGACATCATGCTTCGGACTATTTCGATTAATGTCTTGTTCCTTCTCTCAGCTATTCCGTTCTGTTGGGGTGTCCTCAGTGCAGAGAGATGGGATACTATCCCATGATGTACCATGTAATCCTTGAATTCACCAAAGAGGTACTCTCTACCACGATCCGATCGCAAGGTCTTGATCAGTTTACTTGTCCGATGCTCCACTTCAGCCTTAAACTCCTTAAACTTATCAAAAGAGTCAGACATGCGTCTCGTCAGGTAAATATAACCAAACCTCATACAATCATCCATGAAAGTGATGAAGTACTTAAAACCTCCTCTGGCTGGTGTAGACAAGAGACCACACACATCAGCGTGAACAAGACTCAATATCTCCTTAGCTCTATCCGCCTTTGGGGTAAATGACCTTTTGGTCATCTTTCCCAATATGCAGGATTCACATTGAGGCTAATTTTCCAATCTCAATGAGCCCAAAGGCCCATCATGGATTAACCTCTGAATTCTGGTTGAGTTGATATGACCCAACCTTAGATGCCAAAGATATGAGTCATTGACATTGGTCTTTCTCTCCCTAGTTAAAGGTTCAGATTGAGCGTTATTTAATTTATTGTTAATAGTGTTTAAGAAGAATAGATTTTTATACATGTGCCTAGTACATAAAATTTCTCCATTTCTACTGATAGAAATAACAGAATGGGAAAATACAGAATATCCTTGATTTATTAGTTTTGCAACTGAAATCAAATTTGTCGAAATCTAGGTACATATAAAATATCTTTTAAAACCACTATTCTATTACAATAAAAAATAAGATCCAGCTCTCCCATTGCAAGGGCCGAGATATGTTCTCCATTTCCCACACGTAGCCCATGTTCGCCTTTCTTGAGTCTTATAATCTTTCTAAACCCCTGCAAGGAGTTACAGATGTGATCAGTGCCCCTGAATCAACAATCCAAGTGAAAGTTGATCTAACCATTAATATAGACTCTGGATAGAAAGCATTACCTGTGGAGTTTTTCTTGGCTTGAAGATTTGGACATTCCTTTTTCCAGTGTCCCTTCTTTCCACATTTGAAGCACTCGCCATTGGGATTGTCTTTGGGTTAGGTTTTGGGCTGGGCCGCTGCGTTTCGCTTATCCCTTTTGAACTTTCTAGGCTTGGGCCCAGTTACAGAGGAAGAAGCCTTAGCAATCATAGCCTTTGATTAAGGCTTCATGACCTTCTCTGCCATCTAGAGCTCCATCATCAACTCAGTTAAACTCATGTTTAACTTGTTCATATTGTAATTCAACTTGAACTGAGTAAAGGAACTCAGTAGGGATTCGAGAACCATGTCCACTTGGCTCTCGGGGGTCAATGACAGCCCCTAAGATTTCTGCTTCCTTGAAAGCAGCAATCATCTTGAGTATGTGCTCTCTGACTGATGCTCTCTCAGCCATCTTAGTGTTAATTATTATTCGAAGAGCCTCCTGCCTTATGGGCCGGCTCTTGTCCGTGAACATAGTGGCTAGTAACTTGCTAATATCATACGCAGAAGCCATGTGATCATGTTTTGACTAGAGCATATTAGACATGGAGGCTAACATATAGCAGTGTGCCATTTCGTCAGCCTTCTTCCACACCTTCTCAGCCTTTCGCTCTTCGGCGGTGGAACCTTCCCCGATAACAGGGCAAGTTTCATAGAGGATATACTTATACTCTTCAACTGTGAGTATTATTTTCAGGTTTCTCTTCCAGTCCACATAGTTTAGACCCGTTAGATTATTCTTTCGGAGAATGACGACCAAAGAACTAAAAGAACCTCCTACCATTTCTAGAAAAAACGAAAATAAAAGAAAGGATTTAGTTTGTGAAAACAAAATAAATTTGTGCACTTTATCCTTATATCAAAACTGATAATAGTTTCTTTAATATAATTTATTTGGCTCTTAGGAGAACTGTCATAGCTTCTTGGGACGATTAACAGTTCCTTAAGCTAAGTGTATTAACCATCACAAATTAATTTTTCATCTAGGTAATGATCTAGATGATAACTCCATCGAGGGGATGGCTATTTCCTCTCATTTCCTATGGACATAGCTTACACTATAACCTCCAACGTGGACTGGCCGATCAAAGTACGTATCCCGGGTTATTAACTACATCCTTCTATTAGATCTAGATCCTTGTGGTATCCCCATCCTATACGGGTTCACTCACAGGGTGACGCGAGGGGACCTACGATCTCTAATGAGGATCGTGATGGAAGCCATGGGGCCGTTGGAACCCCTCTCCCACTTAGTCTTTTTTAAATAAGGGTTTTTCTGGAAAAATATCCTTTTGAAAATTTCCAATAAGTTTTTCCTTAACTCAAAAATAAAATATCTAAATCCATTAAAATCTCTATGTCAAGGTTTATATCATTTGAGAGATTTTTTTTCATGGACTAATTTTATTTAAGTTAAAACTTAATGTTGGGTATCTCAGGCTCGTATCATATACGGCGCAGTGGAAGAATAAAATGAGATACCATCCCAGGACCCGCATATATGTGGAAAACAAGACATAAATAGATCAAAGGTAACATCTTTTTACCTTTCTTTGATCGTCTGGAGAACAAAAATTTCTTCTTTAAGTCGAGGCGCGATCCAGCAATCCTCTTGTGCAAATTACACGAGAGTTGAACGTCTAACCACTATAATCACAGTGTGTGATTATCTCTAACAATAATCCACACAGAGGATACACTCAAGCACGAAGTTTTCTATGCTAAGAGAAACACTAAGTCGCAGCTAGGGTTCTTCATGTTTTTGCAAAACGAGAGAGAGAGACAGAGAGAGAAGAGAAGGTTGTGTTGCTAGGGTTAGAGTTTTTGTATGTTGTGTACCAGCTAGGGTTTCGTGTTTTATCTATATGTCACATGAAAATCTTGCTGAAAAATCCTCCATCCCAAAATTCTAAAACAGTTAGAATTCTCTAATTGTAATTGGAAATATCAAATTCTCACAATTACAATTTGGACCATAAATTATAACTAATTATAATTTGTCCACAACAATTTCTCTTTCTCTCAATTAACTCCACTATGTTATCAAATAACATCTTGAGTGTATAATCCTCCATTGTGTGTGACCTATTAGATTTTCCAGTTAATTGGTAACGAACATGAATTAATCCAAACGTAATCCATAAATAATTAGAATTAATCCTATTAATTCTAATTAGGATTGGTTTATTAATTCTTCAATTAATAAACCCATATTCCTAGATCATGAGCGGTATCTAGCAACCTATCATGACCACCCAGAGTCCAAGAAGTCAAATGGCTTGACATGAACCCTTTAATAACAAACTTCAGTGCAATTAACTCATTTCACCATATAATAGCTCATTCAGTTTGGAGTACGGAATTAGTGACAACTCCCTCCAGAATTAATTATAGCCCGAATACAATAGTACTTGTACTAGGAACCATTACTCTAGATGTGTATCAATTGGAACTATTTCCAATACACATATGCCTTGGCCAAGGACTTCTCGAGTAGTAATTCCTACAAGTGGCCGTGAGATATTCGCCTATACTATTAGGAATGGTGAATCCTTTATTAACCCTCTCAACTATTTTCGTTTACCTCATAATGTACCCAATATCCATCCCATAGGCAGCCTTCAATCGAGCTCTAGAGATTGGAATCAAGGTACAATACTCAGCAAACAAAGTACCTTGGAGATCTAAAGTCTAAGGATACATTTGCACGTTTGCTATATTGAGATTCTATCACTGGCACTAAATAGTTACCCATGTGATTATCCTAAAGCTAGGTTATCCAATGAACTTGTTCCATTAACAAGCATCCATGTGTTAATTTTGGGTATCTCAATACTCATGGATATGAGAACCACCGCCTGATCAAATCAGAAAGTCTAACACATGCTAGTCTTAACGCATTATTGATGTCCTGTCTCGTTAATACTACGATTAGGGACTATTTAAGTACTAACACTATACAGTGTAGTAGGAATCTCATATCATGATCTCTATCATGATTTTCTTAACACAGTGTTGTACTAGGGACTTTATCGAATAGTTGTATTACTTAAAAGTAAACAAAAGAAACTATAAGATAAATAATGCCTTTTATTAAAATAAAATGAGTTATATACAATGTACAAGTGATTGCCTCTAAGGCACAATACTTACAAACTCCCACTTGCACTAGAGCCAATCATTCATGTATCTAATACTGAATGACTCAACATGACAATTATGTTTCTTTTGGGATAGTGCTTTTGTAAGTAGGTCAGCTATGTTCTCATCCGTGGAAACTCTCTCTATCTTTATTTCCTTAGCTGCTTCATAAGCGGCTATGTACTCTGCTTCTGTCGTAGAGTTGGTAATAGTCTCTTGTTTGGAACTTTTCCAACTTATTGCCCCTCCACACAATGTAAACACGTAGCCTGATTGTGATTGGAAATCATATTTGTCAGATTAAAAACTGGCATCAGTATACTCGTTTATATTCAAATCACCTTCTTTATATACTAAGAACATATCCTTAGTCCTTCGTAAGTACTTAAGAATGTTCTTTATAGTAGCCCAATGACCCTCACTAGGGTCAGATTGGTATCTTCTCATCAAACTGAGAGCACAAAATACATCAGGCCTAGTACATATCATAGCGTACATGATATATCTAACTGCCGAGGTATATGGAATCTTACTTATGTGATCCCTTTCAACTTGTGTCTTGGAAGACATCGACTTTGAAAGGCTTACACCATGTGACATGGGTAAGAATTCCTTTTTGGATTGATCCATGCTAAACCTCTTTAGCACTTTATCTATGTATGTAGACTGTGAAAGACCTAGCAACCTTTTGGATATATCTCTATAGATTCTTATTCCAAGAATATAGGTTGCTTCTCCCAAGTCTTCCATGGAGAATTGTTTGGACAACCAAACTTTAACCGTTTGCAAGATAGGTATATCATTTCCCATTAGTAGTATGTCATCTACATAAAGCAATAAGAAAATGATTGCACTCCCACTAACCCTCTTGTATACACAAGGCTCATCCATGTTTTGAATGAAACCAAACTCTTTGATTGTTTCACCAAAAAAGATGTTCCAACTCCTAGAAGCTTGCTTACGTCCATAAATGGACATTTGCAGCTTGCATGCTTTTGTACTATCATTGGGTGTGAAACCCTCAGGTTGTGTTACATACATTTCCTCAATCAGATTTTCGTTTAGGAAAGCTGTTTTCACATCTATTTGCCAAATCTCATAATCATGATGAGCAGCAATAGTTAGGAGTATCCTGATGGATTTCAACATGGCTATTGGCGAGAAGTTTTCGTCATAGTCAATACCATATTGTTGATGATAACCTTTCACCACTAGACGTGCTTTATAGATAACTAAGTTACCATCCATGTCCGTTTTCTTCTTGAAAAACCTATTTACCCAATAGGTTTAATTCCTTTGGGTGGATCAACTAAAGTCCATACTTGGTTGTTGTACATGAAATCCATCTTTGACTTCATGGCCTCAAGCCATTTGCTAGATTCTGAACTATTCAGAACATCCTTGTAGGTAGTAGGCTCATCTTCATCTATGAGCAGTACGTTATTGTGGTCACTTATGAGAAATCTATATCTCTCAGGTGCCACACATATCCTACTAGATCTAGGAAGTTCTTATGTATTAGAAGGTTAATCTATTCTCTCAATAGATGTGGCGTTAGACGGTTGATCCTCGTTTGTTTGATCTTTATGAATTTCACTAAGTTCAATCTTACTCCCATTGTACCCTTTGAGCATGTGCTCCTTCTCTAAGAAGACGGCATGCTTCAAAACAAACAATTTGTTTTCGGAAGGGAGGTAGAAGTAATATCTGAAAGATTCTTTCGGATATCCCACAAACAAACAGTTGTCAGACTAACTATCAAGTTTGTTTGACTGTGGCCTTTTGACAAAGGCAGAACAACCCCATACTCGCAAGTGAGATAACTTTGGTTTCTTACCAAAGAACATCTCAAATAGGGAAAAATCAATTGTTTTTAACTGAACTCTATTTAGTATGTAAATAGAAGTTTCTAGTGCATGCCCCAAAAACAATTTTGGTAGGTTTGCAGAAACCATCATGGTTCGTACCATGTCTAGAAGGATTCGATTCCTTCTCTCAGATACACCGTTATGTTGAGGTGTATGTGGTGGAGTCCATTGAGATAATATCCCATTATCTCTAAGATAACCCAGGAACACTTGGCTCAAGTATTCTCCTCCTCGATCAAATCTTATAGACTTAATACTTTTGTCAAGTTGTTTCTCTATTTCATTCTTGAAGTCTTTGAACCTTTCAAAGGCCTTAGATTTGTATTTTATTAAATACTAATACACATATCGTGAGAAATTATCAATAAAGGTTATGAAATAGTTATCACCTCCTCTTGCTTGTATTGACATTGGGCCACATACACCAGAATGTATGAGTTCTAATAACTCCTTAGCCTATTCTCCTTTTCCTGGAAATGGAGTTTTAGTCATTTTACCTAGTAAACAAGATTCGCATGTGCCATATAATTCATAATCAAATGACCCTAAGTCACCAAACTTGTGTAACTTAGATACACAATTTTTGTTTACATGGCCTAAACGACAATGCCATAAGTAAGAGGTGTTAGAGTTATCCATTTTAAGTTTCTTATTGTTTATATTGACAGTTGGATTATCCAAGTCTAGAACATATAAACTATTAGCCAGAGTTGATGAACCATAATTAATATCATTCAATGAGAAAGAACAACATTTATTCTTAAATATCAAATAAAATCCATATAAGTTTAAACATGCAATTGAGATAATGTTTTTCATTAAAAACGGTACATAATAACAGTTTTGCACTTCTAGAATTAATTCCGAAGGCATGTTCAACTCGTATGTCCCCACAGCAAGTGCAACAACCTTTGCCCCATTTGCAGTACATAGGTCCACATTACCTTTCTCTAGCCTTCTACTGTTTTTTAGTCCCTGCAAGTAATTGTACAAATGAGATCCACATCCAGTATCTAATACCCATATCTCATTTCTAAAGGTAGTATTTATCTCAATCATAAACATACCCGGAGTAGAAGCAGAAGTGCTTGTAAGCTTCTCCTTCTACTTCTTGTCCTTCATGGTCTCCAAAGAGGTTTTACAGTTGCACCTCCAGTGGCCCATCTTCCCACTATGATGGCATGGGCCCTTAGTAGCTACGTCCTTTTTGTTCACACCACCTTTGGGCTTCATAGGAGCCTTCTTCTTCTTCGTTTAAAGAAGAAGAAGATTCTACCATTAAAACTGCATTGGAATCCTTCTTCATGGAGGACTCCGCAGTTTTGAGAAGATTAATCAACTCAGGAATGGTGGACTCAATCTTGTTCATCTGATAGTTAATCACAAATTGTAAGAAACTATTTGGCAAAGACTGTAGAATTAAGTCAACACTTAAGTCATGATCCATTGCAAACCCGAGAGATCCAAGCTTCTCTATCAAGCCCAGCATCTTCAGCCCATGAGTGGCCACAGAAGAACCCTCTACCATTTTGCAACAGAATAGTTGCTTCAAGATCTCGTATCTCTCTGTTCTGGCTTGGGCATCAAACAGCTCTCAAAGTGTAGTATAATCGATTGAGCATCCATATGCTCGTGTTGTTTTTGCAACTCGGGAGTCATAGATTCCAGCATAATACATGATGTTGTATTACTATCCTCCTTTTACCTTCTATGGATAACATGCTTATCAGCATGAGCATCGTGAGTTGGTGGTGGTGGAATAGGAGCTTCTAGCACGTAAAGCAACTTTTTCGATTTGAGAATGATTCTCAAATTTCTATACTAGTTGAGATAGTTTGATTCGGTTAACTTGTTGGTTTCCAAGATGCTACGCAGGTTTAAGTTTGTAGACATGATGCAAGTGACCTAGATGTAAAGATAGAGAGTATTAACTACTTATATATGCACATGATATGAAAATAATTAGGACTTTAATTAAACGCATTTTTACTCCACTATTTTACTCAAACCAATAGCCCTCACTACTGATTCGGGAAAGCCCGCTGGAAGCTTTCCTAGTGGACCGGTATCCAAATTCCTCAAGAGTAACCTTGGGTTTGCCCAACAAGCTACCCTTAAATTCATTAGTAGGTATCCGATACCAATTACATCGTATGTAACTATCAGATCATTGGGTGATTAACAGCTTTTAATCTTAAAGCCTTTTGGGCTATCCCAATCTTTCCTCTAAATTTCTTTATACTTGAGTTTGCCCAACCGGGATAAAGAATTTAGTTAAACCCGACCCATTAATCAGGAATTTAATTCCAAAGGAATTTAACTCCATAGCTTGAATATGCCAAATGTCAAGTAGGCTTTGGTTTGCCCAATAACCTAGTCTCGAAAAAGGACTATCGTTCTTACTATATTAACGGAAGGAATTATGTTTAATATTAATTGAGGGATTTGTTCCTTTTAGTGATTTCATTGAATGACATGCATAAAAATCAATAAATGACATAATTGATAATCATGGTAATAAAGTGATTATATGGTATGGTTATGGACTTTACCCTAAATTAATTTCTTTGAGCTACAAAAGAAATTAATATAGTTAACCCTATGTGTTCATGCATGATTTAAGTAGAATGTCTTACCTTCTCGCTTTGTTTTGGTTGCCATCTCTAGAATAGAATAATTCTACTCCTATCTAACCTATGTAAACTAATTACATAATTTTCTAGAGAGAGAAAACCTCGAGTTACATTCTAGGGGAGTCAGATGAAAAGAGAATTACACAAGAATTCTAGAGTAGGCAGGACACGCAGGCCCTATTTCATTAAAACCAAAACTGTAAAATGCATGAACAGATATAATTGGTTTTAGTCCATAACCATCCACCATGCCATTAACTATGCTTAAACAAAATAAATATACTTTTATTATTTCAAAACCACTATTTTGGAAAAATAAAACAAATTCTAAAATCAATATTTTAGAAAAATACATTAATTTTAAATTTTCAAAATCACTATTTTGAAAAATAAAATTGTTTTTCTCAAAACTAATTTTGAGAAAATGTTTTTGGGTCCCGTCTTTGGCAGCGAAAATGGTGGTCCCTTTTGAGAAAAATTTTTATTTTACCGCCTCTCATCAAATGAGATTTTCCCTTTTAAAATTCTATTCTAGGATTTTTTTTTTAAACAGTTGGAATGTCTCAAACAGAGCAGAACCGGGGCCAATTTGAAGGCCAGAGCCGGCGCCGGCTATGGTCTGGTTTTAAGAAAACTTTTCTTCCACAAATGATTTCTGGACATTCGTGAAATAGCACAGAACTGGTACCGGCTTGGAGGCCAGCGCCGGCACCAGTTGTAGTGGAGAACAGTGGTGGCGATTTTGAAAATTTTCCATAAATAATTTTTTATGCCCTAATCTTCTACAACAGATCAGTGAGAACGATTCTCAGCAGAATTTTCTGTTTTGAAGCTCAAAATAGCAACCAAATTGTTAGTTTAAACAAAACCAAAACAGAAAATTCAGATGAAACGGAAGGCCACAACCATGTTGCAAGAAAACGGTTTTCTGCAGAAAATTATCAGCACCTAAAGAAAGCATTTTTATGAAATACGCTGTAACTTTTACACAATCATATTGTGCTACGGACCCAACCCATAATGGTCGAAATGATTTTAACTCGAGAGAAAACGATTTTCACATCAAACAAAGATAAACACAAATACTTGAAAACTGTTTTTCATGCCAAAACAATGTCCGTAGACCACACATGGCAAAGCTTTGATATCACTGTTGGGTATCTCAGGCTCATATCATATATGGCGCAATGGAAGAATAAAACGAGATACCACCCCAGGACCCCATATATGTGGAAAACAAGACATAAACAGATCAAAGGTAACTTCTTTTTACCTTTCTTTGATCGTCCGAAGAACAAAATTTTCATTTCAAGTCGAGGCGTGATTCAACAATCCTCTTGTGCAAACTACACGAGAGTTGAACGTCTAACCACTATAATCACAATGTGTGATTTTCTCTAACAGTAATCCACACAGATGATACACTCAAGCACGAAGTTTTCTGTGCTAGCAGAAACACTATATGGCGGCTAGGGTTCTTCACGTTTTTGCAAAACAAGAGAGAGAGAGAGAGAGATTGAAGAAGAGAAGGTTGTGTTGATAGGGTTGGAGTTTTTGTATGTTGTGTACCAGCTAGGGTTTCGTGTTTTATCTATATGTCACATGAAAATCTTGCTGAAAAATCCTCCATCCCAGAATTCTAAAATACTTAGAATTCTCTAATTGTAATTGGAAACATCAAGTTCTCACAATTACAATTTAGAACATAAATTATACTAATTATAATTTGTCCACAACAACTTCTCTTTCGCTCAATTAACTCCACTATGTTATCAAATAACATCTTGAGTATATAATCCTCTATTGTGTGTGACCTATTTGGTTTCCTGGTCAATTGGTAGTGAGCATGAATTAATCCAAACGTCTTTGAGATTAATAATCCATAATTAATTATAATTAATCGTATTAATTTTAATCAGGATTGGTTTATTAACTCATCAATTAATAAACCTATATTCCCAGACTATGAGTGGTATCTAGCAACACATCATGACCACCCAAGAGTCCAGGAAGTCATGTGGCTTGACATGAACCCTTCAATAACAAACTTCAGTGCAATTAATGTTGGGATTCGTGGACTCCTAAACGTGGAAAACATCTACGAATCCCTCACGAGGACCCAAGTAAACGATTAAGAAGATCTAAGCTTTAAGAATTACCTCTGGTTGTTGTAATCGAAATCCTTCGATTTTGGTTGCGCTGTTGTACATTCAACCCGAACAATCACCAGACGCTGCAGTATGCGAACGTCCTCTATCGGATACACACCGCGAACTCACTCGATACCCGGGGAGTGCTAGCGCCTAGGGTTTGAGAGGTTTTTTTTCTCTGGTAGAGAATGGCACGAATGTTCTCAACCGAAAAATTGGACTATTGAAAGACGGCTAGGGTTTTCTTAAAAAACCCTCGAACCTCTTAGAGTCCAACCCTAATAATATCTTATCATATTCTAATTTAAATTCAAATTAAATTAAAACTGATATGATAAGATTCTGCCATTATCTCGATAATTTAACTAATTATTTTACCGAGTCAGATTCTTATAATCTGGATATCATCCAGATTCATCGAACCTGGTCATCAGAAAAATAACCTAACAAGTTCGCTTATTGTGTGACCCTATAGGTTCATTTAACACTGGCAGTGTGCCTAAATCATATTTAAATGGCCCACAAGTTATAAGCGGTTCTAGCAAAACATTATAACTATCCAGGTTAAATGAAGATCGGTGATCTCTTTGAACCAAACTATAATTTTATATTTAGTCCTTTTGTCACACGATATCCAGATTAAGCATAAGGCACGGAGCATGTCATCCTTATTAAGCTTAATCAATTATTTCTTGATTTCATAGTAGACTGTTCAAACAAATGATATCAATATCTTAGATTGATATATTTGAGCACGACCATGTATTTTTAACAGTCTAACTTATCAAGGGGCCCATGGATATCTCTCCCATAACTGAGAGGGACAAATTCCTTCACAATCAATCATATTCCTCTCCTTGATTTATTCTATATCCAACAGATAGTCTAATTTATTATCCGGTTAAAGACAACTTTAGACAATGTCAAAATATAGAATTTATCAAGTAGGAAACTATGATGAATTTAGGTCAAAGGACTTTCAATATTATTATGGCTAGAAAGTACTTATGACATATTCCATGAAGTACTCTCACAGTGGGTCATGTCCAATACAATGTTCTCTAACATTTATCTATGTCTTGACTTGATATCACAAATATCCATGGCCAGTAAAACATAGCCATCAAGTCACAAACATACTAATCTTAATTTATTATTATTCCAATAATAATAATCGATCATGGACAGTTTTAGAATAGTCATTGTATTCATTGTAGGGTTTTACTATCAAGTCACGTACTTGATGACCAACAAAACAAAACTCACTATTCATGGAAAGGAAAGCCTCATATTATTATATAAAACATAATGACAATTGTATAAGTACAAATTGACTCTAGGGCATATCCCCAACAATTAACTCATTTTACTATACAATATCTCATTTGGTTTGGAGTACAGAATTAGTGCCAACTCCCTCCAGAATTAATTCTGGCCCGAATACAATAGTACTTGTACTAGGAACCCATTAATCTAGATGTGTATCAATTGGAATTATTTCCAATACATATATGCCTTAACCAAGGACTTCTCAAGTAGTAATTCCTACAAGTGACCGTGAGATATTCGCCCCTACTATTAGGAGTGGTGAATCCTTTATTGACCCTCTCAACTACTGTCGTTTACCTCACAATGTACCCAATATCCATCCCATAGGCGGCCCTCGATCAAGCTCTAGAGATTGGAATCAAAGTACAATGCTCAGCAAACAAAATACCTTGGAGATCTAAAGTCTAAGGATCCTTGCACGTTTGCTATATTAAGATTATATCACTGGCACTAAATAGTTATCCTTGTG
The DNA here is from genome assembly GCA_026120185.1 of Voacanga thouarsii. Classification (NCBI taxonomy): domain Eukaryota; kingdom Viridiplantae; phylum Streptophyta; class Magnoliopsida; order Gentianales; family Apocynaceae; genus Voacanga; species Voacanga thouarsii. Next base: position 228,664 of record JANUWF010002285.1, read on the forward strand.
ATTGTCTCAAAGCTAGGTTATTCAATGAACTTGTTCCATTAACAAGCATCCATGTGTTAACTTTGAGTATCTCAATACTCACGGATATGAGAACCACTGCCTGATCAAATCAGGAAGTCTAACACATGCTAGTCTTAAAGCATTATTGATGTTCTGTCTCACTAATACTACCACTAGGGACTATTTAAGTACTAACACTATACAGTGTAGTAGGAATCTCATATCATGATCTCTATCATGATTTCCTGAACACAATGTTGTACTAGGGACTTTATCGAACAGTTATATTACTTAAAAGAAAACAAAAGAAACTGTAAGATAAATAATGCCTTTTATTAAAATAAAATGTGTCATATTTAATGTACAAGTGATTGCCTCTAGGGTACAACACTAACACTTAATGGTTTCAAAAATTTTTAATTAAAACTTTCTAGAGACTTTGGTCTCAAATTTATTTGACAAAATAAAATGGCTTTCTATTTTTAACTTACAAAAACATCTAAATACAATATATTTTCTTTGTCAATGATTAAATCCTTTGAGAAAATATCTAAGGATTAATTTTTGTTCAAGTTAAAATAACCATTTAATTTGTAAAAAAAAAATGTTTTCTTGTCAATGTATTCCCAAAGACTTTGGTTTTTGAGAAAATGTGCACATAGGTACTCAAAAATAAATAGCACGCTAGAAAACAGTAGACGTTTTTATGCTTTTCTATTTCTAAACCTAAGTGCCCAAATAATAGAATTAAACACATTAATTAATTAGTTAATGGTCTTGTTTAATCCTAAAATCCCTTACTAATATTTTTCATGCAAAAAATATTCCATGAATATTAACTGTTGCAAAAATATTAACTTCACCTAGTATGGAACCCAAAATAAAAAAGAAAATGGAAGAAAATTATAAGGAAAAAAAAAATCCTTAGTCCACTGCACCTGCCAAACTAGAATATGGCCATCGGCACTGCAGTCTGCAACACCCACTGCACTGGAATGAGCACTCATGGGTGACCCAAATCTGTGACCCGCGTGCCGACTCGCTTTAGTGAAACGACCCGTGCGAAATCCGAATTGCAGATGAATTGCAATTCCACCAAGCTAAGCCACCTGGCTCCAGGCATAGAACCCTGTTGGCGGTGAACAATGCCTTCTCCTTCAGATTTCTGCTGCGATTTTCTACAGATGCGTTCTCTAGTTTTTTTTTTCTACGACTATTTTCCTGTGTTTGGCCCTCCGATTTCAACCCAAAATCAATAAAAACAAAAACCAACAACCGCCTATACCCATTAACATTGGGCTTACATGATTTGCTAAAGGAAAAAACCAGATTACATTGTCAGCGTATACCTCTTTCCGAGAGGTTTAACAGAGCATCAATCCATACCATAACCAACGAAGGATCACATGTTAATCACACATATGTGTCCAGTGTTATTCAACTAGCATACATGCTTCTAATATTTGCACAAAATCTTCATGCTCTGATACCAATTGAAGATTAAATAGCAAGCAAACTCACAGCAAACCAACTGAAGAACAAGAAAAAAAACCACGTAGCAGATCTTATTGCGTGAAAGGGAGAATTTTTTTTTTATTTACCCCTTCTTGTTCTCAAAATTGGCTAGACTGGAATATGCAGAACTGGGATAGATGAATTGGTGAAAACCTCTGGTACTATTCCTGCAAGCCTCCTACTACATCTGTGTATGTATGTTAACGCAAACTTTCCTCTCGATCTTTCAATATATGGCCTGCCTGATCCATGTTTGGTGAAAACTCACAAGATTAAGGAATTTCTCAGAGAGAAAAGAGGGCTGTCTGTTTTTTTTTTTTTTTTTAGAGAAGAGAAAAAAACAATGTACATCTTTTATTCTCCAGTTTAACCTAACTAAAACATTAGGTTAAACTAGATTTTTAATTTGGCCTATTGGACTTTTAGTTTAGCTTATTGAACCAAATTAATTATTCTAATCAGAACCAAATAAGTGGCCCAGTAAATAATTAATTTTCCAGCCCAAAAAAACTAGTCCAATTAACAAGACTATATTAGTTTAGTGCCAGGTTAATCTTTAATTATTCAAACTGAGACAAAGCCCTGAATAATTAATTAACCCACCAAACTAATTTAATTAATTCTCTCACTCTGTAGACCTTTATTTTATTTTAGCCCAATAATTAAATCAGGCTACTTAAATAAAATAAATTCCATTTAATTTGATTTAAGACCAATTCCTTAGCCTGTATATAATTAGGATTTACAGTCTATACTAGGGACCAAAAGACATTTTTCCTTGGCTACTAAAATGACCAAAATACAGGTACCAATTCCATTTAATCTTGCATACTAGGGACCAATTCCATTTAATCTTGCATTTTATGTGGTAGCTAGAATAATTTTATTTGCATGGATGCATGTGAAAATTTTCCATTGCTCTTGCATTTGAATTAATTGATGTGAAATAGTTGTGTTGTTAAAGATTTGGATAAGGGAGGTTTGGTCGAAGATTTGGAAGGATGAGTATTGGGGTAGTAAGAACTTCTTGTAGAAAAATTAGTATTGGAGTTGTTTTGGAATAGCGGGGAGGTTGGTGATTCCCTTTGGTGACCCGAGTTCGAATCCTACCTTTTGTGAAGTTAGTTTCTCCTCTTGAAATTCTTTTCCTTAGACCATTTCTTATCTTGGCCGAAAAAAGAATCTAGCTATCCAGAGAAATTTTAGTATTTTTACTCCAAGGAAATAAGTCTCTATATTTATTTCTTAAATTCAAGGACTTTGATGTGAATAAAGTTCACCTTTAATTTCCAGCTTGTGTTTCTTAGTATTTTCGAAAAAACCCTAGCTAGTAATTAAAATATTAGCTTGATTTTAGCTAGATAGATGTTGCCATGGATAGGTGGAATTAATGAGTCCTTTTCCTAGTAGGAAATCTTGTTGATTTCAATCCTAGAATGTTAGCTAAAAATCTGGAAAAAAATTCCAGCGAGTGCCGCCACTTCTTGGAGGACTTGTAGCTCAATCCAAACTCTTCTAGGACTAGAGGAAATCCTATCCAAATCCTTGATAAAATCAGATTTTATTTCAATCCAAATTCAACTAGGAGTTTCTTCCTTTTCCTAGCTGAATTTCGGCAACCTTGTGTCACCACAAGCTGTCCGAAAATTCCAGCTTCTTAGCTACAATCCAACTCTGTAAATCCTAGTTCAAAACTCCTAAATATTCCTCATCAATTCAGGGTACCTTAGCTGCACAAAACTAGAATTTTATTCACACAAAAACACTGAAATTCATCCAGCTCATGCACAGGAATTTCGGCAGCTTGGTGCAGGAATTTCGGCCAGCTGTTGTGTTCCTACTCCAACCGAAATTCTGCACACAAAACACACCAAAAACCCCCAGCTGATCAAGCTATTTTCAGCGCCCAAAACCCCCAATTTTCCTCTAGAAATTTTGGTAGAAGTACAGCAGCCAAAACAGTCCAAACCTTGCTACTCTTGCACAGAATTTTCACAGCACTTGCACAGGATTTTTCAGTCATCAAAACTCACTCAAACTCTTCCTTGTTTGGCCCAAAATTCTGAACACATTCAGCCCTTCCCTTGAGCAGTATTTCGGCCAGCATAAAGGAGCAAAATTGCAGAATCTTTTCCTCCATTAAACTCCCCTAAAATCGGCAGCAAGGAGACACGCAACAAGCTGAAATTTCGCTTTTGCTATCCATGAAACCTAAAGCCATTAGGAGTCTTTCTAAACATCACCATCTAACCCTAAACCAATCTTCTCCAACTTTAAATCATAGCCACCATCTACCCTCTCCATTCTACACGAAAATTTCAGCAACATCTCTCTGCAAAATTTTCGAAAACTCAAGAGCTATTCCAAGCAAAAATCGAACACACCCTAAGGTAAGCAAAAATCCTCTCAACCTCTTGATGCCATTTTCTCTAATGATTCTTTTCTCTTTCTTCTACCCTTAAATCACGCCCTATAGAGGCTGATTTCATCTTCTTCTTTAATTGTCGGTCAAGAGGAGCAAAGGAGGTAGCTTTTCTCTTCTTCTCAAGAGAACTCGGGACGATCACCATAGGAGCATCGAGACCTTATTACCCAGTAGTTGAAAGGTAGGGGAATACCCTTCCTAGATGCCGAAAGTAAAGTGTAATGGTGTTTATTAGCGAGATAAATATGTGGTCGTAGTATATAATCTTTGGGGATTAAATAGTTTACTTGGAATTAAATAGGAGATTGCGAATTGTTATGAAAATAAATGGGATTAGAGCATGTTTGAATTAATTGAGACCCTGATCATGATATTATATGGTTTAGATCAGGAGGATAATTGAGGAAAGCTAGCTGTGAATTTATCTCGTTATCCGAGGCATATCAAGTAAGTCCTTGTATAAACTCTTTTATTAAACGTTGTGATGGTAAGTCCTTTTATAAACTGTTTTGTTAAATGTTGTGATGGCAAGTCCATGTTGTGAAGCTTTGTAAAGCTATTGTTAAATTATGTTTGCTTAGGTTGTAAACGTGGATATTTATTTTTTAAACGGTTTTGTCAAACTAACGATTTTATCAAAAAAACTATTCTTTTCCTTAAATTTTTAGAAATCTCTTTTAAAGAAAACCACGTTTTACAAAGCCAAGGTTTGGAAATATTTTGAATCAGGAATTGACGGATATGATCGTTGAGTACTCAATAAGGGTAGGCTAACAATACTAGTCTTGGAGGGCTAGCGTAAGTCTTCTGGCAGGAGGCCACCTCCAGAAGATGAACTCTGCTTGAAAAGGCGACAGTGTTGGTTGGTCAGGCCAGTCTGAGCTAGCATGTGTACTTGGTATGGTATTTATATTCCCCGGCATGGACACCCGGATGGTTTTGTTGGGTGTAGAGATGGAGGAGTATCTCACCCGGTGAGCTGTACACTCACCTTGATCAGAACGCCCAACGTGTGGTAATCTGGTCCGGACAAGGTGCACAAAGTGTGGTGCCTTGGCCATTTTGTTCTCATGGAGCCCAACGTGTGGTGACATGACTTTTATCCGAGTGGAGGATTTATTTTGGACAAAGTGTGACAATGAGAAAAACCCACTCCTTGCGAAAAGAGATTGTTATGACTTGCCAAATTATTTCTACAAATGTTTTACACTTTGCATACACGTACTATTCAAAACACCATGTGCACACACAGGACTTATTGAGATTTATTCTCACACCGTTTTACATCATGTTTTCAGGAGATAGACTGTGCTGAGTCAGCGGGGCATGTAATAGTTGAAGCTTTTTCTATTTTCTCTATCCGTTCTAGGAGACATTTGTTGCTTATGCTTCTAAACAATATTTTATTTTATTTCGTTTTGCTCCAAGTTGAGCCTGATGTAATAAGAATATTTCTTTATTTATCTAAGTTGATCCTTTTGGAGATTGCCTTTATATTTTATACCTCGTTCTAAAGACCCCTTATCCTACGGGACAGGGCGACATCCCCGCCCTTTTAGGGTACGTAGTCGTGGGGTGTTACAAGTGGTATCAGAGACATAGTTTAAGCAATTACTTGACTTATGGGGTTCTATTTTCTTAAGTATTTTGATCTGGTTCTAATTCTTGACTTTTGTTTATAGGATGGTAAAAAGAGTTGTTGTGGTGTAGTGGCTAGAGCCTTAGAATTAGTTCTTGAGGTCTTGGGTTCAGATTCCATCATAGGGAGACCCGATAGTTCCATGGGGTGGCTGGTGGAACTGACCTCTGACGACTCCGATACCTCTGTTGAAACTAGGGAGACTCGAACATAGAAGACCAGCAGCTTTTACTCTTTCTTTCTTTGGAATTTGCATACTTTTGCTTGTTTATCTTTTTCTTAAGGGAGCATGTGGCTCATAGGGCCTATCTATCATTTTAAATAAAAAGGGTATCGTATGAGATAACCCCTTCTTTTCCGCAAAGAATGGTTTATATGACAAGCATGAGTTTCGTTTATTACTTGATTTATCTCTACACGTTATCATCACAATCATCTTCTAGATGAGTACATTACTATCAACTGATCATGCACCTAAGCATATTCTTTTCCCCCTTGATAACTAACTGACCCTGAGTGAATGTGATTAAGATGGCACCAAGACGCCGAACAGTTGTGCATAGCAGAACGGTGCAGGAGAGTGCATCCTCCATCCCGGAGTTTGAACAGATACGTCGTTCCACCCTCGATGTGGAAGAGCACCTGCCAGGAGAGCAGGAGATAGCTTCAGAGAGGTCACGGGATGTGACCATGGGTCAGGCCTTCGACAAGATGGCCTCGATCCTATAGAACCTGACTGAAAGGGTGGATAAGGTGGCTAGGAAACCACCGCGGGGAGAGGATGAGGCCCTGGAGCATTTCCTGAAGTTCCAGCCTTCCACATTCCAGGGAGAGGTGGAACAGGATGAGAAAGCCGAGCAATGGATTGAGCAGATGGAGGACATTTTCGCTACTCTGCAGTACTCGGAAGAGAGGATGGTGAAGTTTGCTGCTTTTCGGCTAAGGGGACCGTCTCGGGCATGGTGGCAGCGAGTACGGGGTGATTGGGATAAGGAGGAGCAGGAATGGACGCGAGACGATTTTACAGAGGTTTTCTGGGCTGAGTACATTCCTCGATGGGTGGCTAAGAAGAGGGAGGATGAATTTCAGACCCTCAGGCAGGGAGGCATGACCGTGGCCCAATACGCAGCCCGATTCATGCAGTTGTCCAAGTACTGCAAGTGCTTGGTAGATACGGAGCAGAAGTGCACCCAGCAATTCGTGAAAGGGTTAAGGCCAGATTTGAGGAAGGCGTTGGCTCCATCACCGCCAACGTCGTACACCGCCGCAGTGGACACAGCTTCCCGGACGGAGAACGAAGATCGGCACCGACCGGTGAACCGACCCTTCCAACCAAGTCGTCCACCTATGAGGCTTTCAGGCAATAAGCGACCTGCGGGTTCTATGCCGTGGGGAAATTGGGGTAAGCAGCCTCGAGTGCCTGTAGTTGGATCAATGCAAGGCAGCCTGAACTGCCGACTATGTGGGAAGCGAGGCCACACCGAGAGAAACTGCTAGGGTGGCGGGGGTGTGAGAAGGTGTTTCAACTCCGGAGACCCAGGACATCTGAGGAACGTCTACGCTAAACCCATAAGGACTGAGCAGACCGGGCCGACCCAGCCAATGTGAGGCAATAGAGGTGCTGCTACTAGACCAGCCGGAGCAAGAGGCCTGAAGCCCTAGGTGAAGGCCAAAGTTTTTGCCCTGAACCGAGAAGAAGTCGGAGCGGACGCCGCCGTGATCGAAGGTAACCTTTCTATCCAAGGTTGTCTTGTTAATGTTCTGATAGATCCAGGATCTACACACTCTTATGTAAGTAAAGTATGTGCTTCACGTCTGGGTTGGGAAGGAAATGAGCTACCTTATACCCTAGTAGTTAGCACCCCCTTGGAAAATGTGGTGGAAGCAGGCAAGAAAATGGGAAGTTGTGGAGTTGAGGTTGGGAAGGAGATTCTGGAGGCCGACCTTATAATCCTGGCCATGGACGGTTATGACTTGATCTTAGGAATGGACTGGTTGTCGAAACACGGAGCTCGTGTGGACTGCAAAGTCAAGACGGTGCAGTTTGTGAGACTTGGACGGGATGTAATTGAATTCAATGGCAAGTGAACAAAGGAACTGAAATTCCTTATTGCTGGAGCTAAAGCCCGGAAGTTACTCAGGAAAGGATGTATGGGATATTTGGCGTATCTCCTAAACAAACCGAAAGACCAGTGTACCTTGGGAAGTACGGAGGTAGTGAAAGACTTTTCGGATGTGTTCCCTACGGAGCTCACTTCCCTACCTCCTGAATGGGAAGTTGAGTTCACCGTGGATCTGATTCCCGGAGCAGAACCGGCATCTAGAACCCTCTACCGAATGGGACCGACAGAGTTGAAGGAGTTAAAGGAACAATTGGAAGAACTGCTAAGGCAAGGCTACATTCAGCCGAGTACGTCACCGTGGGGAGCCCCGGTGTTGTTTGTCAAGAAGAAAGATGGAACCCTGAGGCTATGTATCGATTATCGGGGACTAAACAATCTAATGATCAAGAATAAATACCCTCTACCCTTGATCGATGAGTTGTTTGATCAACTGCAAGGCGTTGCTTGTTTTTCGAAATAGGACCTACGGCAAGGATACTATCAGGTGAGGATCAAAGAAGAAGACATTCCTAAGACTGCATTCAACACGCGGTATGGCCATTACGAATTTGTAGTAATGCCGTTCGGTGTAACCAACGCACCAGCAGTATTCGTAGATTTGATGCATCGCATTTTCCAACCATACTTGGACAAGTTCGTGGTTATATTCATCGATGACATTTTGATCTACTCCAAAAATCTGGAGGACCACGCGGAGCACTTAAAGTTAGTCCTAGAGAAGTTGAGGGAATTCAAGCTTTACGCTAAGTTCAGTAAGTGTGAGTTTTGGCTGAGCTCAGTGTCTTTCCTTGGTCACGTGATATCCAAGAAGGGGATCAAGGTGGACCTTGCTAAGGTAGAAGCCGTAGAAAATTGGAAACAACCAGAGAACATTACCGAGATACGAAGTTTCCCTGGGTTTGCCGGGTACTATCGGCATTTCATTAAAAATTTCTCCACTTTAACTTCACCGATGACACGACTGTTGAAGAAAGATGTCGTTTTTGCTTGGAGTGAGAAGTGCGAGAATAGCTTCTAAGAACTTAAGAGGAGGTTGATTTCAGCACCCGTACTGAGTCTGCCCGAGACTGATAAGCCCCTATGCACTATATACAAATGCATCCAAGGAAGGACTAGGTGTTGTATTGATGCAGGAAGGGAAGGTCATAGCCTATGAATCTAGGAAGCTAATGTTAGTGTTGTGCTCTATAGGCAATCACTTGTACCATGTATATTGTATATTAAATTAATAAGAGGCATTCTTTATCTTTCAGTTTGATTGTTATATCTAACTATGTGTACAAACCGTTAGATAAAGTCCCTGGTACAACACAGTGTTAAGGAAATCATGATAGAGATCATGATGTGAGATTCCTACTACACTATGCAGTGTTTGTACTTAAATAATCCCCAGTAATAGTATTAATAAGATGGGACATTATTAATACGCCAAGACTGGCACATGTTATATCTCTTGATTGGATCAAGCGATGGTTCTCATATCCGTGGGTATTGAGATACTCAGGATTAACGTGTGGATGCTTGTTTTGAAACAAGTTCATTGGATGACCTAGCTATGAGATAATAACTTGGATAACTATTTAGTGCCAGTGATAAAATCTCATTAGAGCAAGTGTGCAAGTATCCTTAGACTTGAGATCTCCAAGTTACTTTATTTATCGAGCGTTGTACTTTGATTCTAATCTTTGGAGTCTTATCTAGGACCGCCTATGGGATGGATATTAGGTACAACGTAAAGTAAACGAAAGTAGTTGAGAGGGTCAATAAAGGATTCACCACTCCAAATAGTAAGAGAGTATATCTCAAGGCCACTTGTAGAAATCATTACTCATGAAGTCCTTGGCCAATGCGACTATGTGATGGAAATGGTTCCAATTGATACACATATCGAGTAATGGATTTCTTGAACAAGTACTAAAATATTCAGGCCAGAATTAATAATATTCTGGAGGGAGTTGGCACTAATTCCATGCTCTAGACCGAATGAGATATTATATGTTGAAAGGAGTTTATCGCACTGATAATTTGCTATTGAAAGGTTCATGTCAAGCCACTTGACTTTCTGGACATTTGGGTGGTCAAGAGTCATTGCTAGATGTTGTTCTTGATATGCTAAATATGAATTTATTAATTAGAGAATTAATAAATTTAATCCTTTATTTTATTAAGGATTATTAATTCTAATATTGTTAGAATTAATTCATATTATGCTACCAATAAGACCAGGAAACCTAATGGGTCACACACAATAAAGGTTTGAATGCTCATATATATTATTTGATAATATTGTAGGGTTAATCAAGAGAAGGGAATATATTTATAGGTGAATTATAAGTTTGTTATAATTCATGGGACCTAATTGTAATTAAGTAAACTTCAAGGACCAATTTGTTGACAATTGGACGTTGAAGGACTAAGTTGCAATTTATGGTAATTATAAATCTATAAATATAAGGAAATGCTTTCCTTAGGGTTTGAGACAGACCATTCACGCAATAACAGAGAAACCATTTCTCTGCCTCTCTCTTGATCAAACCCTAGCCGTCTCTCTTCTTGATCAAAACCCTAGCCTCCCGAATTCTACTAGCATAGAATTGTGAGATTGTGAGCATTCAACCTTATGTGGATTATCATTAGAGGGAGTTCTTTCTTGGACTTCAGTTGAGCTGCAGTGAACGGTTTTGGATAATCTGGATCGCGCCTGCGTTCTTATTTATGAAATTTTTGAATTCCGGCTTCACGAGGTAATAAACGCAATCTTCTCCTTTTGCCGTTTCTATTGCAAACCCGGGATCCATGGCTTGGATTTCTTGTTGTTTTCCGCTGCGCTTAATCTGATTATGCATGATAGAAATCCTACAGTGGTATCAGAGACAACGGGTTTGTGTTTTAATGGGATGTTTTATTGCTTTGAATTGTTCAAGCATGTAAATTGCAAGATTACAGCATGTTAATTGTATGATCATGTCTGCTAGTTTGTATGTAATCGTTTGGGTTTTGTTTTGAATAATCTGGGTTGCAGAAATCATTTCTGCGTTGTGGGTTTTATGCTTTCGAAAATATTGCAGAATGGTTCTGCGTCTGTGTTCAGGTTTTGGCTTCAGTTGATGTTCATCTTGTAATTACGCCTTCTGTTTAACAATTTGGATTGTTAAATTGATTGTGAGAATGATCACAATGGTTTGTTAATAAAGATTAACAAAGATCAACGTCAAAAACTGGTTTTGATTGATCTTGGAACGGCCCCGAACTGAACAAAAAATTTCTAGAAAATCCAAGCCGCACGCGGTGGTTACTGTTCGTTTAAAAAAAAAAAAAAAGGTTCTGGAATAGAATTTTGAAAGGGAAAATCTCATTTGATGAGAAGTGGTAAAATAAAAATTTTTCCAAGGGGCGCTGCCCCCCTGACCGCCGTTATCGTTGCGTGACGGGACCCAGAAGTATTTTCTCACAATTAGTTTTGAGACAATCAATTTTATTTTTCAAAATAGTGATTGAAAATTTAAAATGAATGTATTTTTCTTAAATGTTGATTTTAGAATTTGTTTTATTTTCCCAAAATAATGATTTTGGAATAATAAAAGTATATGTTTATTTTGTTTAAGCATAGTTAATGGCATGGTGGATGGTTATGGACTAAAACAAACTATATCTGTTCATGCATTTTTTACCGCTTTGTTTTAGTGAAATAGGGCATGCGTGTCTTGCCTTCTCTCAAATTCTGATGTAATTCTCTTCTCATCTAACTCCCCTCGAATGTAACTCGAGGTTTCTCCTTTTAGGAAATTATGTAATTAGATTATATAGGTTAGATTGAGGTAGAATTTTATTTTCAAGATTTTGAAGATGGCGTTCAAGATAAGGCGAGATGGTAAGACCCTCTACCTATATCATGCATGAACACATAGGGTTGACCATATTTCCTTGGTGGCTCGAGGAAATTAATTTACAAAGTCCATAACCATGCCACGTAATTGTTTATTATCATGTTTATCAATTTATGCTGCTTATTGATAAATTGTATGCATGCCTAACAATGAGACCACTAAAAGGAATAAATCCCTCAAATAATATTAAATCTAATGCCTTCCATTAATATAGTGAGAACGAGAGCTCTTTTTCGAGATCAGGTTGTTGGGCAAACCCAAGCCTACTTGACATCGAGTATGTTCAAGCTATAGAATTTAAATTCATGTTAATGGGTTGGATTTAATTAATTTCTTTATCCCGGTTGGGCTAACCCAAGCATAAAGAAAATTAGAGGCAAAGTTGGGCTAGTATTTGATACTTTAATGATTAAAAGATGTTAATCACCCAATGATTCAGTAGTTACTTTTTGATGTAATTGGTATTGGATACCTACCACTGAACTTAAGAGTGGCTTGTTGGGCTAACCCAAGGTTATTCTTAATGAATTTGGATGCTGATCCACTAAGAAATTTTCCAACGGGCTTTCCCGAGTCAATAGTGAGGGCTATTGGTTTGAGTAAAATAGTGGAATAATTATGCGCTTAATTAAAGACCTAATTAATTGCATTGCATTTGCATATACATGTTCTAATAATTCTATCTTTACATTTAGGTCATTTGCATCATGTCGACAAACCTAAACTTGCGTAGCATCTTGGAAATAAACAAGCTCACTGAATCAAACTATTTGGACTGGTATAGAAACTTGAGAATCGTTCTCAAGTCGAAAAAGTTGCTCTACGTGCCAAAAGTTCCTATTCCGCCACCTCCAGCTCAAGATGCTCTTGCTGAAGAGCATGCTGTCCACAAGAAGCACAAAGAAGATAGCGACACAGCATCTTGTATCATGCTGGCGTCAATGTCTCCTGAGCTGCAAAAACAGCATGAGCATATGGATGCTCAATCAATGATCCTCCATCTTAGACAGCTGTTTGATAAACAAGCAAGAACAGAGAGATATGAGATCTCTAAACAACTGTTCCGTGCTAAGATGGTTGAGAGTGCTTCAGTGGCCACTCATGGGCTGCAGATGTTGGGCTACATTGAAAAACTTGGGTCTCTTGGGTTCGAAATGGATCATGACTTAAGTATTGACTTAATTCTACAATCATTACCAAGTAGTTTTTCGCAGTTTGTGATCAACTACCACATGAATAATGTTGAGACCACAATACCTGAGCTAATCAATCTGCTTAAGACTGCTGAGTCCTCTATGAAAAAGGATGATAAGGCAATCTTGTTAGTAGGTTCTTCATCTTCTAAGAAAAAGGTTTCTAAGAAGAAGAAGAAGAACACTCCTACTAAGCCCAAATGAGGTGTCAAGAAGAAGGAGGCTGCCCCTAAAGGCCCATGTCATCATTGTGGCAAAATGGGCCATTGGAGGCGTAACTGCATGGCCTACTTGGAGACTGTGAAGGAAAAGAAGGAGAAGGAGAAGCTTGCAAGCACTTCTACTTCTAATCCTGGTATGTTTATGATTGAGATTAATACTGCCTTTAATAATGAGATATGGGTATTGGATACCGGTTGTGGATCTCATTTATGCAATAATTTGCAGGGACTAAAGGACAGTAGAAAGTTAGAGAAAGGTGACGTGGACCTACGAGCTGCAAATTGAGCAAAGGTTGCTGCACTAGCTGTGGGGACTTATCATCTCAATCTACCTTCTGGATTAGTTTTAGAACTACAAAACTGTTATTTTGTACCAGTTTTGTTGAAAAATATTATCTCAATTGCTTGTTTAGACTTATTTGGATTTCATTTAAGTTTTAAGAATAAATGTTGTTCTTTCTCATTAAATGATATTCATTATGGTTCCTCAACTTTGATCAATGGTTTATATGTTCTAGACATGTATAATCCAATTCTCAATATAAGTAAAAAGAAACAAAAAAAGGATAACTTAATCTCATCTTACTTATGGCATTGTCGTTTAGGCCATGTAAATGAAAAACGTGTGTCTAAGTTATACAAATTGGGTGACTTAGGGTCATTTGATTACGAATCATATGACATATGCGAATCTTGTTTACTTGAAAAAATGGCTAAAACTTCTTTTTCAAGAAAAGGAGAAAGGGCAAAAGAGTTATTAGAATTCGTACATTCAAATGTATGTGGCCCAATGTCAATACAAGCAAGAGGAGGTTATCAATACTTTATTACCTTTATTGATGATTATTCTCGATATGGGTATTTGTATTTGATGAAATACAAATCTGAAGCCTTTGACCATTTCAAAGACTTCAAGAATGAAGTAGAGAAACAACTTGGCAAAAGTATTAAAGCTCTTAGATCCGATCGAGGAGGTGAATACTTAAGTCAAGAGTTTCTAAGTTATCTAAGAGATAACAGAATATTATCTCAATGGACTCCACCATATACACCTCAACATAACGGTGTATCTGAGAGAAGGAATCGAACCCTTCTAGACATGGTAAGGACCATGATGGCTTTTGCAGACCTACCAAAATCGTTTTGGGGGTACGCACTGGAGACTGCTGTTTACATTTTAAACAGAGTTGCGTAAAAAACAGTTGATACCACTTCTTACGAGTTATTCTTTGGTAAGAGACCAAAGTTATCTCATTTAAGGATTTGGGGTTGCCCTGTTTTTGTTAAAAAGGTAATGTCAGACAAATTTGAAAGTAAGTCTGACAAATGTTTGTTTGTTGGATATCCAAAAGAATCGTTTGGATATTACTTCTATCTTCCTTCTGAAAATAAAGTTTTTATTTCAAAACATGTTGTCTTCTTAGAGAAGGAGCACATGTTCAAAGAAGATAATAGGAGCAAGCTTGAACTTAGTGAAGTTCAAGAAGAGCAAACAAATATTGATCAACCTTTTGAACCTGTATCTATTCAAAAAGATGAACCTTCTAACACACAAGAGCTTCGCAGGTCAAGTAGGATACGAGTGGCACCTGAGAGATATGGATTTCTCATAAGTGACCATAATGACGTATTGCTCATAGATGACGATGAGCCTACTACTTACAAGGATGTTCTGAATAGTTCAGAATCTGACAAATGGCTCGAAGCTATGAAGTCAGAGATGGATTCCATGTATGACAACCAAGTATGGACTTTGGTTGATCCACCTGAAGGAATCAAGCCTATAAGGTGTAAATGGGTTTTCAAAAGGAAAACTGACATGGATGGTAATGTGGTTACCTATAAGGCTCGCTTGGTAGAAAAAGGTTATCGTCAACGACAAGGTATTGACTATGACGAAACTTTTTCACCAGTTGCGATGTTGAAATCCATAAGAATACTCCTAGCCATTGCCGCTCATTATGATTATGAGGTATGGCAAATGGATGTGAAAACAGCTTTCCTTAATGGAAACCTGATTGAGGAAGTGTATATGACCCAGCCTGAAGGTTTCATATCCGAAGATGGCACAAAGGTGTGCAAGTTGGAAAGGTCCATTTATGGACTTAAGCAAGCATCTAGGAGTTGGAATATCCATTTTGATGAGACAATTAAAGAATTTAGTTTCATTCAAAACATGGATGAACCTTGTGTGTACAAGAAGGCTAGTGGGAGTAAAGTTGTTTTCCTAATGGTTTATGTAGATGACATATTGGTTATAGGAAATGATGTTTCCACTCTTCAATCAGTGAAGATTTGGTTGTCCAAGATGTTCTCCATGAAAGACCTTGGAGAAGCAACCTATATTCTGGGAATAAAGATCTATAGAGATAGATCTAGAAGGTTGCTAGGTCTTTCACAGTCTACATACATAGACAAAGTGCTGAAAAGGTTCAGCATGGATCAATCCAAAAGAGGATTCTTACCTATGACAGATGGTGTAAGCCTTTCAAAGTCAATGTCTCCAAAGACACAAGTTGAAAGGGATCACATGAGTAGAATTCCATATGCTTCGACAATTGGGTCTATCATGTATGCTATGATATGTACTAGGCCTGATGTATCGTGTGCTCTTAGTTTGACGAGTAGATACCAATCTGATCCTGGAAAGGGTCACTGGGCGGCTGTAAAGAATATCCTTAAGTACTTACGAAGGATTAAGGATGCATTCTTGATATATGGAGATGGTGATTTACAAGTAAGAGGGTATACTGATGCCAGCTTTCAGTCCGGTAAGGACGACTTCAAATCACAATCTGGCTACGTATTTACATTAGGTGGTGGGGCAGTTAGTTGGAAGAGCTCCAAACAAGAGACTACTACCGATTCGACTACTGAAGCAGAGTACATAGCAGCTAAAGAAGCAGTATAGATCAAGAAGTTCATTACTGAACTTGGAGTGGTGCCCAGCATTGTTGATTCGATACCTTTGTATTGTGACAACAATGGAGCCATTGCACAGGCAAAGGAACCACGATCTTATCAACAATCCAAGCATGTACTTAGACGCTATCATCTGATTAGAGAAATCATAGATAGAGGAGATGTAACGATAGAGAGAATTCCCACGGATCAGAACATAGCTGATCCACTCACTAAAGCGCTTTCCCAGAAGAAACATGATAAATATGTTGAGTCATTTGGTATTCGATACTTGAATGATTGGCTCTAGTTCAAGTGGGAGTTTTTTAGTGTTGTGCCCTAGAGGCAATCACTTGTACCATGTATATTGCATATTAAATTAATAAGAGGCATTCTTTATCTTTCAGTTTGATTGTTATATCTAACTATGTGTACAAACCATTAGATAAAGTCCCAAGTACAACACAGTGTTAAAGAAATCATGATAGAGATCATAATGTGAGATTCCTACTACACTATGCAGTGTTTGTACTTAAATAATCCCCAGTCATAGTATTAATAAGATGGGACATTATTAATACGCCAAGACTGGCACATGTTATATCTCTTGATTGGATCAAGCGATGGTTCTCATATCCGTGGGTATTGAGATACTCAGGATTAACGTGTGGATGCTTGTTTTGAAACAAGTTCATTGGATGACCTAGTTACGAGATAATCACTTGGATAACTATTTAGTGCCAGTGATAGAATCTCATTATAGCAAGTGTGCAAGTATCCTTAGACTTGAGATCTCCAAGGTACTTTGTTTATCGAGCGTTGTACTTTGATTCTAATCTTTGGAGTCTTATCTAGGACCGCCTATGGGATGGATATTGGGTACAACGTAAAGTAAATGAAAGTAGTTGAGAGGGTCAATAAAGGATTCACCACTCCTAATAGTAAGAGAGTATATCTCAAGGCCACTTGTAGAAATCATTACTCATGAAGTCCTTGGCCAATGCGACTATGTGATGGAAATGGTTCCAATTGATACACATATCGAGTAATGGATTTCTTGAACAAGTACTAAAATATTCGGGCCAGAATTAATAATCATCTGGAGAGAGTTGGCACTAATTCCATGCTCTAGACCGAATGAGATATTGTATGTTGAAAGGTGTTTATCGCATTGATAATTTGCTATTGAAAGGTTCATGTCAAGCCACTTGACTTTCTAGACTTTTGGGTGGTCAAGAGTCATTGCTAGATGTCGCTCTTGATATGCTAAATATGAATTTATTAATTAGAGAATTAATAAATTTAATCCTTTATTTTATTAAGGATTATTAATTCTAATATTGTTAGAATTAATTCATATTATGCTACCAATAAGACTAGGAAACCTAATGGGTCACACACAATAAAGGTTTGAATGCTCAAATATATTATTTGATAATATTGTAGGGTTAATCAAGAGAAGGGAATATATTTATAGGTGAATTATAAGTTTGTTATAATTCATGGGACCTAATTGTAATTAAGTAAACTTCAAGGACCAATTTGTTGACAATTGGACGTTGAAGGACTAAGTTGCAATTTATGGTAATTATAAATCTATAAATATAAGGAAACGGTTTCTTTAGGGTTTGAGACAGACTATTCACGCAATAACAGAGAAACCATTTCTCTGCCTCTCTCTTGATCAAACTCTAGCCGTCTCTCTTCTTGATCAAAACCCTAGCCTCCCGAATTCTACTAGCATAGAATTGTGAGATTGTGAGCATTCAACCTTGTGTGGATTATCATTAGAGGGAGTTCTTTCTAGGACTTCAGTTGAGCTGCAGTGAACGGTTTTGGATAATCTGGATCGCGCCTGCGTTCTTGTTTCTGAAATTTTTGAATTCCGGCTTCACGAGTTAATAAACGCAATCTTCTTCTTTTGCCGTTTCTATTGCAAACCCGTGATCCATGGCTTGGATTTCTTGTTGTTTTCTGCTGCGCTTAATCTGATTATGCATGATAGAAATCCTACAGCTAAAGCCGCACGAAGTTAATTATCCTACGCATGACCTGGAGCTAGCAGCTATAGTGTTCGCCTTGAAGAAATGGCGACATTACCTGTATGGTGCACAATACGAGGTTTTTACGGACCATAAGAGTTTGAAGTACATCTTCACGCAAAAGGACTTGAATCTCCGGCAGCGTAGGTGGATGGAGTTCTTGGAAGAATATAAGTGCCCTATTAATTATCATCCGGGTAAAGCGAATGTGGTAGCAGACGCTCTAAGTCGGAAGGTGAAAATGGCACATTTGAGAATACAGGAGGTGTTGGCAGTCTAGGATATCCTGGAGAAAGAGGCGCAAGTGCAAGAGAGGAAGATCTTCATGAGCAACCTGACCCTGAAACCCGATCTGGACCAGGAAATTGTATCAGGTCAGCAGGGCAGCACATGATTTCAAACTTTTAGGGAGAAAGAGATCGCGAGAGGAGGAAGCGATTTCCGAATCGATGAAAGCTGGTTGAGGGAGGCTAAGGGTGGCAAAAAATAAGGAGTATAATGGTGAAGGGAAGGTCTGGTTGTTTGAGGGATATTTTATGGAAGGTTGTTAAATTATGGTGTCTGGAAATTTGGTAACTAATCAAGCATGATTGCAGTAATTTTTTTTTGGAAATATTTTAGGGCAGCCATGATTGGATTTTTGTGCAGAAGGTTGGGGAAGACAATGGAGTTCAGTTCATGGCTATTTAAGGGAAGATTGTACAGAAAAATGGAGGGGTTTCGGCTAGGGCTGAATGAGGAAACAAGGCTGGAAAAATCACTACACAGAATTTCGCAAGGTTGAAATTTTCTGGGCAATTTTCGGCAGCCCTTTTCCAGTAGTCTTGTAGGGAGTTTGAAGGGGATTTTAGGGGCTTCCAAGGTTGGTTTCCATCCTTCTATATGGAGGAAAAACGTGGCTAAGATGCTGAACAAAAACTGAAATAAAACAGCTTGGTTTCGCACCCCCAAAGCTGCGATTTTGCCCAGGAATTTTCCTAGTTTTGCACCACCTTTGTGCAGTCTGAAAATGGCCAGAAAAATTTAGGTTCCAAGATGATCAAAAAGGCCATTTTCTAGCAGCATTTGGGAGGGAATAATGGCTAAGAATTTTGACACCTTGAAGGCACAAGAAGCTGAAAAAATTTCAGTTCAATACATGAAAGAAAATGAACCTAGCTAGAGTGAAGTTTTAGAAAGTTCAATAAGGAAATTAATTCACTTGAAATCCTTCCCTCTCTTCCATGGTTTCGGTCCATAGGATGTCTTTTACTAAGACATTTTGAACCTTCAAAGCCACAGCACATTGTTGGAATTTTTGTAGAATAAAATTGGCTTGAACAAATTGAACATCCTAATGGATTGAGAAATAGGAAAAATTAAGGATAAAGAGAAAATGAATTCCCTTTAGGAATTTTGTGTAGGGCAAAAGAGTAGGATTATGATACTCCTATCATATCTCTCTTAGGACAACATCTCCACCCTACTCCAAGCACCTAAGGCCGAAAGTAATACTTCCCAAGCAAAGATAAAATTTAACCAAGCTAAAGCTCCTATGATGGAATTTGAACCCAAGACCTCAAGAATTAATTCCATACCTCTAACCACTACACCACAACAACTCTTGTTCTTATTTTCTCTCTAAAAAGTATTTTCCTATTCAATCCTCAAGCTATCACCTTTTTTCCACCTCAAGCAAAAATTACCATTTTGCCATTCTCACTCAATAATCATAATCAAGCCCTTTAGACTATAAAACACAAATTCAATGCACATAAAATCATATAAAAATATAAATATAAATGAACACACACACACACACACACACACACACACACACACACACACACACACACACACACAGACGCACTCACACACACACACACACGCGCGCGCGCGCACACACACACACACTCACACACACTCACACACACACACACTAACACCTTGTTCCACCGCCTCAAGCAAATACGATTTTGTTTCTTTCCTAAACATTTTAGGAATCAAAATTATTCCTTTCCTTTTCTCTGAATCATTTAAGAGGCACGTTGTATCCTTCTTTCTTTTCCTTTCAAGTTATGGGCTTTTAAGATTCGGTAATTGTAATTTGGCCCATAAATCATAACAAGTTTATAATTCAACCACAAGGCATTCAAATAATCGCAATTCAACCACAACTATATATAACACTTTATAATTAGTCCATAATAATTATTTCTTCTAACAAATTAACCCTATAATATTATCAAATAATGTCTTTAATACCAATTCCTTTATTGTGTGTGACCCATCAGATTTTCTAGTCAATTGGTAGCTAATATGAATTAATTCTGTCATAATAGAATTAATAATCCATTTAATAATTAGAATTAATTTATTAATTCTAATTTGGATTAAATTTACTAATTCCCTAATTAATAAATCTATATTTAGCTGATCATGAGTGGTATCAATAATACATTATGATGACCCAAAAGTCCAAAAAGTCAATTGGATTGAAATGAATCTTTCAATAGCAAAACGCCAGTACAATAAACTCTTTTCACCATACAATACCTCACTCGGTTTAGAGTATGGAACTAGAGCCAGCTCTATCCATAATATTAATTAATTCGGACTCGAATATTTTACAACTTGTTTTCGGAATCCGTTACTCAACATATGTATCAATTGGAACTATTTCGAACACATAGTCATCTTGGCCAAGGACATCTTGAAAATGATTTCTACAAGCGGCCTTAAGATATTCGCTCCTACTATTAGGAGTACCGAATCATTTATTGACCCTTTTAACTACTTCTGTTTACTTCACGTTGTACCCAATGTCCATCCCATAGCTTGTCTTGTAGGGACTCTAGGGAATAGAATCAAAGTATAACGCTTAGTAAACAAAGTATTTTGAAAATCTCAAGTCTAATGATACTTGCATATTTGTCATAATGAGATTCTATTACTGGCACTAAATAGTTATCCATATGATTATCTCATAATTAGGTCATCCAATGTACTTGTTCAAATAACAAACATCCATGTATTAACTTTGAGTATTATAATACTCATGAATGTGAGAACCTCCGCTTGATCAAATCAAGAAGTATAACACGTGCTAGTTTTAGCGCATTAATGATGTCCTATCTCAGTGTCATAGGAACCTCACGTCACGATCTCTATCTTGATTTTCTTAATACAGTGTTGTACTTGGGACTTTATCTAACAGTTTTTCACACACAAACATATGGAACAAAGAAATTAGAAGATAAAAAATATCTTGTATTAATTTAATGTGCAAAATATATTGCACAAAGGATTGCTTCTAGGGCCTAATCCAAACAATCTCCCACTTGCACTAAACCCAATCATTCATGTATCTAATACCAAATGACTAAACATGACCATCATGCTTCTTTTGGGATAATTCCTTTGTAAGTAGATCAAGTATGTTCTAATCAGTAGGAACTCTTTCTATCTTAACATCTTTTCTATCAATGATTTCTCTAATAAAGTGATAATGTCTAAGTACATGTTTGGATCACTGATGAGATTGTGGTTCCTTTGCTTGTGCAATGGCTCCATTGCTATCACAATACAAGGGTATTAGATCAACAATGGTAGATACCACACCTAGTTCTATAATGAACTTCTTGATCTAGACTGCCTCCTTAGCTACTTCAAAAGCTGCTATGTACTCAACTTCAGCGGTTGAGTTGGTAATTGTATCTTATTTGAAACTTTTCCAACTAACTACCCTACCTACAAAAGTGAACATGTATCCTAATTGGGATTTGTAATCATCCTTGTCATATTGGAAACTGGCATCAATATACCCTCTAACCTACAAGTC
This sequence comes from Voacanga thouarsii, assembly GCA_026120185.1. Classification (NCBI taxonomy): domain Eukaryota; kingdom Viridiplantae; phylum Streptophyta; class Magnoliopsida; order Gentianales; family Apocynaceae; genus Voacanga; species Voacanga thouarsii. The sequence continues at coordinate 250,430 of JANUWF010002285.1, forward strand.
ACCATCTCCATATACCAGGAATACACCCTTAGTTCTTCTTAAGTATCTAAAGGTATTCTTGACAACCACCTAATGACCTTCTCCAAGGTTTGATTGCTATTTTCTCATCAAACTTAGAGCATAATATACATCGGGCTTAGTAGATATCATAGCAGACATGATAGAACCAATTGCCAAAGCATATGGTATCTTACTCATGTGATCCCTTTCATCTTCTGTCTTAGGGCTCATAGATGTTGAAAGGCTTACCCCATGAGTCATGGGTAATAATCTCTTTTTAGACTGATCCATGCTAAACCTCTTTAGTACTTTGTCCATGTATGAAGACTATGAAAGACCAAGCAACCTTTTGGACCTATCTCTATAAATTCTTATTCCTAAAATATAGGTTGTGTAACACCCCACTACCTAGGCCCGCTAGGGCCGGGGATGTCACCCCGTCCAAAGGACGAGGGGTATTTATAACTAGGTCACACAAATAAAATAGCAAAATAAAAATGATACTTGAATTTAAAATTTATTACATCCCAAAAATAATTCCAAGAATAAATCCAAGAATACCAACAATAAATCCATAATAAAATTTATCTACCCTCATCTCCCCAAAACATTACACAAAAAAAAAAAAAAATAATCAGAAAATCTTCCAAAGCAGGCAATATCTAGCTACTCATCCCCACAACAGGATCGACCTGAAATCATGGTAAAAATGGTGGTGAGACAGAAATCTCAGTAAGTGCTTGTGTGCTTAAGTGTCGGGAGAAAACAGTTCGTGAATGCAAAGTATCAAATTCTTTATAAGAGATCATTGGCAAGCACTAAACATTAGTCAAAAGCAAGAGTGGTGTTTTGTCTTTTCCAACCATAAATAATCAATAAAATCAACCATTTAAAAGAAATGATCAAGGGTTACCACACGTTAGGTCCCATAACCGCATGGTCAGCATGCCACACTTTGTGCATACCGCCGGTCAGAATGCCACACTTTGTGTAGACTGACAAAAGTAGGTGATCGGCCTACTGGGCAAGATACTCCTTCTTCTCTATACCCAAACAACAACCGGGCATCCATTTCGGCAACATACAATCACTTGACTGAAAGAGAACACTGCTAGCTCGGATCGGCACAACCTACTAGACGGACGTCCTATCCGGGAAGGACACACCCCTTAGAGGTGGCCACCTACTGAGAGACTTACCGTAACCCCTTAAAGACTAGCCCTAGTAGTCCACCCATATTGAGTACTCAACGACATTTTCCACTTGGGATAAAATGAACAAAACACTGTTCCACATGAAAATGGCAATTAAGGGTTTCCAAAGTCTTTGTCAAAATCAGTTTTGGAAAGAGTCTTGAAATTGAGTAAATCTGAGTCCTTGTCCTTTGGATGTCGCCCCGTCTAAAGGACAATGGGTCTTTATAACTAGGTCACACAAATAAAATAGCGAAATAAAAATGATACTTGAACTTAAAATTTATTACACCCCAAAAATAAATCCAAGAATACCAACAAAAAATCCATAATAAAATTTATCCACTCTCATCTGCCCAAAACATTACACAAAATAAATTATCAGAAAATCTTCCAAAGCAGGAAATATCTAGCTACTCATCCCCATAGCAGGATCGACCTAAAATCATAGTAAAAATGGTAGTGGGACAAAAATCTCAGTATGTCCGTGTGTGCTTAAGTGCCAGAAGAAAATAGTTCGTGAATGCAAAGTATAAAATTCTTTATAAGAGATCATTGGAAAGCAATAAACAACGGTCAAAAGCAAGAGTGGTGTTGTGTCTTTTCCAACCATAAATAATCAATAAAATCAACCACTCAAAAGAAATGATCATGGGTTACCACACGTTGGGCCCTATAACTGCATGGTCAGCATGCCACACTTTGTGCAGACTGACTAAAGTAGGTGATCGGCCTACTGGGCAAGATACTCCTCCTTCTCTATACCCAAACAACAACCAGGTGTCCATTCCGGCAACACACAGTCACTTAATTGAAAGAGAACACTGCTAGCTTGGACCGGCACGACCTACTGGACTGACGTCCTATCCGGGAAGGACTCACCCCTCAGAGGTGGCCACCTACTGAGAGACTTACCCTTACCCCTCAAAGATTAGCCCTAGTAGTCCACCCTTATTGAGTACTCAACGACATTTTCCACTTGGGTTAAAATGAACAAAATACTGTTCCACATGCAAATGGCAATTAAAGGTTTCCAAAGTCTTTATCAAAATCAGTTTTGGAAAGAGTTTTAAGATTGAGTAAATCTGCTTATTAATTTTCAAATAAATTGTATGTCTAAAATAGGAAAGAAGTTAATCCTCAATTGCCCTTGCAAAACTGACTGTCCATGCACTCTACATTTAGCTTGCCATAATAAACATGTTTCATCAATCAGGTTTTAGGCCGGAGTTTACCTGATTCTTGCTCACAATATAAGGTCTCCAACAGCTGACCTAACCCCGCATGGGCAAATACAAACCACAATGAAACTCAAGCCAAAATCCACTTTCTCAATTTAAAACAACTCAACTCATTACCACCATGATCCTAGTGTCCCAAGCTTTAAGGACAAACTATAAATAAATAGGTTTATAAGCTAAGCCTAATTTGATATTTAAAATAATTAATGTTTTGAGAAACAAGTACTAATAAGTTGATGGTTTACAATCTTGCTAAGAAAAATTTAGAGTTTACTTCATAAAGAGTCGTAGGTGGTATTAGGTAAAATAATGATTTATTAATAATTTAGTTGTTAGAAAATAATTGTTAACTAAAACTAGTTGAAAATAAATTTAATGAGTCTTGCTTGAAAAATAATAAATAAATTTTTATTGGGTTTTGATTAAAGATAATAATTTAATTTTTTAGTAATAAATATTTTACTAATTATGATTATGTCCATAAAAGGTTTTAGTTGATTTCATTATTTTATAGAATATATATATATATATATATATATATTCTATTTTCCTAGCAAAAGCTATTATTTATTTGACTAAAATATCCTTATTATATATAATAATCCAAATCTACCCCTCCTGGGGTTTTTTCCGAATTTACTAGCCAATTATAGTATGAAATATTTTATTCATGAAATAAAAATTAGCTTATGGACAACTAGATCATGATCATACTTCTATGGCTAACCACAATCATGAACATATACAATCCTTCAATTCATCAAATCATCCAAATCATGCATATAAGCATAGATCTAAATTTACCAAGACATGATCTAACCCCTACTAGCATAAATATGATCATGGCTTCAATAATCCAACATGAATATATATCCTATTCACCAAAGGTGACATAATCTCTAGCATACTAAATCACAAATACTACCTATAACATGGAGACATGCATTAAACCTCAATCATCATACAATCAACCAAGATAATCCATCCATGCATAAATCCCATCTCCTTCATATTCATACATACATTCATACTTCAACCTCAACAATATATACTCAAACCCTATCCACAATCCACCTTCTATCAACATCATCCTAGAGACATGAATCTAGAATTTAAAAGAAGGGTTAAAAAGACTTACTTGTTTGCTGAATATCTTAAAGGTGTTTCGAATGGTTGACAACCCCTAGATGTCTAAATCCGTCCAAGGAAGATGAAGAAAGCATGGCCATTGGTGAAGAAGCCATTTAGCCAAGAAGAGAGAGAGAGAGAGAGAGAGAGAGAGAGAGAGAGAGAGAGAGAGAGAGAGAGAGAGAGAGACCATTAGCATGTTTATTCATATATATATATATATATATATTTATTTATTTATTTATTTATTTATTAGAGATCAAGATTGGAGAAGATGAAGTTGTTAGAACAAACCTACCTTGAAGGTGTTTTGAGCCTTCACAAAATTTTTGATTTTTTTATCCAAAATAGCAAGTTGGATTTTGGAGTTTGATGTTAAGAATGGTATTAATGGACTCAAAACAGTGAGTAGGTTCAATTTGGAATTTTTAGAAGGAGTTTGAAGTTATTTGGGAGAGTATTGGGTGAAAGGAAAGAGTAGGTGTTCTTGGTGTGTTGTGTGTTCTTGATGTGGAAGAGAGTAGAGAGCTTTTGGGATTGGAGCTGCCAAAATTCTATAAATATTAGGGTTGGCCGACTGCTTGAAGGGTTTTGGTAGCTGATTTTCTGGTTTGGAAGGGAAAAGGAAAGGCTAGTTGTTGAAATCCTTGAAGAACATTTTTGGGAAGCAAATTTGGAAACTAAATATTCAGGAATATCTTTGACCATGGGAGAGCTTTTAGAAGTTTGCCATGGCCGAATTACTGGCAGTGTTTCAGCTAGATGAATGCTGGTTGAGGGAGGCTAAAGGTGGCCAAAAATACTGAGTGTAATGGTGAAGGAAAGGTCTGGTAGTTTGAGGTATATTTTATGGAAAGTTGTTAAATCATGGTGGCTGGAATTTTGGTATCCAAATCAGATCATGTTTGCAAAATTTTTTTTGGAAATCTTTTAGGCAGCCATGACTGGATGTTCGTGTAGAAGCTTGAGGAGGATAATGGAGTTCAGTTACTGAAGGTTTAAGGGTGATTTGTGCAGAAGAAGGATGGATTTTTGGCTAGGGATGAAATAGGAATCAAGGCTGGAAAATTTCTGCACAAGATTTTGCTTCTTGCTGGAATTTTCTAGGCAATTTTTCGGCTGCCCTTTTCCAGTTGGCTTCTAGGGAGTTTAAAGGGTAATTTTAGGGCTTTTCAAGGCTGGTTTCCACTCTTCTTTATGGAGGAAAAACATGGATAAGATGCTAAACAAAAACTGGAAGAAAATAGCTTGGTTTCGGACCTCCTATGCTGTGAATTTGCCCAGGAATTTTCGTGGTTTTGCATAGCTTTGTGCAGTCCGAAAATGGCCAGAAAAATCCAAGTTTTAAGCTGATCAAAAGGGCCATTTTCTGGCAGCATTTGGGAGGGAATAATGGCTAAGAATTTTGACACCTTGAAGGCACACAAAGCTAGGAAAAATTTCAGTTTCATGCATGAAGGAAAATGAACTTAGCTAGAGTAAAGTTTTTAGAAAGTTCACTAAGGAATTTAATTCACTTGAAATCCTTTCCCCCTCTTCCATGGTTTCGGTCCATAAGATGTCTCTTACTAAGACATTTTGAACCTACAAAGCCACAGGACATTGTTGGAATTTTTCTAGAATAAAATTAGCTTGAACAATTTGAACAAGCTAATGAATTGAGAAATAAGAAAAATTAAGGATCAAGAGGAAATGGATTCCCCTTAGGAATTTTGTGTAGGCAAAAGAGTAGGATGAGGATACTCCTATCATGTTTCTCTTAGGACAACATTTCTACCCTACTCCAAGCTCATAAGGCCGAAAATATTACTTCCCCAGCAAAAATAAAATTTAACTAAGGTAAAGCTCCTATGATGGAATTTAAACCCCAGACCTCAAGAATTAATTCTAAGGCTCTAACCACTAAACCACAACAACTCTTATTCTTATTTTCCCTCTAAAAATATTTTTCTATTCAATCCTCAAGCTATCTCTCTTCTTCCACCTCAAGCAAAAATTACCATTTTGCCCTTCTCACTCAATAGTCATAATCAAGCCCTCTAGACTATAAAACACAAATTCAATGCACATAAAATCATATAAAAATATATTTAAAAATGCAAGAAAATATGATATGCACCCCAACCCCCTTACTCTAAAGTTGGTTTTGACTAGGGTTTCACAGGTTGCATCTCCAAGGTCTTTCATAGAGAACTTCTTAGATAACAAAATCTTGATTGATTGTAGAATAGAGACATCATTTTCTATTAGCAATATACCATCCACATAGAGTAATAGGAAAACAATTGCACTCCTACTAACCTTCTTGTATACATAAGGTTCATGCATGTTTTGTTTGAAACTAAATTCTTTATTCGTTTTACTAAAAATGTTTCAACTCCTAGAAGTTTGCTTTAGTCAGTCAATAGACCATTGTAGCTTGCACACTTTAGTGTGATCCTTGGATGTGAAATTCTTAGGTTATGTCATGTTGACTTCCTCAGTCAGATTTCCATTAAGGAAAGTTGTTTTCACATCTATTTGCCAAATCCCATAATAATAATATGTAGCAAGTGCTAGGAGTATCCTAATGGATTCGTCATAGTTAATACTTATTTCTAATGGTAACCTTTCGCAACTAATCGCGCCTTATAGCTAATCACTTTACCATCCATGTCAGTTTCTTCTTGAAAACCCATTTGCACCCTATGGGTTTTATCCCTCCAAGTGTCTCAACCAAAATTCAACATTGGTAGTCATATATGAAATCCATTTCTGACTTAATGGCTTGAAGCCATTTGTTAGATGCTGAACTATACAAAACTTCTTTGTAAGTGGTAGGCTCATATTCTTTTATGAGTAATACATCATTGTGGTCAATGATGCGAAATCCATATCTCTCAGGTGCTACACATACCTTCTTGACCTACAAGGTTCTTGTGTGTGAGATGGTTCATCTATTTTATCAATAGATTCAGAATCAAATATTTGATCGTTTGTTTGTCCTTTTTGAACTTCACTAAGTTCAATTTCGCTCCTACTATCTCTTTTAAGCACAAATTCCTTTTGTAGAAAAATAATAGGCTTTAAAATGAACACCTTGTTTTCAATAGAGAGATAGAAATAATATCGATGAGATTCTTTTAGATATCCTACAAACAAACATTTGTCAGATTTATTCTCTAATTTGTCTGACTTTGTCCTCTTCACATAAGCAAGACATCCCTATATTCTTATGTGAGTTAGCTTTGGCCTTTTACCATTAAATAACTCAAATAGGGTAGTATTAACCCTTTTTTATGGAACTCTATTTAGAATATAAATAGCAGTTTTCAATGCATATTCCCAAAATGATTTTGGTAGATCAGTAAAAGTCATCATGGGTCGAACCATATCTAATAACGTTCGATTTCTTCTTTCAGATACACCATTATGCTAAAGTGTATGTGGTGTAGTCCATTGAGGTAATATTCTATTATCTCTAAGATAACTTAGAAACTCTTTACTTAAGTATTCACCTCCTCGATCAGATCTTAGAGTTTTAATACTCTTACCAAGTTATTTCTCTACTTCATTTCTGAATTCTTTGAACTTGTCAAAGGCTTTAGATTTGTATTTTATTAAATACAAGCATTCAAATCAAGAATAATCATCAATGAAGGTTGTGAAGTATTGATAATCCCCTCTTTCTTTTAATGTCATTGGTCCTCATATATCTGTATGTATTAGTTCCAATAATAGCATAGACCTTTCCCTTTTCTTAGAAAAAGAGGTTTTAGTCATTTTTCCTAGTAAGCAAACTTCACAAGTCTTATACAATTCAAAATCAAATGAGCCTGAGTCACCACACTTATGTAACTTAGAAATGCGATTGTTATTTACATGGCCTAAACGACAATGCCATAAGTAAGATGGGTTTGTATTATCTTTTCTAGGCCTACTATTATTTATATTGAAAACTTAGTTTTCCATTTCTAGAACATATAAACCATTCATCAAAGTTACAGTACTATAATAGATATCATTTAATGAAAAAGAACAACTTTTATTCTTAAATTTTGAATAAAATCCAAGCAAATTTAAACAAATAACTAAGATAATATTTTTAAGTAAAACTAGTACATAATAACAGTTTTCCAGTTCTAGAATTAATTTGGAAGGCAAGTGTACATGATAAGTCCCCATAGCAAGTGCAACAACCTTTGCTCTATTTGTTGTATGAAGGTCTACATCACCTTTCTCCAGCTTCCCACTACTTTGTAGTCCCTACAAATTATTACACAAATGAGATCCATATCCGATATCTAATACCCATATCTTATTATTTAAGGCAGTATTGATCTTAATCATAAACATATGAGAAATAAAAGTAAAAGTGCTTGCAAGCTTCTCATTCTCCTTCTTTTCTTTAACAGTCTCCAAGTAGCTTTTGCAGTTGTGCCTCCAATGGCCCATTTTCCAACAATGGTGACATGGGCCTTTTGTAGCTGCCTCCTTTTTCACACCATCTTTAGGTTTAGTTGGATTCTTCTTCTTCATTTTACAAATATTTTTCTTCTTAGAAAAAGAATTAACCATTAAAACAACATTATTTTTTTTCTTCATAGAAGACTCTATAGTCTCAAGAAGATTAATCAACTCAGGTTAGTGGTCTCAATTTTATTCATTTGAAGGATTAAGTTTATACTTAACTTGTGATCCATAATAAACCTAAGTGATCCAAGCTTCTCAATTAACCCCAGCATCTTAAGTCCTTGAGTGTCCACTGAAATGCCTTCCACTAGTTAGAATTCGCTATCGTGCAATCAAATATGCACAGTGGAAGAAAAATAATTCTAGCCATCAAGGATTGCATGTATGTTTAGAAATAGAAAAAAAAATATAAAACTATACCTTTGGTGTCACTTTTGTCATTTAAAAATTTTAAGACGCTTGAACAATTAGTATGGCGCAATCAAGCAAAACCTTTCTGCACTTGATCAGTCACCAACTAGAAGATAACATTCATCAATACACACTGCAATCCAAGTGTACGATTCCCTCTAATGAAAGTACACACTAGGAAAATTTACTCAAGACCTCAGAAAACTCTCTGTGCTAGAAGAGATGAATATTGCAGCTGCGGTTTGTGCGTGAGAGCAGAAAAAGAAGAAGTCGTGTATTGTAATACAAAGTAAACAATTGTCTTTGTGTTTATCAAAGAAAATAACCACGATATTCATTTCGGAGAAATCACAGAATTGCATCAACAAACACCCTTCCAGAATTCTAAAAGAATTAGAATTCATTAATTTGTAATTAGATTCCATAAGTTCTCACAATTACAATTTGGTCTAGAAATTATAACTAATTATAATTTGACCACAATAACTTCTACTTCTCATAGTTAACCCCACAATGTAATAAAATAACATCTTGAGTTCTTAATCCTCTATTATATGTGACCTATTCGGTTTCCCAGCCTATTGGTAGTGAAATATGACTTAATCCAAATGTCTTTGGGATTAATAATGCTTAATAATTTAGAATTAACTTATTAGTTTCTAATTAGGATTGGTTTATTAATTCTCTAATTAATAAACTCATATTCAACAGATCATGAGCGGTATTTAGCAACACATCATGACCATCCAAAAGTCTAGAAGTCAAGTGGCTTGACATGAACCATTCAATAGAAAATAATAGTGCAATAAACACCATTCACTATACAATATCTCATTTGGTTTGGAGTACATAATTAGTGTCAACTCCTTCTAGGATAACAAATTAATTCTGAACCGAATATTTTAGTACTTGTATCCAAAATCCACTACTCATGATGTGTATCAATTAGAACTATTTGTAGGGATATATACCCTCTTAGACTTGGTTTCTGGTGTAAAAATAGAATATTTTAATAAAAGAATTTATTTTCAGAAATTGTTTGTGAATTTATATTTTATTTATGCACAATTACGTTTGGAAAAGACCTATTGTGTTTAAGTAAGTGGTCCATGTAATTGGAAGTCTTTCACAGTAAGGTATGGATCACAGGTTACTTAACGCATAAACGTTCGTTCTTAACTGATTGATGAGAATGGGAATCTCATTATGTCTAGGTTATTATGTTGTGAATTCTAAATGGGAAATAGCTTACCTTTAGCCAGTGAGTAGTCCACTCATTTCATGACATAAGCATATTTTGAATACGTAGAACAAGACCTGTAGTAGTGGTTTCTTCAATGTACTATATGGTAGAAACCTAGACTACTACTACTACAGCGTGGACTAGTACTCTACGACTTGAGTATAAGTTGGTGGTCTGATGAAGCTGGAAGTATGTACTTTGATATGCTATAGTTGAGGTTCTATCGTAGGGCCAATATACTTGCATGTTGGGTATGTGTGACTAGTTAGTTAAGACAGAGTTGTACAAGATAGTTTCTATACTATGTTGCCCCTTGTGGTTGTTTGAATGATCTAAATATCCAGGGCCCTGGGAAACATGACTTGGATAATTGCTTTAGGGTAGCTCCCTTGGAAAGTGGAAATAATCTAGAAAGTCATGAATCATTGGATTAGAAATGTAAGGATGGTAGATGTCATTTAGAGAGGTATTAGTACACTTCTTCCTCTATAAAATGTACGGCGATATATAGAGGGGTAATTTAGTTATTACACCTGTAGGTTGATGACTTTGCTAATACAACATTATCCTTGGGGTCAATATTTCCCTATGGTAATATTAGGAAATATTTAAAATGTAAAATACAGCTATTTATATGGCAAGGGTATTTTGCTCATTTTAGTAGCCAAGACAGTGTGTCTTCTGGTCGCTAGTATAGACCGTGAGTCCTAATTAAATACGGGCTAAGAAATTGATCTTAAATTAAATAGAATTTATTTTATTTAAGTAGCTTGATTTAATTATTGGGCTAGAATAAAATAAAGGTCCATGGAGAAAGAGAATTAATTAAATTAGTTTGGTGGGTTAATTAATTATTTAGGGCTTTGGCCCAGTTTGAATAATTAAAGATTAACCTGTGACTAAACTAATATAGGCTTATTTATTGGACTGGTTTTATTTGGGCTGGGAAAATTAATTATTTGTTGGTTCTAATTGGGATAATTAATTTAGTCCAAAAGGTTAAACTAAGAGTCCAATGGCCTAGTCCTGTTTAAACTAAGGTTTTATTTAGATTAAACAGGAGAATTGGAGATCATCATTTTTTTCTACAAACTCTTCTCTGTGGAAAAAAAAAATCCACACGTCTCTCTCTCTCCAGAAAATATTCCATAGTTCTATTGTTCACCAAACGGAATTAGGCAGGCCATATACTGGAAGATCGAGAGTTTGACATTCACCTACATGCAAAGACGGAGTAGGAGCTTACAGGAATCGCACCAAAGGCTTCCACCAGCAGACCTACCCCGGTTGTACACATTCCGGTCTAGCCAATTCTTAGAACGAGGAAAAGAGGTAAATTTTTTTTTAACCTCAGAATCTTACAGGGCTGCTGGAGCTGGCATCAATTCGGTTCCCTTGTTCCTCAGTTTTTCTAGTTTTTTTTGCTTTCGCTTCCACTACGTGCTCTGTTTTTTCCCTTCTTAAGCCTTCAATATTTCCAATACACAATCACCTTGGCCAATGATTTCTTGAGCAATGATTCCTACAAGTGGCCATGAGATATTTCCTCTACTATTAGGAGTGGTGAATCCTTTATTAATCCTCTCAACTACTTTCATTTACTTCACATTGTACCCAATATCTATCTTATAGGTAGCTTTCAATCTGACTCTAAAGATTAGAATCAAAGTACAATACTTAATAAACAAAGTACCTTGAAGATCTCTAGTCTAAAGATACTTGTACATTTACTATAACGAGATTCAATCACTGGCATTAAATAGTTATCCGTATAATTTTCTCATAGCTATGTTATTCAAGGTACTTATTCTAGTAGCAAGCATTGGCGTGTTAACTTTGAGTATCACAATTCTTACGAATGTGAGAACCACCTCATGATCAAATCAAGAAGTAAAATACGTGTAAGTTTTAACACATTAATGATGTCCTATCAAATTAAATGATGACTATTGAAAATCTAAAGTACAAACACTATCTAGTATATTAGGAACCACACATTATTATCTCTATTGTGATTTTCTTAACACAATGTTGTACTTGGGACTTTATCTAACAGTTATATTCACATAAAATAGACTGAAAAATAAATAGTGCCTTGTATTATTAATTAACTGTGTCATATACAAAATACAAATGATTACCTTAAGGGCATAACACTAACAAACTCCTACTTGCACTAGAGCCAATCATTCATTATATAATACCGAATGACTCAATAAGACTATCATGTTTCTTTTGGGATAGTGATTTTGTAAGAAGGTCAGCTATGTTCTCATCCGTGAGAACTCTCTCTATCTTTACATCCTGTCTATCCATGGTTTCTTTAATCAAATGAAAATATTTGTATACATGATTGGATCGCTGGTGAGACCTTGGTTCTTTTGCTTGTGCAATAGCCGCATTGTTGTCACAATATAGAGATATTAGTTCAGCAATGCTAGGAACCACTCTAAGATCCATCACGAACTTCTTGATCCAAACACCTTTCTTAGCTGCTTTAAAAGCAGCTATGCACTCATCTTTAGCTGTTGAGTAGGCAATACTATCTTGTTTGGAACTCTTCCAACTTATTGCCCCCCACACAACATAAACACGTAGCCTGACTGTGACTTGAAATCATCTTAATGAAATTGAAAACTGGCATCAGTATACCCGTTTATTTTCAAATCACCTCCTCTATATGCTAAGAATACATCATTAGTCCTTCGCAAGTACTTAAGGATATTCTTCACAGCTACCCAATGACTCTAACCAAGGTCTAATTAGTATCTGCTCGTCAAATTGATGGTACAGGATACATCGAGCCCAGTATATATCATAGCATACATGATGGATCTAACTAACGTAGCATATGGAATCCTATTCATGTGATTCCTTTCAGCTTGTGTATTTGGAGATATCAACTTTGAAAGGCTTTCCCCATGAATCATAGGTAAGAATCTCTTTTTAGATTGATCCATGCTAAACCTCTTTAGCATTTTATTTATGTACGTAGACTGTGAAAGACCTAGCTACCTTTTCTGTCTATCTCTCTAGATCCTTATTCCAAAAATATATGTTATTTTTCTAAGGTCTTTCATGAGAACCTCTCAGACAACTAAACTTTCATTGATTAAAGGATAGGTACATCATTTCCTATAAGCAATATGTCATCTATATAAAGCAGTAACAAAACGATTGCATTCCCACTAACCTTCTTGTATACATAAGGTTCATTAATGTTTTGAATGAAACTAAACTCTTTGATTGTTTCATCAAAACAAATGGTCCAACTCCTAGAAGCTTCCTTAAGTCTATAAATGGACTTTTGCAGCATGAACACTTTTGTGCTATCATTGGACGTGAAACCCTCAAGTTGTGTCATATACATTTCCTCAGTCAGGTTTCCATTTAGGAAAGCTGTTTTCACACCTATTGCCAGAGCTCATAATCATAATGAGCGGTAATGGCTAGGATATTCTGATGGATTTTAGCACAGCTACTGGTGAGAAGGTTTCGTCATAGTCAATACCATGTTATTGATGATAACCTTTAGTCACTAGTTGTGCTTTATAGGTAACTACCTTACCATCTATGTTGGCTTACTTCTTAAAAATCCATTTCCACCCAATAGGTTTGATTCCTTTAGAAAGATCAACCAAAGTCTATACTCGGTTATCATACATAGAATCCATCTCTGACTTCATGGCTTCAAGTCATTTGTCAGATTCTGAACTATTCAGAACTTCTTTCTAAGTAGTCGGCTCATTTTCATCTATGCACAATACGTCATTGTGGTCATTTATGAGAATTCCATATTTCTCAGGTACCACACATTTATGAGGTTCTTTTGTAGTCGAATGCTTATCTATTCCCTCAATAGATATGTGATTAGATGGTTGATCCTTATTTGATTGTCCTCCTTGAACTTCACTAATTTCAATTTTACTCCCACTGTCCCCTTTGAGCATGTCCTCCTTCTCTAAGAAGATGGTATGCTTCGAATCATACACTTTGTTTTCAGAAAAGAGGTAGAAGTAATACCCCAAAAATTCTTTTAGATATCCCACAGATATGCACTTGTTGGACTTATTGTCAAATTTGTCTGACTGTGGCCTTTTATCAAAGGCAAGGCAACCCCATCATCTCAGGTGAAATAGCTTTGGTTTCTTACCTTAGAGCATCTCAAATGGGGTGGTGTCAACTATTTTTAACAGAATTCTATTTAGAACATAAACCCTAGTCTTTAGTGCGTACCCCCAAAGCAATTTTCGTAAGTTAGCATAAACTATCATTGTCTATACTATGTCTAGAAAGATTTGATTCCTTCTTTTAGATACACTGTTATGCTTACGTATATATGGTGTAGTCCATTGAGATAATACCTCATTATCTCTAAGATAGCCTTGAAACTCTTAGCTTAAGTATTTTCCTCCTCGATCGGATCTTAGAGTTTTGACACTTTTCCCAAGTTTTTTCGATACTTTGTTCTTGAAGTCTTTGAACTTTTCCAACGCCTCAGATTTGTATTTCATTAAAAACGAATACCCATAGTATGAATAATCATCAATAAAGGTTATGAAATAGTGATAACCTTCTCCAAATTGCATAGACATCGGTCCACATACATTAGAATGTATAAGTTCTAATAACTCTTTAGCCTTTTCTCCTTTTTAAGAAAAAGGAGTTGAAGCTATTTTACCAAGTAAATAAGACTTGCAGGTTCCAAATGATTCATTATCAAATGACCGTAAGTTACCTAGCTTGTGTAACTTAGAAACGCGATTCTTATTTATATAGCCTAAACGACAATGCCATAAGCAAGATGAGATTGAATTGTCTATTCTTAGTTTTTATTGTTTACATTGAGGATTGGATTATCCATGTCTAGAACATATAAACCATTAACCAAAGTTGTAGAACCATAATGAATATTATTTAATGAAAAAGAAGAACATTTATTCTTAAAAATTAAATGAAACTATACAAGTCTAAGCACACAATCGAGATAATATTTTTCATAAAATTGGTATATAATACTAGGTTTGAAGTTCTAAAACTAATCCTGAAGGCAGGTGTAGCTTGTAAGTCACCACAGTAAGTGCAACAACTTTTGCTTCATTTGCATTACGTAGGTCCACGTCGCCCTTCTCATACCTTCTACTATCTTTTAGTCCCTGTAAGTTATTGCACAAATGAGATCTGCATCCAATATCTAATACCCCTATCTCATTTCTAAAGATAGTATTAATCTCAATCATAATAAACATACCAGGAGTAGAAGTAAAAGTGCCTGCAAGCTTGTCTTTCTCCCTTTTTTCCTTGACGATCTCCAGCTAAGCTTTGCAGTTGTGCCTTCAATGACGCATCTTTCCACAGTGATGGAATGGGCCTTGATGGCTACTTCCTTCTTCTTCAAACCACCTTTGGGCTTAGAAGGAGCCTTCTTTTTCTTCTTAGGAACTTTCTTCCTAGAAGAGGAAGATTCCACCAACATTACTATATTGGATTCCTTCTTCATAGAGGATTCCACATTTTTTAGAAGATTGATAAATTTGGGTATTGTGGAATCAGTCTTTTTCATCTAGTAGGTAATCACAAATTATGAAAAATTACTTGGCAAAGATTTTAGAATTAAGCCAATACTAAATTCATTGTCCATCACAAACCCAAGAGACCCGAGCTTCTCAATTAAGTCTAGCATCTTCAGCCCGTGAGTGGCCAGAGAAGTACCTTCAGTCATCTTCAAATGGAATTGTTGTTTTGATATCTCATATCTTTCTATTTTAGCTTGAGAATCAAATAACTTTCGAAGATATAATATGATCGAGTAAGCATCCATATGCTCATGTTATCTTTTCAGTTCAAAGGTCATTGACACCAACATCACACAGGATGCTGTGCCACTATCCTATTTGTGCTTCTTTTGGGTAGTATGCTCATCAGCAAGAGCATCTTGAGGTGGTGGTGGTGGAATAGGAGCCTCTAGCATGTAGAGTAACTTTTTCGACTTGAGAACAATTCTCAAGGCTCTGTGCTAGTCGAGAAAGTTTGATTCAATTAGTATGTTGGTTTCCAAGATGCTATGCAGGTTTATGTTGGTCAACATGATGCAAATGACTTAGATGTCAAGATAGAGAAAATAAACTCATTGTATATGCATATATAATGCAAATAATTAGTTTTTTAATTAAATGCAATATTATTTCACTATTTTACTCGAATCAATAGCCCCTACTATTGATCCGGAAAAGCCCGTTGGAAGCTTCCTAGTGGACCAGTATCCAAATTCCTACAAGAATAACCTTGGGTTTACCCAACAAGCCATTCTTAAGTTCAATGGTCGGTATCCAATACCAATTACATCAAATGTAATTACCGAATCATTAGGTGATTAACATCTCTTAATATTAAAGCCTTTTCAGCTAACCCAATATTGTCTGTAATTTTCTTTTTGTATGAGTTAGCCCAATTGGGATAAAAATATTAAGTAAACCTAACCTATTAATTAGGACTTCAATTCCAGAAGAATTTATTTAATTTCATAGATTGAACATGCCCAATGTCGAGTAGGCTTGGGTTAGCCCAACAACCTGATCTCGAAAAAAGACTCTCATTTTTACTATATTAATGGAAGGCATTAGGTTTAATATTAACTGAGGGATTTATTCCTTTTAGTGGTTTCATTAAATGACATGCACAAATATATCAATAAATCGCATAAATTGATAATCATGATAATAAGCAATTACATGGTATAGTTATGCACTTTTTCTAAATTAATTTCCTCAAGCCATGAAGGAAATTAAAATGGACAACCTTATGTGTTCATGCATGATTTAAGTAGAATGTCTTACCCTCTTGCATTGTTTTGGTCACCATCTCCAAAATCTAATAGAAATATTCTATCTCGATCTAGCCTATGTAATATAATTATATAAATTTTCTGAATAAAGAAATATCGAGTTACATTCGAGGGGAAATAAATGAGAAAAGAATTACATAAGAATTTTAGGGAAGACATGACATACATGTCCGATTTAATAAAGCCAAAACTATAAATAAAATGCATGAACAGATAGATTTGGCCTTAGTCCATAACCAACCACCATGCCTTTAAAAATGCAAAAACAAAAATTAAGCATATGATTTTATTATTCCAAAATCTCTATTTTGGAGAAATAAAATGAATTTTAAAATTAATATTTTAGAAAATATATTAATTTCTCAAATCAAATTTTAGAAATTAAAATAAATGTATTCTAAAATCAATATTTTAGAAGATATTTTTATTTCTAAAATCAAATTTTAGAATTTAAAATAAAATATAATCTAAAACCAATATTTTAGAAAATATATTAATTTCTCAAACGAAATTTTAGAAATTAAAATATAATATAATCTAAAATCAATATTTTAGAAATATATCAAATGTATTCTATAATCAATATTTTAGAAGATATTTTAATTTCTAAAATCAAATTTTAGAAATTAAAATAAAATATAATCTAAAAGTAATATATTAGAAAAAAATATTAATTTCTAAAATAAAATTTTAGAAATTTTAGGAAATATAATATAAAATCATTATTTTAGAAAATATATTAATTTCTAAAATCAAAATTTAGAAATTTAATTGCATAAGTCCCAAAATAGAATTTTTGGGAACTTATGGGGTTGTATGGTGAAAACTTTTTCGTGGGCCATAAAAAATATATCCTTTTTTAATTATAGTACCAAGCTTTTGCAGGCTTGGTGTGTACTGGACAAGGCTTCAGCAAAACGAAATGCCCCAACATGCGAGGCTAAGGCATAAAATTTTTGGTTTTTTGGTTTTTTTTTCCGTTTTTTGTTTTTCTCCAAAAATAATTTTCTAGAAATAATTCTTCAAATTCCTTTAGTGAATTTAGAGAATAATTCTCTGAGTTAATCCAATCATTCGGGTTCTTCTAATCTGCCAAACTATTCTAAAGAAATAATGCGGGACAATTTGTGCATACAAAATAGCTGCAAACAAGTTACAGTTAACAGAACACAACATGCTCATTTATAAAAATCCTTTCTGATTTCCAGCATTCATTGATTTCACAAGAGAATAGACATTTTGTTCCCTTAAAACAAAATCAAACATGGACCAGTGAGTATACTAAAGCAAACTGTCCAAGACATGCTTTTCTATAAAAAATTACAAACATAGAAATCATCTCAGAAAATAACTTTCAGGATTTCAAAACACAACCCACAAAATCAATCTTTCCCATAAAACTAGTTCATTCATCAAACATTTTTCAGAACGCAAGGAAGACTCAGTCAAACATAAAACAAAATTTTTGCAGAAGTTTGAGAAAGTAATGAAACATAGACCCAAGTACAGAAACAATTTTTGTAACAACATCCAAAATCCAGTTGCATACGTGAAAGCATTTCACAACAACGATCCATTAAACACATTCAAGTGGCTCTGATACCACTATTAGAATTCTCTATCACGCAGTCAAATATGCGCATTGGAAGAAAAAGAATTCTAGCCATCGAGGATTGGATGTACGTGTAGAAATAGACCAAGAAAATAGAAAACCATACCTTTGGTGTCACTTCTGTCATTTAAAAATTTTGAGATGCTTGAACAATTAGTATGGTGAAATTCAGCAAAACCTTTTCGCACTTGATCAGTCACCAACCAAAAGATAATATTTCTCAATACACACTACAATCCATGTGTACGACTGCCTCTAATGAAAGTCCACACGAGGACAATTTACTCAAGACACCAGAAAACTCTCTGTGCTAGTAGAGATGAATATGGCAGCTAGGGTTTGGGTATGAGAGCAGAAAAAGAAGAAGTGGTCTATTGTAATATAGAGTAAACAATTTTCTCAATGTTTATCAAAGAAAAATAACCACGGCATTCATTCCAAAGAAATCCCAGAATTACCACAGCAAACACGCTTCCAGAATTCTAAAAGAATTAGAATTCATTAATTTATAATTGGATCCCAAAAGTTCTCAATTATGATTTGTCCAAGAAATTATAACGAATTATAATTTGACCACAATAACTTCTACTTCTCAAAATTAACCCCATAATGTTTTCAAATAACATCTTGTGTTCTTAATCCTCTATTGTGCGTGACCTATTAGGTTTGCCAGTCTATTAGTAACGAAATATGAATTAATCCAAACATCTTTGGGATTAATAATCTTTAATAATTTGAATTAACTTATTAATTGTAATTAGATTTGATTTATTAATTCTGTAATTAATAAACCCATATTCAATAGATCATGAGCAATATCTAGCAATAAAACTTCACTACACAAAAGTCTAAAAAGGCAAGTGCCTTTACATTAACCATTCAATAGCAAACAATAGTGCAATAAACTCTTTTCACCATACAATATCTCATTTGGTTTAGAGTACATAATTAGTATCAACTCCCTCCAGAATATGGTAGGGCTAAAATCATAACTATTTTTCTAGTTATTTGAGATTGTTTTGAGATACTTTTGTTTTAATAACTAGGTATATTCCTTTCTATTTGACATTTTGCTTTTAGAAAGTATTTTTGATAAATTTGTACAGACTTGAGGTAATTTCGAGCAAAAATTGAAGATTTTCTAGAACACACCTGGCACCAGATATGGCAAGTGAACTAAGCACCGGGTTAATTCTGGTTGGCCAGTAGGAAACAGAGAAAAATTCAGGAAGAGAATAGAATGCACCTGGCACCAGGTGGGTTGACTACACCCAGCTCCAGGCCCATTCTAGAGCACAAAAATTCCATATATGAATTTGGGAATTTTCTAAAGATTTTGGCATTTTTTTTAATTCCTACTTGCCCAAGACTCTTGAAGCAATGAATTTGGTATCAAAGAAGCTTATAAAAGAAAGAGAAAACACATGAGAAAATGGGAGAATTCAAAAGCATAAATTCCAATCACTCAAAAAAGGAGGAATTCACCAATTCAAGGAGGATTGTTCAAGAGAGTTTTTAAAGGAGAGGAATGAGGCTTGTCTATAAGTACTTTCTTTTACCTTTGTTTTCTTTTCCTTACACAATTATGTACTTAATGTTTCCATTGTAGTTTGACATTATTTTTTGGGATTCATGATTTATTTAGCAATTTAGTCTATTGATCAATCGATTATCGTTCTTTGTATTTGATTACATGTTTTGCTTACGAAGTTGGTTGATTTATTTTTGTTATTAAATTTCTTGAAAAAGGGTTGGTAATGACTTCAATTAATTAATTTCACATTTGTTATCTCTTAACTTTCTGGGAAAATAGGTTAATTGTTAAAAACGTTGGTGATTAAATGTTAGTTGATGATTGCTATAATATGGATTCATTGACTAATTTAATGGTTTAAACCACCTAGAATATAGGGGTATATATGAGGATTGATTTTAATGCATATTTTGCATAAAATTGGTTTAGATAGAATATGTTCAATAGTTTAACTAGAAGATAGAGATTCCATAGATTGCATTTGAAGTGGGTCTATATTAATTCTTTCATGAGACCAAGATGATAATTAATTTTGACATTGGCTAAGTGATTCATTATCTTGTTTTCAAAAGTCTTTGTCTAAATTGCATATTTTCACATTCTTGAGTTGTATATATTTCTTTATTTTTATTTTTCTTATTTTATGACTTTATTTGCTCGGTTAAACAATGAATAAAAAGTAATTAGTGTGTGCTTGTTCCTTTGATGACCGATACTCCTTAATTCCCTACACTATGCTTGTGATGAGTATACTTGCCGGTATATGTATTTTGAGATTAATGTTTTAATTAAAACTTGACTAAGGGATGGATTTAAATTTGATGATTTTTATACACTGAAAATTTACACATCAAGTTTTCGGCATTGTTACCGGGGGACAATATCATGAAAGCTTAGATTTTGTTGATTTAACCATGTTCATATATTTATATGTCTATATGTTAATATGTCAATATGTATATATTTTCCTTGTATGAATACGTGTCATATTTTATTTTCTTGTATATTTGTAATTTAATGTCCCTAAGTAACACCCCGCTTCCTAGGCCCAACAGGGCCAGGGATGTTGCCCCGTCTAAAGGATAAGGGGTCTTTATAACTAGGTTACACAACAAAAATATAGCAATACTTTAAAATTTAAAACTTATTACAACCAAAAAATTTAAGAATAAATCTAAAATAAAAATGGTTCACTCTCAACTCCCAAAGCATTACACAAAATAAATATCAAAATATCCTCCAAGGTAGGCAACAACTAGCTACTCATCCCCACAGTAAGATCGACCTGAAATCATGGTAAAAAGAGTGATGAGATAAAAATCTCAGTAAGTCCGTGTGTGCTTTGAGTGTCCGGTGAAAACAATTTGTGGATGCAAAGTGTAAGAATCTCATAAGGAAAATATTGGCAAGCAATAAATAATGTTCAAAAGAAAGAGTGGCGTTTTGGATTTTCCAACCATACAAGCACAATAAAATCAACCACTCAAAAAGGTGGTCATGGGTTACCACACGTTGGGCCCCATGTCCACATGGTCAATATGCCACACGTTGGGTATACTGCCGATCAGACAGCCACACTTTGTGCAGACTGACAAAAGGTAGGTGATTGGCCTACCAAGTAAGATTCTCCTCCTTCTCTACCGCCAAACAAAACCGGTTGTCCACTTCGGCAACACATAGTCCACATAACTGAAAATTGCTAGCTCGGACTGCCATGACTAAGTAGTACTGATGTTTCTCTAAGTTGAGTTTATCTTCTGGAGGTGGCCTCCTACCAGAAGACTCACCCTGGCTCTTCAAAACTAGTACTACTAGCCTACCCTTATTAAGTACCCAACGATGATTGTCCCACTTGGGAGAAAACTAGTAAAACATAGCTTTACTTGAAAATGGCAATCAAGGGTTTCTAAAATCCTTGTCAAAATTAATTTTGGAAATAGTTTGGTATTTGAGTAAAACTTCTTGTTGATTTTCAAATAATTGGTTTGATTGAAACAAGAAAGTAAACTATCCTTAACTGCCTTTGCCAAATCAGTATTCATATACTTCGGGTCTAGCTTGCCATAGTAACCTTTTACAACAAACAAGTTTTATGCAAGAGCTTACCTGATTCTTGCTCAAAATAAAGGTCTCCAACAGCTGACCTAATCGCCTGGGGTAAACAAAGCCATAATTAAACTCAAGCCAAGATTCACCTTTACAAAGAATTCTAGCTTAACTTACTGCAACCATGATCCTAGTGTCCTAAGCTTAAGGCCAGATAATAAATAAAAGGGTTTATAAGCTAAGTCTAGTTTGATATTAAAATAATTAGGGTTTTGGGAAATAGGTACTAATAAGTCGAAGGTTTAAATCTTGCTAAAAATAAATTAGAGTTTCATTGATAAAGGGTCCTAGGTGGTATTATGTAAAATAATGATTTATTAATAATTAATTGTTAGCAAAATAATTGATAACTAAAATTAATTGCAAGTAAATTTTTAATAGGTTTTGATTAAAAGATAATAATTGAAAGATAATAAATTTTAATGGTATTTATGAATATAAGTCTAAAAAAAAATTAATATTCTACTTATTATGATTATTTATACAAAAGGTTTTATTTGATATTATTATTTTATATAATATCTATATATTTTATTTCTTTAATAAAAGCTATCATTGATTTGACTAAAATATCCTTATTTCATATATAATAATCCAAATCCACCCTTCCTAGGGTTTTTGAAATTTACTAGAAGAAATTATAGCATTAATTATTTTATTAAAGAAATAAAATTAGCTTAAGGACAACTAGGTCATGATCATATTTCTATTGCCAACCACAATCATGAACATATACTCCACTCCACTTCATCAAATCATCCAAAACATGAATAAAGCCATAGATCTAAATTTACCAAGACATGATCTAACCTCTACTAACATAAACATATTCATGGCTTCAACAATCATACATGAACATAAACCCTATTCACCAAAGGTAACATAATCGCTAACATACTTGATCACATATACCACTCACAACATGGAGACATGCATTAAACCCTAAAAATGCCATACAATCAACCAAGACAATCCACTCATGCATCAATCCCATCTCCATCATATACACACATTTATTCATGCTTCAATCTCAACTCATCACAACAATACATGCTCAACCCTCAAACATAATCCATCTCCTTTCAATATCACCCTAGAGACATGAATCTAGAATTTAAAAAGAGAGTTGAAGGGGCTTACTTGATTGATGAGAACATTGGAGGAGTTTCAAATGGATCTCAACTCCTAGCAGACTAGATTCATCCAAGAGAGATGACGAAAGCATGGCCATTGTTGAAGAAATCATTCGGCCAAGAGAGAGAGAGAGAGAGAGAGAGAAGAGAAGAAGAGAGTCCATTAGCATGCTTATTGTAACACCCCACGACTACGTACCCTAAAAGGGCGGGGATGTCGCCCCGTCCCGTAGGACAAGGGGTCTTTAGAACGAGGTATAAATTATAAAGGCAATCTCCAAAATGATCAACTTAGACAAATAAAGAAATACTCTTATTATATCAGGCTCAACTTGGGGTAAAACGGAATAAAACAAAATATTATTTAGAAGCATAAGCAACAAATGTCTCCTAGAACGGATAGAGAAAATAGCAAAAGCTTCAACTATTACATGCCCCGCTGACTCAGCACGGTCTATCCCCTGAAAACATGATGTAAAACGGTGTGAGAATAAATCTCAGTATGTCCTGTGTGTGCACATGATGTTTTAAATAGTTCGTGTATGCAAAGTGTAAACATTTGTAGAAATAATTTGGCAAGTCATAACAATCTCTTTTCGCAAGGAGTGGGTTTTTCTCATTGTCACACTTTGTACAAAATAAATCCTCCACTCGGATAAAAGTCATGTCACCACACGTTGGGCTCCATGAGAACAAATTGGCCAAGGCACCACACTTTGTGCATCTTGTCCGGACCAGATTACCACACGTTGGGCGTTCTGATCAAGGTGAGTGTACAGCTCACCGGGTGAGATACTCCTCCATCTCTACACCCAACAAAACCATCCGGGTGTCCACGCCGAGAATATAAGTGATACCATACCAGGTACACATGCTAGCTCGGACAGGCCTGACCAACCAATACTGTCGCCTTTTCAAGCAGAGTTCATCTTCTGGAGGTGGCCTCCTGCCAGAATACTTACGCTAGCCCTCCAAGACTAGTATTGTTAGCCTACCCTTATTAAGTACTCAACGAACATATCCGTCAATTCCTGATTCACAATATTTCCAAACCTTGGCTTTGTAAAACGTGGTATTTTGTTAAAAGAGACTTCCAAAAATTTAAGGAAAAGAATAGTTTTCTTGATAAAATCATTAGTTTAACAGACCCGTTTAAAGAATAAATATCCACGTTTACAACCCAAGCAAACATAGTTTAACAATAGCTTTACAAAGCTTCACAACATGGACTTGCCATCACAACCTTTAACAAAATAGTTTATAAAAGGACTTACCATCACAACATTTAATAAAAGAGTTTATGCAAGGACTTACTTGATATGCCTCAGATAAACGTGATAAATTCACAGCTGGCTTTCCTCAATTATCCACCTGATCTAAACCATATAA
Organism: Voacanga thouarsii; assembly: GCA_026120185.1. NCBI lineage: Eukaryota > Viridiplantae > Streptophyta > Magnoliopsida > Gentianales > Apocynaceae > Voacanga > Voacanga thouarsii. The sequence continues at coordinate 274,716 of JANUWF010002285.1, forward strand.
TATCATGATCAGGGTATCAATTAATTCAAACATGCTCTAATCCCATTTATTTTCACAACAATTCGCAATCCCCTATTTAATTCCAAGTAAACTATTCAATCCCCAAAGATCATATACTACAACCACATGTTTATCTCGCTAATAAACACCATTAAACTTTACTTTCGGTATCAAGGGAGGGTATTCCCTTACCTTGCAACTACCAGGTAATGAGGTCTTGATGCTCCTATGGTGATCGTCCCAAGTTCGCTTGAGAAGAAGAGAAAAGCTACCTCCTTTGCTCCTCTTGACCAAAAATTAAGGAAGAAGAGGAAATCAGCCTCTATAGGGCGTGATTTAAGGGTAGAAGAAAGAGAAAAGAATCATTAGAGAAAACGGCTTCAAGAGGTTGAGAGGATTTTTGCTTACCTTAGGGTGTGTTCGATTTTTGCTTGGAATAGCTCTTGAGTTTTCGAAAATTTGCAGAGAGAATTTGCTGGAATTTTTGTGTAGAATGGAGAGGGTAGACGGTTGCTAGGATTTAAAGTTGGAGAAGATTGGCTTAGGGTTAGATGGTGATGTTTAGAAAAACTCCTAATGGCTTTAGGTTTCTTGGACAGCAAGGGCGAAATTTCAACTTGTTGTGCCCTTTGATGCTTGTCGAATTTGGGAGGGTGTAGCGGAGGAAAATATTCTGCAATTTGCTCCTCTATGCTGGCCGAAATACTGCTCAAAAGAAGGCTAAATGCGTTCAGAATTTTGGGCCAAGCAAGAAAGAGTTTGTGTGGATGTTGATGACTGAAAAATTCATGTGCAAGGGGTGCGAAAATTCTGTGCAAGAGTAACAAGTTTTGGACAGTTTTGGCTGCTGTAATTCTACCAAAATTTCTAGAGGAAAATTGAGGGTTTTGGGTGCTGAAAATAGCTTGATCAGCTGGGGTTTTTCAGTGGATTATGTGTGCAGAATTTCGGTTGGAGTAGGAGTTCAAGGCTGGCCTAAATTCCTGCACAAAGCTGACCGAATTTTCTGTGTACAAGCTGAACGAATTTTAGTGATTTTGTGAGAATAAAATTCTGGTTTTGTGCAGCTAAGGTACCCTGAATTGATGAGGAATATTTAGGTTTGTTGAGCTAGGATTTACAGAGTTGGATTGTAGCTAAGAAGGGCTGGAATTTCGGACAACTTAGGTTGATACAAAGCTGCCGAAATTCAGCTATGAAAAGGAAGAAAATCCTAGTTGAATTTGGATTGAAATAAAATCTGATTTTATCTAGGATTTGGATAGGATTTCCTCTAGTCCTAGAAGAGTTTGGATTGAGCTAAAAGTCCTCCAAGAAGTGGCGGAACTTGCTGGAAATTTTTTCCAGATTTTTAGCTAACATTCTAGGATTAAAATCAACAAGATTTCCTACTAGGAAAAGGACTCATTAATTCCACCTATCCATGGCAACATCTATCTAGCTAAAATCAAGCTAATATTTTAATTACTAGCTAGGGTTTTTTCCGAAAATCCTGAGGAACACAAGCTGAAAATTAAAGGTGAACTTTATTCACATCAAAGTCCTTGAATTTAGGAAATAAATATAGAGACTTATTTCCTTGGAGTAAAAATACTAAAATTTCTCTAGGATAGCTAGATTCCTTTTCGACCAAGACAAGAAATGGTTTAAGGAAAAGAATTTCAAGAGGAGAAACTAAGTTCACAAAAGGTAGGATTCGAATTCGGGTAACCAAAGGTAATCACCAACCTCCCCGCTATTCCAAAACAACTCCAATACTAATTTTTCTACAAGAAGTTCTTACCACCCCAATACTCATCCTTCCAAATCTTCGACCAAACCTCCCTTATCCAAATCTTTAACAACACAACTATTTCACATCAATTAATTCAAATGTAAGAGCAACGGAAAAATTCACATGCATCCATGCAAATAAAAATTATTCTAGTTACCACATAAAATGCAAGATGCTATGCAATGCATGACTTTTTCCCATAGTTAAAGGTGGTTTTGGGCGGGGTATTACACTTATACACATACATATTCATTATAGATTGAGGATTAGTGGAGATGAAGTTGATTGAACAAGCTTACCTTGAAAGTGTTCTTGAGCCTTCACAAAAATACTGGTTTTTTATCCAAGAGAGAGAGTTGAATTTTGGAGTTTGATGTTAAAAATGGTATGGATGGATTCACGACAGTGAGTAGATGAAATCTGGAACTTTTTTGAAAAAGATTGAAGTGGTTTGGAGTGGTATTAGGCGTATGGAACTAGTAGGTGTTCTTAGTATTCTATGTGTACTTGAAGGTTGAAGAGAATAGAGAGATTTTAATTGAGGTTGTCGAAATTTTGTGGGTTTATAGTGGCCGAATTGTTTGAGTGGTTTTGGTAGATGATTTTTCTGGTTTGAAAGGAAAAGGAAAGGCTAGTTGTTGAAATCCTAAAAGAATATTTTGGGAATCAAATTTGGAAACAAAATATGGCAAGAAGATTTTTGATCAATGGAGAGCTTTTTGGAAGCTGTAATGGGCGACTGTTGCTCAGTGTTTTTGCTGGATGAATGCTAGTTGAAGAAGCTTAATGGTGGCCGATAAGAGGGGGTACAATAGTGAAGAAAGGTCTGGTTGTTTAAGGGATATTTTATGGAAATTTACTAAATTAGGATTGCTAGAATTTTGGTCTTCAATCAAGATATTTTTGGGGTAGCCATAACTGGTTTTTCAAGCAGAAGGATGGGGAAGACAATGGAGCTCAGTTCATGGCTGTTCAAGAGAGGTTTGAACAGAAAGATGAGGGAGTTTCGGTCAGGGCTGGAAAAGGAAACAAAGCTGGAAAATTCTGTACAGAATTTCGCAAGCTGCTAGAATTTTCTGGGCAGCTTTTGCTGCCATTTTTCAGTCAGTTTGTAGATGATTTGAAGGGGAATTCAGAGGTCTTTCAAGGCTAGTTTCCAGCTTTCTTTATGGAGGAAAAATGTGGCTAAGCTGCTGGGAGAAAATTGGAATAAAACAGCTTAGTTTAAGCTCACCTATGCTGCAATTTTGCCCAGAAAATTTTCTGATTTTGCACAGCATTTGTGCAGTTCGAATTTGGCCAGAAAATTTCAAATTTCAAGTTGTTCAAGAGGGCCATTTTCTGGCAGCATTTGGGAGGGAATGATGGCTGAAAATTTCGACACTTTGAATGCACAAAAAGTTGTAAAATTTCCAGATTACTTAATGAAGGAAAATGAACATAGCTAGAGTGGAGTTTTGAAGGTTCACTATGGAGATTAATTCTCTTGGGAACCTTCCCCAACTCCTACACAATTTCGGTCCAAAAGATATCTTACACTTAGACATTTTGAACCTTCAAATCCACAGCACTTTGCTAGATTATTTTTTTTTCTAGAATGAAATTGGCTTGAATAAATTGAACAACTTAAGAAATTGAGAAGTAAGGAAAACTAAGGATCAAGAGGGGTATGAATTCCCTTAGAAATTTTTGTAGGGTACAAGAGTTGGATTAGCGTACTCCTATCATGCCTCCCCTAGGACATCACCTTTACCCTTCTCTAGAGCACTCAAGGATGAAAATACAACCTTCCCAAACAAAAGTAAAATTTAATCATGCTAAAACTCCAATGATAGAATTTGAACTCAAGACCTCAAGAATTAATTCCAAAGCTCTAACCACTAAACCACAATAACTCTTGTTCTTAATTTCTCTCTAAAATATTTTTCCTATTTAATCCTCAAGCTATCTCCCTATTTTCACCTCGAGCAAAAATTACCATTTTGCCCTTCTTACTCAATAAACATAATTAAGCCCTCGAGACTATAAAACACCAATCTAAAGCACATAAAATTATATAAAAATATATTTAAACATGCAATAAAATGTGATATAAATCCCAACTCCCTTACTCTAAGGCTGGTTTCGACTGGGGTTTCACACCCTACATGTTGTAATTTTTTAAAGCTTAATTTGTAAACATATACCTTAACCAACTCAATTTAATATTGCACTAACTATATAAAGTACTAAGGAGGTCCTTTATATAGGTGAGATGGACAATTGGAACATGGGACAATATTCTAACATGCCTCAAGGGCATGATATCTTGATCATCCAACTCCACTACTTTAGAAGGGGTATTAGGAAAATTTGCTACCCATGTAACATAACGCTTTCACGAGATAAATGAGGCATTAGGAAAATTTGAGGAAATGATTAGAAACATGGAAAGACAAATTTGGTTTTTAACAGATCTAGTGATAAAATCACCAATATGGATAGAAACACAACATGATTTTGCTGCCATTACATTACGGAATGGTAAGGAGCTACCCAGTCCTAGTATGGAACTGGCACCCTCTAAAGAAGATGGGCTGGAACCAACCCCTCTTGTTGAACCTTTTCAAAAACAAGCTAGAAAACCAGATTTTCAGCCAGCAATACTAATGCGTATTTTTTACTGTAGAAAATATTACCAACAAATAACACAATAACTCAAGCATTAATTAAAATGCTAATCACTAAAACGACACATACGGGGCAAGTATACCCATCATATAGTATAGAGAATAACAAGTATCGAATCCTCGAGAACTTAGGCTCCCACCTTACTTTACCCAAATCTTTATTGTTTAGCCAACAAAATAAGAAGAGAATAAAAAGGAAAATAAATAAAGATAAAAATAGTTATAACTCAAGGATGTAATATCATGTAGCTAGACAATTATTTTGAAAGTATAATATTGAATTACTTAGCATTTATCACAATCAATTGTCATTTTAATATCATGAAGAAATATAAAGTAAAATCAATCATTTCACAAGTCATTAATCAACTTAAATAAATCCCATTTCATTTGCCAATCCATAGAATCCTATATATATATTTTTTAAATAATAGATTTGCCAATCAAGATAATATTACCAAACCATACATTAAGCTCAATTCCTTATAAGCATGAAATTAGCTAATAACCATTTGCTCGAGATAAAATCAAATAATCTTTGCTTACTAAGTCCTATAATCTTAACTTCGTTGCTCAAGTCCACTAACATTAGACAATTACGAAATCAATATAATGAATCTCCTAACATCGTCATCACAAGTCAATTAGAAGAACTCGTATTAATAACCAATGATAACAAAAAAATCAAATACTAAACAATAGATTGATAAAAAAAATTCTAATTAACTCAAAATCATGATCTCCAAAATAATATCTAATTATAATCAAAATATTAAACACATCATTGTTAAAGAAAAGCAAACAAAAGATAAAAAATAAAACTCATAGATAAGGCCCCCTTCTTCTCTTGAAAACCTCATTTGAATAATGCTCCTTTAAATATTGATTGAGTAGCTAAATTGGATCCTTCAAATAACACTTTTCTCTTTTGTTTTCTTGTGCTTTTATAGGCCTCTTGGATGCTAAATTCGTGGCTCAAGAAGTCTTGGCTTAATAGAATTCAAAAAATACCAAAATCATTAAAAAATTTCTAATTTCGTGTACATAATATTCGCCCACTAAAGCGTACCTAGCGCCGAGTACCTTCGACCCACCTAGTGCCAGGTGCACTCTATTCTTCCCCTATTTTTGCTCTATTTTTTGTTTGCGGACATAATAGACCCAGCGCTAGGTACATTTGCTAGACCTGACGCTCGGTCTGTTCTGGTTTTGTCATGAAAGTTGCTTGAATTTCTCCGCTAGACCAGAATGGACTCGGCACCTGGTCCTTTGGTTGGACCCAGTGCTAGGTGTATTCTAGAATTATTCACTTTCTGCTTGAAATCTACTCAAATCTGCACAAATTTGCCAAAAAAACTTTTTATAAGCAAAATGTAAAATATGAAGGAAGATGCCTAGTAATTACAACAAATGTATCTTAAAACAACCTTAAATAACTAGGAAAATAATGATGATTTTATCCCCTATCAAGTACCTTACCCCACTTGTACACACAAAGCAAGAAAAGATGCACAATTTGATAAGTTTTTAAAAATTTTCAAATAACTACACATAAACATTCCACTTAGCGAGGACTTGATACACATGCCCAAATATGCAAAATTCCTCAAAAGCATGCTTGTTAACAAAAAGAGGTTGCAGGAATTATCCACTGTGGTTTTAAATGAAGAATGCTTAGCTATCTTGCCGGACTAATGGACTTTGCCATGAAAAGAAAGTGATCTAGGGAGTTTTTTCATTCCTTGTCGTGTTGAGACTCGTACATTTTGTAATGCACTACTAGACTTATATGCTAGTATTAATCTATTGCAAGACAAAACTTTCAAAAAGCTAGGCCTAGGTGAACCCAAGCCCATTAGGATGAGTATTCAACTTGCAGATAGATCTATCAAATATCCTTGGGAAATAGTGGAAGATTGTGAAACCCCAACTAAAACCAACCTTGGAGTAAGGAGGGTCGAGATGCATATCATATTTTCTTGTATGCATAAATATATTTTTGAATAATTTTATGTTCTTTAGAATTGTCATTTATAATCTAGAAGGCTTAATTGTGCTTATTGAGTGGGAAGGGTAAAGTTGTAATTTTGCTTGAAGTGAAAATAGGGAGATAGCTTGAGGATTAAATAGGAAGAATATTTGGAAGAGAAAATAAGAACAAGAGTTGTTGTGGTTTAATCGTTAGAGCTTTGAAATTTATCCCAAAGGTCTTGAGTTCAAATCCCATCATTTAAGTCTTACCATGATTAAATTTTATTTTGTTTACGGTTGGACTTTCGGCCTTTGTATTCCATAAGTAGAACTAGGAGTGTTGTCCTAGAGAAGACATGAAGGGAATGTCCTAATCCTATTCTTATGCCCTACAAGAATTCTTAACGGATTCATGTCCTTCTACTCTCTAGCTTACCTTGATTCTTTATCAATTAAGTTGTTCAATTTATCCCAAGGCCATTTTTATTTCTAGAAAATCCAGCAAGGTTCATTAACCTTGGAATCTCGAAAATGACTCTTAGAGGATAGAGTATTGGCTGGAAATGGGGAAGGAGTTAAGGAGGGTTCCTAAAAGAATTAATCTCCATGGTTGAACCTTCAAACTCCACTCCATAAGTGTTCATCCTCTTCATAGTAGCAATCTGGAAATTTTCCAGCTTCATTGACCAGTCCAGCTTTCGAAAACATCAGCCATTTTTCTCACTCAAATACTGCCAGAAAAATAGCCAATTTGTTCAGCTTGAAGACTGAAACATTTGGCCAAAAATCGGACTGCACAAAGCTGTGCAAACCAGGAAAAAAAACCTGGATAGTTTCGTAGCTTAGTAGTCCAAAAAGCAAGCTGTTTCTTCTAGCCTTCAAACCAGTAATTTATCTCTGTCTTTCCTCCATAAAGAAGGTTGGAAACCAACCTTAAAGAACCTTCCAATAACCCTTCAAACCTTCTGCAAGTCGACTGGAACATTGCAGAAAAAAATTGCACACAAATTCCAGCAAAGCCTCTCGAATGAACAACCAGAAATTCCAGCCTTGCTCCCTCTTCAACCTTATCCGAAAATCGCTTCACCTTTCTGTGAAAATAACCTTATTCAGCCATGAATTGAACTTCATCACCCTCCTCCATTGATCTGCACGAATGAGCACCATAGCTACTCCTTAAATCACTCATTCAATCACTACAATCAAGCTTTCAATTGGAATTCAAAATTTCAGCAAATTGCTCCATTAAAACTTCCATGGATTGATCTTCAACCAACTAGAAATTCCCTCCATCATAACACTTAGAATTTCTGCCACCCTATAGCTCTTACAAACCTCATTCATCTTAGCAAAACTTCAACAAAACCAGTCGGCCATAGCAGCTCCAAGAAACTTCATCAACCAAACCACTCTTACCATATCTTCTACCTTAATTCACTCCCTAAATTACTTCTTTTGAATTTCAAACAACTAGCTTTCCCTCATTCCCCTAATTTGAAAATCCAATCACAAGAATTCTTTTAACCATTCGGCTAACATCCTTTAAAAAATTTCATCCAACTCTCCCTCCATTCTCTTCATTTCTCCAAGAACACACACCACCATTCTCCAAGCCTAAAACCACTACTAACACCTCCAATCCCTTCCAAAAACTCCAGATCACGTCTACTCACCCTCTAGAGACCATTTTTTTATTTTATAACATCAAACATTAAAAATAAAATTCTGCTATTGGATAAAAAATCAGAAATTTTCTTGAAGATTCAAGAACTCTCTCAAGGTAACCAAGAATGATTTTGATCATTCTTCTTTTCTCTTCAATCTTTAATATAATGTACTAATATTCTCTCTCTCTCTCTCTCTCTCTCTCTCTCTCTCTCTCTGGCCGAAATGATTATTTCTACTAGTGTTATGCCCTAGAGGCAATCACTTGTACATTATATATGACACATTTTATTTTAATAAAATGCATTATTTATCTTACAGTTTCTTTTGTTTACTTTAAGTAATATAACTGTTCGATAAAGTCCCTAGTGCAACATTGTGTTAAGGAAATCATGATATGAGATTCCTACTACACTGGATGGTATTAGTACTTAAATAGTCCCTAGTCATAGTATTAATGAGATAGAACATCATTAATGCATTAAGACTAGCATGTGTTAGACTTCCTGATTTGATCAGGCGGTGGTTTTCATAACCGTGAGTATTAAGATACTCAAAGTTAACATGTAGATGCTTGTTAATAGAACAAGTTCATTGGATGACCTAGCTTTCAGATAATCACATGGATAACTATTTAGTGCGTGTGATATAATCTTAATATAGCAAACATGCAAATATCCTTAGACTTGAGATCTCTAAGGTACTTTGTTTGCTGGGTCTTGTACTTTGATTCCAATCTTCGGAGCTCGATCGAGGGCTGCCTATGGGACGGATATTGGGTACATGGTAAGGTAAACGAAAGTAGTTGAGAGGGTCAATAAAGGATTCACCACTCGTAATAGTAGGGGCAAATATCTCATGGCCACTTTATAGGAATTACTACTTGAAAGTCCTTGGCCAAGGCAATTGTGTATTGAAAATAGTTCTAATTGATACACATCTAGAGTAGTGGGTTGCTGGTACAAGTATTATTGTATTCGGACCAGAATTAATACTGGAGGGAGTTGGCACTAATTCCGTACTCCAAACCGAATGAGAGATTGTATGGTGAAAGGAGTAAATTGTTAGTGTTGTGCCCTAGAGGCAATCACTTGTACCATGTATATTGCATATTAAATTAATAAGAGGCATTCTTTATTTTTCAGTTGGATTGTTATATCTAACTATATGTACAAACCGTTAGATAAAGTCCCTAGTACAACACAGTGTTAAAGAAATCATGATAGAGATCATGATGTGAGATTCCTACTACACTATGCAATGTTTGTACTTAAATAATCCCCAGTCATAGTATTAATAAGATGGGACATTATTAATACGCCAAGACTGGCACATGTTATATCTCTTGATTGGATCAAGCGGTGGTTCTCATATCCGTGGGTATTGAGATACTCAGGATTAACGTGTGGATGCTTGTTTTGAAACAAGTTCATTGGATGACCTAGATACGAGATAATCACTTGGATAACTATTTAGTGACAGTGATAGAATCTCATTATAGCGAGTGTGCAAGTATCATTAGACTTGAGATCTCCAAGGTACTTTGTTTATCGAGCGTTGTACTTTGATTCTAATCTTTGGAGTCTTATCTAGGACCGCCTATGGGATGGATATTGGGTACAACGTAAAGTAAACGAAAGTAGTTGAGAGGGTCAATAAAGGATTCACCACTCCTAATAGTAGGAGAGTATATCTCAAGGCCACTTGTAGAAATCATTACTCATGAAGTCCTTGGCCAAGGCGACTATGTGATGGAAATGGTTCCAATTGATACACATATCGAGTAATGGATTTCTTGAACAAGTACTAAAATATTCGGGCCAGAATTAATAATATTTCGGAGGGAGTTGGCACTAATTCCATGCTCTAGACCGAAACATATATTGTATGTTGAAAGGAGTTTATTGCACTGATAATTTGCTATTGAAAGGTTCATGTCAAGCCACTTGACTTTCTGGACTTTTGGGTGGTCAAGAGTCATTGCTAGATGTCGCTCTTGATATGCTAAATTTGAATTTATTAATTAGAGAATTAATAAATTTAATCCATTATTTTATTAACGATTATTAATTCTAATATTGTTAGATTATTAATTCTGATATTGTTAGAATTAATTCATATTATGCTACCAATAAGACCAGGAAACCTAATGGGCACACACAATAAAGGTTTGAATGCTCAAATATGTTATTTGATAATATTGTGGGGTTAATTAAGAGAAGGGAGTATATTTATAGGTGAATTATAAGTTTGTTATAATTCATGGGACCTAATTGTAATCAAGTAAACTTCAAGGACCAATTTGTTGACAATTGGACGTTGAAGGACTAAGTTACAATTTATGGTAATTATAAATCTATAAATATAAGGAAACGGTTTCCTTAGGGTTTGAGACAGACCATTCACGCAATAACAGAGAAACCGTTTCTCTGCCTCTCTCTTGATCAAACCCTAGCCGTCTCTCTTCTTGATTAAAACCCAAGTCTCCCGAATTCTGCTAGCATAGAATTGTGAGATTGTGAGCATTCAACCTTGTGTGGATTATCATTAGAGGGTGTTCTTTCTTAGACTTCAGTTGAGCTGCAGTGAACGGTTTTGGATAATCTGGATCGCGCCTGCGTTCTTGTTTCTGAAATTTTTGAATTCCGGCTTCACGAGGTCATAAACGCAATCTTCTCCTTTTGCCATTTCTGTTGCAAACCCGGGATCCATGGCTTGGATTTCTTGTTGTTTTCCGCTGCGCTTAATCTGATTATGCATGATAGAAATCCTACAGTGGTATCAGAGACAACGGGTTTGTGTTTTAATGGGATGTTTTATTGTTTTGAATTGTTCAAGCATGTAAATTGCAAGATTACAGCATGTTAATTGTATGATCATGTCTGCTGGTTTGTATGTAATCGTCTGGGTTTTGTTTTGAATAATGCGGGTTGCGAAATTGTTTACTGCGTTGTAGGTTTTATGCTTTTGAAAATATTGCGAGAATGGTTCTACGTCCGTGTTCGAGTTTTGGCTTCGATTGATGTTCATCCTGTAATTACGCCTTCTGTTTAACAATTTGGATTGTTAAATTGATTGTGAGAATGATCACAATGGTTTGTTAATAAAGATTAACAAAGATCAACGTCAAAAACTGGTTTTGATTGATCTTGGAACGGCCCCGAACTGAACAAAAAATTTCCAGAAAATCCAAGCCGCACGCGGTGGTTACTGTTCGTTTAAAAAAAAAAAAAAGGTTCTGGAATAGAATTTTGAAAGGGAAAATCTCATTTGGTGAGAAGTGGTAAAATAAAATTTTTTCCAAGGGGGCGCTGCCCTCCTGACCACCGTTATCGTTGCGTGACGGGACCCAGAAGCATTGTCTCAAAATTAGTTTTGAGACAATCAATTTTATTTTTCAAAATAGTGATTTTGAAAATTTAAAATTAATGTATTTTCCTTAAATTTTGATTTTAGAATTTGTTTTATTTTCCCAAAATAATGATTTTGGAATAATAAAAGTATATGTTTATTTTGTTTAAGCATAGTTAATTGCATGGTGGATGGTTATGGACTAAAACAAACTATATCTGTTCATGCATTTTTTACCGCTTTGTTTTAATGAAATAGGGCATGCGTGTCCTGCCTTCTCTCAAATTCTGATGTAATTCTCCTCTCATCTAACTCCCCTCGAATGTAACTCGAGGTTTCTCCTTGTAGGAAATTTTGTAATTAGATTATATAGGTTAGATTGAGGTAGAATTTTATTTTCAAGATTTTGAAGATGGCGTTCAAGATAAGGCGAGATGGTAAGACCCTCTACCTGTATCATGCATGAACACATAGGGTTGACCATATTAATTTCCTTGGTGGCTCGAGGAAATTAATTTACAAAGTCCATAACCATGCCACGTAATTGTTTATTACCATGTTTATCAATTTATGCTGCTTATTGATAAATTGTATGCATGCCTAACAATGAGACCACTAAAAGGAATAAATCCCTCAAATAATATTAAATCAAATGCCTTCCATTAATATAGTGAGAACGATAGCTCTTTTTCGAGATCAGGTTGTTGGGCAAACCCAAGCCTACTTGACATCGAGTATGTTCAAGCTATAGAATTTAAATTAATGTTAATGGGTTGGATTTAACTAATTTCTTTATCCCGGTTGGGCTAACCCAAGCATAAAGAAAATTAGAGGCAAAGTTGGGCTAGTATTTGATACTTTAATGATTAAAAGATGCTAATCACCCAATGATTCAGTAGTTACTTTTTGATGTAATTGGTATTGGATACCTAGCACTGAACTTAAGAGTGGCTTGTTGGGCTAACCCAAGGTTATTCTTAAGGAATTTGGATGCTGATCCACTAAGAAAGTTTCCAACGGGCTTTCCCGAGTCAATAGTGAGGGCTATTGGTTTAAGTAAAATAGTGGAATAATTATGCGCTTAATTAAAGACCTAATTAAATGCATTGCATTTGCATATACATGTTCTAATAATTCTATCTTTACATCTAGGTCATTTGCATCATATCGACAAACCTAAACTTGCGTAGCATCTTGGAAACAAACAAGCTCATTGAATCAAACTATTTGGATTGGTATAGAAACTTGAGAATCGTTCTCAAGTCGGAAAAGTTGCTCAACGTGCCAGAAGCTCCTATTCCGCCACCTCCAGCTCAAGATGCTCCTGTTGAAGAGCATGCTGTCCACAAGAAGCACAAAGAAGATAGCGACACAGCATCTTGTATCATGCTGACGTCAATGTCTCCTGAGCTGCAAAAACACATATGGATGCTCAATCAATGATCCTCCATCTTAGACAGCTGTTTGATAAACAAGCTAGAACAGAGAGATATGAGATCTCTAAACAACTGTTCCGTGCTAAGATGGTTGAGGGTGCTTCAGTGGCCACTTATGGGCTGCAGATGTTGGGCTACATTTAAAAACTTGGGTCTCTTGGGTTCGTAATAGATCATGACTTAAGTATTGACTTAATTCTACAATCATTACCAAGTAGTTTTTCACAGTTTGTGATCAACTACCACATGAATAATGTTTAGACCACAATACCTGAGCTAATCAATCTGCTTAAGACTGCTGAGTCCTCTATGAAAAAGGATGATAAGGCAATCTTGTTAGTAGGTTCTTCATCTTCTAAGAAAAAGATTTCTAAGAAGAAGAAGAAGAACACTCCTACTAAGCCCAAAGGAGGTGTCCAGAAGAAGGAAGCTGCCCCTAAAGGCACATGTCATCATTGAGGCAAAATGGGCCATTAGAGGCGTAACTGCATGGCCTACTTGGAGAATGTGAAGGAAAAGAAGGAGAAGGAGAAGCTTGCAAGCACTTCTACTTCTAATCCTGGTATGTTTATGATTGAGATTAATACTGCCTTTAATAATGAGATATGGGTATTGGATACCGGTTGTGGATCTCATTTATGCAATAATTTGCAGGGACTAAAGGATAGTAGAAGGTTAGAGAAAGGTGGCGTGGACCTACGAGCTGCAAATGGAGCAAAGGTTGCTGCACTAGCTGTGGGGACTTATCATCTCAATCTACCTTCTGGGTTAGTTTTAGAACTACAAAACTGTTATTTTGTACCAGTTTTGTTGAAAAATATTATCTCAATTGCTTGTTTAGACTTATTCGGATTTCATTTAAGTTTTAAGAATAAATGTTGTTCTTTCTCATTGAATGATATTCATTATGGTTCTGCAACTTTAATCAATGGTTTATATGTTCTAGACATGTATAATCCAATTCTCAATATAAGTAAAAAGAAACATAAAAAGGATAACTTAATCTCATCTTACTTATGGCATTGTCGTTTAGGCCATGTAAATGAAAAAACGTGTGTCTAAGTTATACAAATTGGGTGACTTATGGTCATTTGATTACGAATCATATGACACATGCGAATCTTGTTTACTTGGAAAAATGGCTAAAACTTCTTTTTCAAGAAAAGAAGAAAGGGCAAAAGAGTTATTAGAACTCGTACATTCAGATGTATGTGGCCTAATGTCAGTACAAGCAAGAGGAGGTTATCAATACTTCATTACCTTTATTGATGATTATTCTCGATATGGGTATTTGTATTTGATGAAATACAAATCTGAGGCCTTTGACCGTTTCAAAGACTTCAAGAATGAAGTAGAGAAACAATTTGGCAAAAGTATTAAAGCTCTAAGATGGTTGAGGGTGCTTCAGTGGCCACTCATGGGCTGCAGATGTTGGGCTACATTGAAAAACTTGGGTCTCTTGGGTTCGTAATGGATCATGACTTAAGTATTAACTTAATTCTATAATCATTACCAAGTAGTTTTTCACAGTTTGTGATCAACTACCACATGAATAATGTTGAGACCACAATACCTGAGCTAATCAATCTGCTTAAGATTGCTGAGTCCTCTATGAAAAAGGATGATAAGGCAATCTTGTTAGTAGGTTCTTCATCTTCTAAGAAAAAGGTTTCTAAGAAGAAGAAGACGAACAGTCCTACTAAACCTAAAGGAGGTGTCAAGAAGAAGGAGGCTGCCCCTAAAGGCACATGTCATCATTGTGGTAAAATGGGCCATTAGAGGCGTAACTGCAAGGCCTACTTGGAGACTGTGAAGGAAAAGAAGGAGAAGGAGAAGCTTGCAAGCACTTCTACTTCTAATCCTGGTATGTTTTTGATTGAGATTAATACTGCTTTTAATAATGAGATATGGGTATTGGATACCGGTTGTGGATCTCATTTATGCAATAATTTGCAGGGACTAAAGGATAGTAGAAGGTTAGAGAAAGGTGGCGTGGACCTACGAGCTGCAAATGGAGCAAAGGTTGCTGCACTAGTTGTGGGGACTTATCATCTCAATCTACCTTCTGGATTAGTTTTAGAACTACAAAACTGTTATTTTGTACCAGTTTTGTTGAAAAATATTATCTCAATTTCTTGTTTAGACTTATTCGAATTTAATTTAAGTTTTAAGAATAGATGTTGTTCTTTCTCATTGAATGATATTCATTATGGTTCTGCAACTTCGATCAATGGTTTATATGTTCTAGACATGTATAATCCAATTCTCAATATAAGTAAAAAGAAACATAAAAAGGATAACTTAATCTCATCTTACTTATGGCATTGTCGTTTAGGCCATGTAAATAAAAAACGTGTGTCTAAGTTATACAAATTGGGTGACTTAGGGTCATTTGATTACGAATCATATGACACATGCGAATCTTGTTTACTTGGAAAAATGGCTAAAACTTCTTTTTCAAGAAAAGAAGAAAGGGCAAAAGAGTTATTAGAACTCGTACATTCAGATGTATGTGGCCCAATGTCAATACAAGCAAGAGGAGATTATCAATACATCATTACCTTTATTGATGATTATTCTCGATATGGGTATTTGTATTTGATGAAATACAAATCTGAAGCCTTTGACCTTTTCAAAGACATCAAGAATGAAGTAGAGAAATAACTTGGCAAAAGTATTAAAGCTCTTATATCCGATCGAGGAGGTGAATAGTTAAGTCAAGAGTTTCTAAGTTATCTAAGAGATAACGGAATATTATCTCAATGGACTCCACTATATACACCTCAACATAACGGTGTATCTGTAAGAAGGAATCGAACCCTTCTAGACATGGTAAGGACCAAGATGGCTTTTGCAGACATACCAAAATCATTTTGGGGGTATGCACTGGAGACTGCTGTTTACATTTTAAACAAAGTTCCGTCAAAAACGGTTGATACCACTCCATATGAGTTATTCTATGGTAAGAGACCAAAGTTATCTCATTTAAGGATTTGGGGTTGCCTTGTTTTTGTTAAAAAGGTAATGTCAGACAAACTTGAAAGTAAGTCTGACAAATGTTTATTTGTTGGAAATCCAAAAGAATCGTTTGGATATTACTTCTATCTTCCTTCTGAAAGTAAAGTTTTTATTTCAAAACATGCTGTCTTCTTAGAGAAGGAGCACATGTTCAAAGAAGATAGTGGGAGCAAGCTTGAACTTAGTGAAGTTCAAGAAGAGCAAACAAATATTGATCAACCTTCCGAACCTGTATCTATTCAAATAGATGAACCTTCTAACACACAAGAGCTTCGTAGGTCAAGTAGGATACGAGTGGCACCTGAGAGATATGGATTTCTTATAAGTGACCATAATGACGTATTGCTCATAGATGACGATGGGCCTATTACTTACAAGGATGTTCTGAATAATTCAGAATCTGATAAATGGCTCGAAGCTATGAAGTCAGAGATGGATTCCATGTATGACAACCATGTATGGACTTTGGTTGATCCACTTGAAGGAATAAAGCCTATAGGGTGTAAATGGGTTTTCAAAAAGAAAACTGACATGGATGGTAATGTGGTTACCTATAAGGCTCGCTTGGTAGCAAAAGGTTATCGTCAACGACAAGGTATTGACTATGACGAAACTTTTTCACCAGTTGCGATGTTGAAATCCATAAGAATACTCCTAGCCATTGCCGCTCATTATGATTAAGTGGTCTGGCAAATGGATGTAAAAACAGCTTTCCTTAATGGAAACCTGATTGAGGAAGTGTATATGACACAGCCTGAAGGTTTCATATCCGAAGATGGCACAAAGGTGTGCAAGTTGCAAAGGTCCATTTATAAACTTAAGTAAGCATCTAGGAGTTAGAATATCCGTTTTGATGAGACAATTAAAGAATTTGGTTTCATTCAAAACATAGATGAACTTGTGTGTACAAGAAGGCTAGTGGGAATAAAGTTGTTTTCCTATTGCTTTATGTAGATGACATATTGCTTATAGGAAATGATGTTTCCACTATTCAATCAGTGAAAATTTGGTTGTCCAAGATGTTCTCCATGAAAGACCTTGGAGAAGCAACCTATATTCTGGGAATAAAGATCTATAGAGATAGATCTAGAAGGTTGCTAGGTCTTTCACAATCTACATACATAGACAAAGTGCTGAAAAGGTTCAGCATGGATCAATCCAAAAGAGGATTCTTACCTATGACACATGGTGTAAGCCTTTCAAAGTTAATGTCTCCAAATACACAAGCTGAAAGGGATCAAATGAGTAGAATTCCATATGCTTCGGCAATTGGGTCTATCATGTATGCTATGATATGTACTAGGCCCGATGTATCGTGTGCTCTTAGTTTGACGAGCAGATACCAATCTGATCCTGGAAAGGGTCACTGGGCGGCTGTAAAGAATATCCTTAAGTACTTATGAAGGACTAAGGATGCATTCTTGATATATGGAGATGGTGATTTATAAGTAAGAGGGTATACTGATACCAGCTTTAAGTCCGATAAGGACGACTTCAAATCACAATCTGGCTACGTCTTTACATTAGGTGGTGGGGCAGTTAGTTGGAAGAGCTCCAAACAAGAGACTGCTACCGATTCGACTACTGAAGCAGAGTACATAGCAGCAAAAGAAGCAGTATAGATCAAGAAGTTCATTACTGAACTTGGAGTGGTGCCCAGCATTGTTGATTCGATACCTTTGTATTGTGACAACAATGGAGCCATTGCACAGGCAAAGGAACCACGATCTCATCAACGATCCAAGCATGTAGTTAGACGCTATCATCTGATTAGAGAAATCATAGATAGAGGAGATGTAAAGATAGAGAGAATTCCCACGGATCAGAACATAGCTGATCCACTCACTAAAGCGCTTTCCCAGAAGAAACATGATAAATATGTTGAGTCATTTGGTATTCGATACTTGAATGATTTGCTCTAGTTCAAGTGGGAGTTTTTTAGTGTTTTGCCCTAGAGGTAATCACTTGTACCATGTATATTACATATTAAATTAATAAGAGGCATTCTTTATCTTTCAGTTTGATTATTATATCTAACTATGTGTACAAACCGTTAGATAAAGTCCCTAGTACAACACAGTGTTAAAGAAATCATGATAGAGATCATAATGTGAAATTCCTACTACACTATGTAGTGTTTGTACTTAAATAATCCCCAGTCATAGTATTAATAATATGGGACATTATTAATACGCTAAGACTGGCACATGTTATATCTCTTGATTGGATCAAGCGGTGGTTCTCATATTCGTGGGTATTGAGATACTCAGGATTAACGTGTGGATGCTTGTTTTGAAACAAGTTCATTGGATGACCTAGCTACGAGATAATCACTTGGATAACTATTTAGTGCCAGTGATAGAATCTCATTATAGCAAGTGTGCAAGTATCCTTAGACTTGAGATCTCCAAGGTACTTTGTTTATCGAGCGTTGTACTTTGATTCTAATCTTTGGAGTCTTATCTAGGACCGCCAATAGGATGGATATTGGGTACAACGTAAAGTAAACGAAAGTAGTTGAGAGGGTCAATAAAGGATTCACCACTCCTAATAGTAGGAGAGTATATCTCAAGGCCACTTGTAGAAATCATTACTCATGAAGTCCTTGGCCAAGGCGACAATGTGATGGAAATGGTTCCAATTGATACACATATCGAGTAATGGATTTCTTGAACAAGTACTAAAATATTTGGGCCAGAATTAATAATATTCTGGAGGGAGTTGGCACTAATTCCATGCTCTAGACCGAATGAGATATTATATGTTGAAAGGAGTTTATTGCACTGATAATTTGCTATTGAAAGGTTCATGTCAAGTCACTTGACTTTCTGGACTTTTGGGTGGTCAAGAGTCATTGCTAGATGTCGCTCTTGATATGCTAAATATGAATTTATTAATTAGAGAATTAATAAATTTAATCCTTTATTTTTTAAGGATTATTAATTCTAATATTGTTAGAATTAATTCATATTATGCTACCAATAAGACCAGGAAACCTAATGGGTCACACACAATAAAGGTTTGAATGATCAAATATATTATTTGATAATATTGTGGGGTTAATTAAGAGAAGAGAGTATATTTATAGGTGAATTATAAGTTTGTTATAATTATGGGACCTAATTGTAATTAAGTAAACTTCAAGGACCAATTTGTTGACAATTGGACGTTGAAGGACTAAGTTACAATTTATGGTAATTATAAATCTATAAATATAAGGAAACGGTTTCCTTAGGGTTTGAGACAGACCATTCACGCAATAACCGAAAACCCGTTTCTCTGCCTCTCTCTTGATCAAACCCTAGCCGTCTCTCTTCTTGATCAAAACCCTAGCCTCCCGAATTCTACTAGCATAGAATTGTGAGATTGTGAGCATTCAACCTTGTGTGGATTATCATTAGAGGGAGTTCTTTCTTGGACTTCAATTGAGCTGCAATGAATGGTTTTGGATAATCTGGATCGCGCCTGCGTTCTTGTTTCTAAAATTTTTTAATTCCGGCTTCACGAGGTAATAAACGCAATCTTCTCCTTTTTGCCGTTTCTATTGCAAACCTGTGATCCATGGCTTGGATTTCTTGTTTTTTTCGCTGCGCTTAATCTGATTATGCATGATAGAAATCCTACATAAATTGCACTAAAGTTTGTTATTGAAGGGTTCATATCAAGCCACTTGACTTCCTGGACTCTTAGGTGGTAATGATGTGTTGCTATATACCGCTCATGATATGGGAATATGGGTTTATTAATTGATGAATTAATAAACCAATCCTAATTAGAATTAATATGATTAATTCTAATTAATTATAGATTATTAATATCAAAGATGTTTGGATTAATTCATGTTCACTACCAATTGACTGGGAAATCTAGTAGGTCACACACACAATAGAGGATTATATACTCAAGATGTTATTTGATAACATTGTGAGGTTGATTGAGAGAAAGAAAAGTTGTTGTGGAAAGTTATAATTAGTTATAATTTGCGGTCCATATTGTAATTACGAAAACTTGATGTTTCCAATTACAATTAGGGAATTCTAACTGTTTTAGAATTCTCAATTTGGAGGATTTTTTAGCATATTTTCGTGTGATATATGGTAGTGATATACACGAAATTCCAAGGCTAAAAGATAGACGAAATTGACTCCAAAATCCTAGGCAATGAAACAATAGCTTCTTCTTCTCTCTCTCGATTTTGATGTTGAACCCTAGCCGCCATTAATGTTTGCTAGCACAAAAATTTTGGTGCTTGAGTATTCCTCTGTGTGGATTACTATTAGAAATAATCACACACTGTGATTATAGTGGTTAGACGTTCAACTCACGTGGAGGTTGATCACGAGGATTGCTGAATTGTGCCTCAACTTAAAGATGAAATTTTTGTTCTTCGGACGATCACGCAAAGGTAAAAGCTATTACCTTTACTCTCATTATGTCTTGTTTTCCACATATAAATGGGTCCTGGGAGGGTATCTTATTTTATTTTCCACTGCGTCGTATAGGATACGAGCCTGAGATACCCAACAGTGGTATCAGAGCCATTCTATGTGTGGTCTACGGACATTGTTTTGGCATGAAAAACTGTTTTTGTGTTTATCTTTGTTTGCTGTGAAAATCATTTTCACTCGAGTCGAAATCGTTTCGATCTTTACGAGTTGGGTTTGTAGCACAATATGATTGTGTTATAGTCACAGAGTATTTTGAAAAGATGCTTTCTTTAGTGCTGAAAAATTTCTGTAGAAAAACGTTTTCTTGCAACATGGATGTTACCCTCCGTTTCATCTTAATTTTCCATTTTAATTTTGTTTAAACTAACAAATTGATTGTTGTTTATATCTTCAAAATAGAAAATATAGCTAATAATTGTTTTAACTAAAAATTTGAAGAAGAAGAAAGCACCAGAAGTTGTTTCTGGAATTTTTTGAAAATCGCCGCCATTGTTGTAGAACACAGGCGGTGCCGGCTCTGGCCTCCAAGCCAGCGCTAGTTCCATTCTGTTTGCGGTGTCTGAAAATTGTTTTTGGAAGGAAAATTTTTTTGGAAACAGAACAGAGCCGGCGTCGGCTCCGGCTTCCGAACTTGCGCCGGTTCTGCTTTGTTTGCGACTTCCAGCTATTTAAAAAAAAAATTCCGGAATAGAATTTTGAAAGGGAAAAACCTCATTTGATGAGAGACGGGACCCGAAAACATTTTCTCAAAATTAGTTTTGAGACAATCAATTTTGTTCTTCAAAATAATGATTTTGAAAATCTAAAATTGTTGTATTCTCTAAAATGGTGATTTTAGAATTTGTTTTATTTTTCCAAAAAATAGTGATTTCAGAATAATAAAAGTATGTGTTTATTTTGTTTAAGCATAGTCAATGGCATGGTAGATGGTTATGGACTAAAACCAATTATATCTGTTCATGCATTTTACAGTTTTGGTTTTTATGAAATAGGGCCTATGTGTCCTGCCTTCTCTAGAATTCTTGTGTAATTCTCTTCTCATCTAACTCCCCTCAAATGTAACTAGAGGTTTTCTCTCTTTAGGAATTATTTTATTCTGGAGATGGCAACCAAAACAAGGCGAGGAGGTAAGACCTTCTACTTAAATCATGCATGAACACATAGGGTTAACTATATTAATTTCTTTTATGGCTCAAAGAAATTAATTTACGGTAAAGTCCATAACCATACCACGTAATCGCTTTATTACCATGATTATCAATTATGTGATTTATTGATTTTTATGCATGTCATTCAACGAAATCACTAAAAGGAACAAATCCCTCAATTAATATTAAACCTAATTTATTCCGTTAATATAGTAAGAACGATAGTCCTTTTTCGAGACCAGGTTGTTTGGCAAACCCAAGCGTACTTGACATTGGGCATATTCAAGCTATGGAATTAAATTCCTTTGGAATTAAATTCCTGATTAATGGGTCGGGTTTAATTAAATTCTTTATCCCGATTGGGCAAACTCAAGCATAAAGAAATTTAGAGGAAAAGTTGGGGTAGCCCAAAAGGCTTTAAGATTAAAAGTTGTTAATCACCCAATGATCCGGTAGTTACATACGATGTAATTGGTATTGGCTACCTACCAATGAACTCAAGGGTAGCTTGTTGGGCAAACCCAAGGTTATTCTTGAGGAATTTGGATATCGGTCCTCTAGGAAAGCTTCCAACGAACTTTCCCGAATCAGTAGTGGGGGCTATTGGTTTGAGTAAAATAGTGGAGTAAAAATGCGTTTAATTAAAGTCCTAATTATTTGCATATCATGTGCATATACAAGTAGCTAATGCTCTCTATCTTTACATCAAGGTCACTTGCATCATGTCAATGAACTTGAACTTACGTGGCATTTTGGAAACCAACAAGTTAACCAAATCAAACTATCTCGATTGGTATAGAAATTTGAGAATCGTTCTCAAATCGAAAAAGTTGCTCTACGTGCTAGATGCTCCTATTCCACCACCACCATCCTAAGATGCTCATGTTGATGAGCATGCTGTCCATAAGAGGCACAAGGAGGATAGCGATACAACATCATGTGTTATGCTGGCATCCATGACTCCTGAGTTGCAAAAACAGCACGAGCATATAGATGCTCAATTAATCATTTTACATCTTCAGAGCTGTTTGATGCACAAGCTAGAACTGAGAGATATGAGATCTCGAAGCAACTATTTCGTGTTTACAATGGACCATGACTCAAGTGTTGACTTAATTCTGCAGTCTTTGCCTAATAGTTTCTCACAATTTGTGATTAACTATCAGATGAATAAGATTGAGTCCACTATCCCTGAGTTAATCAATCTTCTCAAAACTGCGGAGTCCTCCATGAAGAGGGATTCCAATACGGTTTTAATGGTAGAATCTTCCTCTTCTAAGAAGAAAGTTTAAAAGAATAAGAAGAATGCTCCCATGAAGCCCAAAGGTGGTGTGCACAAGAAGGACGCAGCTACCAAGGGCCCATGCCATCATTGTGGGAAGATGGGCCACTAGAGGCACAACTGCAAAGCCTACTTGGAGACCATCAAGGACAAGAAGCAGAAGGAGAAGCTTACAAGCACTTCTACTTCTTCTCCAGGTATGTTTATGATTGAGATAAATACTGCCTTTAGAAATGAGATATGGGTATTAGATACCGAATGTGGATCTCATTTGTGCAATAACTTGCAGGGACTAAAGAGCAGTAGAAGGCTAGAGAAAGGCGACGTGGACCTACGTACTGCGAATGGGGCAAAGGTTGCTGCACTTATTGTGGGAACATACGAGCTGAACCTGCCTTCCAGATTGATTCTAGAACTGGAAAACTATTATTATGTACCAATTTTAATGAAAAACATTATCTCAGTTGCGTGTTTAGACTTATGTAGATTTCATTTAATATTTAAGAATAAATGTTGTTCTTTTTCATTGAATGATATTCATTATAGTTCAGCAACTTTGGTCAATGGTTTATATGTTCTGGACTTAGACAATCCAATTCTCAATATAAACAATAGGAAACCTAAAATAGATAACTCTAACACCTCTTACTTATGGCATTGTCATTTGGGCCATGTAAACGAAAATCGTATTTCTAAGTTACACAAGTTTGGTGACTTATGGTTATTTGATTATGAATCATATGGCACATGCGAGTCTTGTTTACTAGGCAAAATGACTAAAACTCCTTTTCCAGGAAAAGGAGAACGGGCCGAAGAGTTATTAGAACTCATACATTCTGATGTATGTGGCCCAAAGTCAATACAAGCAAGAAGAGGTTATAGCTATTTCATAACATTTATCGATGATTTCTCATGATACGGGTATTTGTATTTAATTAAATACAAATCTAAGGCCTTTGAAAGGTTTAAAGACTTCAAGAATGAAATAGAGAAATAACTTGGCAAAAGCATTAATACTCTAAGATCTGATTGAGGAGGAGAATATTTGAGTCAAGAGTTTTTGAGTTATCTTAGAGATAATGGGATATTATCTCAATGGACTCCACCACGTACACCTCAACATAATAGTGTATCTGAGAGAAGGAATCGAACCCTTCTAGATATGGTACGGACCATGATGGCTTATGCAGACCTACCAAAATCGTTTTGGGAGTATGCACTAGAGACTTCTGTTTATATACTAAACAGAGTTTTGACAAAATCAGTTGATACTACCCCATTTGAAATGTTCTTTGGTAAAAGACCAAAGTTATCTCACTTGCAAGTATGGGTTGTCCTGCCTTTGTTAAAAGGCCACAGTCAAACAAACTTAATAGTAAGTCTGACAAGTGTTTGTTTGTGGGATATCCAAAAGAATCATTTGGATATTACTTCTATCAACCCTCCGAAAACAATATTGTTTGTTTCGAAGCATGCCGTCTTCTTAGAGAAGGAGCACATGCTCAAAGGGGATAGTGGGAGTAGGATTGAACTTAGTGAAGTTTATGAAGATCAAACAAATGAGGATCAACTGTCTAACCCCACATCTATTGAGAGAATACATGAACCTTCTAATACAAAAGAACCTCGTAAATCTAGTAGGATACGTATGGCACCTGAGAGATATGGATTTCTCATTAGTGACCATAATGACGTATTGCTCATAGATGAAGATGAGCCTACTACCTACAATGGTGTTCTGAATAGTTTAGAATCTAACAAATGGCTTGAGGCCATGAAGTCAGAGATGGATTCCATGTATGACAACCAAGTATGGACTTTGGTTGATCCACCCAAAGGAATTAAACCTATTAGGTGCAAGTGGGTTTTCAAGAAGAAAATGGACATGGATGGTAACTTAGTTACCTATAAAGCATGACTAGTGGCGAAGGCTTATCGTCAATAATATGGTATTGACTATGATGAAACCTTCTCGCCAGTAGCCATGTTGAAATCCATCAGGATACTCCTAGCCATTACTGCTCTTTAAGATTATGAGATTTGGCAAATGGATGTAAAAATAGCTTTCCTAAATAGAAATCTGACTGAGGAAGTGTATATGACATAACCTGAGGGTTTCACGTCGAGTGATGGCACAAAGGTTTGTAAGCTACAAAGGTCTATTTATGGACTTAAGCAAGCTTTTAGCGAGTTGGAATATCCATTTTGATGAAATAATCAAAGAGTTTGGTTTCAATCAAAATATGGATGAGCCTTGTGTATACAAGAAGGTTAGTGGGAGTGCAATCGTTTTCTTACTGCTTTATGTAGACGACATATTGCAAATAGAAAACGATATACTTGTCTTGCAAACGGTTAAAATTTGATTGTCCAAACAATTCTCCATGAAAGACCTTGGTGAAGCAACATATGTTCTTGGAATAAGGATCTAAAGAGATAGATCCAAAAGGTTGCTTGGTCTTTCACAATCTATATACATAGATAAATTGCTAAAGAGGTTTAGCATGGATCGATCCAAAAAGGGATTCTTGCCCATGTCACATGGTGTAAGCCTTTCAAAGTCGATGTCTCCCAAGACACAAGTTGAAAGGGATCACATGAGTAAGATTCCATATGCCTCGGCAGTTGGATCTATCATATATGCTATGATATGTACTAGGCCCAATGTATCTTGTACTCTCAGTTTGACGAGCAGATACTAATCCGACCTTGGTGAGGGTCATTGGGCGGCTGTAAAGAACATCTTTAAGTACTTACGAAGGACTAAGGATATGTTCTTAGTATATGGAGAAGGTGATTTGAAAATAAACGGATATACTGATGCTAGTTTTCAATCTGACAAAGATGATTTCAAATCACAATCTGGCTACGTGTTTACATTGTGCAGAGGGGCAATAAGTTGGAAAAGTTCTAAACAAGAGACTATTGCCGACTCTACGATAGAAGCTGAGTACATAGCTGCCTCTGAAGTAGCTAAGGAGGCTGTTTGGATCAAGAAGTTCTTGACGGAACTGGGTGTGGTTCCTAGTGTTGTTGGTCCAATAACTTTGTATTGTGACAACAACAGAGCCATTTCACAAGCAAAGGAGCGGCGGAATCACTAACGATCCAAACACGTACTGCGACGCTATCATCTAATCCGGGAGATCATAGATAGGAATGATGTAAAAATAGAGAGAGTTCCCACAGATGAGAACATAGCTGACCCACTTACGAAAGCACTATCAGAAACATGATTGTCATGTTGAGTCATTTGGTATTAGATGCATGAATGATTGGCTCTAGTGCAAGTGGGAGTTTGTTAGTGTTATGCTCTAGAGGCAATCACTTGTACATTGTATATCACACATTTTATTTTAATAAAAGACATTATTTATCTTACAGTTTTTTTTGTTTACTTTAAGTAATATAACTATTCGATAGAGTCCATAGTACAACACTGTGTTAAGGAAATCATGATAGATATCATGATATGAGATTCCTACTACACTGGATGGTGTTAGTACTTAAATAGTCCTTAGTCATAGTATTAATAAGATAGGACATCATTAATGCTTTAAGACTAGCATGTGTTAGACTTCCTGATTTGATCAGGCGGTGGTTCTCATAACCGTGAGTATTGAGATACTCAAAGTTAATACATGGATGCTTGTTAATGGAATAAGTTCATTGGATGACCTAGCTTTCAGATAATCACATGGATAACTATTTAGTGCCAGTGATATAATCTCAATATAGCAAACGTGCAAGTATCCTTAGACTTGAGATCTCTAAGGTACTTTGTTTGTTGGGTCTTGTACTTTGATTCCAATCTCCGAAGCTCGATCGAGGGCCGCCCATGGGATGGATATTGGGTACATGGTAAGGTAAACGAAAGTAGTTGAGAGGGTCAATAAAGGATTCACCACTCCAAATAGTAGGGGCAAATATCTCACGGCCACTTGTAGGAATTACTACTCGAAAGTCCTTGGCCAAGGCAGTTGTGTATTGGAAACAGTTCCAATTAATATACATCTAGAGTAGTGGGTTGCTGGTACAAGTACTATTGTATTCGGGCCAGAATTAATTCTGGAGGGAGTTGGCACTAATTCCGTATTCCAAACCGAATGAGATATTGTATGGTGAAAGGAGTTAATTGCACTGAAGTTTGTTATGGAAGGGTTCATGTCAATCCACTTGACTTCCTGGACTCTTGGGTAGTCATAATGTGTTGCTAGATACTGCTCATGATCTGGGAATATGGGTTTATTAATTGATGAATTAATAAACCAATCCTGATTGGAATTAATAGGATTAATTCTAATTAATTATGGATTATTAATCTCAAAGACGTTTGGATTAATTCATGTTCGCTACCAATTAATTGGGAAACCTAATAGGTCATTCACAATAGAGGATTATATACTCAAGATGTTATTTGATAACATTGTGGGGTTGATTGAGAGAAAGAAAAGTTGTTGTGGATAAATTATAATTAGTTATAATTTGTGGTCCATATTGTAATTAAGAAAACTTGATGTTTCAAATTGCAATTAGGGAATTCTAACTATTTTAGAATTCTCAATTTGGAGGATTTTTTAGCAGATTTTTGTGTGATATATGGTAGTGATATACACGAAATTCCAAGGCTAAAAGATAGATGAAATTGACTCCAAAATCATAGGGCAACGAAACAACAACTTCTTCTTCTCTCTCTCTCGATTTTGATCTTGAACCCTAACCACCATTAATATTTGCTAGCACAGAAATTTTGGTGCTTGAGTATTTCTATGTGTGGATTACTATTAGAGATAATCACACACTGTGATTATAGTGGTTAGACGTTCAACTCACATGGAGGTTGATCACGAGGATTGCTCGGATCGCGCCTCAACTTAAAGAAGAAATTTTTGTTCTTCGGACGATCACGTAAAGGTAAAAGCTGTTACATTTACCCTCATTATGTCTTGTTTTCCACACATAGATGGGTCCTGGAAGGGTATCTTATTTTATTTTCCACTGCGCCATATAGGATACGAGCCTGAGATACCTAACGGTTTCAACCATGGCCGTTGTTCTTCTTCTTTCTTAGATAAATCAAGCCTCCTACGCTTGTGGACCTCCTTAGATCTTCAACAAGATTGTCATCAACCAAGTATTTCTTTTTAACCCCCTCCTTAATTCTAAAATCATATCTCCTATATATTGTTAGCAAATGATAGATGATGTTTGGGGATTGAGTATATGCTTATGTATGAAGGAGTTGAAATTGGAGTATGAGGATGTTTTGCCATGATTAAGTGCTGTAGTATTTCTTGTGGATCAATGTATGTTTTTCATGTCTTGAGTAAGTTGGATGGTTAAGCATGCTAGATATTATGTCGCCTTCGGTGAATAGGATTTTATGTTCTTGTATTCTTGTTGAAGCCATGAATATGATTATGCTTAGTGAAGTTTGGATCATAAGATGGTAGATATGGATTTAAGCCTTTATTCATGAATTGAATGGTTTATTGATTTGTGTTGGAGTTTGTGTTCATGATTCTTGTTAGCCATAGGAAAATTATGATCATGACCTTGTTGATCCTAAACAATTTTAGTTAGCCAATTTTAATATATCGATAAAAATTAATACTATATTTTTCTCCAATAATTTCAAAAACCCTAGGAAGCTTTGAGAGTTGGATTATTAAATGAAATAGTGAGATTTTAGCAAAATAAATGATATCTTCTATTAAAAATAATATATATAAATATTATATATAGTAATAATAATAAATAAGGCCTTTTATAATAAATAATCATTATTTATGGAAGTGAAATTGGCTTGAGTTTAATTATGGCTTGCATTTACCCTAGGCAGGGTTAGGTTAGCTTTGGAAGATCTTTGAATTAGCTCAAACAAAGAATCAGGCAAGCTCCTACATAATACTTATTTGCTGTAAAAAGGTTACCATGGCAAGCGAAACGCGAAGTGTGTGAACACTCATTTTGTAAAGGCAATTAAGGACTGTTTCCTTTCTTGTTTCAGTCAAATAAATTATTTGAAAATCACTAAGGAGTTTTGCTCAAACACCAAACTATTTCTAAAAACAATTTTGACTCGAACTTTAGAAACCCTTAATTTCTATTTCCGAATAAAGCAATGTTTTATCAAAATTCTCCCAAGTGGGACAATCAACGTTGAGTACTCGATAAGGGTAGGCTAGTAGTATTTGTTTTGAAGAGCAAGAGCGAGTTTTCTAGCAGGAGGCCGCCTCCAGAAGATGAACACAACTTGCAGAAGCGACAGTACTACTTAGTCCTGCCAGTCCGAGCTTGCAAGTTTCATTCATGTGGACTGTGTATTTTCCAGAATGGACAACCGGTGTGTTTGAGTGTAGAAAATGAGGAGTATCTTACCCGGTAGGCCGTACACCTACCTTTGGTCAGTCTGCACAAAGTGTGGCATTTTAATCGTTGTATGGTCATGGGGCCCAATGTGTGGTAACCCATGGTCACCCTTTCGAGTGGTTGATTTTCTTGTGCACACGTATGGTTTGAAAAGAGGAAAATGCCACTCATTATTTTTAACATTGTCTAATGCTTACCAGTACATTTTCTTATGAAGTTTTTACAACTTGCATACATGAACTATTTTAACTTAAACACTTAAATCACACATGGACTTATTGAGATTTTTATCTTATCACCTTTTATGCCATGTTTCAGTTCAATCCTGCTATGGGGATGAGTAGCTAGAATGTTGCCTTCTTGAAGACTCTTGTTGTTCATTTTATATGTTGCTTTGAGAGATGATACTGGCCAATTTATTTTTTTGGATTTGTTCTTGAATTTTTGTGTTGTAATCATTTTAATTTTAAATTATTGTTTTATTTTCATTTGCGTGTCCTAGTTATAAAGACCCATTGTCCATTGGACGGGGTGACATCCCTGGCCTTGTTGGGCCTAGGTAGTAGGGTGTTACAAGTGGTATAAGAGCCTAGGCTTAGATAAATATTAATAGTATATGTTCTCCATTATTAAGTTCAAATCTCTTCTCTAACCTATCTTGTTTATGTTGTAGGATGGTTAGAATACTTAGAAATGCAAGGAAAGGGTAGCAATGGCACCTTTCTTTCCCTAACTACCCAGAAGACCTACCAGTGCCTCAACCTGCACCTCAGCCTGCACCGCAAATAGTTATTCCCTTGGAAGATAGTAGTGATGATGAGGTCTCGATCAATGAGCCTCCCCCAATACCTGTGATAGACTTGAGTTCTGATGGTGAAGATGAGGAGATTGATATGGAATATGTTCCCCACCGGCCTAGTCCTATAGTTGACTTGTCAGCTGATAGTGATGATCCGGGGGAGATAGATTATGAATCTCCACCTAGACCTTCCTTTATACCTCCACCTAGCCAGGTTGAGACTAGGGAGAGTTGTAGGCGACCCGGGAAAGAGCCAATGGAGGGGTTTGCAAGTGGGGCTGGGATAGACTTCACTAAGAATTTCGGGGGATGGTTATATGAGGCTGACTATGAAGATTCTGATGAGGACTAGAAGGACTAAGGGCTGTTATGATCTGGATGTTAATTCACTGCTTTTCATAAATTTCTATGTTAAGGAGTTTCATTTCTGTTTACTATTTTAATTTCAAATTTATGCAAATAAGAGTACCTGAGTACTCTCAGATTTGAGAGAAATTTACATTCAACTCTTTAGACAAAACTTGCATATGATTTTCTTTTACTTAAACTTGAATGTGAATGCATGCTCATTTGAAATGATTTAATAATTGAATGCATAAACTCATCATGTGGGTATGGTTTAGAATGGCACCCGAGCGCCGTGTAACTACATCAGCCAGGAGAGTCCCGGTGCAATCCATTTGAAGGGCCCAGCTCGAGCATGGCAGCAGTTGGTTTAGGATGACTGGAAGATGATTGATTAGGAATGGACGTGGGCTAATTTTGTGAAAGCATTTAGAGCTGAGTATATCCCTTAGTGGATAGTGGAAAAGTGAGAAGACGAGTTTCAGAATTTGAAACAGGGAGGTATGACGGTACCTCAGTACGCAGCACGATTCACCCATCTATCAATATACTGCAAGAGACTGGTGGGCACCAAACAGAACAGAACGAGGCAGTTTGTCAAGGGACTGATGCAGGAGTTGAGAAGGGCGTTGACATTTTCTCCACCAACGACTTACTCAGGGGCCGTAGACGCAGCCACCCAAACTAAAAATGAGGACTGTAGCAGAATGGCATTGAGACCTTTTCAGCTGCCAAGGCAATCACAAGGACACTTCCCGAGGCAACAATCTAACAAGCGCCCCGCCAACCATCAGTGGCAGAATTAGGGAAAGCAAGCTCAGACAGCACCGATTGGTCCTACGCAGAACCTTCCGTTATGCTGACAATGTGGAAAAAGAGGCTACACAGAAAAGAACTGTTGGTCTAAATGAGGTGAGTGGAAATGTTACCACTGCGGGGATCCGAACCACCTACGGAACGCTTGTCCTAAGCTTCACTGAGTCGGGTAAGGGAATCCGGCTTAGAATTCGGGGGCTAATAGAGCTAATGAAACGGGAGCATTCAGGAGTGGAGCACCGAAGCCTCAAATGAAACCAAAGGTATTCGCTCTCAACCGAGAGGAGGTTGGAGTTGAATGTGGTGGTGGAAGGTATGTTTACTATCTAAGGACATTCCGTTAATGCATTGATAGACCCTGGATCTACCCATTCCTATTTAAACAAGATTTGTCCATATTATTTGGGTTGGGATGGAGTAGAACTACCTTTTAATTTGTTGGTGAGTACACCTTTGGGGAAGATGGTGCCAACAGATCGGTATGTATGAAATTGTAAAATTGAAGTGGAGAGAGAAAATTTGGAAGGAGATTTGATAGTACTGGATATTGATGATTATGATTTGATATTGGTAATGGATTAGCTAGAGAAGCATGGGGCTAGGGTAGACTATAGGAATAAATCAGTTCAGTTCATTAGACCAGGGTGTGATGTGTTGGAATTCAATGGTAAGAGAGTAAAGGAATTGAAGTATTTGATAGCCGGGGCTAAGGCCCGTTAATTTTTGAAGCAAGGATGTCAAGGATATTTGGCTTATGTGATAAACAAGCCGAAGGACCAGTGCACTCTGGAAGATACCAAGGTAGTAAAGGATTTTCTCGATGTGTTCCTGAACTCACTTCACTACCTCCCAGTCGAGAATTTGAATTTACCATTGATCTAGTACCAGGAGCGGAACCGGTATCCCATACTCCACATCGGATGGCACCAGTGGAGTTGAAAGAACTAAAGGAGCAGCTAGAAAAGTTAGTGAAGCAAGGTTACATCAGACCTAGAACGTAGCCTTAGGGAGCACCTGTGCTATTTGTGAAGAAGAAAGATGGAACTCTGAGACTGTGTATCGACTATCGGGGCTTGAACAACTTGACGATCAATAATAAGTATCCACTACCACTGATTGATGAACTCTTTGACCAGTTGTAAGGATCCAGTTATTACTCCAAACTGGATCTGAGGTAAGGGTATTATCAAGTGAGGATAAAAGAGGAGGATATCCCCAAGATGGTCTTCAACACAAGATATGGTCACCATGAGTTCATGGTAATGCCATTCGGGGTAACTAATGCACCAGCAGTGTTCATGGATTTGATACATCGAGTATTCTGACCCTATTTGGACAAGTTTGTGGTGGTCTTTATTGACGACATACTCATTTATTCCAAGAGTCCGGAGGAGCATGCAGAGCATCTGAAGCTGGTATTGGAGAAGCTAAGAGAGCACAAGTTTTTCGCTAAGTTTAGCAAGTGTGAGTTTTGGCTAGATAGTGTGGTATTTCTTGGCCACGTGGTGACCAAGGACGGCATCAAGGTAGACCTAGCAAAGATTGAAGCAGTTTCGAACTAGAAGCAACCGGAGAACATCACCAAGATTCGAAGCTTCTTGGGATTGGCTGGCTATTATAGGAGGTTCATCAAAGGATTTTCAACACTTGCATCGCCTATGACCCGACTACTAAGGAAAGACGTACCATTTGTTTGGAAGTGAAAAATGTGAGAAGAGTTTCCAAGAGCTAAACGGAAGATTGATGTCAGCTCCAGTGTTGAGTCTGCCAGAGGGAGATAAGCCTTACGCGCTGTATACCGATGTCTCAAAAGAAGGTTTGGGAGTAGTTTTGATGTAAGACCGAAAGGTGATTACTTATGCTTCTCGGAAGTTGAGACCTCATGAAGTCAATTACCCTACGCATGATCTAGAGTTGGCTGCCATTGTATTCTCTTTAAAGAAATGGCGACACTACCTATACGGAGCGGAATATGAAGTGTTTACTGACCACAAGAGCCTGAAGTACATTTTCACCCAGAAGGATTTGAATCTGAGATAGTGGAGATGGATGGAATTTTTGGAAAAGTACTGTTGTCCAATCAACTATCATCCCGGGAAGGCTAACGTTGTTGCTGATGCCCTGAGCAGAAAAATCAGTATGGCCAGGCTAAGGGTACAGGAGATTCAAGTGGTTCAGGATATGTTGGATAGAAGAGCGGAAGTGCAAGGTTTGAACATTTTTGTTAGCAACTTGAAGTTGATACCAGATCCAAGGTAGGAAATTATTGAAGCTCAGCAAAATAATGCAAAATTTCAGCTTTTGAAGGACAAGGAGCTCAAACGGCAAGGCAATGAATTCCGGCAGGACGAAGTGGGAGTTTTGTATTTCAGAGATCGACTGTGCGTACCTGAAAAGCAGCAATTAAAAGATAGAATTTTGGAAGAGGCACATAAGAGCAAGTACACCATTCATTCGGGTGAAGTCAAGATGTACCAGGATTTGAAGAGGGCCTATTGGTGGCCTGGAATGAAGCGAGACGTGGTCAAGCATGTCTCAATATGTCTCACCTGTCGGAAGGTCAAAGCGGAGCACAAGAAGTCAGCAAGACTATTGCAACCGTTGTCAGTACCTGAAGGGAAGTGGGAGGAAGTGACTATGGACTTTGTTACCAGACTTCCTATGTCAAGGACCCAAAAGGATGCCATATAGGTGGTGGTGGATCGACTGACCAAATCAGCACATTTCATACCAGTGAATGTAAGAGATTCCATGAAGAAGTTGGCGCAGACCTATGTGCGAGAAATAGTCCGATTGCATGGAGTGCCTTCCAGTATTGTGTCTGACCGAGATCCAAGGTTTACATCTCGGTTTTGGGGCAAGTTTCAAGAATCAATATGGTCGAGTCTGAAGTTCAGTGTGACGGCGCATCCGCAAACCAATGGGCAGTCAAAAAGGGTTATACAGATACTAGAGGATATGCTAAGAGTGTGTGTTCTGGATTTCGGGGATAAACGGATCGAATGTGTGCCGTATGCGGAGTTGTCATATAACAACAATGATAGCTCCGTATGAGGCACTATATGGATGCAAGTGTTAGGTACTGCTATACTGGAGTTGGTCACAAGATGGACATATAAGCAAAACCGCAGAAGTCTGTATTTAGGAAATGTTGGACAAGGTTAAGTTAATCAGGGAAAGGTTGAAAGCAGCTCAGAGCTGACAAAAGAGCTATGCAGACAATAGGCGGAGAGAGTTAGAATTTCAAGTGGGAGATAGGGTATTCCTAAGATTAACACCATATAGAGAAATCTTGAAACATTCGAAATGTGGGATGCTAAATCCGAGGTATTTGGGACCGTTCCCGATAAAGGTAAGAATTGGGCCAGTGGCGTACCAATTGGATTTGCTGGATGGACTGACAGGAATTCACAACATGTTTCATGTATTGCAGCTAAAAACGTACAATGATGATCCCGCTCATATTTTGAATGACGAGCCGTCGGTGTTGCAAACCGATCCGAGCTTTGTGGAGAAACCCATGAGAATATTGGACCGAAGTATCAAGACTCTTTGGAACAAGCAGATTCCGATGGTAAAGGTGCAAGTGGGAGCATCATGGCACATAAGATGCCACATGGGAAACAGAATAGTGGGTAAAGAGGAAGTATCCCGATTTGAGATAGAGGTGCGATTGAATTTCAGGACGAAATTCTCCTAAGCAGGGGAGGATATGAATCCCCAACTAACACCAACCCTGGAGTTAGGGGGGCCAGGATGCATATCATATTTTCTTGCATGCATAAATATATTTTTGAATAATTTTATGTGCTTTAGAATTGTGATTTATAGTCTACAAGGCTTAATTGTGCTTATTGAGTAAGAAGGGTAAAGTGGTAATTTTGCTTGAAGTAAAAATAGGGAGATAGCTTGAGGATTAAATAGGAAGAATATTTGGAAGAGAAAATAAGAACAAGAGTTGTTGTGGTTTAGTGATTAGTGTTTTGGAATTTATCCCTAAGGTCTTGAGTTCAAATCCCACCATTAAGGTCTTACCATGATTAAATTTTATTTTGTTTACGGTTGGACTTTCGGCCTTTGTATTCTATAAGTAGAACTAGGAGTGTTGTCCTAGAGAAAACATGAAGGGAATGTCCTAATCCTATTCTTATGCGCTACAAGAATTCTTAAAGGATTCATATCCTTCTACTCTCTAGTTTACCTTAATTCTTTACCAATTAAGTTGTTCAATTTATCTCAAGGCCATTTTTATTTCCAGAAAATCCCGCAAGGTTCATTAACCTTGGAATCTCGAAAATGACTCTTACAGGATAGAGTATTGGCTAGAAATGGGGAAGAAGTTAAGGAGGGTTCCCAAGAGAATTAATCTCCATGGTTGAATATTTAAACTCCACTCCATAAGTGTTCATCTTCTTCATGGTAGCAATATGGAAATTTTCAAGCTTCATTGACCAGTCCAGCTTTCAAAAACTTCAGCCATTTTTCTCACTCAAATACTGCCAAAAAAATAGCCAATTTGTTTAGCTTGAAGACTAAAACATTTGGCCAAAAATCGGACTACACAAAGCTATGCAAACTAGGAAAAAAAAAACCTGGACAGTTTCGCAGCTTAGCAGTCCAAAAACCAAGCTGTTTCTTCTAGCCTTCAAACCAGTAATTTATCTCTATCTTTCCTCCATAAAGAAGGCTAGAAACTAGCCTTAAAGGACCCTCCAATACCCTTTCAAACCTTCTGCAAGTCGGTTGGAACATTACAAAGAAAACTACACAAAAATTCCAATAAAACCTCTCGAATGAACAACCACAAATTCCAGCCTTGCTCCCTCTTCAACCTTGTTCGAAAATCACTTCAACTTTCTGTGAAAATAACCTTATTCAGCCATGAACCGAACTTCATCACCCTCCTCCATTGATCTGCACGAATGAGCACCATAGCTACTCCTTAAATCACTCATTCAATCACTACAATCAAGCTTTCAATTGGAATTCAAAATTTTAGCAAATTGCTCCATGAAAACTTCCATGGATTGAGCTTCAACCAACCAAAAATTCCCTCCACTGTAATACTCAAAATTTCAGCCACCCTATAGCTCTTACAAACCTCATTCATCTCAGCAAAACTTCAACAAAACCAGTCGGCCATAGCAGCTCCAAGAACCTTCATCAACCAAACCACTCTTACCATATCTTCTACCTTAATTCACTCCTTAAATTACTTCTTTTGAATTTCAAACAACTAGCTTTCCCTCCTTCCCATAGTCTGAAAATTCAATCACAAGAATTCCTCTAACCATTCGGCCAACATCCTTCAGAAAATTTCATCCAGTTTTCTCTCAATTCTCTCCATTTCTCTAAGAACACCAAGAACACACACCACCATTCTCCAAGCCTAAGACCACTCCAAACACCTCCAATCCCTTCCAAAAACTCCAAATCACGTCTGCACACCCTCTAGAGACCATTTCTGTATTTTATAACATCAAATATTGAAAACAAAATTCTACTATCAGATCAAAAACCAGAATTTTTCTTGAAGATTCAAGAACTCTCTCAAGGTAACTAAGAACGATTTTCATCATTCTTCTTTTCTCTTCAGTCTTTAATATAATGTAATAACATTCTCTCTCTCTCTCTCTCTCTCTCTCTCTCTCTCTCTCTCTCTCTCTCTCTCGGCCGAAATGGTTGTTTCAACCATGGACGTTGTTCTTCTTCTTCCTTGGACAAATCAAGCCTCCTATGCTTGTGGACCTCCTTGAATCTTCAACAAGATTGTCATCAACCAAGTATTTCTCTTTAATCCCCTCCTTAATTCTAAAATCATGTCTCCTTGGTATTGTTAGCAAAGGATACATGATGTTTGGGGATTAAGTATATGCTTGTGTATGAAGGAGTTGAGATTGGAGTATGAGGATGTTTTGCCTTGATTAAGTGCTGTAGTATTTCTTGTGGATCGATGCATGTGTCTTCATGTCTTGAGTATGTTGGTTGGTTAAGCAAGCTAGATATTATGTAACCTTTGGTGAATAGGGTTTTATGTTCTTGTATTCTTGTTGAAGCCAGGAATATGATTATGCTTAGTGAAGTTTGGATCATGTGATGGTAGATATGGATTTAAGCCTTTATTCTTGAATTGAATGGTTTGTTGATTGGTGTTGGAGTTTATGTTCATGATTCTTGTTAGCCATAGGAAAATTATGATCATGACCTTGTTGATCCTAAACTGTTTAAGTTAGCCAATTTTAATACATTGATAAAAATTAATACTATATTTTTCTCTAACAATTTCAAAAACCCTAGGAAGCTTTGAGAGTTGGATTATTAAATGAAATAGTGAGATTTTAGCCAAATAAATGATATCTTCCATTAAAAATAATATATATGAATATTATATATAGTAATAATAATAATAAATAAGGCCTTTTATATAAATAATTATGAGAGGTAAAATATTAATCTTATAGGTCATATATTCATAAATACTATTAAAATTTATTTATTACCTTATGATAAAAAATTAATAAAATTCACTATAACTTTTATTTACTAATTATTTTCTATCTACTAATTATTAATTGAGAGATTAGTAATAATTTATTATTTTTAAGACTTAGAACCCTTCATCGAATAAACCCTAGTTTATTTATTAATAACAAAGATTATATTTGAACCTATAACATATTAGTAATTATTTCACAATCCCTAGTTATTTTATTATCAAGCTAGTTTTATTTTATAAAACCCTTTTATCATCTAGCCTTTAAGCTCAGGATATTAGGGTCATGATCGTAATAAGTTGAACTAGGATTATTTATGGAAGCGAATTTGGCTTGAGTTTAATTATGGCTTGCGTTTACCCTAGACTGAGTTAGGTCAGCTTTGGAAGATCTTTGAATTAGCTTAAGCAAAGGATCAGGTAAGCTCCTGCATAATACTTATTTGCTGTAAAAAGGTTACTATGGCAAGCCAAACGCGAAGTGTGAACATTCATTTTGTAAAGGCAATTAAGGATTGTTTCCTTTCTTATTTCAGTCAAACAAATTATTTGAAAATCATCAAGCTGTTTTGCTCAAACACCAAACTATTTCTAAAGCCAATATTGACACGGACTTTAGAAACCCTTAATTGCTATTTCTAAGTAAAGCAATGTCTTATCAATTTTCTCCCATGTGGGACAATCAACATTGAGTACTCGATAAGGGTAGGCTAGTAGTACTAGTTTTGAAGAGCAAGAGCTAGTCTTTTGGTAGGAGGCTACCTCCAGAAGATGAACTCAACTTGGAGAAGCGACAGTACTACTTAGTCATGCCGGTTCGAGTTAGCAAGTTTCAGTCATGTGGATTGTGTGTTTCTGAAATGGACAACCGGTATGTTTGGGTGTAGAGAAGGGAGAGTATCTTACCCGGTAGGCCGTACACTTACCTTTTGTCAGTCTGCACAAAGTGTGGCATTCTGACCGTTGTATGGTCATGGTGCCCAATGTGTGGTAACCCATGGTCGCCCTTTCGAGTGGTTGATTTTATTATGCACTTGTATGGTTTGAAAAGAGGAAAATACCACTCATTATTTTTAACATTGTCTAATGCTTACCAGTACATTTTCTTATGAAATTTTTACAACTTGCATACATGAATTTTTTTACCTGAAACACTTAAAGCACATACGGACTTACTAAGATTTTTATCTCATCACCTTTTATGCCATGTTTTAGGTCAATCCTGCTATGGGGATGAGTAGCTAGAATTTTTCCTGCTTGAAGACTATTGTTGTTTATTTTATATGTTGCTTTGAGAGATGATAGAAAATAATTTATTTTTTTGGATTTGTTCTTGAATTTTTGGGTTGTAATAAGTTTTAATTTTAAAGTATTATTTTATTTTCGTTTGAGTGTCCTAATTATAAAGACCCCTTATCCTTTGGACGGGGTGACATCTCCGGCCCTGTTGGGCCTAGGTTGTGGGGTGTTACACCTTTTAGTACTTTTGCATATCGATATATGCCTTTTGGCCTTTGCAATTGTCCCAAAACTTTCTAAAGGTGTATGATGGCTATATTCGAATGGCTTGTGGGAGATATAATGGAGGTATTTATTCATGATTTTTCTATTTTTGGTGATTCTTTTAACTTGTGTTTGGTCAATTTAGAAAATGTGCTTCAAAGGTGTGAAGAGACCAACCTCATACTTAATTGAGAATAATGCCACTTCATAGTGGAAGAAGGTATTGTTGGGGATATGCCCTAAAGTCAATTTGTACTTATACTATAGTCGTTATATTTTATATAATAATATGAGGCTTTCCTTTCCATGAATAGTGCATTTTGTTTTGGGGTTATCAAGTACGTGACTTGATAGTAAAACCCAACAATAAATACAATGACTATTCTAAATCTGTTCCTGATCGTTTATTATTATTGGAACAATAATAAATTAAGATTAGTATATTTGTGACTGGATGGCTATGTTTTACTGATCATGGATATTTGTGATAGCAAGTCAAAACATAAATAAATGTTAGAGAACATTGTATTGGACATGACCCACTGTGAGAGTGCTTCATGGAACATGTCATAAGTACTTTCTAGCCATAATAATATTAAAAGTCCTTCGACCTAAATTCATCATATTTTCCTACTTGATAAATTTTGTATTTTGACATTATCTAAAGTTGTCTTTAACCAGATAATAAATTATACTACTGTTGGATTTAGAATAAATCAATGAGAGGAATATGATTGATAGTGAAGGAATTTGTCCTTCTCAATTACGGGAGAGATATCCATGGGCCCCTTGATAAGTTAGACTGTTAAAATGCATGTCCATGCTCAAATATATCAATCCGAGATATTGATATCATTTGTTTGAACAGTCTACTATGAAAATCAAGAAATAATTGATTAAGCTTAAGAAGGATGACATGCTCCGTGCCTTATGCTTAATCTAGATATCGTGTGACAAAATGACTAAATGTAAAATTATGGTTTGGTTCAAAGAGATCACCGATCTTCATTTAACCTCGATAGTTATAATGTTTTGCTAGAAACTGCTTATGTACACTGCCAGTGTTAAATGAACCTATAGGGTTACACAATAAGCGAACTTGTTAAGTTATTTTTCTAGTGACCAGATTTGATGAATTTGGAAATATGTCTAAATTAATCGAACTTAGAAAATTTATTAGATACAATGAATTTGGAATTATGTCCACATTTGATGTATCTGGATGATGTCCAGATTATAAGAATCTGTCTCGGTAAATTAATTAGTTAAATTACCGAGATAATGGCAGAATCTTATCATATCAGTTTTAATTTAATTTGAATTTAAATTAAAGTATGATAAGATATTATTGGGGTTGGACTCTAAGAGGTTCGGAGTGGGCTTTTAAGAAAACCCTAGCCGTCTTCTTGGGTGTGCCAATTTCTATTGAGAATATTCGTGCCTCCGTTGATCAGGAAAAAAAAAACCTCTCAAACCCTAGGCGCTAGCACTCCCTGAGTAACGAGTGGGTTCATAGTGTGTATCCGATAGAGGACATTCGCACACTGCAGCGTATGGTGATCGTTCGGGTTGCACGTACATGGTCAGAATTGGAATCAAAGGATATCGATTACACCAAACAGAGGTAATTCTACAAACCTACGATCTTCTTAATCGTTTACTTGGATCATTGGAAGGGATTCGTGGATGTTTTCCGTGTTTAGGAGTCCACGAATTCTAACAGGTATAGTACTGGGACACAAATTTTCAAGAAAATTTATTGAGGTTGATCAAGCCAAGATTGAGGTAACTGAGAAACTCCCTCCTCCCACTTCTATGAAGGCTATTCGAAGGTTTCTTGGTCATGCTAACTTGTATAGGAGGTTCATCATAGATTTCTAAAACATTATGAAACCTCTTACCTCTTTACTTGAGAAAGATGCTATTTTTTCTTTTGATGAAAAATGTCTCAATGTCTTCAATGTGCTTAAGAAGAAATTGATTAATTCTCCTATTTTAATTGCAGCAGATTTGTCTTCTCATTTTGAATTAATGTGTGATGCATGTGATTATGCAAATAGGTGTGGTGCTTCGATAAAGGAGGAATAAGCATTTTCAACCAATTTACTATGCAAGCAAAACTCTTATGGCAACACATGAGAACTACACTACAACGGAGAAAGAAATGCTTGCAATGGTATTTGCTTTTGATAAATTTCATTCTTATCTTGTTTTGTCCAAAGTCATTGTGTATACAAATCATTCTGCCCTTAAGTACCTACTATCCAAGCATGATTCTAAACCAAGATTGACAAGGTAGGTTTTGTTATTGCAAGCTTTAACTTGGAAATTAGGGACAACAAGGAAGCTGAAAATTTAGTTGTGGATCACTTATCTAGATTGGAAAATCTGAACCTAGAGCCTTTGGCCGAAAAAGACAGCAATGACACTTTCCTAGATGAATAACTTCTACATGTTAATTGTGAGATTTCTCAAACACCTTCGTATGCAGATTTTGCTATTTACTTGGTTGCAGGAATTATTCCGGAAGATTTCAATGCACAACAAAAGAAGAAATTCCTCTTTAAAGTAAATCATTACTTTTGGGAAGATCCCTACTTGTTTCGGTGTTGTATGGATCAAATCATTTGAAGGTGTGTGGATTCCGTGGAAAGTGTGAATATTTTGAAACAATGCCATAAAGGACCCGGGTGGCCACTACCAAGCTAACAACACAACAACAAAGGTGCTTGAGTCTAGATTTTATTGGCCAACACTCTTCAAGGACTCTCAAAAGTTTGTCCAAAATTGTGATAGGTGTTAATGTACTGGTAACATTTCTAAATCTAATGAGATGGCATTGCAAAGTTTTCAAGCTTGTGAAATTTTTTATTACTGGGGAATTGATTTCATAAGCCTTTTTCCTAGTTCTTTGGGTAATAAGTATATCTTGGTTGTGGTTGAGTATGTATCTAAGTGGGTTGAGGCGCAAGCCTTGCCTACTAAGGATGCTTGGGTTATAGTAAAATTCCTTATAAAACT
Organism: Voacanga thouarsii; assembly: GCA_026120185.1. Lineage (NCBI taxonomy): Eukaryota > Viridiplantae > Streptophyta > Magnoliopsida > Gentianales > Apocynaceae > Voacanga > Voacanga thouarsii. The sequence continues at coordinate 316,827 of JANUWF010002285.1, forward strand.
CTTCACATAGTTTGGAGTGCCGAAGGTACTCATTAGTGATAGGGGAACTCATTTTTGTAATGCCCAATTTGATAAAGTTCTCAAACATTTAGGGGTTACTCATAAGTTTGCTACCCATATCACCCCCAAACAAGTGGCAAAGTTGAGGTCGTTAATAGAGAATTTAAAAGAATTTTAGAAAAAGTGGTTAATTACATGAGAAAGGATTAGAGTTTAAGACTAGATGATACACTTTGGGCTTATAGGACTGGTCTCAAAACTCCTCTTGGTACTACCCCTTATCGATTGTTGCATGGAAAATCTTGTCATTTATCGATAGAAATTGAACACAAAGCTTATTAGGCTATCAAACTTGTTAACTTCGATCTTGAGCTTGCTGGACAATCTAGGTTACTTCACTTGAATGCCTTGGACGAATTAGGCATTCCTGCGTATGATAATTCTCTACTCTACAAAGAAAATGTAAAACTGTGGCATGACAAACACATTGCTCAATCCCGAGAGTTTAAAGAAGGTGATCAAGTGTTGTTGTTTAACTCTCACTTGAGACTCTTTCCGAGTAAGTTGAAATCAAGATGATCGGGGTCGTATGTGGTAACTAATGTTTTTTCTTTTGGTACTCTTGAAGTCTGTCACCCGATTAATGGTACTTTAAAGTCATTGGAAATAGGATGAAGCCTTACTTTGGTGAATCTTTTGACACCGTGGGCCATTTGGATATTTTTCTCTATGATCCATGATTCTTCTTGCATTTTTTTTTTTTTTTTTTACTTCTTGTCATTCTCTTTATGTTTTTCTTTTTCTTGATTTATGTTTTCTTTGTTTTGTTTCTTTTGATGTTAGGAACTCTTGTGACTTTCTAATGAGTACTCCTTGTGATAGATTCGAACATAGTGGACCTACTATGTATTAGAAGTACTTTCTTCTCTTTATTCTTCCTCTTTATTGATTTTAGTCTTCTTGGCTTTGCTTTTATTGTTCTATCTTTGGCTATTGAGGACAATATCCAATTTAAGTGTTGGGGGAGAATAGTGTTGAAGAAATTTCCATATCATTTTTTATGATATTTTTCGAAATTTTTTGTGGTTTTCATTGTTTAAGCAAGGTCGTACATCTTTTTCTTTCTTGGATATGAAATTTTGTCATTCATTTAGTGGATTTTTATGAAATTGGTTTATTGGATAGGATATTGTCAAGTCTTGAGAATTTTAATTAATCTTATATATGCATGGTATTTAAGTATTTTTTGACTGAACTAGTTTGAATATGGATGATATGATAAATGTGGAGAGAGTTTATTGGCTAACTTTTGTATTATGGGTTTAAACTTTGCTTAGCATTGAGTTGTGATGAGGAATGTGAGTTGATTAAAGATCTTAAAAAGGAAAGATAGTGAAGAATTGTGGAAAATTTTTTGTGAGTTGAAAATTTGAAAAAATAAGTTATTGTTTCCTCTTTGAAGATAAGAAAAAGTATTATTTTTCATTGATTAGAGGGGCCAATACAGATATTGAAGAGAAATCTACTTTCTTGAGGTTGTGAATTCCTAAAAGTAAAAGAGAGGAAAATTGTTGAAAAATTGATAAGTGATGATTAAAAGGAGACTAATACGTTGTGTTGTGTGAAGAGAAATCCATGCACTTGAGGCTAACACTTCCCTAAGTCATTGAAAAATAAAATCGAAAGAAAAACAATTTTGAGTGCTCTTCTTACATCATGACTTGAGTTGTGCAATTTTTGGATTTATAATACTTGGGTTGGTAGGTAGCTTAACTTGGGTGATTCATGTTATCAATTTTTTTTTACTTAAAGGGTATACACTTGATTAATTTGACTTCAAGAGTTTTGAGATGTCTTGTCAAATGTTTCAAAGTTTGAATTATTTTCAAGGGGTGTGAATGACAAGAGTTTTATTTAAAGTTTGAAGGGAAGTTATAATATTTACTATGTTAAAATTTTTTTGTTGGAATAAGTAAAAGCTTATGTTTTCTTCATAAATTTATTGGTTAAAGTATTTTTCTTGAGGACAAGCTAAAGTTCAAGTGTGGGGGAATTGATAGGGGCCAAAATCATCACTATTTTCTTAGTTATTTGAGGTTTTTTTGCGAAGCTTTTGTTGTAATAACTAGGAATATTCCTTCCTATTTAACATTTTTCTTGTAGAAAGTGTTTTCCATAAATTTGTGCAGATTTGAGGTAATTTCGAGCAAAAATTGACGATTTTCCAGAACACACTTGGTGCCAGGTCTAGCAAGTGGACTAGGTGTCAGGTCCATTCTAGTCGGCCAGAGGAAAATAGAGCAAAATTTGGAGAGAGAACAGAATGCACTTGGTGCCAGGTGGGTCGACTATGCCTAGTGCTAGGCCCGCTTTGGAGCATGAACATTCTGTGTATGAATTTGGGAATTTTTCAAAGATTTCGATTTTTCTAATTCCTACTCAGCCAAGACTCCTCAAGCAATGAATTTGACATCAAAGAAGCTTATAAAAGCAAGAGAAAACATAAGAGAAAATGGGAGAATTATAGAGCATAAATTCTAATCACTCAAAAAAGGAGAAATTCACCGATTCAAGGAGGATTGTTCAAGAGAGATTAAAAAGGAAAAGAGGGAGGCTTGTCTATGAGTGCTTTCTTTTATCTTTGTTTGGTTTTCCTTAAACAATTATGTACTTAATGTTTTCAATGTAATTTGACATTGTTTTTTGGGATTCATGATTTATTGAGTAATTTAGTCTATTGGCTAATTGATTATTGTTCTTGATATTTGATTAATTATTTTGCTTACAGAGTTGGTTGATTGATTTTTGTTATTAACTTGCTTGAAAAAAGGGTTGATAATGACTTCAATTAATTAATTTCATATTCGTTATCTCTTAACTTACTTGAAAAATGGGTTAATTGTAATCAAAGGTTAGTTGATGATTGCTATAATATGGATTCATTGACTAACTTCATCTTTTATATGAGGACTGATTTTAATGTATCTTTTGGATAAATTGGTTAAGATAGAATATGTTCACTAGTTTAACTAGAAGATAGTGATTTCATGGATTGCAAAGGAAGTGGGTCTATATTAAGCCCTTCATGAGACAAAGATAATAATTGATTGTGATATTGGCTAAGTGATTCATTATCAAGTTTTCAAAAGCCTTTGTCTAAATTCCATATTTTTACATTCTTGAGTTGTATATATTTCTTTTTCTTATTTTATCACATTATTTGGTTGGTTAAACAATGAATGAACAGTGAGTAGTGTGTACTTGTTCCTTTGCGGCCTATACTATGCTTGTGATAAGTATTCTTGCTCGTATGTGTATTTTGGGATGAATGTATTAATTAAAACTTGACTAATACATGGATTTAAATTTGATGATTTTTAAACACCTAAAATTTATGCATCAGAATAATGAATTAATTCAAGATGTGTATCAATTGAAACTATTTCCAAATAACAATCACCTTATCCAAGGATTTTGATAGGGGCTAAATTAGTCATGTTTTTCCTATTTATTTAAGGTTCTTTTGTAATACATTTTGTTTAATAACTAGTTATATTCCTTCATATTTGAGATTTTACCCTTGGAAAGGTATTTTGTTCATTATTTTAGATTTTTAAGGTAAAACGAAACAAAAACATCGCAGAACAGAGGAGAGCCGGCGCCGGCTAGGGCCCTAGAACTGGCGCCGACCATGCATTGTTGACATGTACTTCGAAGCGACGAAAAAATTGGCAAAATAGAGGGAAATAGAGTGGAACCGGCACTGTCTCCAAGAGTCAAGGCGGCGTCGGCTGCATTCTGGTCTTCATTATGTGAAATTCAGAGAAAAATCGGTGAACAAGTAGAGAAGTAGAACAAAATCGGCGCTAGCTCCGAGAGCTAAGGCGGCGCCAGCTGTGCCCTAAAGATAAGGCAGTACTTAATTTTTTTTACACGGTTTTTGGTAATCTGTGGAGTTTTAGTATCTTCTAATTTCTACTCGGCTAAGAACTCTGTACCTACGAGTTTTAGCACTTCCTAAGCCTATAAATAGATGAAAAACACAAGGAGAAAGGAGGAGAATTCATTGATCATCATAGAAAATCCCTCAATCAAAGGAGGAATTCTTCAATTCAAGGAGGGTTGTACAAGAAGGTCTTCAAATGAAGAAGAAGGAGGCTTGTCTATGAGTGCTTTCTTCTACCTTGTTTTCTTTTTCTTGAACAATGATATGTTAACTGTTTTATTATAATTTGACATTGTTTTTGATAGTCATGACTCTTAGAGTTATTTGATCTTTTGATTAATTGATTATTCTTCTTGGTATTTAATTACTGCGGCGTATTACGAGATTAATTGGTTGTTTCTTTTCATTAACTTGCTAGACCAAAGAGGTTGATAGTAGTTGCAATTGATTAATTTCATATTTATTGGCTATTAACTTGCTCGACCAAAGAGGTTAATAGCTGAGAATTGAGTAATTAAAGGTTAATTGATGTTTGCCAGACCAAGGATTCATTGATTAATTTCATGCTTTAAATTTGCTAGACCAAGGAAATTTAATCAATGATTGTGTTTAATGCATCTTTTGGATGAATTAGTTGAGACAGACCAAGTGATGCTAATTTATCTAGAAGATAGTAATTAGTTGAGACAGACCAAGTAATGCTAATTTACCTTTATCCTTCATGGCGCCAAGAGAAGAATTAGTTATGATAATGGTTAGGTCCTTTGAGATCATGTTTGTCTAAACAATTGTTTGAGTTACATACATCCCCATCATTGACATGTATATATTTTTATTTTATTTTTTTTCTTTTATTTGTTTTTCACTTTATCGAGTCGATTAAACAATGAAAGAAAGGTAATTAGTGTATACTTGTTCCTTGAAGATCAACACTCGTTTGAACCATATGCTCTATTAATGATGAGTACGCTTGCTCATATGTGTGATTTAGGTTGAATGTTTTAATTTAAACTTAATTAGGAATGTGCTTAGTTTTTGTATGATTTTTGTACCCAAGTCCAGACACATTAGATTTCTCGAGGAATAATTCCTACAGGTGGCCATGAGATATTCGCCAATACTATTAGAAGTGGTGAATCCTTTATTGATCCTTTCAAGTACTTTTGTTTATTTCACATTATACTAATATCTATCTTATAGGTGGCCATTGATCTAACTCCAAAGATTAGAATCAAAATACAATGCTTTGTAAATAAAGTACTTTTGAGATCTCAAGTCCAAGGATAATTGCATATTTTCTATACCGAGATTCTATTATAGGCACATATAGTTATCCATATGATTATCTCATAACTAGATCATGCAATGTACTTATTCCAATAATAGTCATCCACGTGTTAACTTTGAGTATCACAATACTCACAAATGTGAGAAAACTACCGTCTGATCAAATCAAGAAGTATAACACGTGCTAGTCTTAACGCATTAATCATGTCCTGTCTCATTAATATTATGACTGGAGACAATTTTATGTACACACACTATCTATTGTAGTAGGAACATCATATCATCATCTCTATCATGATTTTCTTAGCACAGTGTTGTACTTTGGACTTTTTCTAACTGTTATATTCACACAAAACAAACTGAAAGATAAATAATACCTTGTATTATTAATTAAATGTGTCATATATAAAATACAAATGATTGCCTCTTGGGCATAATGCTAACAAACTCCCACTGGCAGTAGTGCCAATCACTCATGTATTTAATCCCGAATGACGCAACATACCTATCATGTTTCTTTTGGGATAATGCTTTTGTAAGCGGGCCAGCTACATTCTCATCTATGGGAACTATTTCTATATGTACATCCGCTCTATCTATGATTTCTCTAATTAAATGAAAATATCTGAGTATTTGCTTCGATCGCTGGTGAAACCATACTTCCTTTGCTTGTGCAATAGCCCTATTGTTGTAAAGATATTGGTTAAGCAATGCTAGGAACCATTCCAAGCTCTGTTATGAACTTCTTGATCTAAACAGCTTCCTTAGCTACTTCAAAAACCACTATTTACTCAACTTCAATCATTGAGTGTACAATAGTATCTTATTTGGAACTCTTCCAACTTATTATCCCTCTACATAACATAAACACATAGCCTAACTGTTATTTGAAATCATCTTTATCAGATTGAAAACTAACATCAGTAAAACAATTTATTTTCAAATCACCTCCTCCATATACTAAGAATACATCCTTAGTCCTTCGCAAGTACTTAAGGATATTCTTCACAACTGCCCAATGACCCTCACCATGGTCAGATTGGTATTTGCTCGTTAAACTGAGAGCACATGATATATCAAGCCTAATACATATCATAGCATACATTATGGATCCTATTGTTGAAGCATATAGAATCTTACTCATGTTATCTCTTTCAACTTATGCTTTTCGAGACATTGACTTTGAAAGGCTTACCCTATGAATTATAGGTAAGAAACCCTTTTTGGATTGATCCATGCTAAACCTCTTTAGCTCTTTGTCTATATATGTAGACCGTGAAAGACCTGGCAACATTTTTAATCTATCTCAATAGATTATCATTCTAAGAATATAGGTTACTTCTCCAAGGTCTTTCATGGAGAATCTCTTGGACAGCCAAACTTTCACTGGTTGAAGGATAGGTACATCATTTCCTATTAGCAATATGCTATCTACATAAAGCAGTAAGAAAATAATTACACTCCCACTAACCTTCTTGTATACACAAGGTTCATCAATGTTTTGAATAAAACTAAACTCTTTGATTATTTTATTAAAATGGATGTTCTAAGTACTAGAAGCTTGCTTAAGTCCATACTTAGTCCTTTGTAGCTTGAACACTTTTGTACTATTATTGGACGTGAAACCCTTAGATTGTGTCACTTCCTCAGTTAGGTTTCCGTTTAGGAAAGCTATTTTGAAATCCATTTGCCAAATCTCATAATCATAATGAGTAGAAATGGCTAGGATATTCTTATAGATTTTAACATAGCTACTGGTGAAAAGGTTTCATCATAGTTAACACCATGCTGTTGACGATAACCTTTTGTCACTAGTCGTGCTTTATAGGTAACAACCATACCATCCATGTCGATTTACTTCTTGAAAACCCATTTCCACCCAATAGGTTTGATTCCTTTAAGTAGATTAACCAAAGTCCATACTTGGTTGTTATATCTGGAATCCATCTCTGATTTCATGGCTTCAAGCTATTTGTTAGATTTTGAACTATTTAGAACTTCTTTGTAAGTAGTAGACTCATCTTCATTTATAAGAAATATGTCGTTGTGGTCATTTATGAGAAATCCATATTTCTCAGGTACTGCACGTATCCTACTCAACCTACGAGGTTCTTGTGTAGTCGAAAGCTCATCTATTCTCTCAATAAATATGGGATTAGATGGTTGATATTTGTTTGTTAGTTCTCCTTGAACTTCACTAATTTTAATTTTACTCCCACTGTCCCATTTGAGCATGTACTCCTTCTGTAAGAAGACGTTATGCTTCGAAATAAACAATTTGTTTTCAAAATGGAGGTAGAAATAATACTTGAAAGATTCTTGTAGATATCCCACAAACAAACAAACTCCACCTATAAGTTCTGTGGGCTATGTTTGTAGTGTTTATTACCGGTCTAAAGCCCAAAAAAAGAAAGAGAGTTATAGTAAGGCTTCCGATAACCAGTGTAAAATATAATCGTATCCATGACATGAACTAATTGATTAATTTTGTGGGTGCGTTCCCTACTCAACGACACGCTGCACTTCTTAGACCTAAGCATAGTGATAAAAATGTGAGATTTGCTAAGTCGTTGCCCAGAATCAATGCGCCATGTCGATCCCTAGATACGGTGTCAAATATGCAACGGTGTAGGGTAAAAAAGACAGTTCATAGTGATAGGATCCGTCTAGTTTCATGGAATATAGGATTTTTGACCAATCTATTGACATACTTAGTTGAGGTTATGTAGAGAATAAAGATTAGCATTTTATGTCTTCAAGATACCAAATGGGTATGTGAGAAGGTGAGAGTAGTAGTGCCTTGGGATTATAAGCTTTGGTATTCAGGTAGAGTTAGGAATAGAAATGAAGTCGGGATTCTTATTGACCGTAAGTTTATTAATGATGTTGTTGAAGTATAGAGGAAGAATGATAGGCTTTTGAGCATTGAGATTATGATTAGAAGCGAGATTACTACGATTACTAGTTCGTATGCGCCACAAGTAGGATTTGATGATTCGGTTAGGCAACAATTTTAGGATGATTTAGATGAGATTGTCTAGAGTGCATCGTGTGCAGAGAAGCTTTTCATTGGTTATGATCTAAATAAACATGTGGGTATTGATCAGAGCGGGTTTGAGAGTGTTCATGGAGGCCGGGGTTTTAGAGTTAGAAATGATGCAAGAGCTGCTATCCTTAGCTTTGCCTTAGCCTATGACTTAACTATTGCAAACACCTAGTTTAAGAAGAGAGATTCTCACTTAGGGACTTTTAGAAGGGGGTTAAATACCAGTCAGATAGACTTCTTTATTATGAGGTGTAGGTTTCATAGTGGTTGTACAGATTGTAAAATTATTCCAGGCAAGAGTGTAGCTATGCAACACAGGCTGTTGGTCATTGATTTTAATTTTAGGAATCATCAGATTGGCCCTAGGATCAAGTGTGGAAGCTACAAGGGGATGCAAGAATAGCATTTGTCAATAAGGTAGTTCAAGTAAATGGCTGGTCTTCTGATATGGATTCGGATCCAGATACTATGTGGAGAAAGATGGCTTAATGTATTAGGATAGTAGCTAAGAAAATATTTGGTGAATCTAAAGGAAGAGTACCACTAAACAAGGACGTGTCATAGTGGAACAACGAAGTGAAAGAAGCCGTAAAGAGTAAAGGAGAGCTATAGAAACTTAGGGAAGGGTAGAAGTGATGAGAATTTTGAGAAATACAAGGCCATGAGAAGAAAAGCTAAAGAAGCTATTAGAAAAGAAAGATCTACATTTTACAAGGATTTATATGAAGAGCTAGATACTAAAGATGGGGAGAAGAATATATATAGAATGGAGTGTTTTAGGGAGAAGAAGACGAGAGATATCGGTGTGGTGAAATGTGTGAAGGACGGCAATCACAGAGTTTTAGTTAAAGATGAAGAAATCAACAAGAGATGGAGATTCTATTTTGATAAGTTATTTAACAGGAGTCAAGTTCAAGTTCTTAGTATAGGTAGCCTTAAGATTTCGAACGAAGAGGTTAACCGTATGTGTATTCATCATATTTAAAAGCATGATGTTCTAGAGGCCCTTAAAATGACGAGACCAAAAAAGGCAGTGGGACCAGATGGTATATTGATCAATGTTTAGAAGAGTTTAGACGAGATAGGTATTGCATGGTTCACAAGTCTGTTCAACAAGATATATAAAGTTTATAAGATGCCTACAGAGTGGAAGAAGAGTACTCTGATTCCTCTATACAAGAATAAAGGGGATGCTTAAGGTTGTGCCAATTATCATGAGACTAAACTTATGAGTCATACTATGAAGCTTTGGGAGAGAGTGATTGATTAGAGCTTAAGGGTTATTATACAGATTTCAGATAATCAATTTGGTTTTATGCATGGGCATCCCACTACAAAGGTAATTCATTTATTACGATAGATGATTGAATATCATAGGGAAAAAAAGGAAGGATTACATATGGTATTTATTGACCTGGAGAAAGCCTATGACAAGGTGCCTATAGAAGTTGTTTGGTGGGCACTGGCCAAGAAAGTTGTCTTGCTAAAGTATATTTCTCTCATTAAAGATATGCATGAGGAAGTATATACAAGTGCAAGGAGTTGTGCCAGAGTGACTGCAGAGTTTCCTATAAGCATACCACCATTACTGCTAAAGGTAATAAAAGATTTAGGCTTGTTTAGTATTCAAAGACATAAATAAAGGCACTTCGAGAAGTCATTGAACTAGGGCAACTGATAAGGATACCTACATTGCTGCTGAATCTAATGATCTCTAAAAAATGCAATAGTTAGACGAGGAAGAAGGCAAAAAGTCTAGAAATGTGTATCATAGAGAGAGAAAGAGAGAGAGACGAGAGCGTGTGTGTGTGTGTGTATGTGTGTGTGTGTATGTGTGAGTAAGTGAGAGAGAGAGAGAGTGTGTGTGTGTGTGTGTGTGTGTGTGTGTGTGTTGGGGGGGGGGAACTTGGTAGAGGAGAATGGCCTCTATTGCCACCGGAGAAAAAGAAAGTAAAAAATTGCAGAGAAGAAGGGATGTGGAAGAGAAAAAGAGGGGGAGCTATCCTCTACGCATAGGCTAATAGCCATAGGTTATGTTTTCCTATCGTTATTCATTAAAAAAAAAAAGGACAGAGTCAATAATTAAAAAAACATAATAAATTTGTATTTAAAAATAATTTTAAAATTTAATTTTTATAACTAATCACAACAATTCACATATTTAATAATAATTCTATAGAATATTTAACATTTGAATATGTAAACATTTTTGGTTAATCTTAATTTTTCTTACAAATTGAATAGATAACTTGATTAGGTTTTTTTTTTAAATATGGCCTTTGATTATAAATTGAGTAATTAAGTTTGTCATGCAAAGTTTGTTTTTTCTTTAAAAAAATGTTTATTATGTAATATAATTGAATTATTAATTTACAATATATGAATAAATTTAATTATCAAGCAGTATCTAACACTACTATTTCATATACAACATAATTATTCTACAAATAGTATTATAATTGTGTTATAAGTAGTGTGATAAACATCTTTACATAATTATGTAAAAGGTTCTTTCAAAATGTTTAACAATGATAGTAATACCTATAACACAAATATATTATTTTCATTAAAAGTAATTTAAACATAAATTTAACATAACTATGTACAATGATAATGAAAAGTATATTTAAATTAATATCAATAATTTGGAATGATAAACATAGTTTTTATTCAATTGCATCCAAAACCTCAAACATATTACATTATAAGTTCATGTTCACTTCGCAATCTCGTATAATTACTACTCGCCCCATCCAACCAAATTAACAGTAGTTGACTTGACACAAGATTTTATACAAAGGTAAAAATTGTAATACAATAAAAATATAATATGATAAAAGTAATAAACGTGTGATTCCTGTAATATTTTGTATCAAATTTAAATATATAAAAGTAATATATGAGAAGTATATTGATTATTCTATAATAAAGAATATTAAAAAATTTCCATTTACGAAATGTGTCAATTCTTTTGGGACAACTCAAAATAATAAGTCGGTCAATTTTGTTGGGGCAGAGGAAGTATCATTTTAATATAATAAACTTTTATTTTTTTTTTTTGAATTTGTCAAATATATTTAGAGATATAAAGATGACTCAAATTGGCCTCTATTTTGTCTCTAAAGTATAATATCAAAGACAGAATAGAGATAGCAACCATTGATTCCAAATTAGAGTCAACATAGAGATTAAAAAAGTAACCATGCTTTACGGCTCTAAAATTTAGAGATGGAAAAAAGTAAACCTTAATTATTGTAAAATATTTGAGGTAGATTTGTTAATCTCTAAATCGCCTCGACTTAGAGACAAAAAAGAGATGAATCTTGTCATCTCTAATTTCGGGACCAAGTACCCAATGAATGAGGTAATAGAATTGTAGAGACGAATATACTGAGTTTCTAATTTTAAATAAAATAGAGACTATTGATTTTTTTTTTATCTTTGTGCTATCTCTAACCTTAAAAACAGTATGTAATGAGTTTTTATCGGCTTTGTTATGTCTCTGATATTCGAGACGCATTGAGAGTTTTTGCTATTCTAACTCTATTTAGAGACATAGTTGAGATGACTTTACTATCGTCTCTATTCCACATATATTTAGAGACCAAATAGAGACGTTATATTTAGAGACAAAAAGATATTCGTTTTGAATTTGTTCCAAATATCCCATCTTAATTTTTTAAATATTTATTTGGCTACATTTCGTCTCAAATTTGTCTCTATTTTGAGCCAAAAGGAATCTATCTCCATTTTTATGTCTATTTTTCCATATCGAAAACAAGGTTCAACCATAGTGAGTCTCCCTATAAAAATGAATAAAATTGTGTAAGATGAATTCTCAATAAGTCCTATAGTGTGCTCATTATTCTATTTCAAAATTAATTTCATGATGCATGATTACAAAATCAGACTCAAAATCAGTAAATTATGTCTTCGAATACAAACAATTGGGAAATTTATCAAAAACTCTAATAGGAGAGTAATTTCTGATATTTTCAGGATAAATCACATTTCAAGATAATATCAGCAAAATACATTTGGGAACAATCGAAATATTTCGTTTGAGCCTCGAACCATTATCAGGGAGGTATATCACCTACCAAGAGAGGTACTTTATCTTTTCTCACTAATTAAATTTGTGGAATAGTTGTACCACCTACTAAGAGAGGTATTCCACCTTCTCTAACATAAAATTGCTCGGATTGTACAAAACCTAGATGTCCCACATCTAACCTCTGGCTCCTCATAGAACCATGTCACTAGCTAAGGACCTCTCTATTACAAATACTATCGCCTCGCTTAGAAAGAGGCCACCATCTGAATATGGCAACCAATCGGAAAGTACTTTTAAACTTGCATAAGTTATTATATGTGTATAGGCCTTTTAAGTACTCAAGAATTCACATTTACAATTTAACTAGCTCAACAAAAGTTTTCCATTCAAGAATTAGCCCAAATTTTCTTTACAAAATCCTGTTCCTGATTTCCAAAACATGAATACATTTCACATCCCGAAAATATTTTTCATTTCAAATAAACTCACAAAACAAAATACTAAAATATTAAAACAATTTTCAATATGAAAAGGAGACATATCAGTTCACAAATCTCATATAGACATTTGGAGAGAAAATATTATAAAGCATGCTATGAGTTTAACAAATAAATGCATGAAGAAGAGATCATGATATGATACAAATTAATAACCTTGAATTATGGCTCCATATGCTAACAACATCAACATGAGGGATTTTTAAAGATAATTGTACTCAAAGCATTTCCACGACATCACACACACACACACACACACACACACACACACACACATTTCAAGAGAATATAGTATTTCAAGATTTCCCAAAATAACTTAAAAATAATATTTATTGCAAAATTATAAAATCATTTGTACGAAAAAATTTCAAACATGCAAGAGTTTATATCAACTTTCATAAATACTTCTAGAGAATGCAATCATTTGTAATAAAAGATTTCTGTATAATATAAGGACGTGTTTCATAATAAAAAGAGGTTTTGTAAATGCTAAGTCTTCCAACCCAATTTTCACAAAATAGATTTTCAAGAAATGTAAGGATTTAGCTTGGTCTTAGCAAACGAATGATAGGTCCAATTTAATTTCTCGACTCATGACCTTTTACTTCAACTAAATCTATCACATAAATCAAGCATGTATTGATGAGTGCTCATTACATATATATTTTCTAAGGTAATTTTGCTTTAATTGCAAAAAAATCTTGTCTAAATCATAACTTATCACACCATTTTCATCTTACTTTTGTCAGGAAATGTAAAAAAATTCTAGCTGGAGATGAAAATGATGAAAAGAAGGAAAAAGAAGTAAAAAAAACTAGAAAAGCCTTGAATAATTTATTTTGCTACTTAAGAATTTTTACCATTTTATAAAAGGCCTTTATCATCTAGTCTTAAAGCTTAGGACATTAGGGTCATGATTATAATTTGTTGAACTAGGATTATTTATGAAAGCGAATATAGCTTGAGTATAACCTTATGACTTGTGTTTACCCTAGGCGGGGTTAGGTCAACTTTGGAAGATTCTTGAGTTTGATCAAGCAAAGGATCAGGTAAGCCTCTGCATAAACTTATTTGAAGATAAAAGGTTTCTATGGCAAGCTAAACGTGAAATGTACGGACACTCATTTTGTAAAGGCAATTAAGGACTATTTCCTTTTTATTTCAGGCAAGCAAATCATTTGAAATTTAATCAAGCAGTTTTTCAAATTCTAAAACTCTTTCTAAAACCTAACTTTGGCAAGAATTTTAGAAACACTTAATTGCTATTTCCAAATAAAGCAATGTATTATCAGTTTTCTTCCAAGTGGGACAATCAATGTTGAGTACTCAATAAGGGTAGACTACTAGGACTAGTCTTTGAAGGGTTAGGGTAAGTCTCTCAGTAGGTGGCCACCTCTGAGAGGTGAATCCTTCCTAGATAGGATACTAGTCCAGTAGGTCATGCTGGTCCAAACTAGTAAGTTTCAGTCATGTGGATAGTGTGTTTTCAAAGTGGACAACCGATAAGTTTGGGTGTAGAGAAGGAGGAGCATCTTACCTGGTAGGCTGATCACTTACCTTTTGTCAGTTTGCACAAAATGTGGCATTCTGACTGTTATATGGTCATGGGGCCCAACGTGCGGTAACCCATGGCTACCCATTTGAGTGATTGTATTTATTGTGCATATTTATGGTTTGAAGAGTAAAACACCACTTTTTATTTTTAACCTTATTTATTGCTTGCCAGCACTTTCTCTTTTACAATTTTTACAACTTACATACATGAACTGTTTTACTTGAAACACTCAAAGTACACAAGGGCTTACTGAGATTTTTTTTTTCCTCATCACCTTTTATGGCATGTTTTTAGGTCGATCCTGCTGTGGAGATGAGTAGCCAGATTTGTTGCCTGCTTTGAAGACTTTATGTTATTTATTTTATGTGTTGTTTTGAGAGATGATAGTTATCAATTTATTTTGGATTTATTCCTGAATTTTTGGGTTGTAATAAGTTCAATTTTAAAGTATTGTCTTTATTTTTGTTTGTGTGACCTAGTTATAAGGACCCATTGTCCTTTGGACGGGACGACATCCCCGGCCCTTTTGGGCCTAGGTAGTGGGGTGTTACATGCGTCACCCTATGAGTGAACCCGTATAGGATAGAGATACCACAATGATCTAGAACTAATGGAAAGATGTAATTAATAACCCGAGACACGTACTATGATTGACCTGCCTACGTTTGAGGTTATAGTTGAGGTATGTTCATAGTAAATGAGAAGAAATGACCATCCTCTCGATGGAGTTATCTTCTAGAACATTATCTAGAAGGAAAATGAATTTGTGGTGGCTAACACACATAGCTTAAGAAGCTGTTAATCTTCCTAAGAAGTTTTGTCAGTTTTCTTAAGAACCAAATTAATCATGTTAAAGATAATAGTGAGAGGGATAACTATTATCATATTTAATATGAGGTTAAAGTACATGAAATTATTTTATTTTTGAATAAAATTAAGAATTTCTATTATTTTCAATTTTCAGAAATGGTTGGAGAAGGTTCTTTCAGTCATTTAGTAGTTTTTCTCCGGGAAAATAAGCTAATGGGTCCTAACACGACCACATGGTGATTGCTTACGATATAAGCACATCTTCAGCCATGATGTTCACTGATAAGAGCTAGCCTGCTAGGTAGGAGGCTTTTCAAATGATCGCCAATACCAAGATGGCTGAGGGAGCATTAGCTAGGGAACATATACTCAAAATGATTACTGCTTTTGAGGAAACAGAAGTCTTGGGGGCCACAATTAACCCCGAGAGCCAAGTAGGCATAATTCTCGAATCTCTGTCGAGCTCTTTTACTCAATTCAAGTTGAACTACAATATGAACAAGTTAAACATGAGTTTAATTGAGTTAATGAAAGAGCTTTAGGTGATGGAGAAGGTCATGGAGCCACAATCAAAGGCTATGATTGCTTCTTCTTCAAGACCTAGGCCCAAGCCCATAAAGTTCAAGAAAAAGAAGGGTAACGCAGCACCCCAGTTGAAGTCCCAGCCCAAAGACAAACCCAAAGGCAAATGCTTAAAGTGTGGAATGAAAGGACACTAGGAAAAAGAGTGTCCAGATCTTCAAGCCAAGAAAAACCGCACAGGTAATATTTTCTATCTTGAGTCTATATCAATGGTTGGATTAATTTTCACTTAGATTATTGATTCAGGAGCCACTGATCACATCTGTAACTCCTTACAGGGGTTTAGAAAGATAAGAATACTCTAGAAGGGTGAACATGGACTACGCATAGGAAATATAGCACAAGATTGTAATAGAATAGTTATTTTGAAGGATATTTTATTTGTAAATAGTTTTAGACAAAATTTGGTTTCAATTACAAAACTGATAAATCATAGTTATTCTGTTTCTTTCCATTCTAGAATAACTATCAGTAGAAATGGAGAAATTTTATGTACTGAGCACATGTATGGAAATCTATTCTTCCTTAATCTTATTAATAATCAATTAAAGAATGCTTAATCTAAACATTTAAATAGGAAGAGAAAGACCAATATCAATTATTTGTATCTTTGGCATCTAAGGTTAGGTCATATTACTCGACCAAGATTTAGAGGTTAATCTATGATAGGCCTATGGGCTTATAGAGAGTGGAAAGTTGGCCTCATTGTGAATTATAGATTATGGAAAAAATGACCAAAAGGTCATTCACATAAAAGGCAGATAGGGCCAATGAGATATTGAGTTTTGTTTACATTGATATATGTGGTCCTTTATCTATATCAGCAAGAGGGGGGTTTGAATACTTTATCACCTTCACGGATGATTATACTAGGTATGGTTATATTTACCTAATGAGATACAAGTTTGACTCTTTTAACAAGTTCAAAGAGTTCAAGGCTGAAATGGAGTGTCGGACAGGTAAACTGATTAAGATCTTATGATCGGATCATAATGGAGAGTACCTCCTTGGTGAATTCAAGGGCTACTTGGTACATCATGATATAATATCCTAGCTCTCCAAGCCAGAAACATCCTAATAGAATGAAGTAGCTGAGAGAAGGAATAAGACATTGATGGAAATGGTCCGAAGCATGATACTCATGCTACTCTTCCAATGTCTTTTTGGGGATATGCCCTAGAAATAGCAGCATATATTCTGAACTTAGTACCTTCCAAGTCAGTACCTAAGACACTCTATGAGATGTGGACTAGGTGTAAGCCAAGTCTAAATCATCTTAAGATATGGGGCTGTCCAACTTATGTACTGATCAAGGTAGATAAGTTAGAACAAAGATTAGAATTATGTTATTTTGTTGGGTATCCAAAAGGAATAAAGTGTGGTTATTTTTATCATCGTAAGGAGTAAAAAAATACTTATGAGTACTAATGCTAGATACTTGGAGGATGATCAAAGCACATCCACTAAAGGTTTAACAAGGTTGGAACTCGAGAAAAGTTATCTCCTGAATTGACTTATTCTAACCTGATTATAGAATATGGGACAAGAAGAGGCACAACCTCAAGAACCTGTACAAATGGGCTACGTCGTAGTGAAAGGTATCTAGGGTTCTAAAAAGATGGATTGGAGATATTTTTCACCTAGTCTCTGACCATCAGGAATAAGACCCCACTAGATACGAGGAGATTATTGCTAATGCCGGTGGAAATCTATGGCATGAATCAATAAAAGCCGATATTGAGTTTATGTACTTCAATCAGGTTTGGAATCTTCTAGTTTTACCTAAAGGGATAAAACCCATTAGGTGGAAACCTTAAGTGGATATACAAGAGGAAGAAAGGAGCGGGTGGGAAGGTGGAAACCTTCAATGTAACCCCTATATTTCCATAACCTAGTGGGTTGTAACTTTATGGGATGTCGCCCCGTCTGATGGCTCGACAAGAGGTCTGTATAACAAACTTAACTTAAAAGGCAGCGGAATTTTTTTTCCAATATAGAAAAGTACAAGAATTTAGCTTCTGATACATTCACTCGCGAATACAATAAGTCCAAGTTGTAGCATAAGCCTCTGGGAGTCCACTGCACTTCTGCTACACCTCTAATCCTGAGTTTTTCAAGGAAAAATAACACGTGTGTGAGTAAAAATCACTTAGTGAGTCTCGTTTGTGCTAGTACTTTAGAAAACAGACAGAGTACATAAAACTCTTGTAGGGAAAACATTTTATTTGTTCACTAGAAGTAATTCCAAAACTCTCCAAAGAAGAGTTTATTCAGAACAAATTCATTTTTGAAAAACTATATTTCAATTTCAAATCATTGCCCCGATTTCCACATCACAGACATTCCTCCAACAAAAGGATTTCCTATATGAAAAGCTTAAAAGGCTTCACCCACAGCACCATGTATCATTGTGCTTAGACCGTAGCTTACAACACTTAACTAGGCCTCGCCGGATAGGTAAGTACACCGCAGTGTACTACCAAGAAGAGAATCAAGTTAGTGCTTATGCTAGGAATTTAAGTTATAGCATATATAAAATACAAAATATTTCGTCCTCGAAATTTAAATTAATCTTACTTCTATATAGCACATATAAACATGATCTCTTGAGATATTCTCATATTCTTTCAACCTAATAATATACTTTCATTTACTCGTCCTCATTTGACCTATAATTAGACCTCCTGTATTTATATCATTTTGCATATGGATCATACTTTTGTTTCCTTAAACTGCCGTAAATCACTTCATTTAAACTTTTATGGGCACTTCCCAAGGGTTACCCATCCTAGAATTTTTCTAACCCAAGCACGTTTAACATCAAATGCCTAATGATTCTTGGTTCATTAGTATTAATATAATCACATCCTTTCACACATTATGATAAGCCAGGGCTTCTAGCACTCAAACGTAATACCGGAACACTATACAACTGTGCATATTCTTATCTGCACAATTCATATCACACTATACACACAGGGCCTTTAAAAGTTCTACCTCTATTCCTCAATTCACTGGTACTGGTCCTAAAGTAGAATGTTCAAAATCAGTAAATAATTCTTATATAAGATCTCTCTAACCTCAATCCCTTTACTGTTGTTCAAATTCGGTGCCTTAAACCTTTTTCTGAGATATTGAATTTGTCTCGTACCATTCTTCTTCTGGCTCATCGAAATAAGTTATACCTCAAAGTCACATATCACATCTATTCCAATATCCAATTTCATAAAGCACACTACCTCTATAAATTCACGCTAACTCATACAATGATGGACTCCCTAATGTCCGGTTGGAGGCTCAGCTATATTCCATCAGAAGCTCTATTATGATTTCCGCTATACTCCGATACCACTTGTAACACCCCATATTTCCATAATATAGTGGGCTGTAACTTTGTGGGATGTCGCCTCGTCTAATTGCATAGAAAAGGTGTCTTTATAACGAACTTTACTCAAAAGGCAAAGGAATTTTGTTTTCCAATATACAAAAGTACAAGAATTTAGCTTCTGATACATATACTCGTGAATACTATAGGTCCAAGCTATAGCATGAGCCTCTGAGAGTCCATCGCGCTTCTGCTACGCCTTTGATCTTTTATTTTTCATGGAAAAATAGCACGCATGTGAGGAAAAATCACGCAATGAGTCCCGTGTGTGCTAGTGCCTTTGAAAATAGATAGAGTACATAAAACTCTTGCGGGGAAAACATTTCATTTGTTCACTGGAAGTAATTCCAAAACTCTCTAAAGAAGAGTTTATTCAAATCTCAATCATTTTTGGAAAACTATGTTTCAATTGCAAATCATTGCCCCAATTTCCACATCACAGACATTTCTCCAACAAAAGGATTGCATGCATGCAGAGCTTACAAGGCTTCGCCCACGGCACCACGTATCATTGAGCTAAGACCACAGCTTACAATACTCAACCGTGCATCAGCAGATAGGTAAGTATACTGCAGCGTACTACTAAGAAGAGAATCAAGTTAGTGCTTACCCCAGGAATTCAAGTTAGTGCTTACGCTCGGAATTCAAGTTAGTGCATATGGCAGGAATTTAAGTTAGTGCTTAAGCCAGGAATTCGAGTTAGTGTTTACTCCAGGAATTCAAGCGAGACAAGTTCAAAAAATCAAGAATTAAAGATTTATATTGTTCACCATGTTTCCAAATCTAAAAAGGCTCGTACTTAAGCTCATCAGGAAAACATTTTCCATATCAAGAAAAACATTTTTAGGGCAAAAGATAACTTTTCAAAATTTGATCCCACGACTCACAAAATTTCATTCATATAGGCCTTGCAGAGCTAATCAATTCGTTCCATGGCACATTAAGCCAATAAAACAATTTCAAGGATCAAAAGGTTGTTTTCCAAAAGCCAATCTCATAACAAGAGATTCTTTTCCAAAATCATGTTGAAACATCATAAAGAATTCTGTTCACACATCAAAACATATTTTCAAGAGTATCCGGGTCATTTTCCCCGTATTCGATCACAAAAGTCACTTCTAAGTGTATTCATGTTATTTTATCCATACCTAATTCCAAAAGACTTTTCGAGGGTATTTGGGTTATTTTGCCCTTACCCGATTTGAAAAATATTCACAAGAGTTATAGTAAGAATATTTCGGTCATTAACTGAATACCTGAGTTCCAAATGTTTTCATAAAACATTCCAATAAAGACATTTGGATCATTTTCCAAATACCCGATTCCAAAAGGAACTCATTTCTAGAAATCCTGAATTCTAATCCCAAAAGAGGATTAAATGCAAAGTTTCCAAACATATTTCCATAAAATGTTCCAATAAGAGCATTCCAGTCAATTTATGAATATCCAATTCTAGAATTTACCATTTTCTGAAATTCCCAAACATTTAATCCAAAAAAGACAAAATTCTCAAAATTTATGCTTTAATAATCCAGTAAGGTTTCCAAGCGAATTATGATGTTCAATCAAGCCCATAATGGCATAAAATAATTCTTACTCAGATAAACCTTAAAGATATTTAGGGAATTCTAAAATGGTATAAAACCTAATATTTCATGGAAAAGTGAAGCACAATAGCTTTCAAAGGGATTTAGAAATTAAAAAGACACACCATGTGTCCTGACTAAACTTTTCCGTTCACGGCCGTTCGACCACCGTTTCTATCGTTTCCATTGTTCTGTTAGCTGTTTACTATTAAACCTACACCAAACAACATTTTCAGATGAATTCGTGTTTGGCCGAAAAATAGCCAATGGTAAACCGACGTTTAGCCGACGTGCCCGACGTTTAGCAGACGTTCAATCGACGTTAGCTGACGGTTAAGGTAAACACTTAACTTTTGTTCGCATTATTTTTTCGTTGTTTGATTAATTCATTCATTTTCCTTTTCCACAACCTTTATCCCTTCATATACAAAGGATTCACTTCATATTTTCCCTTAATTTCATCCAAAATCACACAATTAATCATTCTTAAATTCATCCATTTTCAGAATACTTTTCTGAAATTTAACTGGTTTGCCACATCATTTTGTTTTGCACATAGCATTCAATCCACAACACCAAATGGGCTCTATGACATACCAAATCGACCATAAGACTATTAAATTTAATTCTCTATAGGCCGTATTCAGAGTTCTTGTTCATGTAACATGCTACAAGGTAAAAAGAGCCCCAGTAGTTTTGCCTCGAACCTACTATTCATGCTTTCCTTTGTTTTCCTTTAGCCTTTAACACCTTGGAACCATTAATTCAGTCAATTTTCCTTCAAATTATCTTTAATTATATGTTTTCCAAATTCCAATGGCTCACAAGAGTCACACTTATTCAACACAAATTCACTTCTTCAAAACAAAAGCTAATATAATTCATTATTCCAAGCAAGTGACTTCTATTTTTATTCTACTTTGGTAATCATCTCATCAACCAAAAGCAATCCTTCAAACTACCACAAATATTCAATTCTTACTTACACAAAATAATATCCATAAGGCTTCTAGGCAGCTGACATACATAGAACACATAGGTATATACAAGGTTCACACACAAAGTTTACAAACCTAGCTTTAAACAAAAACCAAGACATGAAAATCAACTTTTCATGTTAAAATTGATATCGTAATGATCACCATAATGAAATCTACAACTTTAATTCTTGAGGCATAAGATTTTACCTTGTGTTTGAGGCTATTTGAAGTGATTTTGCTCCAAGAACACACACACACACACACACACACACACACACACTTCTTCTCTCTCCATTTTCTTTTTCTCCCTATTTTTCTCTAGCTTTTCTTTCCTTGTATTCTCTTGTTTTTCATTCTTCAAGGCAGGATGAAATTCTTGCTATTATAACAGCCTTCTCACCACCATTTCTCATCAAATTTTAGCCAAGAAATTTTTAATTCAATTGCTTGTGTGGTGGATTTCATGTAGGCGTGTTCCATTCCCAATTTTACACACCAACCACTTTTTCTCTCTACAAAAATTCCCTTATTTATTCTTGCAAGGCCAATTTCCAGCCATTAATCCATCTTCTCTTGGTCTAAACATTAGTTGATCACAATACCCAAGGCCTAAATTAAAAGGCCCACAAAATGATGTGTTCTAGTCACAAAATTATACACCATTCTTTATTTATTTTTAAAATCATTTAATTCCAAGTGTTTTGCATGAACTCTTCATGCAACCTCTCTTAAATTGGCACATGTCCATGGGCTACCACTCACAAAATGCCACACGCACCATTTTTAACCGCGATTTCCTATTTTCTTTAGAATGACCAAAATCGGGTCCGAAACGGAAAAATATTTTATTTCACCATTCAACTCCAAAAAAGTCACTGAATCCACTAGTAACACTTAAATTCATCAATTCTCTTTCTAGTTGGTCAAATTTACTGTCAAAGTCATTGGCGCGATCAAAATGACGAAAATGCTCTCGGTGACCCGGATAGTGTAATTCACACCAAAACTTGCATTTCATCTCACTGGTCAATTTCCCTTCTCAACATACTCTCAAATTCTTATTTTCTTAATAATAGTAGCCTTCCGAAGATTTAGGGTACGGGTAGAACAAATCCAATAATTACATTCATGTCCCGATCCAATTTTACCATACCAAAATAATCGTATCATTACACCAATCAACTTTTGTTCTAGCCATTGATATAAATTCTCATCGTATTACAAGTAATAGCCAATCGAAGGTAAAATGCAGGGCATTACATTCTCCCCTCCTTACAAAAAATTTCGTCCTCGAAATATAGATTTACCTTACTTCTATATAGCACATATAAACATAATCTCTTGAGATATTCTCATATTCTTTCAACCTAATAATGTACTTTCATTTACATCATTCTCGTTTGACCTATAATTAGACCTCCTGTAGTTATATCATTTTGCATATTGATCATACCATCGTTTCCTTAAACTACCATAAATCACTTCATTTCAACTTTCATGGGCACTTCCCGAGGGTTACCCATCTAAGAATTTTTCCAACCCAAGCACATTTAACTTCAAATGTCTAATGACTCCTACTTCATTAGTATTAATATAATATATCCTTTCACATATTATGATAAACCAGGGCTTCTAGCATGTAAATGCAACACTAGAACACTATACAAATGTGCTTATTCTTATCTACACAATTTATATCACACTATACACACAGGACCTTTAAATGTTCAACCTCTCTTCCTCAACTCACTAGTACTAGTCCCAAAATGGACTGTTCAAAATCAATAAATAATTCTTATATAAGATCTCTTTGACGTCAATCCCTTTACTATTGTTCAAATTCGGTGTCATATACCTTTTTCTAAGATATTGAATTTGTCTCGTATCATTCTTTTTCTGGCTCATCAAAATAAGTTATACCTCAAAGTCGCATATCACATCTATTCTAATATCCAATTTCATAAAACACACCACCTCTATAAATTCATGCTTACTCAAACAATGATGGACTCCCTAATATCCCGTTGGAGGCTCAGCTATATTCCATCAGAAGCTCTATTATGATTTTCGCTATGCTCTAATACCATTTGTAACACCGCATATGTCCATAACATAGTAGGTTGTAACTTTGTAGGATGTCGCTCCATCTGATTGCTCAGACAAGGGGTCTTTATAACAAACTTTACTCAAAAGGTAGTGGAAATTTTTTTTCCAACATAGAAAAGTACAAGAATTAGGCTTCTGATACATACACTCACGAATACAACAAGTCCAAGCTATAGCATGAGCCTCTAGGAGTCCACCGTGCTTCCGCTGTGCCTCTAATCCTGATTTTTTCAAGGAAAAACAGCACGCGTGTGACTAAAAATCACTCAGTGAGTCCCGTGTGTGTTAGTGCTTTAGAAAAGAGATAGAGTACAAAAAACTCTTGCAGGGAAAACATTTCATTTGTTTACTGGAAGAAATTCTAAAACTCTCTAAAGAAGAGTTTATTCATAACTCAATCATTTTTGAAAAACTATGTTTCAATTTCAAATCATTGCCCTGATTTCCATATCACAGACATTCCTCAAATAAAAGGACAGCTTGTATGCAAAGCTTACAAGGTGATGAGACTCTGTTTCATCAAGGAGGTCAGGATCACGGAGGAGGAGGCATGGCCGTGCACGGGCAAGGACCGTTGACAAGATCTTGGGCCAAAAAGCTTCAAGATGATTTTTAATTACTCATAAAACCATGCTTGAGGGTGGAAGAGGGTTGGAAGATTGAGGAAGCTAGCTAAGAGTTAATTTTGATGACTATCGAAGAAAGACCCCAAGAAGAACTCAAGCCGGCATCAAAGACGGATGGAATTTGACCGAAATGAGGCCTTCTAGTAGACAGTTGGCGCTAGCCCCAAGCAATCGAACGGGTGCCGACTTCAACCTGCGCAACAAGGCTCAGAAGTAGCACCTAGCCAGCACCAGCTCCATCCTGGGTAGCCGACTACTGCCCTACGTTTTTTATGTTTTCTCCGGTTATCTCCAATTTTAAGTGTTTGTAAAGACTTACTAAGACCCTAAATTGTACTAGAACCTCAGGGATTACTTAGTTAGGGTTAGGGCAGTTTAAATTGAACCTTCAGTGGTTTGAAAACACAATTCACACTTTTTATTCAAATTTGAAAAGAGAGAGTCTTGAAAGGCCCTAGCCTCCTTGTTCATCTTGTTCAAGACCATACTTAAGGGTTAGTCCTCCTTATTATGAGTCTATAAAATCTTTTGGATAATCCAATATGATTTCTTGAATGGGTCTTAGTTTCTTTGCTCTTCTAAGGTTTGTTTGAATTCCATTACTTGGGTGCCTATTTTCTCTATTCTATTTGTTCTTGTTTGTCTTTGTTGCTTCAAAGATATTTGGGTGATATTATAGTAGAACTATCCACTATTCTTGAGGGTCTTTGAAGCTTAGTTCTTCAAGGGTTTGATAGAGGGTAGATTGTTAGTTTCATTTTCTCCTTTTCATCTCAAGAAATTCTCTGTTTTGGCCTCTTGGGTTGAGTGGAACTCATAACCAACTAAACCACCCACAACACCAAGAAAAGGCCTACCCAAGATCATATCAAAGAGATTGGTATCAAATCAAGGAAAGCTTTGATTCCAATCAAAGCTTGAAAGCAAGAAAATGAGCCCTACAAAGTTGAAGAAAAAGAAAACAGAAAAATCCCGTAACTCAAAAACATACTCCAAAAGGATCATGAAATCTTTGTTATACCTTGATTTTTCTTTGGGAAAATTGCTTTTTGATGTTAATATAATCCTTGGGAACAAATTTTTCTTGTGCTTGTGGTGAAAATTGGTTTGATTATGGGCAAAAATGTTGGTTGTTCTTAAGTGATGGGATTGTAGCCAAGGTGTTTGATAAATGTTCCATGAGAATGCGCTTTTGGCTATAGTTGGGAACTTTAATTCTTGATTTTTATCCCTTGGGATTTTGAGACTTAGTATATCGCGCTATTGTTGAATTCCATGCTCATTGAACTTAACTTTACTGGTGCACACTTATGATCATCTTGTCCTTCATAATCCTAGTTCTAGTTGTTCTTGTTTTTTTGTTCTTGATAACTCTTGTTTGTTTCTTGTTTAGAAGTGTTTTTTTGTGTATCAAGTGTTTGTACTTGTGTTGTTTGAGTCCACATTTCTTGAAATTCTTGATTAAAACTTGATTGTTTAAGGTGCCCAACAAGTGTTTGTCGAAATTCCCCTAAGACCCCCTAATTGGAAAAATCCATTGATTTGTGCGATTCACTAAGTTGGACTAAATCTTTAGCTATTGGGGAGAATTGGGATTGAAAAAGAAGGCTTGAGTATTGAGAAAAAGGCAAAAGGGTGAGACTATTACTAAAAGAGCCTAAGAGAGCAAACACGCGGGTGGAGTGACCAACCTTTGAGAGCCAACACGTAAGGAAACGAAGTGAGGATCTATTTTTCACTCTAATCTCTTTTGTTTTGTAGGTATAAATAAGTAAATATTCCACCACCATGGCCCATGATCAAGAGATCACTAGGCCTAACCCAAATGGACCTAGTAGACCTCAAGAAGAACAAATTGATGCTAGGATTTTGTGTGATTGCAAGCTATGATGAGGACTATGCAAAATGAGTTTCAAAACATGACAAGAGAATTGATAAATCACTTGGGCAATTTTCTACCATCACAGAAAGGAGAGGCCAAGAGCGATTTGAAGTAGCTTGCCCTAGGATGAGGGATGGTGATGCCCATACTCCTCCGTTAAATGCCCAACAAGGGGGAGAGTGGGATGAGCACTCTATCGGGGGATTTCAACAAGCTATTATGAGAATGGGAAGACATGGTATGAGAGGAGGACAAGGTAGAGGTCAAGGAAGGAATGATGGGAATAATCTAAGGGGGTTAGAAAGAGAGTTTGAGGGAATTGATGAATGGTATAAGGGGGAACAAGTTGACGCCTTTGGGGAACACAATAGAGGATGGGGCAATAGAGAAGGTAAGAGAGAAGGAAATGATGAGGAGAAGGAGTTGAACCACATCAAATTGAAAGTGCCCACATTCTATGGCAAGAGTGACCCTGAAGCATATTTCGAGTGAGAAAGCAAGATGGAGATATTCCTAGAAAGTCATACCTATAGTGAGAGGTCAAATGTGAGGTTGGCTATTTTGGGATTTTCGGAGTATGCTTTGGTTTGGTGGGAGCAAGTTAGTGCATAAAGGAGACAAATGGGAGTGGAAACTATGGCTAGTTGGAATTTATTGAAAGATATGATGAGGGTAAGGTTTATACCACACCATTACTACAATGATCTATGGACATACTTCCCATGAGTGTCCAAGCAAGAGAACGATGTATACTAATGCCTATCGTGAGGTTTCTACCAATGAAGAAAAAGAGGGAGAAAGGTACCAAGGAGACCAAGAGGGAAATGGGGATGAGCAAAGTGATGAAGGGGAAGTTGTTGGTCAAGAATACTCTTTGGTGGGAGTCACAAGAAAGTCATTGAATTCATAAGCCATTGAAGACCAAGATCACAAATAAAGAGAGAACATCTTCTACACTAGATGTCTAATCAATAGGACACCTTGTAGTCTCGTTGTGGATTGTGGGAGTTGCACTAACGTGATTAGTGCAAACTTACTTGAAGAATTAGACATGATATGGATTAAACACTCCAAGCCCTACAAATTGCAATGGTTGAATAATAGTGGGGAAATAAGAGTAAACAAACATATTTTGGTGTCTTTTGAGATGGGTAAGTATAAAGATAATATGCTATGTGATGTGGTACCCATGCAAGTGGGTCACTAGCTCCTAAGGAGGCCTTGGCAATATGATAGGCACGCAAAGCATGATAGGAGGAAGAATACTTATTTCCTACTCAAGGAGGGAACTAAGTTTACCCTCACCCCTGTTGGATTATATGCCCTCCTAGACTAAGTTTCTGATGTAAAATCAAATATTTTAATAAAAGAATTTTTTTTTAGAATTTTTTTTGTGAATTTGCTTTTTGTTTGTGCATAATTTCATTTGGAACAGACCCATTGTGTTTAAATAACTGATCCATGTGAATGGTGGTCTTTCACAGTGAGGTAAGGATCATAGGTTATTTAACACATAAACATTTGTCCTTAACCTATTGATGAGAATGAGAATCTCATCATGTTTAGGTTATTATGTTATGAATTCTAAATGAGGAATGGCTTACCTTTAGCCAGTGAGTAGTCCACTCAATTTATGATATAAGTGTATTTCGAATACGTAGGACAGGAACTGTAGTAGGGGTTTCTAAAAGTACTATATGATAGAAACCAAGACTACTATAGCTACAGCGTGGACTAATGCTCTATGACTTAAGTATGAGTTGGTGGTTTGACGAAACTGTAAGTATATGCTTTGATATGCTATAGTTGAGGTTCTATGGTAGAACTAATATACTTGTGTATTGGGTATATGTGACTAGTTAGTTAAGACAGACTTGTACAAAATAGTTTCTACACTATATCACCCCTTGTGATTGTCCGAATGGTCTAAAATGTCCAGGGCCTTGGGAAACATGACACGGATGTTTGCTTTAGGGTAGCTCTGTTGGAAAGCGGAAACACTCCAGGAAGTCGTGGATCATTGGACTAGAAGCCTAAGGATGGTAGATGTCATTTAGAGGGGTGTTAGTACACTTCTTCCTCACTAAATGTACGGCGATGTGTAGAGGGATATTTTAGTCATTTCACCTGTAGGTCAGAGACTTTGCTGATGTAGCATTGTCCTTGGGGTCAATATTCCTTATGGTGATATTAGGAATTATTTAAACTATAAAATATAGCTATTTATATAGCAGGGGTATTTTGGTCATTTTAGCAGCCAATGCGATGTGTCTTTTTGGTCCTTGGAATAGTCCGTAAGTCCTAATTAATTTTGGGTTGAGGAATTGGTCTCAGTTCAGGAGGATTTTATTTTATTTTATTCGAGATGTCTAATTTATTATTAAACTGGAATAAAATAAATAAATAATTAAAATAAAAAATAGAAGTTGAGAGAAATTAATTATCTGGTTTAATTGGTTAATTAATTATTCATGGCCTATGTCCAGTTTAAATAATTAGGAAATTAACCTGGGTTTAAACTAAGGGGAAATAATTAATGCTTAATTATTTATTGGGTTATTTATATAAGCCTAAAAAATAAATAATTAAAGATTAATTATTTTGGTTCATTTGGGCTCATTAATTATTTATTGAGTTATTTATATAAGCCCAGGAAATAAATAATTAATGTTTATTATTTTTGTCCTTTTGGGTCCAAGAAAAATAATAAATATTATTTCGGCTCGATAGTTTGGACCGTAGGGTTTTTTCCAGATACGGTTCAGATGAGTTTAGGGTTAAGGCAAACTTATTCTCTGGATAATATTCGAGTGTTTGAAATATGATATCCCGGGGGATATGTTTATCAAATAATTGGATACCTAGTTTTGGCTAACAATAAACAAGACTCTTGTATAGAGAAAACCCTATTATTTTCCCTAGTTTTTCTTTCTAGCACCAAAAAAAAAAAAAAAAGAACTCTCTCTCACGTTTCTGTTCGTGCAGCTCTCTCTCTTGTGAGTTTGCTTCCTCTTGTTCTTTGTTCTTTGCTAATCAATAGTGAGAGAAGCAAGGAGTTTAGAGACCACTCTTCTTCACTCTAGTGTTCACCAACAAGAAGTAGGGCAGTGACATATTCTGAGGGCTGAAAAGTTTGGCGTTCATGCAAACAAGGCAAAGTAGGAGGTTAGCGGGATTTCAACCGGAAGCTTCTTCAAATGGGCAAGGCGAAGCTATTCCTGTCATTCAATCCACTCCTACTCAACCTAGTAGGTTTAAAGCACGAAAATGTATGATCTTAATGCTTCCGTGCGGCCATTAAGGCTTGTGTTTTTTTTTCTCTCTGTTTTTTTCCAGTGAAGCATGCTCCCATGTTTTTCTTCCCTTCAAAGTGGTATCAGAGCCACTGGTTCTTCGATCAACTTAGGGAGCATGGTAGTTAATAAAAATGGAGAAGATGATTGTTTGGTGCTTAAACCTGTGATCCTTCACTGTTTTGGTATGGGATTGCTTGATTGTACGCTTCACTGTGAAGCATAGGACTCTTTGTAAAAAATTTGTCTTTGATGTTTTGATCGTGTAAACCCAATTTAAATGGGTATCGGTGGTTATGTTTTTGTTTTGGACGAGTTTTTGTAAGTAAAAATGTCCAAAGAAGCCAAAGAAATAAGCAATAGATGAACCAGAAGAAGCTCTGCAATTTTCGCGCGGAAGAAGAAAAAAAAATGAAGAAGGAGAACTGTTCCTAAGCCGCCGGTCACGTCGAGCCGAGCCGAGCTGAGCTGAGATTTTCTGTGAGAAGAGCCGCGTCCTCCGCACCTTGGAGCCGAGCATGATTGCGTAAAAATTGAGCCGAATTCAATTTGAAATTTGGTTTGCAATTGAAGTTCAATTTTGCACGCGGGTTAGCGGTGCACCAAGGAGGCGGAAACGGGTCCATGCGCGGATCTTGTGCGGGTCGGCAGTAGAGGAGAAGCGGGCTTGGGTCGCGGGAGCAGGTTGGCTCCACGGGTCGCGACTGCATCTGATCCAGTGCGGCTGGTGCACCGGGGCTGTGGTGAACCGCATTGCAGCTGGCGTGGATCCGGTGCATCAGGTGCAGTGGACAGCCAGTTAATTTTATTTTTTATTTTTTATTTTTCCCTTTTTCCGTTTTGGTTTATATTCTTGGAATATATTTGCATGAAAAATATTAGTACGGGATTTTAGGATTAAACAAGACCATTAATTAATTAATGGGTTTAATTCTATTATTTGGGTACTTAGGTTTAAAAATAGAAAAGAACGAAAACGTAATGTTTTATAGCATGCTATTTTTTTTGTGTACCTATGTGCACTTTTTCTCAAATACCAAAGTCTTTGGGAACTTTTTTGACAAGAAAAACTTTTTTCTTCAAAAAATTAAATGGTTATTTTAATTTGTACAAAAATTAATCCTTAGATATTTTCGCAATGATTTAATCCTTGACATAGAAAATATATTAGATTTAGATATTTTTGTAAATTAAAACGGAGAACCTTTTTGTTTTATTTTGCACTAGGAAAAATTATTTTATCAAATAAACTTGAGACCAAAGTCTCTAGAAAGTTTTAATTAGAAAATTTTTGAAATCATTAAGTTTTAACTTAAATAAAATTCGTCCATGAAAAAATCTCTCAAAGGATATAAACCTTGACATAGAGATTTTAGTGGATTTAGATATTTTATTTTAAGTAAAGGAAAAACTTAATGGAAATTTCAAAAGGATATTTTTCAGAAATCCTTTATTTTAAAAGACTAAGTGAGAGAGGGGTTCCAATAGCCCCACGGCTTCCATCACGATCCTCATTAGAGATTATGGGTCCCCTCGCATCACCCTGGGAGTAAACCCGTATAAGATGGGGATACCACAAGGATCTAGATCTAATGGAGGGATATAATTAATAACCCGGGGCACGTACTATGATTGGCTAGCCTACGTTGGAGGTTATAGTGTAAGGTATGTCCATAGGAAATGAGAGGAAACGATCATCTCCTCGATGGAGTTATCCTCTAGACCATTACCTAGAAGGAAAATTAATTTGTGGTGGTTAATACACATAGCTTAGGGAACTGTTAATCTTCCTAAGAAGCTATGACAGTTTTTCTAAGAGCTAAAGTATTTTCAGTGCACAAATTTTATTTTATTTTCACAAACTAAATTCTTTTTTTTATTTTTCAATTTTCAGAAATGGTGGGAGGTTCTTTTAGTCCATTGGTCGTCATTCTCAAGGAGAATAAGTTAACGGGTCCAAACTAAGTGGACTGAAAAAGGAACCTGGACATAATACTCACAGCTGAAGAGTATAAGTATGTCCTTTACGAGACTTGCCCTGTTATCGGGAAAGGTTCCACCACTGAAGAGCGATAGGTTGAGAAGGCGTGGAAGAAGCCTGACGAAATGGCACGTTGCTATATGTTAGCCTCCATATCTAATGTGCTCCAGTCAAAACACAAGTACATGGCTTCTGCATATGACATCAGTCAATCATTGGCTACATTGTTCGTAGACAAGAGCCGGCCCGCAAGGCAGGAGGCTCTTCGAACAATAATAAACACTGAGATGGCTGAGGGAGCATCAGTCCAAGAGTATATGCTTAAGATGATTGCTGCTTTCGAGGAGGCAAAAATCTTAGGGGCTGTCATTGACCCCGAGAGCTAAGTAGACATGGTTCTCAAATCTCTACCAGATTCCTTCACTCAGTTCAAGTTGAACTATAACATGAACAAATTGAACATGAGTTTGACTGAATTGATGAAGGAGTTCTAGATGGCGGAGAAAATCATGAAACCGCAGTCAAATGCCATGATTGCTAAGTCTTCTACCTCAAGAACTGACTGGGCCTAAACCCAGAAAGTTCAAGAGGAATAGCCCAAGGACAAACCAAAGGGCAAGTGCTTCAAATGTGGGAAGAAGGGACACTGGTAAAAGGAGTGTCTAGATCTTCAAGCCAAGAAAAACCCCACAGGTAATGTTTTCTATCTAGAGTCTATATCAATGGTAGGATCAACTTTCACTTGGATTGTTGATCCAGGAGCCAGTGATCATATCTGTAACTCCTTACAGGGGTTTAGAAATATTAGAAGACTCAAGAAGGGTGAACATGGGCTACGCGTGGGTAATAGAGCACAAGTCTGGGCCCTTGTAGTGGAAGAGCTGGATCTTATTCTTGATTGTAATAAGATAGTGGTTTTAAAAGATATTTTATATGTACCTGCTTTTCACCAGAATTTGATTTCAGTTGCAAAACTAATAAATCAAGGATATTCTGTATCTTTCCATTCTGGTATTTCTATCAGTAGAGATGGAAAAATTTTATATACTAGGCACATGTATGAGAATCTGTTCTTTTTAAACCCTATTAACAACCAATCAAATAACATTAAGTCTCAACCTTTAATTAAGAAGAGAAAGACCAATATCAATGATTCATACCTTTGGCATCTAAGGTTGGGTCATATGAACTCAACAATGATGGAGAGGCTTATACATTATGGGCCTTTGGGCTTATTGAGATTGGAAAGTTGGCCCCAGTGTGAATACTGCTTGATGGGAAAAATGACCAAAAGGTCTTTTACACCAAAGGCGGATAGAGCCAATGAGGTGTTGAGTATTGTTCACACTGATGTGTGTGGTCCATTATCTACACCAGCTAGAGGAGGTTTTGAGTACTTCATCACTTTCACGGATGATTGTACAAAGTATGGTTACATTTACCTGATAAGACGCAAGTCTGACTCTTTTGATAAGTTTAAGGAGTTTAAGGCTGAAGTGGAGCGTCGGATAGGTAAATTAACCAAAACCTTACGATCGGACTGTGGTAAATAGTACTTCCTAGGTGAATTAAAGGACTACATAGTACATCATGGGATAGTATCCCAGCTCTCTGCGCCAGGAACACCCCAGCAGAATGGAGTAGCTGAGAGAAGGAACAGGATATTGATGGAAATGGTTTAAAGCTTGATGTCTCATGCTACTCTTCCAATGTCTTTTTAGGGATATGCCCTGGAGACAGCGGCATATATTCTGAACTTGGTGCCCTCCAAGTCAGTACCTAGGACTCCCTATGAGATGTGGACTGGGCGTAAGCCAAATCTAAATCATCTCAGGATTTGGGGTTGTCTAGCTTATGTACTGGTCAAGGGAGACAAGTTGGAACCAAGATCAGAATTATGCTATTTTGTTGGGAATCCAAAAGGGACAAAGGGAGGTTACTTATATCATCCTAAGGAGCAGAAGGTACTAGTCAGTATCAATACTAGATACTTGGAAGATGATCAAAGTACTTCCACTAAAGGTTCAACAAGGTTGGAACCTGAGGAGAAGTTATCTACGGAATCAACGTCTTCTAACCCGATTATGGAACAAGAAGAGGTACAACCTCAAGAGCCTATACAAATGGAGCCTCGTTGTAGTGGGAGAGTGTCTAGGGTTTCGGATAGATGGACTGGAGAAGCCTTTGA
This sequence comes from Voacanga thouarsii, assembly GCA_026120185.1. Taxonomy (NCBI): domain Eukaryota; kingdom Viridiplantae; phylum Streptophyta; class Magnoliopsida; order Gentianales; family Apocynaceae; genus Voacanga; species Voacanga thouarsii. The sequence goes on from JANUWF010002285.1 coordinate 350,631, forward strand.
GCTGATCTCCGACCATCAGGAACAAGACCCCACTAGATACAAGGAAGCTATTGCTGATGCTGATGCAAATCTATGGCATGAAGCAATGAAAGCCGAGATTGAGTCTATGTACTTCAATCAGGTTTGGGATCTTGTAGCTTCACCTGAAGGGATAAAACCCATTGGGTATAAGTAGGTGTACAAGAGAAAGAAGGGAACATATGGGAAGGTGGAAACCTTCAAAGCTAGGCTTGTGGCGAAAGGGTATACTCAGAAAGAGGGAATCGACTATGAGGAAACCTTTTCCCCGATAGCCGTGCTTAAATCCATCCGCATCCTCCTTGCCATCGCATGTCACTATAACTACGAGATATGGCAAATAGATGTCAAGACGACATTCTTAAATGGCCATCTTAGCAAAGACATCTATATGTCCAAACCGGAAGACTTCATTGCTGAAGGCCAGGAACATATGGTTTGCAAGTTTAAGAAGTCCATTTATAGACTTAAGCAGGCATCCAGAGCATTGAACATTCGTTTTGATGAGACTGTAAAGTCTTATGGTTTTATTCAAAACGAAGATGAGCCATGTGTGTACAGGAAACTTGAAGGCATTAATGTGGTTTTTCTTGTCTTGTATATGAATGATATTCTACTCATTGGAAATGATGTAGGGTCATTATCATCTACAAAGGTTTGGCTATCTAGTCAATTCAGTATGAAGGACTTGGGAGAAGCCAGCTACATTCTCAGGATTAGGCTTCTTAGAAATAGGAAGTAGAGAGTGTTAGGATTATCCCAAGCAACATATATTGACAAGATGCTGTCCAAGTACAACATGGACTCATGCAAGAGAGCTCTAATCCCTTGCAGACATGGGTTGCCATTTTCTTTAAGGGACTGTCCTAAGTTTCAAGAAGAAAATGATAGAATGAGTAGGATTCCCTACGCTTTGGCTGTGGGAAGTCTCATGTACGCCATGTTGTGTACTAGGCTAGATATCTGCTTTGCCGTGGGCTTAGTTAGCAGGTATCAGTCAAACCCTGGGGAGGTTCATTGGCAAGCTGTAAAACATATTCTCAAGTACCTCAAGGGAACAAGAGACTATATGCTGGTTTACAGGGCTGATAATTTGGTTCCTACAGGATATACAGACTTAGACTTCCAGGCGGATAAGGATGAGAGGAAATCCACAAGTGGATATGTCTTCACCTTGTCTGGAGGTGCAATTTCATGGAGGAGTATCAAGCAATCCTGTATTACTGACTCAACCATGGAAGCTGAGTATATGGCAGCTTCGGAGGCGTCCAAGGAAGCAGTCTGGCTTCAAAAGTTCCTTTCAGAACTTGGAGTTGTACCATATATGGACAGGCCGATTGTGATGTATTGCGACAACACTGGAGCAGTATCGCAATCTAAGGAACCTTGGAACCACAAAAAGGGGAAATAAATCGAGAGGAAGTACCACCTAATCCGGGATTTCATCCAGAGATGGAAAGTCGTGGTGGAACATATTGCCTCAGAAAACAATCTAGCAGATCCATTCACTAAGCCTTTGGTAGAGAGAGTCTTCAAGAGACACTTAGATGCCATAAGGGTAGGCACATGTGGACTTACCTAGTATTAGAGTACAAGTGGGAGATTGTTGGATTGTATGTCCTCTTGGACTAGGTTTCTGATGTAAAATTGAATATTTTAATAGAAGAATTTATTTTTAGAATTTTTTTTGTGAATTTACTTTTTGCTTGTGCACAATTTTGTTTGGAACAGACCCATTATGTTTAAATAAGTGATCCAAGTGAATGGTGGTCTTTCACAGTGAGGTATGGATCATGGGTTATTTAACACATAAACATTTGTTCTTAACCTATTGATGAGAATGAGAATCTCATCATGTTTAGGTTATTATATTATGAATTCCAAATGAGGAATGACTTACCTTTAGCTAGTGAGTAGTCCACTCACTTCATGACATAAGCGTATTTTGAATACATAGGACAGGACCTATAGTAGTGGTTTCTAAAAGTATTATATGATAGAAACCTAGACTACTACAGCTACAGCGTGGACTAATGTTCTACGACTTGAGTATGAGTTGGTGGTCTGACGAAGGTGGAGGCATATGCTTTGATATGCTATAGTTGAGGTTCTATGGTAGAACTAATATACTTGTGTATTGGGTATATGTGACTAGTTAGTTAAGACAGACTTATACAAGATAGTTTCTATACTATATCGCCCCTTGTGGTTGTCCGAATAGTCTAAAATGTCCAAGGCCCTAGGAAACATGACTCGGATGTTTGCTTTAGGGTAGCTTTCTTGGAAAGCAGAAACACTCCAGGAAGTCGTGGATTATTGGACTAGAAGCCTAAGGATGGTAGATGTCATTTAGAGGGGTGTTAGTACACTTCTTCCTCTCTAAATGTACGACGATGTGTAGAGGGGTATTTTAGTCATTTCTCCTGTAGGTCAGAGACTCTGCTAATGCAGCATTGTCCTTGGGGTAAATATTTCCTTATGGTGATATTAGGAAATATTTAAAATGCAAAATATAGCTGTTTATATAGCAGGGGTATTTTGGTCATTTTAGCAACCAAGGCGATGTGTCTTTTTGGTCCTCAGAATATCCCGTAAGTCCTAATTAATTTTGGGTTGAGGAATTGGTCTCAGTTCAAGAGGATTTTATTTTATTTATTTTATTTGAGATGTCTAATTTATTATTATACTGGAATAAAATAAATAAATAAATAAAATAAAAAATAGGAGTTGAGAGAAATTAATTATCTAGTTTAATTGGTTAACTAATTATTCAGGGCCTAGGTCCAGTTTGAATAATTAGGAAATTAACATGGACTTAAACTAAGGGGAAATAATTAATGTTTAATTTTTTATTGAGTTATTTATATAAGCCCAATAAATAAATAATTAAAGATTAATTATTTTGGTTCGTTTGGGCTCATTAATTATTTATTGGGTTATTTATATAAGCATGGAAAATAAATAATTAATGTTTATTATTTTGGGCCTTTTGGGTCTAAGAAAAATAATAAATATTATTTCGGCCCGATAGCTTAGACCTTAGGGTTTTTTCCAGATACCGGTTCAAATGAGTTTAGGGTTAAGCTAAACTTATTCTCTAGATAACATCCGGGTGTTTGAAATATGATATCACGGGGGATATGTTTATTAGATAATTGGAGACCTAGTTTTGGCTAACAAAAAACAAGACTTTTGTATAGAGAAAACCCTATTATTTTCCCTTGCTTTTCTCTCTAGCACCAAAAAAAAAAAAAAAAAAAAAAACTCTCTCACATTTCTATTCACGCAACTCTCTCTCTCTAGTAAGTTTGCTTCCTCTTGTTCTTGGTTCTTTGCTAATCAATAGCGAGAGAACTAAGGAGATTAGAGACCACTCTTCTTCACTCTAGTGTTCACCAACAAGAAGTTGGGCAGTGGCATATTCTGAGAGCTGAAAAGCTTGGCGTTCATGCAAACAAGGCGAAGTAGGCGGTTAGCGGGATTTCAACCAAAAGCTTTTTCAAGTGAACAAGGCAAAGCTATTCCTGTCGTTCAATCCACTCCTACTTAACCTAGTAGGTTTAAAGCACGAAAATGTATGATCTTAATGCTTCTGTGTGGCCATTAAGGCTTGTGTCTTTTTTTCTCCCTATTTTTTTTCCCGTGAAGCATGCTCCCTTGTTTTTCTTCCCTTCAACCCCCATGACCCTTAGTGAGGTGAACAAATATCAAAAAATTATAAAGGAGAAAGAAAAGAAGAAGGGAGTGCATGATGTCAAACAAAAATAAGAAATTGAGAGGAAAGAACGAGATAGGAAAGAAAAAGAGTTGAGAGGGAGGATGGACAAACAAGTACCTTTGATGATTAAGGATAGGAGTGAGCAAGGACAAGAGATGGGAGGTAAAAGAAGAGTGAATTTCTTTGCAAAAGAAAGTGAGGTCATAGAGGCTATAGAAGCTAAAGAACCGGTTATTCTTCTTTTCTGCAAAGGTTCTTATGTTTCTACTAATGATTCTATATTGTCTTTGCCTAATGAAATTACATCTATTCATCAAGAATTTGAAAACGTTTTTCCAAGGGGTGGTCAACCAAAGACTTACCCAATTCTTGCGGACTATAATCAAGAAGAACTTGAAAAATTAGAAAGAATGCTTGCCACACATTTAGTTTACTTGCAAATGGGCTATTCACTCTACCACTTCTTACTTTTCTTCTGAAATTGTGTATGGTTTTAATCCTCTAACTCCTTTAAATTTGGTTCTCTAGCCTATAGGTGAACAGTTGAACCTCGATGGAGCTAAGAAGGTGGAAATGGTGAAGGCACTCCATGAGAAGGTGAATGCAACTATTGCAAAACAAAATGAAGAGATCATCCACAAGCGCAATCAAAGAAGGAAAAAGGTGTCAAGTGAACCGAGAGATTGGGTATAGGTGTACCTTCACAAGGAGAGATTTCCTACACAATGTCGAAGCAAACTAGATCGAAGGGTGGATGGTCCATTTCAAGTTCTCGCCAAAGTTGGAGATATCACTTATAAGATAGATTTACTCGGCGAGTATCATCTTACCGCTACTTTCAATGTTAGTGACCTCTCTCCCTTTAATGTAGATTATGGCAATGATTCAGAGACGAATCCTTTTCAAGGAGGGGGAGATGATGAGACTTCGTTTCATCATGAAGAGCAAGATCAAGGAGGGGGAGGCATGGCCGTGCAAGGGCAAGGACTAATGAAAACATCTAGGGCTAAGAAGCTTCAAGATGATTTTCAATTGCTCATAAAACCATGCCTTAGGATGGAAGAGGGTTAGAAGGTTGAGGAAGCTAACCAAGACTTTATTTTGATGACTATCCAAGAAGGACCCCAACAAGAACTCAAGCCGGCATCAAAGATGGACGAAATTTGACCGAAATGGGACCTTCAAGTGGACGGCCAACGCCCACCCCAAGCAACCGAACCGATGCCAGCTTTAACCTATGCAACAAGGCTCAGAAGCAGCGTGCAATCAGTGCCAGCTGTAGAAGCCCTAGCCGGTGCCGGCTCCATCTTGGGCAGCTGACTACTGCCCCACATTTTTTATGTTTTCTCCGATTATCTCTAATTTTAAGTGTTTGTAAAGACTTATTAAGACCCTAAATTGTACTAGAACCTCAGGGACTACTTAGCTAGGGTTTGGTAGTATAAATAGAACCTTTAGTGATTTGAGAACACAATTCACACTTTTTATTCAAATTTGAAGAGAGAGTCTTGAGAGGCCCTAGCCTCCTTATTTTTCTTTTTCAAGACCATGCTTAAAAGTTAGTCCTTCTTATGAATAAGTCTATAAAATCTTTTGGATAATCCAATGTGGTTTCTTGAATGGATCTTAATTGCTTTGCTCTTCTAAGGTTTGTTTGAATTCCATTACTTGGGTGCCTATTTTCTCTATTCTATTTGTTTAGGTTTGCCTTTGTTGCTCCAAGGATATTGGAGTGAGATTATAGTAGAACTATCTACTATTCTTGATGGTCTTTGAAGCTTAGTTCTTCAAGGGTTTGATAGAGGGTAGATTGTTAGTTTCATTTTCTCCTTTTTATCTCAAGAAATTCTCTGTTTTGGCCTCTTGGGTTGAGTGGAACTCATAACCAACTAAACCATCCACAACACCAAGAAAAGGCCACTCAAGATCATATCATCAGGCAACGCCCATGGTGCCACGTATCATTGTGCTTAGACCGTAGCTTATAGCACTAAATCGTGCGTCACCAGATATGTAAGTATACTGCAACGTACTACTAAGAAGAGAATCAAGTTAGTGCTTACGCCAGGAATTCAAGACAGACAAGTTCAAGAATTCAAGAATTCAAGATTCATATTGTTCATCATGTTTCCAAATCTAAAAAGTCTTGTACTTGAGCTCATCAAGAAACCATTCTCCATATCAAGAAAAACATTGTTGTGGAAAAAGATAATTTTTCAAAATTTAATCCCACTAACTCGCAAGTCAGATCATCATTCACATAGGCTCCGTAGAGCCAATCAATTCGTTCCATGGCACATCAGGCCAGTAAAACAATTTCAGGGATCAAAAGGTTATTTTCCAAAAGCTAATCTCAACACGAGAGATTATTTTCTAAAATCATGTGGAAATAGGATAAAGAGTTCTGTTCACACATCAAAACATGTTTTCAAGAGTATCCGAGTCATTTTCCCCATATTCGATCACAAAAGTCACTTCCAAGATTATTCATGTTATTTTACCCATGCCCGATTCCATAAGACTTTTTTATGGTATTTGGGTCATTTTGCCCTTACCCGATTTGAAAAATATTCACAAGAGTTCCAATAAGGATATTTCGGTCATTTACCGAATACTCGAGTTCCAAAGGTTTTCATTAAACATTCCAATAAGGACATTTAGATAATTTTCCAAATACTCGATTCCAAAAGGAACTCATTTCAAGAAATTTAGAATTCTAATTTCAAAATTGGATTAATGCAAAGTTTCCAAACATATTTCCATAAAATGTTCTAATAAGGGTATTCCAGTAAATTTATGAATACCCGATTTCAAAATTTACCATTTTCTGAAAATCCCAAATATTTAATCCAAAAAAGGACTAAATTCACAAAATTCATGCTTTAATCATCCAGTAAGGTTTCCAAGCCACTTATGATGTTCAATCGAGTCCAAAATGGCATAAAATAATTCTTGCTCAGATAAACTTTAAAGATATTCAGGGAATTCCAAACTGGTATAAAACATAACATTTTATGGATAAGTGAACCACATTAGCTTTCAAAGGGTTTTAGAAATCAAATGGACTCACCTCGTGTCATGACTAAACTTTTGCATTCACGGCCGTTCGACCACCGTTTCTTTCATTTTCACCATGCTGTTGTCTATTTACTGTTAAACCTACACCAAACATCATTTTTTATTCATTTCGTGTTTGGTTGAAACATAGCCATCGGTTAGCTGACGTTTAGCCTATGTTTAACCCACGTTAACCAACGGGGCCGACGGTTAAGGAAAACATTTAACTTTCGTTCACATCATTTTTTTGTTGTTTGATCAATTATTTCATTTTTCTTTTTCCAAAACCTTTCTACCTTCATATACAAAGGATTCACTTCATCTTTTCCCTTAATTTAATCAAAATCACACAATTAATCATTCTTAAATTCATCCATTTTTCAGAGTACTTTTCTGAAATTTCACTGGTTTGCCAAATCATTTTGTTTTGCACATAGCATTCAATCCACAACTCTAAATGGGCTCTATGACATACCAAATTGACCGTAAGACTATTAAATTTAATTCTCTATAGGCCTTATTTAGAGTTCTTGTTCATGTAACATGGCACAGGGCAAAAACAGCCCCAGTAGTTTTGCCTCAACCCTACTATTCATGCTTTCCTTTGTTTTCCTTTAGCCTTCAACACATTGGAACCATTAATTCACTCAATTTTCCTTCAAATAATCTTTAATTATAAGTTTTCCAGATTCCAATAGCTCACAAGAGTTACCATTATTCAACACAAATTCACTTCTTCAAAACAAAATCTAGTATAATTCAGTGTTCCAAACAAGTGACTTCCATTTTTATTCTACTTTGGTCATCATCTCATCAATCAAAAGCAATCTTTCAAACTACCACAAATATTGAATTCTTCCATACACAAAATAATATCCATAAGGCTTCTAGACAGCTGACATACATAGAAGACATAGGTATATACAAGGTTCACACACAAAGTTTACAAACCCTAGCTTTAATCCAAAATCAAGACATGAAAATCAAGTTTTCATGTTAAAATTGATATCGTAATGATCACTATAATGAAATATAAAACTTTAATTCTTGAAGCATAGGATTTTACCTTGTGTTTGAGGCTATTTGAAGTGATTTTGCTCCAAGAACACACACACTTCTTTCTTTCTCTCTTCTTTTTCTTTTTCTCCCTATTTTTTTTCTAGCCTTTCTTTCCTTATTTTCTCTTGTTTTTCCTTCTTCAAGGCTGGCCAAAAATCTGGCTGTTATAATAGCATTCTCACTGCCCTTTCTCATCAAATTTTAGCTAAGAAATTTTTAATTGAATTGCTTGTATGGTGGATTTCATGTATGTGTGTTCCAATCACAATTTTACACACCACCCACTTTTTCTCTCTACAAAAATTCCCTTATTTCTTCTTGCAAGGCCAACGAAATTCTTGGCCAATTTCCAGCCATTACTTCATCTTCTCTTGGTCTAAACATACGCTAATCACAATACCCAAGGCCTAAATTAAATGGCCCACAAAATGATGTGTTCCAATCATAAAATTACACATTATTCTTCATTTATTTTTGAAATCCTTTAATTCCAAGTGTTTTCTTCATGCAACCTCTCTCAAATTGACACATGTACATGGGCTACCACTCACAAAATGCCACACGTACCATTTTTAACTGCGATTTCCTATTTTCTTCAGAAATGTTCAAAATCGGGTTCGAAATGAAAAAACATTTTGTTTCACCATTCAATTTCAAAAAATTCACTAAATCCACTAGTAACACTTAAATTCTTCAATTCTCTTTCTAGTTGGTCAAATTTGCGGTCAAAGTCGTTGGCATGATCAAAATGACGAAAATACCCCTGGTGACCCAGATAGCATAATTCACACTAAAACGTGTGTTTCAATGTAGTGGTCAATTCCCCTTCTCAGCATACCCTCAAATTCTTATTTTATTAATAATAGTGGCCTTCTAAAAATTTATGGTATGGGTAGAACAAATCCAATAATTACATCCATGTCCCGATTAAATATTATTATACCAAAATATTCGTCTCATTACACCGATCAACTTTTGTTTTGGCAATTAATATAAATTCTCATCCTATCACTAGTAGTTGCCAATCAAAGGTAAAATGCGGGGTACATTCAAAGCTAGGCTTGTGGCAAAAGGTTACACTCAGAAAGAAGCTATCGACTATGAGGAAACGTTTTCCCTACTAGCCATGCTTAAGTCCATTCGTATTCTCCTTGCCATCGCATGTTATGATGACTACGAGATATGGCAAATGGATGTTAATATGGCATTTCTCAATGGCCATCTTAGTAAAGACATCTATATGTCTCAATCGAAAGGTTTTTTTTGCTCAGTGCTAGGAACTTATGATTTGTAAGCTTAAGAAATCTATTTAAAAACTTAAGCAGGCATTGAGAGTATGGAACATTCACTTTGATGACTCTACGATTTCATTCAAAACGAAGATGAACCATGTGTGTACAGGAAACTGAAAGGCATAAATGTAATTTTTTTATATTGTATGTGGATGGCATTCTACTCATTGGGAATAATATAGGAACATTGTCATCCACTAAGGTTTGGCTATCTAGTCAGTTTAGTATGAAGGATGTGTGAGAAGCTAGTTACATTCTCGAAATTAAGCTTTTTAGAAATAGGAAGTAGAGAATGGTAGGATCATCCCAAGCTGCATACATTGACAAGATACTGGCCAAGTTTAGCATGGACTCATGTAAGGGAGCGTTAATCCCTTGCAGATATGGGTTATGTTTTTCTTCAAAAGACTGTCCAAAGTCTCAAGAAGAAAAAGGCATAATGCGTAGGATTTCCTATGCTTCAGCTGTAGGAAGTCTCATGTACGCCATGCTGTGCATTAGGTCAAATATCTGCTTTACTGTAGGCTTAGTTAGCAGATATCAGTCAAATCCTGGAGAGGTTCATTAGCAACCTGTAAAACATATTTTCAAGTACCTTATGGGAATGGGGGGATTATATGCTAGTTTATAGGGTTGATGACTTGGTTCCTACAAGAAACATAGAGTCAGACTTCTAGGTGGATAAGGATAAGGGAAAATCCAGTAATGGATATGTCTTCACCTTGTTTGGAGAATATATTTTATGGAGGAGTGTTAAGCAATCTTGCATTGCTAACTCAACTATGGAAGCTGAGTATATGGCAGCTTCGGAGGCATCTAATGAAGCGGTTTGGCTCGGAAAGTTCTATTTAGAACTCGGAGTTATGCCATTGATGGACAGGCCAATTGTAATGTATTATGACTGCACTAACGCTGTTTCACAATCCAAGGAACCCAAGAACCACAAAAAGATGAAGCACATTGAGGGGAAGTACCACTTGATCTGGGATTTCATCCACAGACGGGAAGTTGTAATGGAACAATTTCCTCATAAAATAATCTAGTAGATTCCTTCACCAAGCCTTTGCCTAAGAAAGTCTTTAGAAGACACTTAGACGTTATACGAGTAGGAACCTATGGACGTACTTCGTCTTAGAATGAAAATGGGAGATTGTTGGAATGTATGCTCTCTTAAACTTGGTTTTTGATGTAATTTGGGTTTTTATTAATAAAATTTTTATTCTATGAATTTTTCATTACTTTTGTGCACAATTTAGATGGAAAAAACCTATTATGTTTAAGTAAATGGTTCATCTGAATTGAGGACTTTTACAATAAGGTATGGACCATGGATTATATAACACATAAACTTTTGATCTTTACTAAATGATGAGAATGAGAATCTCGTTACAGTAAAGTTATTGTGTTATGAATTCTAAATATGGAATGACTTACCTTTAGCCAATGAGTAGTCTTCTTATTTCTTAACACAAGTGTCTTTCAAATAGGTAGAACTGGACCTGTAGTAGTGGTTTCTTAAAGTACTATACGGAAGAAACGTAGACTACTACTGCTACATGTGTACTTATACTCTATGGCTTAAGTATGAGTTGGTGATTTGATGAAGCTAGGAGCATATGCTTTTATATACTATAGTTGAGGTTTTATTGTAGGATCAATATACTTGTATATTGGGTATATGTGACTACTTAGTTAATACAAACTTATACAAATAGCTTCTATACTATATCACCCATTGTGACTATCTGAATGATCTAAATATCCAGGGCCCTAAGGACCATGGCTTGGATGTGTACTTTAGGGTAGCTCCCTTGGAAAGTAGAAACATTCCAAGAAGTCCTGAATTATTAGACTAGAGGTCTAAATATGGTACATGTCTTTTAGAAAGATGTTAGTACACTTCTTCCTCTTTAAATGAACGGCATTATGTACAGGGATACTTTAGTCAATACACTTGTAGGATAGAGACATTGCTAACACAGTATTGTCCTTGGGGCCATTATTTCCTTATCGTGATATTAGAAAACATTTAAAATATAAAATATAGCTATTGATGTAGTAGGGGAATTTTGGTTATTTTAGTAGCTGAAGCGATGTGTCTTTTTGGTCCTCGAAATAGCCCATAGGTCCTAATTAATTTTGGGTTGAGAAAATGGTCTTGGTTAAAGAGGATTTTGTTTTATTTTGGATGGCTAATTTATTATTGGATTGGAATAAAATAAAAGGTCGAGAGGAATTAAATTAAATTTATTATCCGGTTTAATTGATTAGTTAATTATTCAATGCTTGAGCCCAGATTGATTAATTGGAAAAGTTAACATGGGCTTATACTAGGTAAAAAGGCTTGAATAATTATCTTGGTTTATTTGGGCTAATTATTTATTTATTGAGTTATTTTTATAAGCCCAAAAATAAATAATTAAGGTTTATTATTATTATTTATGGGCTTATTGAATCTAAGAAAAATAAATAAAAATATTTTCTGGCCTAATAGCCTAGATTAGGGGTTTTTTCCTATTCACAGAATAGAAGAGTTTAGGGCGAGCTAAACGCCTTCTATGATAGCTTATCTTGATAACATCCGAATGGTTTTGAATCCTTGAATCCAGGAAGTCTATGTTATCAGATGAATTTTGTATGTTTGGAAAACATATGACTATGAAAAAAAAAAAAAAAATAGACAACAAGCATGGTATTTTTCTTTCCTCTCATTTTTCTTCTCCTTGATATTGCTAATTTTGATAGCAGGGTGTCAAGAGAAAGACACTGTGTTTCTCACCTGAGTTGCTTTCACCAACTACTTTAGGCAGAGGTATATTTTGAGAATTGGAAAGCTCGTGCGTTCATGCCAAGAAGAAGTAGACGACTAGCGGGTTTTGATGCAAAAGTTTCAACAACTAGAAGAGAAGAGATTCTTGTTGTTCTGTTATCTTCCTCAGTGCTAAATAAAATCTTAAAGTGCAAAGGTAAAAAAATTTCGTCCGTTGCGTTTTTTATGTGTTTTTGACTTCTATGTTGTCTAGTATGCATGCTTCACATTTGTTTTTAAGTTGCACCCCTTTCTCTAGAAAAATAGCAACCCAGGGAAGTTTGCCACAGAAACGTGTTGTTTTGCATGTTTTTTATTTCTTTCGATTGGGAACTATAAATAGCCCACTATAAGCCCTAAATAAAAATTCTAGGGTGGCTAGCAACCTATAGATCCCTTAGAGAACTCAAAAAAACACCAAGAGATGGAGGATCTTAGAAAAGATGAGGGAGTTGTTTGAGCAAATTTAAGGAAGCAAAAGATCTAGAACTTGTCTATGAGTGATGTTCTTTATTTTTCTTTATATTATGCTTTAACAATGTTGATATTTATATAATTTTAGTTGTATTTGAGGGATGAACCCTAATCTATATTCTTGAACTGAGTTATTATTATGATTAACTGAATTCTAATATCTTGGATTTCACTTGTAACAGCCTTAATTCTTCCATTCATGATGAGCCTTGTATTGTTGGGTATCGTTTTGTCTAGGCATCTGATCTCCCAGACAAGGGGACTTTATAAAAAGTCAATATTCAAAATGAAACTACGTCTCAAATTTGAGCATAAAAGAATATACATCAATTACACGCAATAATGTACATTCAAACCAAAAGTTATCTACAACATATTATCTTTATACAACTACAATATACAACACGACAATCAAATGTTTGCTCCTATTTCACTATGCTTTCGCTGTGCTCATTGATCACTACGTAGATCGTTAGAACCTAAAACATATGAATAGACAAAAAACATGTGAGTGGAAATACCCAGTGAGTCCTGTGTATGCTAGTGATTTTACAATATAAACAACTCTTAAGAAAATCAGGATTTTGCAAACAATGCTTCACTCTTATAAATCTAATTAGGTTATATACGAAACACATTTCATACTAACGCTTTATAGTTGAAAGAAAGCAAGCACTATTTTCAAAAGAAGGTCGACCTATATGCAAAGTTCAATAAATTTGCCTTCGGCTAATAAGCTACACAGTGGCAAGTACAACCCTATCATATAGTCATAATCAACTGGCTTAATAGAAATGTCATCATACTCTACCTAATATATGCCTCTTGTCGTTACCCATCCATTCCTTACAAAGAGAGGGGCAAGGTTTATAACTCATTGCTTATGCAGGGGGACCTATCCCTATCTGTTCCTCACTAAGACAAAGTAAGGGGCCAACCAGGAACTTACCTTCGAACAGGGTCACCATTCCCATTTAGACCTCACACATAGCAGGGTAAGTCCTTCCCATGCTAGCCAGGAATGGCCATTCCTAATGTCTTGTCACCCTATTTGGAGTAAATAGTCCCCTGAACTAGCTAAGTTACTTGGGATTATTTGTTTTTAATGTGAACTAGTACAAAGGTCAAAGCCCTTGTTGAGTACTCAACGTCTTCGTAGCTGCTATCGCAATGTCCACCAATTCCAGTTGTAAAACAATTCAGGGCATACTTGTAAAGTATTTTGCAATCCTATGCTGAGCTATGAAATACTTTATGTAAGAACCCATATGTCCACATAATCTTTAAAACCATATAAAAGGACTAATAATGTCCCCATTATTAAGAAATGTCACAAAGCTTGTTTTCACTTGCATGTAGTAGCAAAACACATTTTTCAAACAAGACTTAGAAGCTTAGATATTCACAATAGTCTTTTTTTCATAAAAATATTTGATAAAAGCTCAATTTCAAATCATTTAGGAAAGCCAGTAGTTGAAATAGTAGTTTTAATGTAAAGTGACTCACAAATGTCTGTGTCTCATGGAACCATTGAATTGAAATATTTGATGTCAAACGATGTTTCAAAAAGCACAGGGATTCACAAATCTTTGAAGAGCACAGTATACTAGAAGACCACTAACAAGACATTATTTAGAAAATAAAGGGACTCATCTTCTTTGAACTCTAGTCACCACAAGCTCTACATCTTCCCTTCCAATCTACCTATAATAAGAAACTTTCACTATTTTCTTGATCACATTAGGAACTAAAGGAAAGAGATGGCCTAAAGTAATAATGGTTAATTACTCTAAATACACAAAAATAGTATGAAAACTGAGGAACTTAAGAACAAAAATTGCTTCTACTAAAGTATAATACTATGGGCTTTTAGCACCTAAAAGATGCTAACTCACAATTATTATTATGATATCTATACTATAGCTCCAACAGTACATCGTAAAAGTAGCTTAAGTTATTTTTCATTTCCTTTCATGTATGACATTCACTAGGAAGGTTATTCTACATGATCTAATATTCCTCAAACAAAAAAATGAGAAGTCTAAGGTCATCACTACTTATGCATGTGAAATAAGAGATTTCAAAATCTCAAGTGAGCCTTATCAATTCTATGGATATTGTAGTTCTTTCTTTAAGAATGGCCATTGATTCTAAAGATATAATCATTCCACCATACTAATTTCAATCCATTATTCACCATGTGAAATAATCTAATTGATCACCCATTTCAACGTTTAACCTATTTGATGTCTGGCCATAAACTAGTCAAGAAACACATCTATGGCTACCCCAATTTTTTCCCCCCCTTTTCATAGAATATGTCCAAGTTCCATGTCATCTCTTGCTCTATTTACTTATACCACTTTAGCCTATCTTTAGCTTTTAAGTATAATACCCACATTTTTTTAAATAAAATGGGGTAGAAAGCCCCACTATTTATTAATTAAAGAAGAATGTTTTACACGAAAAGAAGGGATGTGCAACCTAAGTTGCACAAAATCTTAGCATCTTAAGGCAATTTAGAAAACTATGTAAAGAAAAGAAAAAGAGTACATCCCAAGTTAGTCAGAAAACCTGCAACCCTATTTGCCTCTCTGAAAATATGAACCACCTTTGTACTAGTGATTTGCCAAGAAAGGAGAGAAATATGATCATAGAGCTGCTTGTAATAACATGGAATAGCTTGTTTCCCTTGGAATTGTTGGCATGCCACCATTAAATTAGATTCCATAAGAATATGAGTGAGCCTTCTTTGAACACAAAGCTTTAAGCCTTGTAGCTCAGCTTTCGTACAATACCCAAATAATACTAGTTTTCCTTAAATCTGTAAATACAACCAACATGCCAGTGACAGCTATTAAAAATTGATGGCTAACTAATATTTTCTCTCATTTTCCACTTTTCACCATAAAAATATCATCAAAAGGAAGTTCTCACATGCTAATATCCGTTATGGATGCCTTGCATCCCTTGTTGCAACGTCCCACATTAGTAGGCAATTTGCGTGTGGCTTTCCCACATCTAATACCAACAATTTTACACTACCTTAAATGCCTTATAAATAGAAAGCCTTATTTGGCTTTGTAAAAACACAAAACCAACAAGAGTTCTTCTAGCTTGTTTAAGCTTTGTTTCTCTTAGGGTTCTCTTATTTTTGTATTATTGGTGTTTAGTGGGTTAGGAATACTCTCCTAGAGCCTTGTAAGATTTTCTTTTTCATAGTAAAGTTTTGTTCCGCCCCCACCCATGGACGTAGGTTGTTTGACCAAACCACGTAAGTCCTTGAGTTTCTCTGTTTTATTTCCTTTCTCATTATTTAAGTTTTCTCTGCATTATGTTCATTACTATATTTTTGTTATCGTCTTGTGTGGTTTTTCCATTGGATTTTTTGTTTGCATGGTTTTCAATATCGAAGGTTTTTCGTTTGTTCCTGGGGCCTATCCCTAACAAATTAGTATTAGAGCTATTGGCTCTTAACTCTATGGAAATGACTATAACAAAGACTAAGGTGGAGAAATTTGATCGGAGTGTCAACTATGGCATGTGGCAACTCAAAATGGAGGCCATCTTAATTCAAAACGGGGTTGACTTAGCCTTGAAAATAATAGAGGAGAAGACAACGGAGATGACAATAGCGGCATTTGAAGACCGGGATAAAAGGGCTAGATCAGGTATTATTCTAAATCTCTTGAATGAGGTTTTAAAAGAAGTGGCTTCTAAGAATTCTGCCAAAGTTATGTGGAAAAAGTTGAAGGCTTTGTATATGAAGAAGATTGTGAAGGATTGACTCTACCTAAAACAAACCTTGTTTACACTTCTAATGGCTAAAGGAATATTTATTATCTCACATGTTGATACATTTGACTCTCTTATTATGGATTTAAGTAATATTGATGTGAAAATAGATGACGAATATCAAACCATTTTATTGTTGTGTTCTCTTCCCTAATCCTTTAAGCATTTTTAAGATACTATGATGTACATAACAGAAACTATCTCATATCAAGAAATTAAATCTTCTTTAAAATCAAAAGAAAAGATTGATAGAGATTTAATTGGGGAGGTTAGTGGAACTCAGGCTGAAGGTTTGGTAGCTAGGGGCAAATCCAAAAAATAAAAATTTGTACAACAATAAATCAAAATCCATATACAAATCAAGACATAGAAATTTGGTTTGTAATTATTGTCAAGAAAAGGGCACGTTAAGTTTGAATGCTTTAAATTGAAAAATAAGGATAAGTATAAAGATAAATCTACTAATGCTACTGAAGCTAGCATTGTAGCAAATAAGAGTGAATGAAATATTTTCTTTGTGATTGATAATAAGACAAGGTCTGAAAATGAATGGATTTTATATTTGGGTTGTTCTTACCATATGTGTCCCAATAGAGATTTGTTTTCCACTTATGAATCATATCATGGTGGAGTTGTTTTGATAGGCAATACTGTCGTTTGTGAGGTTATGGGTAAGGGTACAGTTCAAATTAAAATACATGATGGTATTGTGAGGACTCTTACTGATATTAGACATGTTCCTGATTTAAAAAAGAATCTCATCTCTATAGGAACCTTTGATGCTCTTGGGTGTAAATATGCAACTAAGGATGAAGTTATGAAAGTTTGTAAAGATGCTCTTATTGTTATGAAAGGTTGTAGGTCTGGTAGTTTGTATACTTTGTTGGGAACTACTGTTACATGTTCTATTATAACTTCTACTTCAACTTTGTCTGATTATGATATTACCAAATTATGGCCTAAGCGTTTGGGGGCATATGAGTAAGAACAATCTGCGCATGTTGAGCAAAAGAGGCATTTTGGTGGAGAAATTATCGGTGCATTAGACTTCTGTGAGCACTATATTTTTGGGAAGCAGAAATGGGTAAACTTCAACTCACTAGCTATTCACCGGACTAAAGGTAGTTTAGATTATATTCATTCAGATCTTTGGGATCCATCTTGTGTCCTGTCTAAGGGTGGTGATAGGTATTTGTTGACTTTCATTGATGATTATTCAAAAAAAGTTTAGGTTTATTTTTTAAAGAATAAGAGCGATATTTACCTAACTTTCAAACAATGGAAAGTTTTGATTGAGAAATAAATAGGTAAATAGATCAAGCGGCTAAGGATAGATAATTGCATGGAATTATATGAAAAGGAATTTGATGAATTTTGTAAGAATGAAGGAATCATTTGGCATTGCACAGTGAGGACGATGCCTCAACAAAACGATGTTACAGAATGTATAAACAGAACTCTTTTAGAAAGAGCACGATGTATGATAACAAATGCAGGGCTGACAAAGGATTTCTGGGCAGAGGTAGTTTCTACAACATGTTATATTATGAACAAGCTCCTTCTGCAACTCTTCATTTCAAAACTTATGAGGAAGTTTGGTTAGGTACGCCTGCTAATTACTCTAATTTGAAAGTTTTTGGTTGTCCGGTATACATTCATGAAAATGATGGGAAATTGGGGCCTAGAGTTAAGAAATGTATTTTCCTTGGGCATGCTTCTAGGATGAAAAGATACAAATTATGGTGTCCAGATCGCAAATTACCAAAATTTGTAATCAACAAAAATGTTACATTTGATGAATTGTGTATATTAAATTACAAAAAGGATTCTTCAAGTTCTTGTCGTGAAGATGAAAATAGTATGCAGGAGCAGGTGGAGCTTGAAATTGGTAATTATAGTTCTTCTAAATTGACTTATTCTATTCAGCAAAATTCAGTTTACAATGATGAATAAGATCCAGAAGAAGAATATTCCATAGCCAGGAATAGACTAATAAGGGAGATTCGACCACCGCAAAGGTATTCAAATTTAGTTGCGTATGCTTTGTCAGTTGCAGAAGAAAGAGATGGAGATGGTGAACTGTCAACCTATAATGAAGTTGTTTTATGTGAAGATTAAGCTAAGTGGTTGATTGCAATGAATAAAGAAATTGAGTCCTTCCATAAGAATAGAACTTGGGTCCTTGTAAAGCCACCTTTGGGAAATAAAATTGTAGGTTGCAAATAGGTCTTTACGAAAAAAAAAAAAAGAGTACTCCCACAACTAAAGATGGAAGGTACGAAGTAATATAGGTTGCGAAGGGCTATAGATAGGTACAAGGTGTTGATTTTAATGATGTATTTTTACCTATTGTTAAACATCGATCTATCCATGTTTTGCATGTTTTAGTTGCTATGTAAGATTTCGAATTGGAGTAGCTTGACGTTAAGATAACCTTCATACATGGTAATCTTAAGGAACAAATTTACATGAAGTAACCTGAGGGATTTGAAATTGAAGGAAAAGAAGACTATGTTTACATTTTAAAGAAATCCTTATATGGATTGAAGCAATCTCCAAGACTGTGGTATAAGAGGTTTGACTCCTTTATGTTGAATCATGGTTATTTAAGGAGCATGTATGATAGCTCTGTTTACTTTCGAAAGTTACGTGATGATTCTTTCATTTATCTATTGCTCATTGTTGATGACATGCTCATTGCTGCTAAGAATTTTGTAGAAATTGATGTATTAAAAAGACAGTTAAAGAGTGAATTTGAGATGAAATATTCGAGAGCAGCTAAAAGGGTTCTTGGCATGGAGAACAAGAGAGATCGAGCTCTCGAGAATTTGTACCTGACGAAAGAAAATTACATGGAGAACGTTTTGGAGTGGTTTAGCATGAAACATGCAAAAGCGGTAAGTACTCCTTTTGCAAGTCATCTTAAACTTTCAGCTACTCAGTCACCATAGTCAAGTGAAGAGGAAGATTATATGGCACGAGTTCCATATTCTAGTGTAGTCGGTAGTATAATGTATAGAATAGTTTGTACTCGTCTGAATATTTCACAAGCAATCAGTGTAGTTAGCAGATGCATGTCTTATCCAGGAAAAGCATATTGGCCAGCTATGAAATGGATTCTCAGATATTTATGAGGTACTTCAAACACTTGTTTGGAGTTTCGAAGAAGTAACAACACTTTGGTTGGTTTTCTGGACTTTGACTGCGCCAGAGAGCTTGACGGGAGATGATCACTCACTGGCTATTTATTTTGCATTAGAAGTTGTGCAGCTAGTTGGCTAGCTAGCTTACAACATATAGTGGTATTGTCTACTACGGAGGCATAATATATGGCTCTGAACAATGTAACCAAAGAAGCCTTGTGGTTGAAAGGATTATTTAGCGAGCTCAGTCTAATTAAAGGTATAACTAAGTTTATTGTGACAGTCAAAGTGCTATACGTTTGACTAGAGATCCGATGTATCATTAGAGGATGAAGCATATTGATGTGAAGTTTGACTTCACTCAAGATATCATTGCAGAGAAGAATGTCTTCGTTCAGAAGATTAATACCAAAGACAATCCTGTTGACTTGCTTACGAAGCCTCTTCCTGTCTTCAAGTTCAAGCAAAGTTTGGACTTGATTAGTGTTCACTGTTCGTGATTTATGGTCTTTGGACTTTTGTGGAAAAAATAGAGCAAAACATCTATATTTGAATTTGGGATGCAAGTCAAGGTACGGATTTATTACGGACGCGTTGCATCCCTTATTGCAATGTTCCACATCGGTGGGAAATTTGTATGTGGCAGTCCCACATCGAAGACTACCAATTTTCCACCGCCTTAAATCCTTAAATATAAGGTCTTATTTAGCTCTGTAAAAACACAACACCAACAAGAGTTCTTTTTGCTTATTTTAGCTTTGTTTCTTTTAGGGTTCTCTTGATTTGTATTATTGGTATTTAGTGGCTAAAGAACACTTTCCTAAAGCCTTGTAAAATTGTCTTTTCATAGTGAAGTTTTGTTCCACCTCTGCCTGTGGACGTAGATCATTTGACCAAACCACGTAAGTCTTTGTGTCTCTCTTTTATTTTCTTTCTCGTTATTTAATTTTTCTTTCCACTATTTTCATTATTATTTATTTGTTATCATTTTGTGTGGTTTTGCCATTGTTGGGTATCTCAGACTCGTATCCTATACGGCGCAACGAAAGAATAAAATGAGATACCATCCCAAAACCCGCATATGTATGGAAAACAAGACATAAATAGAGTAAATGTAATAGCTTTTTACCTTTGTTTGATCGTCCGAAGAACAAAGATTTCTTCTTCAAGTCAAGGCGCGATCTAGCAATCCTCTTGATCTAACTTCACGAGAGTTGAACGTCTAACCACAATAATCATACTGTGTGATTATCTCTAATAGTAACCACATAGAGGAATTGTAACACCCCACGACTACGTACCCTAAAAGGGCGGGGATGTCGCCCCGTCCCGTAGGACAAGGGGTCTTTAGAACGAGGTATAAAATATAAAGGCAATCTCCAAAAGGATCAACTTAGATAAATAAAGAAATACGCTTATTACATCCGGCTCAACTGGGAGCAAAATGGAATAAAACAAAATATTGTTTAGAAGCATAAGCAACAAATGTCTCCTAGAACGAATAGAGAAAATAGCAAAAGCTTCAACTATTACATGCCCCGCTGACTCAGCGTAGTCTGTCCCCTGAAAACATGATGTAAAACGGTGTGAGAATAAATCTCAGTAAGTCCTGTGTGTGCACATGGTGTTTTGAATAGTACGTGTATGCAAAGTGTAAAACATTTGTAGAAATAATTTGGCAAGTCATAAACAATCTCTTTTCGCAAGGAGTGGGGTTTTCTTATTGTCACACTTTATACAAAATAAATCCTCCACTCGGATAAAAGTTATGTCACCACACGTTGGGCTCCATGAGAACAAATTGGCCAAGGCACCACACTTTGTGCACCTTGTCCGGACCAGATTACCACACGTTGGGCGTTCTGATCAAGGTGAGTGTACAGCTCACCGGGTGAGATACTCCTCCATCTCTACACCCTACAAAACCATCCGGGTGTCCATGCCAGGAAAATAAATAATACCTTTCAGGTATAATGCTAGCTCGGACTGGCCTGACCAACCAACACTGTCGCCTTTTCAAGCAGAGTTCATCTTATGGAGGTGGCCTCCTGCCAGAAGACTTACGCTAGCCCTCCAAGACTAGTATTGTTAGCCTACCCTTATTGAGTACTCAACGAACATATCCGTCAATTCCTGATTCAAAATATTTCCAAACCTTGGCTTTGTAAAACGTGGTTTTCTTTAAAAGAGATTTCTAAAAATTTAAGGAAAAAAATAGTTTTTCTTGCTAAAATCGTTAGTTTGACAAAACCATTTAAAGAATAAATATCCACGTTTACAACCCAAGCAAACATAGTTTAACAATAGCTTTACAAAGCTTAACAATATAGACTTGCCATTACAACATTTAACAAAACAGTTTATAAAAGGACTTACCATCACAACGTTTAATAAAAGAGTTTATGCAAGGACTTACTTGATATGCCTCAGATAAATGCGATAAATTCACAGCTGGCTTTCCTCAATTATCCACCTGATCTAAACCATATAATATCATGATCAGGGTCTCAATTAATTCAAGCGTGCTCTAATCCCATTTATTTTCACAACAATTCGCAATCCCCTATTTAATTCCAAGTAAACTATTAATCCCCAAAGATCATATATTACGACCTCATGTTTATCTCGCTAATAAACACCAGTAAACTTTACTTTCGGCATCAAGAGAAGGTATTTCCTTACCTTACAACTACCGGGTAACGAGGTCTCGATGCTCCTATGGTGATTGTCCCGAGTTCGCTTGAGAAGAAGAGAAAAGCTACCTCATTTGCTTCTCTTGACCGAAAATTAAGGAAGAAGAGGAAATCAGCCTCTATAGGGCGTGATTTAAGGGTAGAAGAAAAAGAAAAAAATCAGTAGAGAAAACGGCATCAAGAGGTTGAAAGGATTTGTGCTTACCTTGAGGTGTGTTCGACTTTTGGCTTAGAATGGCTCTTGTGTTTTCGAAAATTTTGCAGAGAGAAGTTGCTGAAATTTTCATGTAGAATGGAGAGGGTAGACGGTTGCTATGATTTAAAATTAGAGAAGATTGGTGTAGGGTAAGATGGTGATGTTTAGATAGACTCCTAATGGCTTTAGGTTTCTTGGACAGCAAAGGCGAAACTTCAGCTTGTTGCGTGTCTCCATGCTCCCGATTTTAGGTGAGTTTAATGGAGGAAAAGATTCTGCAATTTTGCTCCTTTATGCTGGCCAAAATACTGCTCAAAGGGAGGGCTGAATGTGTTCAGAATTTTGGGCCAAACAAGGAAGAGTTTGAGTGAGTTTTGATGACTGAAAAATCCTGTGCAAGTGTAGCAAGGTTTGGACTGTTTTGGCTGCTGTACTTCTACCGAAACTTCCAGAGGAGAATTAGGGGTTTTGGGCGCTGAAAATAGCTTGATCAGCTGGGGTTTTTCAGTGGATTATGTGTGCAGAATTTTGGTTGGAGTAGGAGTTCAAAGCTGGCCGAAATTCCTGCACAAAGCTGACCGAATTTTCTGTGTATATGCTGGACGAATTTTAGTGTTTTTGTGTGAATAAAATTCTGGTTTTGTGCAGCTAAGGTACCCTGAATTGATGAGGAATATTTAGGTGTTTTGAGCTAGGATTTACAGAGTTGGATTGTAGCTAAGAAGCTGGAATTTTCGGACAGCTTATGTTGATACAAAGCTGCCGAAATTCAGCTAGAAAAAGGAAGAAAATCCTAGTTGAATTTGGATTGAAATAAAATCTGATTTTATCAAGGATTTGGATAGGATTTCCTCTAGTCCTAGAAGAGTTTGGATTGAGCTACAAGTCCTCTATGAAGTGGCAGCACTTGCTGGAATCTTTTTCCAGATTTTTATCTAGCATTCTAGGATTGAAATCAACAAGATTTCCTACTAGGAAAATGACTCATTAATTCCACCTGTCCATAGCAACATCTATCTAGCTAAAATCAAGCTAATATTTTAATTACTAGCTAGGGTATTTCGAAAATCCTAAGGAACACAAACTGAAAATTAAGGGTGAACTTTATTCACATCAAAGTCCTTGAATTTAGGAAATAAATATAGAGACTTATTTCTTTGGAGTAAAAATACTAAAATTTCTCTAGGATAGCTAGATTCTTTTTCGGCCAAGACAAGAAATGGTTTAAGGAAAAGAATTTCAGGAAGAGAAACTAACTTCACAAAAGGTAGGATTCGAACTCGGGTCACCAAAGGAAATCACCAACCTCTCCGCTATTCCAAAACAACTCCAATGCTAATTTTTCTACAAGAAGTTCTTACCACCCCAATACTCATCCTTCCAAATCTTCAACCAAACCCCCCTTAAACAAGTCTTTAACAACATAACTATTTCATATCAATTAATTCAAATGCAAGAGCAACGGAAAAATTCACATGCATCCATGCAAATAAAAATTATTATAGCTACCACATAAAATGCAAGATGCTATACAATGCATGACTTTTCCCCAAAGTCAAAGGTGGTTTTGGGTGGGGTATTACAGGAATACTCAAGTATGAAGTTTTCTGTGCTAGCAGAAAATCTAAGTGGCGGCTAGGGTTGTTTCTCAAGAACAATCGAGAGAGAGAGAGAGAAGAAAGAAGGTTTTGCGTTGCCTAAAGTGTCCGTTGATCCAACCTCAGCTAGGGTTTCGATTATATCATATATATAACCAAAAAATCCTACTAAAACTGAGAATTCTAATCCTATTAGAATTCTCTAATTGTAATTGGAAACATCAAGTTCTCATAATTACAATTTGAACCATAAATTATAACTAATTATAATTTGTCCACAACAACTTTTCTTTCTCCCAATTAACCCCACTATGTTATCTAATAACATCTTGAGTATATATAATCTTCTATGGTGTGTGACCTATTAGGTTTCCCAGTCAATTGGTAGTGAACATGAATTAATCCAAACGTCTTTGAGATTAATATTCCATAATTAATTAGAATTAATCATATTAATTCTAATCAGGATTAGTTTATTGATTCATCAATTAATAAACCCATATTCCCAAATCATGAGCAGTATCTAGAAACACATCATGACGACCCAAGAGTCCAAGAAGTTATGTGGCTTGACATGAACCCTTCAATAACAAACTTCAGTGCAATTAACTTCACCATACAATATCTCATTCGGTTTGGAGTACGGAATTAGTGCCAACTACCTCCAGAATTAATTCTAGCCCGAATACGATAGTACTTGTATCAGGAACTCACTACTCTAGATGTGTATCAATTGGAACTATTTCCAATACACAATCGCCTTGGCTAAGGACTTCTCGAGTAGTAATTCCTACAAGTGGCATTGAGATATTCACCCCTACTATTATGAGTGGTGAATCATTTATTGACTCTCTCAACTACTTTTGTTTACCACACAATGTACACAATATCCATCCCATAGGCGGCTCTCGATCAAGCTTCAGAGATTGGAATTAAAGTATAAAGCTCAACAAACAAAGTACCTTGGAGATCTCAAGTCTAAGAATACTTGCATGTTTGCTATATTGAGATTATATCACTGGCACTAAATAGTTATCCATGTGATTATCTCAAAGCTAGGTCATCCAATGAACTTGTTCCATTAACAAGCATCCATGTGTTAACTTTGAGTATCTCAATACTCACGGATATGAGAACCACCGCTTAATCAAATCAGGAAGTCTAACACATGCTAGTCTTAATGCATTAATGATGTCATGTCTCATTAATACTACGACTAGAGACTATTTAAGTACTAACACTATACAGTGTAGTAGGAATTTTATATCATGATCTCTATCATGATTTCCTTAACACGGTGTTGTACTAGGGACTTTATCGAATAGTTATATTACTTAAAAGTAAACAAAAAAAAAACTGTGAGATAAATAATGCCTTTCATTAAAATAAAATGTGTCATATACAATGTACCAGTGGTTGCCTCTAGGGTACAATACTAATAGCTATTAGAGTTTTGGTTTGCATGGTTTTTGCTATTGGAGGTTTTTGATTTGTTTATGGAGCCTCTCCCTAATAATATCTCTTGTATTCTTATAGTTCACTATGAAATTAATTTTAACTAAAACTATATAGACCCATCTCATTTTAGAATTTCTAGACTTTCTGCTTTGACAATTTGGTTGATAATGAAAACCATCGGCCATTGGCTATAATCAAAAGAAAGTATGGCGTACCTTCACATTCACTTTCAAAACCAAAGACTGATAAGGGCTAAATTAGTCATATTTTTTCTAGTTATTTGAGTCTCTTTTGTGATACGTTTTCTTCAATAACTAGTCATATTCCTTTATATTTGAGATTTTATCCTTGGAAAGGTATTTTGTTCATTATTACAGATTTTTGGGGTAAAACGAAGCGAAAACATCGCAGAACAGAAGAGAGGCGGCACCGGACAGGGCATAGGAACCAGCGCTGGCCATGTACTATTGATACACACTTCGAGGCGATGAAAAATTGTCAAAAAAGAGTGAAACAGAGTGGAGTCGATGCCAGCCCCAGTAGCTAAGGCAGCACCGGCTGCATTCTGGAATAAATGTGCGGAATTCGAAAAAAAATCGGCGAACAAGTGGAGAACCAGAACACAACCGGTGGCAGCTCTGAGAGCCAAGGCGGCGCCGGCTATGCTCTGAGGAAAAGGCAGGATTGTGATTTTTCTACACGGTTTTTGGTAATCTATGGAGTTTTAGTATCTTCCAAGTTCAACTCGGTCAACAACATTACACAGGCACTTCCCAAGCCTATAAATAGATGAAAAACACAAGGGAAATGGGGAGGATTCATTAATCATCATAGAAAATCATTCAATCAAAGAAGGAATTCTTCAATTCAAGGAAGGTTGTGCAAGAAGGTCTTCAAAGGAAGAAGAAGGAGGCTTGTCTATAAGTGCTTTATTTTCCTTTTTTTTCTTTTTCTTGAACAATGATATGTTAATTGTTTTATTGTAATTTGATATTATTTTAGATATTTATGATTTTTAAAGTTATTTAGTCTTTTGATTAATCGATTGTTTTCTTGGTAATTAATTACTTGGGTTGATTACGAGATTAATTGCTTGTTTCTTTCCATTAACTTGTTTGGAAAAGGGGTTGATAGTGGTTTCAATTTATTGATTTCATATGTTGTCTCTTAACTTACTTGGAGAATGGGTTAATTGCTCAGAACTGATAATTAAAGGTTAATTGATGTCTGTCAGGAATGGATTCATTGGTTAATTTCATGTTTTAAGTTTGCCAGGAATGGAAATTTAATCAAATGATTGTGTTTAATGCATCTTTTGGGTAAGACTGGTTGAGACAGGAATATGATGTTAAGTTATCTAGAAAATAGGGATTCATGGATTGGAAAAGAAGTGAGTCTATTTTAATCATTTATAATGTCAAGAGAATAATTAGTTATGATAAAGATTGGGTACTTTAAGATTATGTATATCTAAACAAGGGCTTGAGTTACATAATTCTCCATCTTTGACATGTATATATTCTTATTTTTATTTTTATTTTATTTTCCTTTTTTTTAACATTATAGAGTCGGTTAAACAATGAAAGAAGGGTGATTAATGTATACTTGTTCCTTGAGGATCAACACTCATTTGAACCCTATGCTATGTTAATGATAAGTACACTTGCTCATATGTGTAATTTGAGGTTAACGTTTTAATTTAAACTTGATTGGGAATATGCTTATTTTTATATGATTTTTTATATCCAAATTCGGACACATCAATAAAACATAAAAAAATAGCAAGCAAACCAGAACATTCTATTATGTTTTTCCTTTGAATTTCATCATAAAAAAATTCTATATAAGGTTTCCTTCAACTTCTCTCATATATTATGAACTTACAGAACACATGAGATGATCATTGGTACCACACCATTGTGTAATGGGTTCATCAATTGACTAAGTTAACATTTCCTTTAATCTTTACAATATTTGTCCTTCATATTTATTTACAGCCGAAGCTCGGTTTAAGAGTTGTACATAGGATCATTCAAACAACGGTCTTGTCACCTTTTTCAATACATCCAACTTTTCATTCAAACAACTACATCATATCTTATCCTTATTTTCACATATACAGCTCATCATAACCAAAAACCAAAAGCTATTTCAATTGAATTAAACATTAAATTAACCAGTGAATCACAAATTTCCTTTTTCTTCTAAGCATCATCAACTTACCTAAACACTTGTGTAATTTCCACTTCCATCAAAGCATCCTTCAACATTCCTGATTCCCTTTGTCCTTCTTCTCGATGTCATCCTCCTTGATACTCCCTCTTTTTCTATTTTTCTTATGTTCTTTGTTCTACTGCTCTTCTCTTTATATATATATGTGTGTGTGTGTGTGTGTGTTTCCTTTTGGCTTCTTCTTGTTCGATGCTGTCTGCCCTTGAGAGTTGTTAGTGTTATGCCCTAGAGACAATCACATATATTTTGTAAATTGCACATTTATTTAATAATACAAGGCATTTTTTATCTTTCATTTTATTTTATTCATATTTTTTTTAATATAACTGTTAGATAAATTCTCAAGTGCAACACTATGTTAGGGAAACCATGATAAAGATCATGATGTGAGGTTCCTACTATACTGGATAGTATTGTAGTTAAATAATCTCTAGCCATAGTATTAATGAGATAGGACATCTTTAATTCATTAAGAGTAGCATGTGTTATACTTTCTGATGTGATCAGGCGGTGGTTCTCACATCCATGAGTATTGTGATACTCAAAGTTAACACAGTAGGTGCTTTTTATAAGACAATTTTATTGCATGACCTAACTATGAGATAATCACATGGACAACTATTTAGTGCCAGTGATAGAATCTCATCATAGCTAATTTGTGAGTATCCTTTGACTTGAGGTCTTCAAGGTACTTTGTTTGCTTAGTATTGCACTTTGATTCCAATCTCTAGAGTCCTGATAAGATTGGCCATAGGATGGATATTGGGTACAACGTGAAGTAAACGAAAGTAGTTGAGAGGATCAATAAATGATTCACCGCTCCTAATAGTAGGGGCTAATATCTCACGGTCACTTATAGGAATCGCTACTCGAGAAGTCCTTGTCAAAGATGACTATGTATTGAAAATAGTTCCAATTGATACACATGATAAGTAATGGATTTCAGGAACAAGTACTAAAATATTAGGGCCAAAATTAATTAATATTATGGAGGGAGTTGGCACTAATTCTATACTTTAAACTGAATGAGATATTATGTGGTGAAAGAATTAATTGCCCTGTTGTTTGCTATTGCAAGGTTTAAGTCAAGATACTTGACTTTTTGAACTTTTGGGTGGTTATGATGTACTAATAGGTGCCACTCATGACCTACTTAATATGGATTTATTAATTAGAGAATTAATAAATTAATCATAATTAAAATTAACAGGTTAATTCTAATTATAAAGAAATATTAATCCTAAAGATGTTTGGATTAATTTATATTTCCCTATCAATAGACTACGTAATATGATATTGGGAAAGCACCAAACTTGCGGATTGAACTCAAAATAAGAATCCTAACAAACTCACACACAACAACACCAAAATGCTAGGAAATTAACACTCTTGTGATAATGTGAATCTGTCCTACTTCGAAGACACCTTGACACCCTAATCTAGCTAGAGATTAGAACACCAAGGATAAGGATTTGAAGGCACCTAACTCAATCCAATCAAATACACTAGGCAACCTAGCATATAAGAATAGAGATGAAGTTGAGATTATTCCTTGCGATTTAGAGACAAGATCAAATATGAGACTAAATCATTTGATCTAGTCTTGATGTTTAATGGACATCACCCAAGAGGATCACCTTCTCCAAAGCTCTCAAAGAGTTGTTGAACTGTTACAATTTTATATGCCTCCAAGAAAATGGATCTCACCCAAGGTGCCATGAGTTGTGGCTTAGATTTCTCTTTATCTTCTTTTGAGTGGCCTTCATGCCTAGGGCGATTCCTATCACCAAGAAATCGTATAGGTCACATAAAATAGAGGATTGAGAACTTGAAATGTTATTTGATAACATAATAGGGTTAATTGAGAGAAGAATAATTTTCTGTGGCCAAATTATAAATAGCTATAATTTACGGGCTAAATCATAATTACGAGAATTTATGGGTTCTGATCATAATTATTCAATCCTAAATTTTTTAGGATTCTAAAAGGACGAACTGACATGATAATGAGATAATAGATGCTGCTTTTTTTTTTTTTTTAGTGTTGATTTTTAGAAACAGAAACACTCTCTCTGTTGTTTCTTCTTCTCCTCCTCCTCTAAAACCCTAGCCGCCTGTCACTTCTTGCTGGCACTAGAGTTGGGCGGTCCTGGTTTCGAATCCTCATATGGATATTGTTAGAGGCAACTCTATACTTGACTTGCAGTGGTTTTGACCGAACGACTACATGTTAAGTGATTGCTAGATCATGCCATTAGTGAAAGGAAATTTTGAACAGTGGTGACAACACCAAAGCATTAAAGGTATAATATTTTGATCCATTATACCGCATATGGGTTATCTTGGGAATCGGACTTCCATTTTTCTTCCACTATGTAATATGGATTGCATGACTATTTAACCTACAGTGGTATCAGAGTCCTTTTATATGCAGTTTATGGATCAGAGATTTCGCTTGAAATCATTTCTATGTTTGTCTCTATTTTCCTGTGAAAGTGGTTTCATGTTTGTTTGAGTCTTTGATGCATTTTCAAATTGTTTTGAATTCACTAGTTTTCTAGACAACTAATTTTCTAGAGGTTTGTAATCCTTGAAAATTTGTTTTCTAAAAGGTTTCACGTTAGCTTTCTGTAGAGAAAATATGTTTCTGTGGATCTGCTTAGCAAAGAAATTGTTCTTCACCTGGATTTGATTTTGGAGAATAGAATGTATGTTCTTTTTAGGAAGATGAACAATGAAGGTTTGGGAAATTTTGCATTGACATGGCTTTTGTGGTTAAATTCATAGAATTTCTTTTTTTTTATATTGATTAGAGAAATAAGTTAATAGAGATCGATTAAATTCGATGATTCTTATTGTCGAAATTGTTTCTAGAAATTTTTTATGAAAAAAAAAAGAATTTTTTTGCTTGAAATTGTTTTTGGAAATAGTTTGCAGAGAAAAAAAAAAAGAAAATTTTTGCTTAAGCATATGTAGGGCTTGAGGAAGCCTACACAGGTGATAAGAATCGTCCCAAGTGTGACACCCCACCCTAAATGCCCCTACAAATAGGGGAAATATATGGACCATATAGCATGACCATTTTTGCATGCAGACATATTTAGCATGGCATGAACAAATTTTCTTGAGTATGATTGTGGGAGAATTGTTGTGCATTGGTGATGTTTAATAAATCGTTATTTGAAATAACAATGTGAAGAATATTATAGCATTAGACTAATTATTAATCAATAAACAATCACATGTTTATATATAGACTTAAAATATATTAGTGTATTTGCTAAATATATATATATATATATATATATATATTAAACACTTATTATATGTTTATTTTGCTTATTTGATTGTGTATTAATTTTAGGGAGTATTTAAATATTAGACTAGCTAGAATTTCCTTTTATTTTATTTTATGTGGAGAGAAATTAAATATTCTTGCATTAAATATTTATTTAAGTTCGGAGAAATATTTGGAGGCAACTACTAGTCTTCTATAAACCTAGCACCTAAGATTGGGAAAAGGAGAAAAGCTCGATTCTTGTGTAATTGGAAAATTATTTTAAAAAGGGATTTAACATTTTTTTTTTCTTCAATCCTTTATTGCTTAGAAAAAATATATAGAAAATTCCTTCATATTTTTCGTCATGAGTGTCGCCACTTTGGCCTTCTCTAATCCCCTAGGATTTTGGTTAATTAATTAATTGGAGCTTTTAATTAGATAAAACCTTTAGAAAATAGGTTTTCCCTTTAATTCTATTTCCTAAATCTATTAAAGCTTACGCATATAAAACCTACCTAATCAAAATTTTCTGATCTACTCCCCTACCCTAGCCATCACCTCCATCTCTCCTTCTTCCCTCACACAAAATCATCCCGCTCTTTTGGCTAAAGTTTACTTATTCGTCTTACGGAGATATTGCTGCACAAAGCTGCAACTTGGGAGCATTGTTCTAAGGTCAATTCCTTGACGTTCTTGGTGGTAACGGAAGCTAGAAGTCACCTAACCCTCCATCTAAGGTTGCTTGAGTTAGGCGTAGCAAGAGATAATGACAAAATCAGTCATTTTCTTTAATTTTCTTGACTACCACCATTAAAGCGAGAAAATTGGGGTTTTAGACCTCAAAAAAAGTTATAATATGTGATCTTTGTTTGAAAACTGATTATTATCCTTTAATAATGCTTAAATATTAAAAATAATCTGACTTTCAAAGGAATTGATGGAAAGAAAACACTTTTATGCATTGTTGTTGAAATCTGGAAAATTAGTGATACTATGCTAGTTGTGGGATTAATTGCCAAATAAAAAAGCAAAGTAAATTGTTATTGTAAGGGCTTTTGAAATTGTTTACTATACATGTTAAGGGTGTGATTTATGCTAGATTTCATACAAGAAACCCTTTATATTTATCTTAGTAATTTTTTTTTTAAAGCATGAGAAAACATATTGTTCTATTTTTACCGGTCAGTAAAGTTACGTGGGTAATTTCATGTAGAAAATGGATGAATCTAGAAAATTTAAAAATAGAGATGTTGTAGCCCTATGTGTGTAGAAGTTCCCCGTGAAACCCCAACTAAAACTAACTCAGAGTAAGGGAGTTGGGATGCATATCATATTTTCTCTCATGCATAAATATATTTTTGTATGATTATATGTGCTTTAGATATGTGATTTGTAGTCTAGATGGATTATTTGAGCTTAGTGAGTAAGAAGGGCAAAATGGTAATTTTTCTTGAGGAGGAAATAGGGAGATAGCTTGAGGATTAAATAGGAAAAATATTTGGGAGAGAAAATAAGAACAATAGTTGTTGTGGTTTAGTGGTTAGAGCTTTGGAATTAATTCTTGAGGTCTTGAGTTCAAATTTCATCATTTGAGTTTTAGCATGATTAAATTTTATTTTTGTATAGGAAGGCTATTTCCGGCCCTTGAATGTCTTAGGGAGGAGTAGGAATGTTGTCCTAGGGGAGGCATGAAGGGAATGTCCTAATCCTATTCTTGTGCTCTACAAAAATTTCTAGGGGATTCATACCCTTCTTGATCTCTAGTTTTCCTTACTTCTTAATCAATTAGGTTGTTCCATTTATTTAAGCCATTTTATTTCCAGAAAATTTCCAGCAAGCTTCTTTGATCTTGGAGTGTCAAAAATGTCTGTGTGATGATGTCTTCTGGACTGAAAATGGGGAGGAGTTGTGGAAGGTTCCCAAGAGAATTAATCTCCATGGTTGAACCTTCAAACTCCAACCTATGTGCGTTCATCTTCTTCATGTAGTAAACTGAAAATTTTTCCAACTTGTTGATCAGTCCAATAGTCAAAATTTTCAGCCATCATCCCCTCTCAAATTCTACCAGAAAAATGACCATTTCATTTAGCTTGAGGACTGAAAATTCCAGCCAAAATAGGACTGCTCAAAAAAAATGTGCAAACAAGAAAATTTTCTGGACAGTTTTCGCAGCTTGGTGAGCCAAAAACCAAGCTATTTCTTCCAGTTTTCCAACTAGCAATTCAACCTTGTTTTTCCTCCATAAAGAAGGCTGAAAACCAGCCTTAAAGGACCCTCCAATGGCCCTTCAAACCTTCTACAAGTTAATTGAAAAATGGTAGCAAAATCTGCCCAGAAATTTCCAGCAAACTTGCAAAAAATCTGTTCAGAATTTCCAGCTTTGTTTTCTTCTTTACCCTTGTCCGAAACTTCCTCCATTTTTCTGTACAAACTCACCTTGAACAGCCATGAGCAGAGCTTCATCATCTTCTACAGTGTTCTGCTCGAAAAATAGTTCCATGGCTACTCCTAAAATCTCTCCATCAATCACTCCAATCAAACCATTAATCGCAGTTCAGAATTTCAACAAGATATTTCAGCAAACTACCATAGATTAACCCTCAAACAACAAGAAAATTCCTTCACCATTGTACACCATATTTCGGCCACCCTAAGACTCCATCAAACAACATTCATCTCAGCAGAATTCCAACAAGCCAGTCGGCCATTGTAGCTTCCCAAAAGACCTTCACCATCAAAGATCTACTTACAATATTTGCTACCACAAAATATTCCCTAAATTATTCTTTTTGAATTTCAAACAACCAGCCTTCCTTTTCCTCTCAAATCTGAAAATCCAATTACCAAAAACCATTCAAACAATTCGGCTACCCTTCTCCTACAGAATTTCGGCTAGCTTCAACCAATTTCTCTCAATTCTCTCCAAACCTTCAAGAACACCTACTACCATTCTCACACATAAGACCATCTAAAACCACTTCAATCTTCTTCAAAAACTCCAGATTATACCTACTCAACCTCATGAACCCATTCCTGCAATTTTTAACGTTAAACTCGGAAATCAAAGTCCCACTTTTGGATAAAAAACCAGAATTTTCTTGAAGGCTCAAGAACACCTTCAAGGTAAGCATGAACAATCATCTTCATCTTCTTCCACCTTCGACTTTGATGAGTATATACTAATGAACTCTCTCTCTCTCTCTCTCTCTCTTGGTCGAATGGTTACTTCAACCATGGCCATATTTTCTTCTTCTCTCTTGGACGGATCAAGTCTCCTAAGAGTAAGGCTTCTCTTGAAATGACTTCAAGGTAGTCATCATCAAAGTAAGCCTCTTCATCCTTCTCTTTAAATCTTAGATTCATGTCTATAGAATGTTTTGGAAAAGAATGGATGATGATTAAATTTTGAGCATGTGTTTTGTGTTGGAGTTGGGATTGAAGTATGAGAATGGATGTGTTTTGCGATGGAGTTGAGATTAAAGCACGAATGAATGTGTGTATATGATGGAGTTGGGATTGATGTATGAGTTGATTGTCTTGGTTGAATGTATGGCGTCTTAGGGTTTGTTGCATGTCTTCATGTCGTGAGTAGTATGAATGATCAAGCATGTTAGAGATTATGTCACCTTTGGTGAATAGGGTTTATGTTCATGCATTCTTGTTAAGGCCATGAATATGATTATGTTAGTAGAGTTTGGATCATATCTTGGTAAATTTGGATCTATGTTTTTATTCATATTTTGGATGTTTTATTGATTGGTATAGAGTGTATGTTTATGATTATGGTTAGCAATAGGAATTATGATCATGACCTTATTGTCCCTAAGCTAATTTTATTTCATCAACAAAATGATTAATACTATAATTTCTTCTAGTGATTTCGAAAACCCTAGAAAAATGTGGATTTGGACTCTTATATAAAATAATGATATTTTAATCAAATAAATGATAGCTTTTATTAAAGAAATAAAATATATAGATAGTATAGATAATAGTAATAGCAAATAAAGCCTTTTATGTAAATAATCATAATAGGTAAAATATTAATTTTGTAAGTCTTATATTCATAAATACTATTAAAATTTATTTATTATCTTTTAATCAAAACCTATTAAAATTTACTTACAACTAATTTTAGTTACCAATTATTTTCTAACAATTAATTATTAATAGATTATTATTTTAAATAATATCATCTAAGGCCTAGGACCCTTTACCAAATAAACCCTAATTTATTTATAGAAAGTTTTAAACCAACAACTTATTAGTATTTAATTCACAAACCCTAGTTATTTTAATATCAAGCTAGATTTATCTTACAAACCTTTTATTTATTATCTAGCCTTAAAGCGTGGGACATTAGGGTCATGATTGTAGTAAGTTGAGTTAGGTTTATTTGTGGAAGTGAATTTTTGTTTGAGTTTAATTATGGCTTATGTTTACCCTAGGCGGGGTTAGGTCAGCTGTTGGAGATCTTTATTTTGAGCAAGCATCAGGTAAGTTCCTGCATAAAACTTGTTTGTTGTAAAAGGTTTCTACGGCAAGCTAAACCTAAAGTATGTGAACATTGATTGGTAAAGGCAATTAAGGATAGTTTCCTTTCTTGTTTCAATCAAACCAAGTATTTGAAAATCAACAAGCAGTTTTACTCAAACACCAAACTATTTCTCAAATGAATGTTTGACAAGGACTTTGGAAACCCTTGATTGCCATTTTCAAGTAAAGCTATGTTTTACCAGTTTTCTCTCAAGTGGGACAATCATCGTTGAGTACTCAATAAGGGTAGGCTAGTAGTACTAGTTTTGAAGAGCAAGAGTGAGTCTTCTGGCAAGAGGCCACCTCCAGAAGATGAACTCAACTTAGAGAAATGTTAGTACTACTTAGTCATGCCTGTCCGAGCTAGTAGGTTTCAGTCATGTGGACTGTGTGTTGCCGGAATGGACAACCGGTTTTGTTTGGGTGTAGAGAAGGAGGAGAATCTTGCCGATCACCTACCTTTTTTTTGTCAGTCTGCACAAAGTGGCATTCTAACCGTTGTTTGCTTATGGGGCCCAACGTGTGGTAACCCATGGCCGCCCTTTTGAGTGGTTGATTTTATTATACCTGTATGGTTGGAAAAGCCAAAACACCACTCTTACTTTTGAACATTGTTTATTGCTTGCCAGTATTTTTCTTATGAAGCGCTTACACTTTGCATTCACGAACTGTTTTTCTGAACACTCAAAGCACACACGGACTTACTGAGATTTTTATCTCATCACCATTTTTACCATGATTTCGGGTCAATCCTGCTGTGGGGATGAGTAGCTAGTTGTTGCCTGTTTGGAGGATTTTCTATTATTTATTTTATGTAATGCTTTGGGACTTGAGAGTGAAAAATTTGTATTTATAGATTTATCTTGAAATTTTGGATTGTAATAAGTTTTAATTTTGAAGTATTGCTTTATTCTTGTTGTGTGTCCTAGTTATAAAGACCCCTTGTCCTTTGGACGGGGCAACATCCCCAGCCCTATTGGGCCTAAGTAGTGGGGTGTTACATTCCCTATAAAATATGGGGTCAATCTGAGGACATATGTAATATGTCTTTGGAAAAACTGAGATACCTTGCTAGAAATTCTATTTAACATAAGAAAATCTGAGGAAACTTTCTGTTATTAACTCATATATGTTTCTTATGTGTAACAATGGTGTAAGAAGGCATTAGCATGCAATAAAGGATTTAATATTGGAAACCCTTATAGTGCAACTATTTTATTAACTCTCATTAATATTGTTATTAGTATTAAAACTAATATTGCTAGTATCTTCATTGTTATTGTTGCTAATATTAATACTGTTAATAATATTATTACCATTAACATTGACATTATTATTATTCTCATTGTTGTTTTTAATAGTACTATCTGCATTTATCACCTAATAAATTACCTATCCATTAAATAATATATTACCTTACTTAATTATTTTCCTATAGCTATAAACAAACAATATTTTAATTAACTAAGTAAATAATTAAATGAATATCTGTTTATTTAAATTCTTTAGTCACTTAATATTTTTTTATTAGATAACTTAAATACTCTCTTGAGCAACTTCTATTTTAATAACTAGTCAATCCTTTATGCAATATTTCTATGAATAATTCATGGAAAGACACTTAGGATTGAAGTAGAAAGCTAGGCAAAAAGTTAATTGGATTTCTTGTTATATGCAATTGAATTCTTGAAATACTACGACTAGATTGTGACTGGATTCCTTTGTGACTTTTAGACGTGAAATGTTATCAAGAGCAATGATTCACTCATTTCGAACAAGAAATTAATTTGCTCTTCTGATGTAAGTTCTTGAATAAAACTGTTGTAAAACATAGCAATTACAAGTTGTCAAATGTTTTGAGGTATCAATGGAAACATGGTTTAATGTGATAAAAAGCTCAGCATTGCTAGCCTTTCGCACTCTTCTCCAAATCATGCACTGTTTCTTAAAACAAAAAGGGCTTCGAAACACTTCACTTGATTTTTGTGCTAAATGGTTTTATAAAGGTTGACCAAGCCATGCTTGATACTTTTTTGTTGGTTACTACTTGATGCTAATGTGTTTCCTTGTGCCAAGATCGTTGAATACTGAATAAGGATAGGCAACTATCACTAGTCTAAGATGAGCGAGCTAGTTTTCTGATAGGTGGCCACCTTTGGGAGATAAATCGTTCCTGATTAGGCAATAGTGTTAAGGAATCAGGCTAGTTCGAGATAGCAAATTGATTCTAAGTGGAACGGTATTTATATTCCGGTGTGGACAATCAAAGTTAGCAATGGAATGGGAGATGGAGGAGCATCCCTACCCCGTGGACCAATCACCCACCGTACTGTAGTGCAGTAGTATTACAGTATAGTTAATAGGGGTTATGACGCAGGGTTTCATGACTCGGACTATGATGCAAGGTTTCATAGTCCACGTTTTTGTTGAGTGTTTGATTTACTTGAAATAAAGTTAATTATTGATATTGCAAATTGAAAACGCTACTCATGTGTTTAAAACAATTGTTTAAGAATGCAATTGCGCTTTTGGTATTTCAACATGCA
The DNA here is from genome assembly GCA_026120185.1 of Voacanga thouarsii. Classification (NCBI taxonomy): domain Eukaryota; kingdom Viridiplantae; phylum Streptophyta; class Magnoliopsida; order Gentianales; family Apocynaceae; genus Voacanga; species Voacanga thouarsii. Next base: position 388,535 of record JANUWF010002285.1, read on the forward strand.
TCTCATGAAATGGTTTCAAATGAGCACTTCTACCCATACAGGACTTACTGGGAAATTTATTTCTCACTCTTTTTATGCATGTTTTCAGGTTGTAAGCGCTATTCACACGACTGGGGCTAAAGTCCAAGATTATGGAACTCTACAATTACATATTTTATTCAAAGTCAGTTACTCTGTTATTTTTTATTTTGGGATGCCATGTGTGTTTTATTTGGATTGAAAAACGTTTAGGCTTTTATTTGAGGTATTTTTTTAGATAAGTCTTTTATTACCTCGTTATGAAGACGCCATGTCTTTTGGATGGAGCGACATCCTCGCCCTTTTTAGGTGCGTAGGTATCGAGGTGTTACACCAGGTATTAAGGCCATTCTAAAGAAGAGGAAAGGATGACAAAGACACAATACATGGCTCCATGGGTAGAGCTCATTTTCAAGAGACTTCAATGTGTATTTCAAGATTCCAAGCCAAGGATGAAGAAGGTTGTCAAGCAATAGAGGACTAAAAAAGGGCTAAGAATATCAAAGCTTGAATAATAATTGGTATGGAGGGCTAAAGGAGCACAAGAGGAGATAGAAAAGATAAGAAAAATAGGTTGTGTGAAGGCAAGAACACAACTAGTACCAGCTCCACCCAAGCAACTGGCACTGGCTCAACACTAGAACAAAATTGATTCGTTTCTAGCAAACAGCCGGCATCGGCCTCACTAGTACAATCGGCGCCGGCTCCCTTTGGGCATAGCCCTGTTTTGCTATTTTTTTTCTTGTTTTGTTTTATTTTTGTTTCTAATTTAATTCCCACAATTTTTATCTTTTAATAGGTATATTTTAGATTTACTTAGGAGATGAATGGCCGACATTACATTTTCCATTTGCTAGGTTTTGTTTGTTATCTTTATATATGCCTCCTTGCTCTTGTAATAAATAGATTTTTGAGAATTAAAATATTTTTGGTAGAGAACCCAAATTCGCTATACAGGAGAGTGTGTAAAGGGTGATTCCCATTTTAAAACCAAATCAAAGGGCTTAGTCCCACATTTGATTTAATGTCTCTAAACTTCAAAGGGATAATCTAAGTCTCTTTCTCTATTCTTAGGTGCTAGTATTTCTCTAGTGTTCTTGATAGGTTGAGTTTTTGGATGCTGTCAAATTCCATCTTTTAGTTCTAATCACTTGGTAGATTAGGATATTTAGATATTTTGAAGTAGGTTAGATTCACCTAATCTCAGTGGATTAAGTGCATTTGCATTTAGTTCATTTATGTGTGTGAATTTGGTAGGGAGTAGGGTGACCAAGTCTAGGGTCCTTGTTCTTCAGAAATCAAGAGGCGTAAGCGTATTGTATCAAAGTGGTATCAGAGCAAGGTTGTGTTGATTTTAATCAATACAACTTTCTTTGGGAAAGTTACAATTTTCTTCAAGAACTTGTTAAAATTTTTCGTATTTTCATCACTTATTTTGGGACTATTTTTGAATACTTAGAACTCAATATTATGTGATGAACTTGATGTGAAATTGAACTTACATGTTCGGTTTTTGATTGGGTAGCTATTTGAGGAATAAAATTGTTTAAAATTTGAAGTTATTTAAGTTGATTGGCTACACATAATTTTGTACATAAGAAATCCCGTAACTAAATTTCTTGCAATTTTTGTGGGTTAAAAACATGAACTTATGCTATAGGATTATTGTGAATTTGATCCTATATGATATATTGGTGTTTGGGAAGTCATTTGATGTTAAAATTTGTTAATTTGGGGCTAAAACCAAGTTGAAATTTACCATTCAAAGTTGAGTTACGAGGTGCATACAAGGTGTTTGATATATTGCATTAATGACTTATGATTGCCTATACATGACTAACTCAAGCTTCTATTCATGAACTACATTATCTCCTAGCATAGTAGATCGTTCTTAGTGAGGTAGATCTTCCTTGTAGCCACTAGAAAGTTTGTTTCTCTTTGAACTTGTCTTAAGCTTGGAAAGCATTTATTCCATTTAAACTTCCACCACTAGTTTCTTGAATTGGCTATCTTTGAGAAATCCTATCTTCGAGAGATTGTTGATTATCATATTGTGATCCTTGATTTTTGCGGTAGCAGCATTTTGCATAGACCTTCTTGATTTCATTTGATGCCTACCAAGTGTTCAATAAATTGCTTCTAAGAGTCATTTCTTTTTATTCCTCAGAGTTTAGTTGACTTTATCAAGTTGAGCAAAATCCTTTGAATAGGGAAGAGTTGGGAAGCACTTGAGTGGATTGAAAAAAAAGGCAAGAGGGTGAGTTTATTCTTGTAAAAGCTAAAGAAGAGTGTACACACGTAGGTTGAGTAACATTATTTGAGTGCTAAATACGTGAGGGAGTGAAGTGAGGAGCTTTTCTTGTGTGTTTTTCTACTCAAATTTTCTCTTTAAAAAAAATAGCTTATGGGAGTTCATATGATTCATCTTCTATGAGTGCTCAAGGAGAAGTAAGTGATTTCTATGAAATATCTTGCTCAAATAGAGGAGAATGTGATAGCTATGATGAGGAAGAATGGGACTATGAAGAATGGGAAGATAATTGTGAATTGATGTATGATTGTGATAAAGAGAAAAGTGGAGGTACGAATGGTCGATATGAATAGGGAAGAATTGGGCATATAAATTGTGAGAGTGATGAAATTGTTATGGGAGGACCTCCAAAGAAAGCACAAGGTAGATTACAAAATTATTTTAAGAATGGAGTACAAAAGAAGGAGTATGATTGCTCTAATTGTTGGGAAAATTGCCACTATTTTTACAGTTGTCCGAATGAGCCATAGTAGAGGAAGGATAAGTTTCAAAGAAATAGAACTTTCACATATAGGCGCACCAAAGCTAGTTATCCTAACAAATTAGCGCACAGGAGATTTTATGGGCTACAAGGTGGTAAAGGATGACATGTGAATGTTGAGAAGTAAGTCCTAAATGTTTGGAAACAACCATAAATGAGAGTAGAACTAAAACAAACCACTTATGCCAACCATCCACTTAATCAATCAAGAGATGTGGGAAAAGAGAAACTTGGAGGGATTTGAATAGGTTGTAAAAGAGGAATAGTGATTGAGCCAATTTGTCCATTAATTGGAGTAGCAAGAAGAGATGGGGATGCTTGTGAGGGCAAAGAAAGAGATGAGATACAAAGGGAAAGTATCTTCTTTTATAGGTGCCTTATCAATGAAAAACCATGTAGTGTGCTTATTGATGGGCAAAGTTGTAAAAATTTGATTAGTACTGAGGGAAAACGAAAAACAGGGGAGCATGCTCTGTACGTAAAAAAAAAATTGGAGAAAAATAAAACGCGAGCCATAAAGGCCATGCGGAAGCGTCAAGATCATACCTTTGCGTTCCTTAACCCTCCTAAGTTGCTTAGGAATAGATTGAACGGCTGGAATCGCCTCACTTTGCACACTTGAAAGAGCTTCCGGTTCAACACCCGCTAGCCTTCGACTTCGCCTTGTTTGCATTAACGCTTAGCTTTCTAGCTCTCGGGATATTCCTCAGCCTAACCTGTAGTTGGTGAACACAATGGAGAAGAAGAATGGACTCAAAACTCCTTGGTTCAGTTGCTATTAGTTAACAAAGAAGACAAGAAGAGAACATAGAGGAAGGTGACGTGAGAGAGCAAGAGAGAGACGTGAGTTCTCTTGTGTGTTTGGGAAATCAGAGTTTATTTTCTACCAGAGACTAGTTGTATTGGTTAGCCAAAACAGGTCTCTCATTATTTGATAAACATATCCCCGGGATTTCAAAACACCCGGATGTTATCCTGAGAATCAGTTTGGCCTAACCCTAAACTCCTCTTAACCGTATCTGGAAAAACCCTAAGGTCTAAGCTATTGGGCCAGAAAAATATTTATTATTTTTCTTGGACCCAAAAGGCCCAAAATAATAAATATTAATTATTTATTTCCTAGGCTTATATAAAAAACCCAATAAATAATTAATGAGCCCAAATGAACCATAATAATTAATCTTTAATTATTTATTTCTTAGGCCTATATAAATAACCCAATAAATAATTAAACATTATTTATTTCCCCTAGTTTAAGCCCAGGTTAATTTCTTAATTATTCATACTGGACATAGGCCCTGAATAATTAATTAACCAATTAAACTAGATAATTAATTTCTCTCAACTCCTATTTTATTTATTTATTTATTTTATTCCAGTCCAATAATGAATTAGACTTCCTGAATAAAATAAAATAAAATAAAATCCTCTTCAACTGAGACCAATTCCTCAACCCCAAAAGTAGTTAGGACTTACGGGCTATCCCGAGGACCAAAAAGACACATCGCCTTGGCTGCTAAAATGACCAAAATACCCCTGCTATATAAATAGCTGCATTTTGTATTTTAAATATTTCGTAATATCACCATAAGGAAATATTGACCCCAAGGACAATGCTGCATTCGCAAAGTCTCCGACCTACAGGTAAAATGACTAAAATACCACTCTACACATCGCTGTACATTTAGAGAGGAAGAAGTGTACTAACACCCCCCTAAATGAAATCTACCATCCTTAGGTTTCTAGTCCAATGGTCCACGACTTCCTGGAGTGTTTTCGCTTTCTAAGGGAGCTAACCTAAAGCAAACATCTAAGTCATGTTTCCCAGGGCCCTGGATAATTTAGACCATTCGGATAACCACAAGGGGCGATATAGTGCAGAAACTATCTGGTATAAGTCTGTCTTAACTAACTAGTCACACATACCCAACATGCAAGTATATTAGCCCTACGATAGAACCTCAACTACAGCAAATCAAAGTATATGCTTCCAGCTTCGCTAGACCACCAACTCGTACTCAAGTCGTAGAGTACTAGTCCACGCTGTAGCGGTAGTAGTCTAGGTTTCTACCATATAGTACTTTGAGAAACCACTACTACAGGTTCTATTCTACGTATTCGAAATACGCTTATGTCATGAAGTGAGTGGACTACCCACTGGCTAAAGGTAAGCCATTCCCCATTTGGAATTCCTAACATAATAACCTAAACATGATGAGGTTCCCAGTCTCATCAATAGGTTAAGAACAAATGTTTATGTGTTAAAAAACCCGTGATCCATACCTTACTGTGAAAGACCACCATTCACATGGATCACTTATTTAAACACAATGGGTCTGTTCCAAACGAAAATCGTGCACAAACAAAAAGTAAATTCACAAACAATTTCTGAAAATAAATTATTTTATTAAAATATTCGATTTTACATCAAAAACCTAGTCTAAGAGGGCATACAATCCAACAATCTCCCACTCGCACTCTAAGACTAGGTAAGTCCATAGGTGCCCACCCCTATGGCGTCTAAGTGTCTCTTGAAGACTCTCTCAGCCAAAGGCTTGGTGAATGGGTCTGCTAGACTATTTTCATAGGTAATATGCTCCACCCCGACTTCCCGTCTCTGGATGAAATCCCGGATCAGGTGGTACTTCCTCTCGATGTGTTTCCCCTTCTTGTGGTTCCGAGGTTCCTTAGATTGCGATACCACTCCAGTGTTGCGTAATACATCACAACCAGCCTGTCCATATGTGGTACGACTCCAAGTTCTGATAGGAACTTCTGGAGCCAAACTGCTTCCTTAGACGCTTTCGAAGCTGCCACATACTTAGCTTCCATGGTTGAGTCAACAATACAAGATTGCTTGATACTCCTCCATAAAATTGCTCCTCCAGACAAGGTGAAGATATATCCACTAGTGGATTTTCTCTCATCCTTATCCGCCTGGAAGTCTGAGTCTGTGTATCCTATAGGAACCAAATCATCAGCCTTGTAAACCAGCATATAATCTTTCGTTCCCTTGAGGTACTTGAGAATATGCTTTACAGCTTACCAATGAACCTCCCCTGGGTTTGACTAATATTTGCTAACTAAGCCCACGACAAAGCAGATATCTGGCCTAGTACATAGCATGGCGTACATGAGACTTCCCACAGCCGAAGCGTACGGAATCCTACTCATTCTGTCCTTTTCTTCTTGAGACTTAGGACAGTCCTTTGAAGAAAATGACAACCCATGTCTGCAAGGGATTAGAGCTCCCTTGCATAAGTCCATGCTGTACTTGGCCAGCATCTTGTCAATGTATGTCGCTTGGGATAATCCTAACATTCTCTGCTTCCTATTTCTAAGAAGCCTAATCCCGAGAATGTAGCTGGCTTCTCCCAAGTCCTTCATACTGAATTGACTAGACAGCCAAACCTTTGTAGACGACAATGTCCCTACATAATTTCCAATGAGTAGAATGTCATCCACATAGAGGACAAGAAAAATCACATTAATGCCTTCAAGTTTCCTGTACACGCATGGTTCATCTTCGTTTTGAATAAAACCATAAGACTTTACGGTCTCATCAAAACGAATGTTTCATGCTCTCGATGCCTGCTTAAGTCCATAAATGGACTTCTTAAGCTTGCAAACCATGTGTTCCTAGCCTTCAGCAATGAAGCCTTCCGGTTGGGACATATAGATGTCTTCGCTAAGGTGGCCATTCAAGAATGCCGTCTTGACATCCATTTGCCATATCTCGTAGTCATAGTGACAGGCAATGGCAAGGAGGATGCGGATGGATTTAAGCATAGCTACCGGGGAAAAGGTTTCCTCATAGTCGATACCCTCTTTACGAGTATACCCTTTCGCCACAAGCCTAGCTTTGAAGGTTTCCACCTTCCCATCCGCTCCTCTCTTTCTCTTGTATACCCACTTGCACCCAATGGGTTTTATCCCTTCGAGTGAAGCTACAAGATCCCAAACCTGATTGAGGTACATAGACTCAATCTCGGCTTTCATTGCTTCATGCCACGGATTTGCATCGGCATCGGCAATAGCCTCCTCGTATCTAGCGGGGTCTTGTTCCCGATGGTCGGAGACCAGCTCAAAAGCTTCTCCGGTCCATCTATCCGGAACCCTAGACACTCTCCCACTACGACGAGGCTCTATTTGCACGAGCTCTTGAGGCTGTGCCTCTTCTTGTTCCAGAATCGGGTCAGAAGAAGTTGATTCCGTAGATAACTTCTCCCGAAGTTCCAACCTCGTTGAACCTTTAGTGGAAGTACTTTGATCATCTTCCAAGTATCTAGCATTGGTGCTGACTAGTACCTTACTGCTCCTTAGGATGATAAAAGTAGCCTCCTTTTGTCCCTTTTGGATACCCAACAAAATAGCATAATTCGATCTTGGTTCCAACTTGTCTCCCTTGATCGGTACATAAGTTGGACATCCCCAAATCCTGAGATGATTCGGACTTGGCTTACGCCCGGTCCACATCTCATAGGGAGTCCTAGGTGCTGACTTGGAAGGCACCAAGTTCAGAATATATGCCGCTTGTTTCCAGGGCATATCCCCAAAAGGACATCTGGAAGAGTAGCATGAGACATCATGCTTCGGACCATTTCCATCAACGTCCTGTGCCTTCTCTCAGCTACTCCGTTCTGCTGGGGGTTCCGGCGCGAGAGAGTTGGGATACTATCCCATGATGTACCATGTAGTCCTTGAATTCACCTAGGAGGTACTCTCCACCACGATCCGATCGTAAGGTTTTGATTAATTTACTGTCCAGACGCTCCACTTCGACCTTAAACTCTTTGAACTTGTCAAAAGAGTCGGACTTGCGTCTCATCGGGTAAATGTAACCATACCTCGTACAATCATCCAGTGAACGTGATGAAGTACTCAAAACCTCCCCTAGGCTGGTGTAGACAATGGACCGCACACATCGGTGTGAACAAGACTCAACACCTCCTTGGCTCTATCCGCCTTTGGTGTAAATGACCTCTTGGTCATTTTTCCCATTAGGCAGGATTCACACTGAGGCCAACTTTCCAATCTCAATGAGCCCAAAGGCCCATCATGGATTAGCCTCTGAATCCTGGTTGAGTTAATATGACCCAACCTTAGATGCCAAAGGTATGAATCATTGATATTGGTCTTTCTCTTCTTAGTTAAAGGTTCAGACTGAGCGTTATTTGATTGTTTGTTAATAGGGTTTAAAAAGAACAAATTTCCATACATGTGCCCAGTACATAAAATTTCTCCATCTCTATTGATAGAAATACCAGAATGGAAAGATACAGAATATCCTTGATTAATAAGTTTTGCAAGCTGAAATCAAATTACGACGAAAACCGAGTACATATAAAATGTCTTTTAAAACCACTATCTTATTACAATAAAAAATGAGATCCAGCTCTCCCACTGCAAGGGCCCAGACTTGTGCTCCATTTCCCACTCGAAGCCCATGTTCGCCCTTCTTGAGTCTTCTTATCTTCCTAAACCCCTGCAAGGAGTTACAGATATGATCGGTGGCTCTGAATCAACAATCCAAGTGGAAGTTGATCCTACCATTGATATGGACTCTAGATAGTAAACATTACCTGTGGGGTTTTTCTTGGCTTTGAAGATCTGGACACTCTTTTTCCAGTGTCCCTTCTTTCCACACTTGAAGCACTTGCCCTTTGGTTTGTCCTTGGGCTGGTTCTTGGGCTGAGCTCTTGCATTCCCCTTCTTCCTCTTGAACTTTACGGGCTTAGGCCCGGTTCTTGAAGAAGAGGCCTTAGCAATCATGGCCTTAGGCTGCGGCTTCATGACCTTCTCCGCCATCTGGAGCTCCTTCATCGGTTCGATTAAACTCATGTTCAACTTGTTCATGTTATAGTTTAACTTAGGCGAGTGAAAGAGCCCGGTAGAGATCGAGAACCATGTCCACTTGGCTCTCGGGGTCAATGACGAGCCCCTAAGATTTCTGCCTCCTCGAAAGCGGCAATCATCTTGAGCATATGCTCTCGGATGATGCTCCCTCGGCCATCTTAGTGTTCACAATAGTTCGAAGAGCCTCTGCCTTGCGGGCCGGCTCTTGTCTGCGAACATAGTTGCCAATGATTGACTTATGTCATATGCGAAGCCATGTGCTCGTGTTTTGGTTGGAGCACATTAGACATGGAAGCTAACATATAGCAACGTGCCATTTCGTCGGCTTTCTTCCATGCCTTTTCGGCCTCTCGCTCTTCGGCGGTGGAACCTTCCCAGATAATGGGGCGGGTTTCGTAAAGGACATACTTATACTCCTCGATTTGTGAGTATTATGTCCGAGTTCCTTTTCCGATCCACATAGTTTGGACCCGTTAACTTATTCTCCACTGAGAATAACGGCCAATGGACTAAAAGAACCTCCCACCATTTACGAAAATCGAAAATAAAAGAAAGAATTTAGTTTGTGAAAACAAAATGAAATTTGTGCACTGAAAATAATTTGGCTCTTAGGAAAAGCTGACATAGCTTCTTGGGAAGATTAACGGTTTCCTAAGCTAAGTGTATTAACCACCACAAATTAATTTCCCTTCTAGGTAATGGTCTAGAGAATAACTCCATCGTGGGATGGCCGTTTCCTCTCATTTCCTATGGACATACCTCGCACTATAACCTCTAACGTGGGCTGGCCGATCATAGTACGTGCCCCGGGTTATTAATTACATCCTTCCATTAGATCTAGATCCTTGTGGTATCCCCATCCTATACGGGTTCACTCCCAGGGTGACGCGAGGGGATCCACGATCTCTAATGAGGACTGTGATGGAAACCGTGGGGCCGTTGGAACCCCTCTCCCACTTAGTCTTTTCAAATAAAGGTTTTCTGGAAAATATCCTTTTGAAATTTCCATTAAGTTTTTCCTTAACTCAAAAATAAAATATCTAAGTCCAATAAAATCTCTATGTCAAGGCTTATATCCTTTGAGAGATTTCCTCCGTGGACTAATTTTATTTAAGTTAAAACTTAATGATTTCAAAAATTTTTCAATTAAAACTTTCTAGAGACTTTGGTCTCAAGCTTATTTGACAAAATCATTTTTCTAGTTCAAAACAAAACAAAATGGCTCTCCATTTTAATTTACAAAAATATCTAAATCCAATATATTTTCTATGTCAATGATTAAATCCTTTGAGAAAATATTCGAGGATTAATTTTTGTACCAATTAAAATAACCATTTAGTTTTTAAAGAAAAATAATTTTCCTTGCCAAAACAAAAGTTCCCAAAGACTTTGGTCTTTGAGAAAAAGCACACATAGGTACCTAAAAAAATAGCATGCTAGAAAACAATAAACGTTTTCATGCTTTTCTATTTTTTAAACCTAAGTGCCCAAATAATAGAATTAAACTAATTAATTAATTAATTAATTATCTTGTTTAATCCTAAAATCGCTTACTAATATTTTTCATGCAAATATATTCCAAGAATATAAATATTACAAAAATATTAACTTCGCCTGGTATGGGACCCAAAACGAAAAAGAAAAAAAATATAAAAATTTTGACTGGAGGTCTACTGCACCAGCAGCACCGGATCCTCGCCCGCGTGCCATGCGGTCCACCATGGCCGCTGTGCACCAGCCGTACCTAATCTCCTGCAGCTTCAACCTGTGGAACCCCCCCGCGCCCGCGACCCTTGCCCGCGTGCCCTCCGCTGCCGACCCACGAACTCGCCCGATTACCAGCACGCCAATTGAATTTCAACTACAACATCAGATTGATTCGGCTTCAATTCACACGCAATTGGCTGGGCTTCGCGGCTCCAGCAGCATGGCTCCACTCACAGAACAGAAGCGGCTCGGCTTGGCGGCTCGCCTCGAACGCGGCGGCTTATGAATAGTTGTCTTTTTCGTTTTTTCTTCTTTCTCGCTCCAGAATTGCAGAAATTCTTCTGCTTCATTTTATTCAGCCTTCTTTGGCTTCTTTGGACATTTTTACTTACAAAAAACATCCAAACCGAAAACACAACCGCCTATACCCATTTAAATTGGGTTTACACGATTAAACATGAAAGCCAAAAAAATTTACAGAGAGCTCCTATGCTTCACGGTGAAGCTTACAAAACCATCTATCCCATACCAAAACAACGAAGGATCACAGGTATAATCATCTTCTCCATTTTATTAACTACCATGCTCCCTATATTGATCAAAACCAGTGTCTCTGATACCACATTGAGGGAAAATGAAAAACAGGGGAGCATGCTTTGTACGTAAAAAAAAATTGGAGAAAAATAAAACGCGAGCCATAAAGGCCATGCGGAAGCGTGAAGATCATACCTTTGCGTTCATTAACCCTCCTAGGTTGCGTAGGAACAGATTGAACAGCTGGAATCGCCTCGCTTTGCACACTTGAAGGAGCTTCCGGTTGAATACCCGCTAGCCTTCGACTTCGCCTTGTTTGCATTAACGCTTAGCTCTCCAGCTCTCAGGATATTCCTCAGCCTAACCTCTAGTTGGTGAACACAATGGAGAAGAAGAATGGACTCAAAACTCCTTGGTTCAGTTGCTATTAGTTAGCAAAGAAGACAAGAAGAGAACATAGAGGAAGGTGACGTGAGAGAGCAAGAGAGAGACGTGAGTTCTCTTGTGTGTTTGGGAAATCAGAGTTTATTTTCTACCAGAGACTAGTTGTATTGGTTAGCCAAAACAGGTCTCTCATTATCTGATAAACATATCCCCGGGATTTCAAAACACCCGGATGTTATCCTGAGAATCAGTTTGGCCTAACCCTAAACTCCTCTTAACCGTATCTGGAAAAACCCTAAGGTCTAAGCTATTGGGCCAGAAAAATATTTATTATTTTTCTTGGACCCAAAAGGCCCAAAATAATAAATATTAATTATTTATTTCCTGGGCTTATATAAACAACCCAATAAATAATTAATGAGCCCAAATGAACCATAATAATTAATCTTTAATTATTTATTTCTTGGGCCTATATAAATAACCCAATAAATAATTAAACATTATTTATTTTCCCTAGTTTAAGCCCAGGTTAATTTCTTAATTATTCATACTGGACATAGGCCCTGAATAATTAATTAACCAATTAAACTAGATAATTAATTTCTCTCAACTCCTATTTTATTTATTTATTTATTTTATTCCAGTCCAATAATGAATTAGACTTCCTGAATAAAATAAAATAAAATAAATTCCTCAACCCAAAAGTAGTTAGGACTTACGGGCTATCCCGAGGACCAAAAAGACACATCGCCTTGGCTGCTAAAATGACCAAAATACCCCTGCTATATAAATAGCTGCATTTTGTATTTTAAATATTTCGTAATAGCACCATAAGGAAATATTGACCCCAAGAACAATGTTGCATTCGCAAAGTCTCCGACCTACAGGTGAAATGACTAAAATACCACTCTACACATCGCTGTACATTTAGAGAGGAAGAAGTGTACTAACACCCCCCTAAATGACATCTACCATCCTTAGGCTTCTAGTCCAATGGTCCACGACTTCCTGGAGTGTTTTCGCTTTCTAAGGGAGCTACCCTAAAGTAAACATCCAAGTCATGTTTCCCAGGGCCCTGGATAATTTAGACCATTCGGACAACCACAAGGGGCGATATAGTGCAGAAACTATCCGGTATAAGTCTGTCTTAACTAACTAGTCACACATACCCAACATGCAAGTATATTGGCCCTATGATAGAACCTCAACTACAGCAAATCAAAGTATATGCTTCCAGCTTCGCTAGACCACCAACTCATACTCAAGTCGTAGAGTACTAGTCCACGCTGTAGCGGTAGTAGTCTAGGTTTCTACCATATAGTACTTTGAGAAACCACTACTATAGGTCCTGTTCTACGTATTCGAAATACGCTTATGTCATGAAGTGAGTGGACTACCCACTGGCTAAAGGTAAGCCATTCCCCATTTGGAATTCATAACATAATAACCTAAACATGATGAGGTTCCCAGTCTCATCAATAGGTTAAGAACAAATGTTTATGTATTAAATAACCCGTGATCCATACCTTACTGTGAAAGACCACCATTCACATGGATCACTTATTTAAACACAATGGGTCTGGTCCAAACGAAAATCATGCACAAACAAAAAGTAAATTCACAAACAATTTCTGAAAATAAATTCTTTCATTAAAATATTTGCTTTTACATCAGAAACCTAGTCTAAGAGGGCGTACAATCCAATAAGTACTACATTGGTTATGGAATTAGAGCTAGAAATCTCAAAACACCCTAGTCCCTACAAGCTCCATTGGTTGAATAATTGTGGAGAGGTGAAGATGAACAAGCAAGCCAAGTTTGACTTTGACATGGGGGAACTATAATGAAGTGTTATATGATGTTTATCCCGGCATATTGGGCATATTTTGTTTGGGAGACCGTAGATGTTTGATAGGGATGTAGTCCACAAGGGGAGGGAAAACACTTACACTTTGAAGAAAGATCGAAAAAAATTCACTTTAGTTCCCCTGTCCCCTAGTGAGGTTTTGGAAGATCAAAATATTTTTAGGGAGAATGAAAAGAAAAGAAGAGACAAAAAGGAGGGCAAAAGGGTTGAAAGAAAAGAAGAAGAGGTGAAAACAAAAGAAGAGGTTGGGGACAAAGTAGAGAAAGGGAAAGGAGAAAAAGAAGAAAATAGAATAACCTCTTTAAATTTGAGAGAAAAAAAAAATGAGTAACAAATAAGAAGGTGAGAAAAGAAAAGGGAGTGGAGGTAAAATGAGAGGGAAAATGTGGGTGGTGAAAGGAAAAAATAAAGAGCATGGCAAGGTTCAAAAGACCACATTTTTGCCTTGACCCAAAATCCTTGTTTGAATTTTTATGTAGGTTACAATTCGAGGACGAAGTATCACAATGAAAGGGGAAATGATAAGAATCGTCCTAGGCATGAAGGCCATTCTAAAGAAGGGGGAAGAAGAACAAAGACACAATACATGGCTCCATGGGTGAAGCTCATTTTCAAGAGATTTCAAGGTGCATTTCAATTTTCCAAGCCAAGGATAAAGTAGGTTGTCATGCAATGGAGGAATAAAGAAGGGCCAAGAAGATCAAAGCTTGGACAACAATTGGAATGGAGGACAAAAGGAGCACAAGAGGAGGCTAAAAAGACAAGAAAAGAAGGTCGTGTGAAGGCTAGAACACAACTGTGTCTGGCTCCACCCAAGCAACCGGTGCCAGCCGATGCGTAAATATTGGATATATGAAATCATCTATTTTAAATCCATCCCTTGATTAAGTTTTAATTAAAATATTAATCTCAAAATACACATATGAGCAAGTATACTCATTGCAAGCATAGTATAGGGAATTAACGAGTATCGATCCTCAAAGGAACAAGTGCACCCTAATCACTTTTTTTTTCATTATTTAACCGATCCAAATAAAGTAAGAAAAGAATAAAAAGAAAAACTAAAGAAACATATACAACTTAAGGATGTAGATTTATGCAATTTAAATAAGTCTCCTAGAAAACATAACAATAAACCAATTAGCAATTCTTTCAACTAATTATCAACTTGACATCATGAAGGAATATAAAGTAAAACTCAATTGTCTTACAAGTTATGATTCTAAAGTAAATTCCACTTCTTTCGTTAATCCATGGAATCCTATATTTTGATTCATATTAACAGATTTTTGAATGAAGCTAACATAACCAAAACATGCATTAGGCTCAATTCCTTATAAACATGAAATTAGCTAATAATCCTATGTTAAGGTGAAATTAACATAACCTTTGATCACTTAGTTCTAAAATTCTAACTCCATCGCTCAAATCCATCAAGACTTAACTAGTACGAAATCAATGCAATGAAACTCCTAACATCGTTGTGTCGAAGTTAAATAAAAGAACTCGCATCAATAACCAATGAAATCAAATAATGAAACACCAAAGATGACAAAGAATTGATCAAATTACTAAATTAACATAAAATCATGAATCCTAAAATAATGTTAAATTACAATAAAAACATTGAATACATCATTGCTAAAGAAAAAGAAGACAAAAAGAAAAGAAAGAACTCACAGATAAGCCTCTTTTTTCTTTCTTGAAGACTCCCTTTGAATAATCCTCCTTGGCTTGGGTGAATTCCTCCTTCAATAAGGGAATTAGAATTTCTGCTCTTTAATTCACCTCTCTGGGTTGTATATCTCAAATCCTTGTGTTCTCTTATGCTTTTATAGGCCTCTTAGATGACTAGTTCGTGGCTGAGGAAGTCTTGGCCAAGTAAGAATAGGAAAATACCAAAATTCTTGGATAAGCACTAATTCCGCGTACAGAATTTTTACCTCCAAAACCTACCTGGTGCCGGGTACCTTCAACCCACCTAGCGCCAGGTACACTCTGTTCTTTCTCTGTTTTGCTCTATTTTTTGCCATCTTTTCCTTAACAGGCAAAATGGACCCAACTCAAGGTACACTTGCCAAACTTGGTGCTAGGTCTGTTTTGGAAAAATTCCCTCTACTGTTGGATAGAATAGACCTGGCGCCTGGTCCACTGGCTAGGCCTGGCGCTAGGTGCATTCTGGTTCTGTGCACTTTCTGCTCGATTTTAGCAATTAATATATTTTCAAAAATATTAATTTTAGAATTTTTTATTTTTTGAAAATAGTGATTTTGGAATTATTTGCTATGTTTAATATTATTTTGAGCATGAAATTAGCATGGTGGTTTGGTTATGGACTATGGACCCAATTAAATTGTTCATGCATTTTATCGCTTTGGTTTTGAATAAAATAGTGCCTGCGTGTCTTGCCTTCTGTATTTTTCTTGTATAACTTCTCTTCTCGTCTAACTCCCCTTGAATGTAATTTGAGGTTTCTTTATTTAGATTTTATGTAATTAGATTACATAGATTAGTTAGTATTAGAATTTATTACAAGTTAAATAGAAGGTGATCAAGACCAAAAGGAGGATGATAAAACTTTCTTCCTAAAAACATGCATGAACACTCTAAATTGACCAAATTAATTTCCTTTGTGGCTCAAGAAAATTAATATAGTAAAGTTCATAACCAAACTACGTTATAATTTTTGCTATGTATGAATATATTGATATTATTCATGAAATGTTTGAGACCACTAATAATTACAAATCACTCAAATTAATATTAAACCTAATACCTTCCATTAATATAGTAAGAACCAGAGTCCTTTTTTGAGACCAGATTGTTAGACTAAACCAAGTCTACTTGACATCGGACATATTCATGCTATGGAATTAAATTCCTAATTAATTGGTTGAGTTTAACTATTTTCTTTATCCTCGTTGGCCTAACCCAAGTATAAAGAATATTAGAGACAATGTTGGGTTAGCTTAAAGCATTCAGATTAAAATATGTTAATCACCTAATGAACTGGTAATTACATTTGATGTAATTGATATTGTTTACCTACCATTGAACTTAATGGTGTCTTGTTGGGCAAATCCAAGTTCATTCTTGAGGAATTTGGATGCCGGTCTACTAGAAAACTTCTAATGGATTTTCTCGAATCAATAGTAGGGGCTATTGGTTTGAGTAAAAATCGTGGAATAATTATGCATTTAATTAAAGACCTACTTATTTGCATTACATGTGCATATACATTTAGCTAATTTATCTACCTTTACATCTAGCTCATCTGCATCATGTCAACCAACCTAAATTTATGTAGCATCTTGGAAACGAACAAACTTATCGATTTGAATTTTCTGGACTGGTCTAGAAACTTGACAATTGTTCTTAAGTCAGAAAAGTTACTCTATATGCTTGATGTTCCTATTCTGCCACCACCATCTCAAGATGCTCATGCTGATGAGCATCCAATCTAAAAAAAGTACAAAAAGGATAGTGACACAGCGTCTTGTGTGATGTTGGCGTCAATGACCCCTGAATTACAGAAATAACATGAGCATATGGATACTTGCTCGATTATTTTACATCTTCAAGAATTGTTTGATGCCCAAACCAGAATGAAGAGATATGAAATATCAAAACAATTGTTTCATTCTAAAATGGATTAGGGCACTTTTGTGGCCACTCATGGGCTAAAGATGTTGCACTTAATAGGGAAGCTTGAATGTTTTGGGTTTTAATGTGTATTTTTTAGTGTAGAAAATATTATCGACAAAGTCCACAATCAATCAAGTTTTAATTAAAATACTAACCACTGAAACCACACATATAGAAAAATATATCTATCATATAGTATAGGGAACATCAAGTATCAAATCCACAGAAAATTAGATTCCCACATTACTTTACCCAAATATTTATTGTTTAGCCTATAATATAAGAAGAGATAAATAAAACACTAACCTAATATACTAGAGAAAAGGTCAAGTCACATAAGAAAAGTCACAAGGATAATCAAGAAGTGAGAATAGGGAGAAAAGACATGTAAATAGATAGAAATCCTTGACCACACAATAATGATTGACTAGTAATTCTCTTAATTAATTATTATCTTGGCATCATGAAGGAATAAATTAGATCCACTTCGTTTGCAATCTATGGAATCACTATCTTATAGATAAATTAGTGAATACATTCTATCTCAAACAATTTTACCCAAAAGATGCATTAAAATCAACCTTACATAAATCCCTATATTCTAGGTGAATTAAGCATGAAATTAGCCAATGAATCTATATTATAGCAATCATCAACCAATCTTTGATTATCCATGTTTTTTACAATTAACCTCTTTTTCAAGCAAGTTAAGAGACAAAAAATATGAAATTAATTAAATTAAAACCACTAGCAACCTCTTTTGATAGCAAGTCAACAAAAAGAAACAATCAATTAATTCCTTAATTAAAACAAGTAATCAAACACCAAGAATAATAATCAATTGATTAAAAGACTAAAATCAATACAAAATCATGAATCCAAAAGAATATCCCCTAAAGACAATATAACTTAATAAAATCAAACTGTCAATAAATTACAAAGAAGATAAAAGGAAATCACTCATAGACAAATAAGCCTTCTTCTTCTTCCTTGAAACCTTCTTGAGTAACCTCCTCTTCTTCTCCAAGAATTCTTCTTGATCCTCTTAAATCATGGTATTTCTCTAGGAGTTTTCTAAAGATATTACATTAAAAAATTGAAAACTACTTTGTACAATGTTATTCTCTTGTATTTATCAGAGTTCTAATTGCCAAAAAGTGCCTACAAGAGTCCTTTTATGTGGTTGAAAGAGTTCCCAAAAGAATCCTAGCTGAAGTTGCCAAAATTTGATCTAAAAGGAAAATCGCCATCTTAGTCCCATACTAGGCTGGCACTGGCCTAGTCCCTCATGGCCGGCACCAGCCATTCACTGGTCGCCTGATGACTTTACTCTATCTTTTACCTTTTTCCCCTGCTTTCCAAAGAGGGGGTCGGGGTTTTTCCTTGTTTTTTGTCCAATTTTGCATAAAATCATCAAGATATATTTCCAAAGGTAAAATAGCAAATAAGAAGGAATATGACTAGTTATTAAATCAAAAGTATCACAAAAGAACCTAAAATAACTAGGAAAATATGGGTGAATTTAGCCCCTATCACATTCCCCCACACTTAAGCTTTGCTTGTTCTTAAGTAAACAAGAATTTAAAACTAAGCAAATGGCTTAAGGCAAAACAATTCTTCATTTTATCCTTAGCAAATTCATCAATAATAAAGCAATAATCTGCATCTAACCTTAGATATAAACTTGTCATTCACTCAACCATTTCAAAAACTCGTAAACTCATATATTAAATCAAATAATCCCAAGGCCATCAAAGTTAAATTAAAACTAGCTAATATCTAGTACAAGAAAATCATCCTACTCCTCAAGCAAAAACATAGTTAACATAAATCATACAAGTCAAGCCATTTGACCAATTCCAGCATTATAAACTTAAATTTACACAATTCAAGTTAGTGAAACAAGGAAACACTGCACTCACTTTTTTTTTTTTCAATGACTTAGGGAATTGATAGCCTCAAGTGAATGGATTTTTCTTCACGTACCGTATTGGCCCCCTTATAGTCATCATCATTTTTTTAGCCTTTTTTTTCTTTTTCTTTTTCTTTCTTTCCTTGCCTTCTTGCCTTTGGGATAGCCTTAAGAGAGTGCACCGAACACTTCTTGCTACTTCTCTCCATATTAACCTCCTTTTCAGCAAAAGGTCTTTTTTCTTGCAAAGATAAAAGTATTTTTTTAACTCAATTTCTTTCATAACGATGATTTTTTTCACTCATTATTTTTCTATTTCCTTACATTCCTTATTCATAGCCCAAAGTAAAGTAAAATATAAATCTATAATACAAAAATTAGTCAACAACTCTACCCATACTCATCATATCATCCGTATTCAAACTCAAAGAAATAAAACAAAATTCAAATACTAATAATAACCATGGTTAACTTAAATTCTCAAGACTTAGCAAAATTCAACTTAATACACAATTTTAATTTTTAAACAACTAACCATAATGAATGACAAATATATATATCCAACGTTACAAAGAAAATCATAACTCCACTATAGACAAATAAACTCAATTTAGTTCCAAAAAATCCAAAATTTCAAATTTTCAATTTTCAAAATTTCAAAATTTTTTAAAATTTTTGGTTGATACCAAGAAAACATCAAGATAATTGATAAAATCTTAGACAAAAAATACCACCAAACCACTCTCCTATATTTAAACTAGACAATGTTCTTAGTAGCTAAAAATTAACACATGAAAGTATCTCCAAAGGGACCAAAAATGATAAAGGAGGCAGAAAGTTAAATAATACTCCTCAAGTGCAATAATGTTCCAATAAATATTAAAATTTGGAGAAGAATTGAAGAGCTTGTTCAAGAAATCTTTATTCATACCTACAAAATTAAGCAATCATAAAAGAAAAAAGAAAATAACAACCAAAATAAACAGAAAAATGACTTGTAAAAATCTTAAGAATAAACACAATGACTCACACCCCCACACTTAAACTGAGACATAGTCTCCTTATTACTAGGGAAAAAAGACACCTAACAAAATTGATGTAAACCCCAACCTAAACCTACCCTAGAGTAAGAGGGATGGGATGCATATCATGTCATCATGCATGAAATATATCTCTTAAATGATTTTGTGTGCCTTAAAATTGTGGTTTATAGGTTATATGATTTATTGGTGCTTGTTAAGTAGAAAAGGTAAAAAGGTAAATTTGCTTAAGGTAGAAATAGGAAGATGGTTTGAGGCTTAGATAAGAAGAATATTTGGTTGAGGAATAAGAACAAGAATTGATATGGTTAAATGGTTAGAGCTTTGTGATTTAATCTCTAATGTCTTAAGTTCAAATCCCATCACTTAAGTTTTATACATATTTATCCTAACCCATGTTTGAATTTTTCTTCTTTCTTACATTTCTTAAAGTTAGGAATGTTGTTTTAAGGAAGACACAATGGTAATGTCTTGCCCATGTGGTCTTGTCCTAAAAAAAATTCTTGTCTCCATTATTTTTGCAAACCTTGTCCTAACCTTTTTGAATTTATACTATTCCTAAATCTTTAATTTATTTTTTTATATCCATAAAATTATTGGATAATTCCTTGCTTGGAATTTCGAAATCCCCAACTCTTGTGGGATAGGGGTTGGCTGAAAATGAGAAGGAAGAAGAGGTGGAGGTTTTAATTAAAACACCATAGCTATTTCTTCAAGAACATCATCCTTTTCTTGTTCTTGTTTTGGTAAAAAATATGGAAAATTTTCCAGATTTCCTTCAAAGCTGTTTTTGAAAATTGCAGCAAGCTTCCCTGCCTAATTCTTGCAAGGAACCAACCATCTTGTGTGAGGATGAAAGCTGAAATTACCTGAATAGCTTCACAAACAATGCCAAACCAGAATTGTTTTTCAAGCAAACTAGCAACCTTGAACATGATCTTGAAGCCATCCATTAGAGCACATGAACAGCTTGAGCTTTCTCCTTTCTTTTTAAGATGATAGCTGGAAAACCACCATAATGGACCTTCAAACACCCTTAAATTCCAGCTGCAAAATCATTCCGAAGTACACCAAAAATTCTGCACCAATACCATTTCAATTCCAAGTGTTCTTCAGCTTCAAAACCAGAATTTTTTTTCCAGCTTTGCGTCTTCAAACTAAGGCCGAAATTCTTCAGCAAACTTCACCAAATTTCAGCCCACTTACAGCCATGGACAGAACTCCTTGGCTTCTCCACCTACCTTGAATAATAGGACTCCATTAACATACCTCAAAACACTTCGATCTTTACTCTATCCAAACTTGTTCAAACTTCAAATTAAAATTTCAAATTTTGTTTCATTAAAATAGTCATTTAGCTAGTTGATAAAACTAAAAGATTTTCTGCCATTTCATAGCCAATTTCAGCCAGCCTAAGCCTGAAACAACTCCTAATTCCTTGGTTAAAACATAGCTAGTTTAGCCATACACCATTGAAGGACAAGAAACCTTCTTAGAGCAAATTCCATTACCCAATCCTATATCGCAAACAATACTGCTTTTCTCTTAATTTCAATTTTAAAAAAGCTGAAACCGTCTCTCTCATTCTCGGATAACCGAAAGCTCCCCCTAGGCTCAGCCATTCGGCCATCCCTCACATAGCACACACGAAATTCCCCTTTCCTCTCAAACTCTCTCAAGAACACAAAGAACACACACTACACATCTTCAAGCCTAAATCACTTCTAAACATCTCCAATCACTCCCAAATTCTTTAAACCATTAGTATTCAACCTATGTTCTTTCTTGGTGCACTTTATAACACCAAAACACACAAAGTTGAACCTTTGAACAGATTAAACCACCATTTTTTGTTGAAGATTCGAATAGCACGAAAAAGATAAATTAAGAGCAATCTTCTTGTTCTTTTTCTTTTATTCAACTTCCATATATTCTTCTCTTATTATTCTCATTCGTTCCTCTCTCACTCTCTCATTCTCTCTTGGCTAAAATGGTGATAAACAACCATGGACAATCTTCAGATCATTTAAGCCATCATGCACTCAAGGACCTCCACTAAGCAAGGTAAAACCTTCATCAAGCGTTCATCAAAACAAGTATTTCTTTGTTGATCTCCACTTTAAATTCTCAAAATCAAGACTCTTAGATGATGCTAGGTTGATTGAATAAAGTGGGATTAGAGATATGTATGTGGGTGAAGGGAGTGGATTTAAGATATGAAAATTGGAATGAATGTTGTGACTTATTCATTATGCTTTAGAATCACTATATGTTCATTATGGTTAAGAGTTTTATAGATGTTTGATGCATGATACACATTAAACCATCATTGTTTATTATGCCTTCATAATGTTATATTTTTCAATAAATCCATAAAATAATATTATGGCTAGTAGAATATCACCATTGATATGATGTATGTTAATACAATCCTAGTTTTGAATAAATCGACATGTTATTTGTTGGATCCATGTGTGTATGAATATGTATATAATTTTTCTCTAGTATTTCACTATAGTCATTAAAAATTATTGTAAGAACTACTTTTATTATTTTTAGTATTATTCTTACTATCATTATTATTAATAATAATATAATTAATACTATTATTTAATTTAATTGACTAATTTCGGTGAACATAAATATTTTTGAAACTAATAAGCAGTTAAAATATTGGTATATTATTAGATAAATAAATAGAATATTTTTATTAAACATTATTAGATATAAATAATAATATATTGGATTTAATTAATATAAAATGTCTTTTATATTCATATTATTATTAGTTAGCCTTGCTAAAACTTTTATTTACACTCATCAATATTATTTATATTACAATAATTTATTTATTATTAAAATTATTTATAATCTATTATTAATATTACTTATTATTTATTACAAATATTATTTAAGATTTATTACTAATTTTATTTATTATTAATATTACTCATTATTTATTATTTGTTAATAAATAGTTAATATTATAATTTATTATTTATAACACCTATTTACTCTGTCTTATCAAATTAATCTTATTCTATAAGATACCTTATCAGCTAGCGTTTAAGCTTGAGGCATTGTTGTCATAACTACATGTTGTTGTATCTAGTTGAGCTTAAGCATGTTAGGCTAGGAATTATTTATTTAAAGAAAGTATTGCCTAGATGTTAGGCCTTATATCCTGTATTTATCCCAAGTAGGGTTACGTTGCCTTGAACTATCTTGGAAGGTTATTGTATCAAGGAAAAACAACACTACAAAAAAAACCAGCAAATACGACAAGATTAATTACGACGGCCATAAAACTATCGTAATTGAGCATATTTAACGATGGTTAGTAAGCCGTCGTATTAGACAACTATATATGACAATTTGGGTATAGCCGTCGTATTAGGTCGAGTAAATACGATGGCTACATTAACCGTCGTATTTTGTCGTCCTAATATGATGGTTATACTCAAACCGTCGTATTAGGTGAATAAAATATGACGGCCAGGCATAACCATCGTAAATATTAGGGTTTAGGGTTTAGGGTTTAGGGTTTAGGGTTTAAGAGTTAATTTTAATTAAAATTTATCTTTTTTTATAAATATCACTCTTTAACAACCGTTGTAGGAGTCAAAATTACTGTAATTTATGTTTTTGAAGTAAAATAAAACAAATCGAAAGTAGTTTGAATTTTATCTATTTCTTTTCAAATTTAGTCATCAGTAGTTTTAGTAATGCTTCAGTTGGTTCATAATTTGATATATAATTATA
Organism: Voacanga thouarsii; assembly: GCA_026120185.1. Taxonomy (NCBI): domain Eukaryota; kingdom Viridiplantae; phylum Streptophyta; class Magnoliopsida; order Gentianales; family Apocynaceae; genus Voacanga; species Voacanga thouarsii. The sequence continues at coordinate 412,052 of JANUWF010002285.1, forward strand.
TTTGTAAATACACTATTTTTTATTACTATTTTATAAGTGTTACTAAAAAATGTGATAAAATAAAACAAATGACTAATTTCAACAACAACAACAAAAACAAATGACTTTCAAATTTGGTATAATTAAATTAACTAGCTTGTTTTAACTTTGTAATTATATATCTAGCTAGTTAATTAATACTTAGATCATTAATCTTGTAAATAAATCTACAGTTTGCATCTTATGAATTCAATTTTCTTATATTTGTATTAAAAATCGAGTTTGAATTTCATTTTGTTAGTTAATTATTCTATGACATGTTTTTTGTGTGTCTGTATATGTGTGTGTGTGTGTGTGTGTGTGTGTGTGTGAACAATTTTAATTACAAATATGCATGCGTGTGCATATATCTATTTAGTATATGTAATATAATTAATATTTTAGAATTAAAGTTAATGTAGTTTTGTGTCATGTTAGTGTATATATATATATATATACACACACATATATATATATATGTATATATAAATTTAAAAGTAATTAATTTTTAATTTTTATACCGGATCAAATATGACGGTTTGATGGATAACCGTCGTATTAGGGCAACATAATACGACAGTTGTTATAACCATCGCATTAAGTTACCCTAATACGATGGTTATTCACCAACCGTTGTATTAAGTGCATTTCATACGATGGTTATTACAACCGTCGTATGTGACCGTTATATCAATCCCGCAACAGTCGTCTTTCTTTCTCTGTTCTTCGTTGAGCTTGAGCTGTCTTCTCGGAGCTGTCTTCTCTGCGCATCTTCTTCTCGAAGCTATCTTTCTCTGTGCATCTTCTTCTTCACGCATCAAATTGCTTGGTCGGGGCTGTCTTCTTCTCCGGGCTGTCTTATTCTCCGTCGCATTTAAGCCACCTAGCTTCGCCTCCGCCTCTGCGTCTGGGTATGTCCTTCAGATCTGACTGTTGTTTGTTTATTTGTATAGCTATTCTGGTTAGGATTACTGAGATTCACATTATATATGGTATATAATGCCCTAGTTATTTTATTGCAAAAGTAGACACATACTAGCTGCATTATTTACATACATCAATCTATTATTATTAATTCTCGTGGCAATAGATAGCAATAGAACAATTACACTTTGCAACAATTAGGCTTTTATTTAGTATTCATGAAAGTTTAGTTGGAAGAAGTACAGGAGATACCTCTTTCTCCCCAAATTGTAGTGGCGCAACCAGAAATGGATTACTCACCCCTGTCCTTTTCCTCTTAGAGAAATTCCTAAGTTTAATAGCAGTTGGTTTGAATCCATTAAAAGTCATTTGATGCTGCAAATTCCTCAAAGCACTATCTATTTCTCTGTGCTTTCCAATCTCATTAGGTTCATCCCTCTTTAGCTTGTATTACTTTTTCATCTCCTAAGTTCAAGTTTGCATAAGTCTCAGGGTACAGAAAAGCAAGCAACCAAGAAGGTATATATTCACCTGGAAGACTTTCTCCTTTTTGTATTAAATCCTCAATAGCAGTTCTAGAACTTTAGAAAGACACAATTTGATGTTGCCATTAGAGTTCAGGCCTAGCTGAGTTTAATTAATAGAAAAACTTCCATATATATGAAATTAGTTGTGATTTTCATATGGAAATTAATGTTGTCAAAGCATTCTTAAATAAAACGTCATCTAAGACAAAATGTAGTTATTTTAGAACTTATTCAAAAGTCGTAGTTCATCTTTAGCTCATTCTTTCTTAGTTGTGAACTTATGTTGTTAACTCCATTCTAGTATAGGAACTTAACAGGGTAAAACGTACCAATTTATTTAATGCCATTTTCAGTTGTCATTGCTTTTCCTTTCTTCTCTTTGCTTTTTTTTTAATGCCCCTTTCAGTTGCTCCACTTTCAGATTTCATTGTCTAAATAACTCTCTATTAAAAAACAATTGGTATTAAACATTTAAGTACTTGTTATCTTATTTGCAATACTCCTAACTAATTAAACATAAATTTTGTACATTATAAGCTTATGATGGCATATGTTGTTTTTGCTTTTCCATATTTTTCCTCAAAGGATTATCATATATACTCCCCAACTTGTTTTAATATTACTCTTGCTATGCAGGTTATTGGTGGTGTCATAGCAAAGAATGCTCTAGAAGAAAATTATCACTATTAGATACTATTCAACGTGGTCAATTTAAGGTAATGAAATAGTAAGTGAATTTTATATATGTGTATGGTATTCTGCTTGATGATATTTCAACCATAAACCTTCTGTTAAAGATGAAATTTGTTATAAACACGATTGAATGGTTGGATGGTTTTATGAGTTTTTTATTGGTTAAATTGCATAATTGCGCATTTTGAGGTGGCCTAGTGCCTGGAAAATATTCATTTTATAGGGGAAACTCTGTCAAAATTTTTAAAAAATTTTTTCCAAAGAATCTGACTAAAATAGTTTTGTGATAAAATTTTACTATTTTACAAATAATTTTATTTTTTTAAGTCGATAATTTACTAAATGTCTGGTATGTTTATCTTGATTTTTTAAGTAGATTTTTTAAAGTATTTTTTAAGTAGCTTATTTGTTTAAGGATTTTGGAGTTCCAAGATATCTTGATTAATTAAATCTTTTATTTTCTCTCTTTTAAAAACTCTCAAGGAGTGTATTTATTTATTTTAACTACTACTAACACTATGTTTATCATTTCCACTACTAAAAAGGAGAATGAACACTAATTTGATGGGGATTGAATTCTTGATCTATTTCCATTTTATCATTTCCCTTCATTTCCCTTCATTCCTGAATATGTTTATCATAATGAAACTTGTAGATCAACTGAAAATTTAGATAAATGAATAGGAAGATGGACCGATCATGGATTGACTTACAAAACCGTTTAGGTGATGAATATAATAAAGGTTTGGATGCCTTTGTAGAATTTGCGTTAAGAGACAAACCCAATGGATCCAAAATCTATTGTCCTTATATGAAGTGCCAGAATAGGTATCTTTATAGTACACTAGATGTCAAAAGCATTGCCAAATGTGCGGTTTCATGCGTTGGTACAATAAGTGGAGTGTTCATGGGGAAACATACTTATCTTCTTGCGATACACCTAGCAACATCCCTTCGACTGAAAACGAACATGGGGATGATATGGCTGGGATGCTTCAAGATATTGGTGGCATTAGTGACTTCGGTAATGCAACTGAAGAGCCTGATGATTTGAGAGAGATACATGAATTGTTGGGAGAGGCTAATATAGAATTGTATCCCGGTTGTACTAAATTTTCTTCACTTTCATTCATTATTAGATTGTTACATTTAAAAGTCTAGAATGGGTGGTCGAACAAGTTAATTGATATGCTAGTTGAGCTTCTAACGGATGCTTTTAGTGAGATGGGAGTGAAAATTGCCAAGAATTACTACGAGGCTAGTAAGATAACGAATGTGTTAGGAATGGAATGCAAAGTCTGGGTTGCTTGTCCAAATAATTGCATAATATACAGAGGGAAAAATGAGGCCGCACAACTTTGTGAGGTATACAATGCTCCGAGGTACAAGAAAGAGGGCAGTACAGTTGCATGTAAAGCGGGTTAGGTATTTTCCGTTAACTCCAAGATTGAAGTGATTGTTCATGTCTCGTAAAACTACATCCCTTATGAGGTGGCATCAGGAATGTCGTGTGAAAGATGGAGTCTACAGACACCCAATTGATTCTAAGGCTTGGAGAAAGTTTGATGAGTTGCATTAGGCCAATACGGCGATTTTGTAGCCGTTGTCGAGCAAAAGCGACAAGATCAAATACGACAGCTATAAAACCGTTGTTTAGCCATCGTATTTGGCTAATATGACGGCTCCATGGCCGTCATATTTGCTCTATAATTTTGTAGTGCAAGAGATCAAGTAAGTCCTTGCATAAAGATGTTTGTGAACAAATGCTTTTCGGTAAGTTGAATGCACTAATTGTCATGGAACATGTACCTTGAGATGTAATTATGGACAATATATTCCTTCTTCTAAAATAAAATAATTTTTGTTAAGCAAAAAATTTTTCAAGCAAAATAATAAATTTTTCGAGCAAACAATATTTTACCTAAAGTTATTTAAAAACCATACTTGCTACGTCAAAGAAAGCTCTTCATTGATTTTACCTTTTCCAAGTGGAATAAACATAATGTTGGGTACTCAATCAGGGTAGAATACTAGGACTAGTCTTTGAAGGGTTGGGTAAGTCTCTCAGTAGGAGGCCACCTTTGAGGGGTGAACCCTGCCTAGACACAACGACAGTTCTTGTTGGTCAGGCCAGTCCAAGCTAGTTGTACAGTTCAGGTGGACTATTTATTTTCGGAGTGGACAACCGGTATGTTTGGGTGTAGCGATGGAGGAGTATGTCACCCAGTGGGCTGTAGACCCACCTTGTATTAGCTTGCACAAAGTGTGGCATCCTGATCATTCTCTTGTCATGATGCACAAAGTTTGGCATCCTAACCGTTCTCTTGACATGATGCACAAAGTGTGGTGCCATGTCCATTCATGATGCATGACTTTATAGTCTACTTTTCTAGAGTGGTTATTTCTTTTCAAGTTGAGTATTTTTACTTTACAAATGCTAATAAAACACCACTCAGTGTTCAAAGGTAAATTTCTAGACTTGCAGAATTTTTATTATGACTTGTTCAAAACTTGCATACATGAACTGTTTTTCCTGAAATGCCATGAGCACACACAAGACTTATTGGAAAATATTTCTCACACATTTTATATCATGTCTTTAGGTCGATCTTTCTTGGAAGGTTGATTTACTTATGCTGCCATGAGCTTAGAAGATTTATCCTGATGTATTTATTTGTTAGAGATTTTAGTTACTATATATTTGTTTCCAGACTTGTAAAAGTATAATTTTGGGGATTGTAATAAGTTCTTTGTTAAGTTATTTTCTTCTATATTTCTATTACCTAGTTTTAAAGGCCATTTATCCTAAGGACGGGGTAACATCCCCACCCTTTTAGGGGTAAGTAGGTAGTGGGTCGTTACAAGTGGTATTAAAACCGAGGTTTATATAGCTATTGGCAATATTTGGATTTATTACATTAAGCTTTTTAATCTCTAGTTCTAATCTATGTGTCCTGTTTGCAGGATGGTCAGGCACTTCGCGTCTGTTACCCGAGATTGGCCATTTATATGTAGTAGAACACTTGGTTTAGTTCCTGTAATGGACCTATCCTTTTCCGGCACAAAACCCGAACCTGGGTCAGATTGGTTTGAATTAGAGAGCAGCGACAGTGAGATTGAGATTGAGGTTTCCAACCCTATTGTGCCTAATGATTGTAAGGAAGAGAACATGGAGGTTGAGATTGCTGGACTAGAGTTACCCGAAGAGGAGGGATGTATTGAGGATGTGTGGGTGGTGGACCCTCCCATACCAAAGGTTGATTTAGTCTTAGAAAGCAAGGCCGAGGAAGAAGCTCCTTCACAGGGGCTAAATTAAGTCATAATTTTCCTAATTATTTGAGGTTCTTTTGTGATATATTTTATTCAATAACTAGCCAAATTCCTTCATATTCGAGATTTTACTCTTAGAAAGGTTTTGTTCATTATTTTAGATTTTTAGGGTAAAACAAATTAAAAACGTCACAAAACAGAATAAAGGCGGCGCCGGCTAGGATAGAGGATCGGGCGCCGGCCATGCACTGGTTGCATGAACTTTGAGGTTACAAAAAATTGGTTAAACAGAGCGGAACAGAATGGAACTAGTGCCGACTCCAGTAGCCAAGGCGGCGCCGGCTATACTCTGGACTGCGTGGTGCTGAAATCAAGAAAAAATCGGTGAACAATTGGAGAAACAAAACACAACCAGCGCCGGCTCCGAGAGCCAAGGCGGCACCGGCTATGCTCTGAAGTTAAGGCGGTGCTTTGATTTTTCTACACGATTTTTTGTAATCTATCGAGTTTGAGTATCTTCCAACTTCTACTCGACCAAGAACATTACACCAATGAGTTTAAACACTTCACAGGCCTATAAATAGATGGAAAATACAAGGGAGAAAGGGAGAATTCGTTGATCATCATAGAAAATCACTCAAATCAAAGGAGAAATTCTTCAATTCAAAGAGGGTTGTGCAAGAAGGTCTTCAAAGGAATAAGGAGACTTGTCTATTAGTACTTTCTTTTACTTTGTTTTCTTTTTCTTGATAATGATGTATTAATTGTTTTATTGTAATTCAACATTGTTTTAGATTTTCACGATTTTTAGAGTTATTTGATCTTTTGATTAATTGATTGTTATTCTTGGTATTTAATTACTTGTGCCTATTACGAGATTGATTGGTTGTTTCTTTCCATTGACTTGCTTGAAAAAGAGGTTGATGGTGGTTTCAATTCATTAGTTTTATATTTTTTGTCTCTTAACTTTCTTGAAAAAGAGGTTAATTGCGAAGAACTAGGTAATTGAAGGTTAATTGATGTCTACCAGAATATGGATTCATTGGTTAATTTCATGTTTGAAGTTTGCCAGAATATGAAAATTTAATCAAGAATTGTGTTTAATGCATCTTTTGGGTGAATTAGTTGAGACAGAATATGTGATGCTAATTTATCTAGGAGATAGTGATTTCATGAATTGAAAAAGAAGTGAGTCTGTCGTAATCCCTCATGATGCTAAGGGAATGATTAGTTATGATAATGGTTGGGTATTTTAAGATCATGTTTGTCTAAACAATGGCTTGAGTTACATACTTCTCCATCCTTGACATATATATATTTATTTTCTTTTATTTTATTTTATTTAATTTTCACATTATTGAGTCAGTTAAACAATGAAAGAAAGGTGATTAATGTATTCTTGTTCTTTGAGGATCGACACTCGTTTGAACCCTATGCTATGTTAATGATGAGTACGTTTGCTCATATGTGTAATTTGGGTTTAACATTTTAATATAAACTTGATTGGGAATATTCTTATTTTTATATGATTTTTTATACCTAAATAAATACACATCAAGTTTTTGGTGCCGTTGCCGGGGAACAATATCATGAAAGCTTGGATTTTGTTGATTTAACCATGTAAATATGTAAATAGGTAAATATGTAAATATGTAATTATGTACAATTGTTCTTTTCGCAAAAAGATGCCATCTTTTGTATCATGTGTATCTTTTAAATACCTTTGTAATCTAACTTACTAACTTTAGCTTAATTGACTAACATACTTCATGTTGTATTATAAATACTACTGACTTTGTTGTTTAGGTAGCTTGTGAATATATCTAATGTGTGTATTTATCTTTTTTTTTTCCTATTCTTTGCTTTTACCTTTTTGTTCTTTTCTTCGTTTTTCTATTATTTTTGTTTGTTTTTCTTTTCTTTGATTTTGGTGCGAGGTTGATATCATAATGGACAACTATTTTTGGGCACAAAATCAAAAAGGAGTTACAATGATGCTAGATTGGCAAGATTACAAGCTCGCATTGATGTTCTTAGTGAGACGTCATTAATAACATTGGTGAATTCTTTTGTTGCCAATACAAATTCATTTGTTCAGTAGCATGAAGAAGCATCTCAACGATTGAGCTATCAAATAACACAACTAGCCAAGTTGGTTGAGGATCCCATAAAGGCCCATATGCCTAAACAAGAGAATCTCCAAGGAAAGGAGAGAGGACATGAGGACTAATTGTCCAATGTGGAAAGAGAGGTATTCAATTCTATTCTACGTGCTAATAATTCTAATCTCTCTTTATCACACGATTTTTGTTTTAGGTTCCTCTTAATTCTTGGAAAATAAAGGTCCAAATGATGTTGTGCTAAATTTATCATGCCTCAAGGAGTTGGATCTTTCAATGCTACATCATAAGAAACCCTTTGAGGATGTTGACAAACTCTACCCTTCGCCCCAATTTCAAGGAGGTAACTTAGTTTCTTGTAGACTATGCCTTGAAAAGTAAGGATTTCTTGATCTCATCTTTAAGAACTCAAATACTAAGTTTAAAGGGGAATTCAAATTATGAACATTCTTTTGAAGGGATAAAAGGTTATTTCAAGCTTGATGCATTCTTTAAAAATCATGTGCACTTATATGTTGACAAGAATATTTATGTGTCTAAAGAAATGTTAGAGAAAGAGGTTTATGTGTTTTGCTTTAGTAAGAAAAATTATTTACATAAACCTTTTATTTTTCAAAAACCTCTCTCCATTCTACATGCATCATGCCTATCTTCTATTTTGCGCTTTAATTTCTTTTCAAAATGTTTGATGAGGAAGCATGATGAGTGTGAAAAGTTTTTGTTTTATATTTTATATTTTAGTCTTTTTCTTTAGTTTGTTTTCTTTTATTTAGGTAGGTTTTTATTTTATTATTATTTTCCTGGTGCTTTTATTTGTGTTTTGTTTTTTAGGAATAAAGCCCTCTTGGACAAGCCCGTCTCTTTTCCTCAAGTTTGGATATCTATTGGAGCATTATTTCCCTTGGGAAGTATTACTTAAACTTTCTACCCCTTTATTATTTTTAGTCCCTTTGGAGATGCTGTCTTCTGTTTAATCTTTGCCAATGAGGACATTGTCCAATTTAAGTTTGAGGGAGTGGTTTGGTGATATACTTTGTCTAAGTTTTTATCAATTTTATTGTGAGCACAAAGTATGGAAGTATTTTCGTTCTTTTCCTTTCCCATTTATTTTTAGTCTCGTGGCAGTATTTCTTTGCTCTATTTGTTTGGCTATTGAGGACAATGTCCAATTTAAGTGGGGGAGTGGTTAGAATGAGAATTTTTCTATGCGTTATTCTTCTTGAAATTCTTCTTTGAACCTTTGAGCAAAATTTTCAAACTTTTCACGAACTTTTTGGATTTTTATTTAACTTTCAAGCCGTATTTTTAATGCATGTCTTTATGATCGATTATAGAGCATATGTTCTAGATCATTTATGGCTTATACATGACTGCACGCACTTGGACGTAGTAGTTCTTGATCAAATGTTTTGCATTATTCTTAAACCTATTTTTCTACTAAAATTCATGGAGCATTCTAGAACTTACTTGAATACCTCTCAAGGCGAAATAAGAAAGACAATCATGATTTAACTTAGGGATGATGGTAATAGGCCTTCTTTGAATATTTTGAGCATTTCAAGCCTACCTATTGTTATATTATTCCTAATGCATATTTTGAGCCTAAATTGTTGATTTCTTTCTTTAAAACCCGTCACAATACTTTGTCCATTGATTGTTTCTGAAAGTTTGAATAATTTCCCAAATCATTATGCTCTTGATGGATGAAAGCATATGTAAGAGAGTGTTGAGGAAGAATACTTAAAAAAGATCATGACTTGTTACTTTCAGTCATGTATCAATAGTGAATTGAGCTGGAAAGATGGGAAAAAAAGAGAAGGAAAATAAAAGAGAGATTGAAAACAAGAGAAGAAAAGAAACAGCTGCTAGAAAAGATGGAAACAAAGAAATTGAGAAAGAAAAGAAAAGCAGCAGTAAGAGTGAAAAGAAGAGAGAAAGGAAAGAAAAGAAAATTTTTTGAAAAAAAAAGAGAGAAGAAAATCACAAGAGGAATGGTGATTGAGCTGTAAAAGTTAAGTTCATATAAAGTACTTAACTATTGTTGGAAATTTGAGTGATCTTGTGAAAGAAATAGAGAAGAGTTGATAAAGAAGAGAAAAAAATTGCAGGATTTGCTTGAGTTGAGTTGTAATTGCTGACTAAGGTTATAGGTTGATTAATTTCTAGAATAGGAGAGCAAGAAGAGTTGGAAATTATTGATTCATTTGTTTATCCTTTTCTTGTGAACTCTCAGCTTTTTTTTTATATTTGAATCTCTTATATCCTTCGTTTGATAAGCTACATTACAAACCTTTAGCCTTGCACTACAAGCTTGAAAGTCCTACTTGACCTGAGTAGAATCATGATATGTCTCAGATTAGTAGAGAGAGTGGTAAGCTTATGGAATGCATATTCTTTTTTAGCTAAATTCTTTCCAATGGTTTGAGAATATTGTTAAGTCTTGATATGGTTCTACTAAGTCATTTATCACTTACAAAAGTCTTGCATTTGTTATGAAAGATGCAGTAGCATGTGTTTTATGTTCTTTAATGAAGAAAGCATTGAGGACATTGTTTTGAAATTGATTGAGTGAATTGAGTAAACCTTGTATTTTCTTACTTTTCTTTGATACTTTGCTTGAGGACAAGCAAAAAGCTAAGTATGGGGGAATATGATGGGGGCTAAATTAGTCATACTTTTCCTAGTTATTTGAGGTTCTTTTGTGATACATTTTATTTAATAACTAGCCAAATTCATTCATATTTGAGATTTTACCCTTGGAAAGGTATTTTGTTCATTATTTTAGATTTTTGGTGTAAAACGAATTAAAAATGACGCAAAACAGAATAGAGGCGGTGCCGGCTAGGATAGAGGAACCGGCGTCGGCCATGCACTGGTTGCACAAACTTTGAGGCAACAAAAAATTGGTGAAACAGAGCGAAACAGAATGGAACTAGTGCCGGCTCCAATAGCCAAGGTGGCGCTGGCTGTACTCTGGACTGCATGGTGCTGAAATCAAGAAAAAATCGGCAAACAATTAGAGAAACAGAACACAATCGGCGCCGGCTCCGAGAGCCAAGGCAGCACTGGCTGTGCCTTGAAGTTAAGGCAGTGCTTTGATTTTTCTACGCGATTTTTGGTAATCAGTCGAGTTTTAGTTTTTTTCAACTTCTACTCGGCTAAGACCATTACACCAACAAGTTTAGGCACTTCTCAAGCCTATAAATAGATGAAAAACACAAGGAAAAAAGGGAGAATTCATTGATCATCACAGAAAATCACTCAAATCAAAGGAGGAATTCTTCAATTCAAGGAGGGTTGTGCAAGAAGGTCTTCAAAGGAATAAGGAGACTTGTCTATGAGTGCTTTCTTTTACTTTGTTTTCTTTTTCTTAACAATGATACATTAATTGTTTTATTGTAATTTGACATTATTTTAAATATTCACGGTTTTTAGAGTTATTTGATCTTTTGATTAATTGATTGTTATTCTTGGTATTTAATTACTTGTGCCTATTACGGGATTGATTGGTTGTTTCTTTCCATTGACTTGCTTGAAAAAGAGGTTGATGGTGGTTTCAATTCATTAGTTTCATATTTGCTGTCTCTTAACTTGCTTGAAAAAGAGGTTAATTGCGAAGAACTAGGTAATTAAAGGTTAATTGATGTCTGCCAGAATAAAGATTCATTGGTTAATTTCATATTTTAAGTTTGCCAGAATATGGAAATTTAATCAAGAATTGTGTTTAATGCATCTTTTGGGTGAATTAGTTGAGACAGAATATATGGTGCTAATTTATCTAAGAAATAGTGATTTCATGGATTGAAAAAAAAGTGAGTCTATATTAATCCCTCATGATGCTAAGGGAATGATTAGTTATGCTAATGGTTGGGTACTTTAAGATCATGTTTGTCTAAACAATGGCTTGAGTTACATACTTCTCCATTCTTAACATGTATATATATTTATTTCTTTTATTTATTTTTTACATTATTGAGTCGGTTAAACAATGAAAGAAATGAGATTAATGTATACTTGTTCCTTGTGGATCGACACTCGTTTGAACCTTATGCTATGTTAATGATGAGTACGCTTGCTCATATGTGTAATTTGGGTTTAACGTTTTAATGTAAACTTGATTGGGAATATGCTTATTTTTATATGATTTTTTATACCCAAATAAATACGCATCGCTTCTGATATTGACTTAAGTGGTGTGGGAGAAGAGGAGATCGGGTGATGTTGACGCGGAGGGAGGTAAGGAACTAAGTGATACTGATGATGAAGAAGGAGAATAGATGGATGATTTTGATAGGGAAATAGAAAGGGGGATGGAAGAGTTTGAGGAGGAGAAGGAGGCAGTTGTGCCTCTTTGGACTCCACTAATAGGAAAGTTTGACAATGCCCCGTTTATTTTTTACGTTGAGGAATCCAGTGATGAGGAACCTGGTAAGATGGATAGACTTACCTCAGGTATGAGAGCACTTAGGGAGTCAGTCTTAGGGGTGATAGACAAGGGAAAAGGGAAGGTGGAGCAAAGTCCTAGGAAGAGTAGAACTAATGGTTGTACATTTAGGTTACAATTGGGAATAGACTTTAAGAAGAGAAGAGAAGGATGGTTCGAAGAATCTATTTCTGACTACTCAAGTGACGACTAGAGTAGTGAGAAGACTTAGTAGATTTGTGATGCAATTTGTTGATTGGGGAATCTGTTTATTGAGTTCATGGCCATATTTACTTTCTTATCTATAAGTATCTGATTCTTATATGGGTATCATCTATGATATCTAGTTTCTTTATGTTAAATTATTATTTATTTTGAATAAGGTTTTTGAGTATTTCACTTCTTTAAAAAAAAATAATAGTACTCTCATATGTTCAATAAGTGAGCAAAAGTTATATATGTTATCTTTGCATTATATGTTTGCATTCATACGTATGCATTTATCGACCTATAATAGTGGTGATGATGAATGAAAATGGCACCTAGACATAAAACTACAGCAATAGGCAAAACTGGTCATGTCAGGAAACCTTCAACACTTGAAGATGAGCTAACAGGGCACTCGCAGCCAGACGTGAGAAATGAGCATGGAGAAAAGCAAGAGACAAAACCTAAGGGATCTTCTAAGGTAAAAGTTGGACAGGCCCGATTAAGACCGTACCGCTGAATTCAACCAGTTGAGGAAATGTAGTTATTAGAGGAAATAAGTTAAGGCTATAGGTGATCACCAAGCTAGTTGAGCAGAGAAGATGTGAGATCGAATGCCGTTGTGGTGCCAAGTTAATTCTCTATTTCTCCTAAAAGAATACCTCTTTGGGTCTTTATTCTGCATAGCCTATATATATTGTGTAGGGTGCTATTCATTTGAGTAGTGATAAGCTAGATCATAAGAGTCGAATCTGTGAACTATGAATAGTTTTAGATTTTCTTATTAATTGTTTAAGCATCCCTCATCATGCATGGAAGTAGGGAACTATAGGTTTGATTTGCGAGATGAAATTTTAGCTAGAGAAGTAAAATTTATCAGGAATCTAACTTGTTTTCTTTTGAGGATTATGGTAGCATATAAGATAAGGATTGATTATCGAAGTAAGGAGTTAAGTTCGTTATAGAGATAGAATAATGCATTTTGGGGATCAGATATGTATGATTAAATTTTAGAAGAGGTAAGGTGAAGGAAGTGTAGAGCATAATACTAAGAGAGAATGTTTATAAACTCTTGTTGAAGGAATACTAATGATATCTAGCCAGGTGTTGTAGCTTGCGAGACCCAGTAGTAATTGTACAAGAAAATGATGGAATTTTAAAGCTATGTATAGAACAGAGAATATTGAATAGTTTCTCATCAAGAATATATATGGTTACTCCTAAGTTAGACTTGAGATAGGGATATCATTAGGTATGAATTCAAGAAGGGGATATATTTGAGGTTGAGACTAACATTGGGGATAGGTACTAAGGACGGGCGGTGATGCTTTACTAATTGACAAAAGGCTATGATGCTTATGGAGTAGAAGCATAAGATGTCAATCCTACTTTGATAATTTTGTAGTGACATTTTAGACAATACCTGATATATTTTGAAAGCCATTAAGCACATGAGACAATCAAAAATGGTGTTAGAAAGTGTAGATAGTATAAATTTTCGTTAAGTTTGGTAAATGAAAGTTTAATTGAGTATAGTTTTATTTTTGGGACGAGAGGAAATCAAGAGCAGTTTTAAGGTAGCCTAAGCCAAGGTAGAGGCGGCATGGGATGTCATCAAGTATTATATCCAAGCAGGATCCTAGGTTCGCTATAAGATTTTAGACTAAGTTCCTATAGATAATGGGATCAACTTGGAAGTTCTGTGCTACTGCATATCCTCAAAATTGATAGCTGATCAAAGAGACTTATTCAGATACTGAAGAACATATTTAGGGCATGTATACTAGACTTTGTTGATGATTGAACTAAAGGCGTGCCACATGGCAGTAGGCCTATAATAGCAATTACCGATCTTCAATTGGGATGGCCCTATAAGAAGCAATGCAAAGCCAGATGTGTCAAGTACCATTATAGTACGGATAAACGAAAGATAGGCAGATTACCAAATCAAGTGAAGTTCATGTTCAAGAAAAGGCAGATAAGGTAAAAGTAATAAGAGAAAGACTGAAGATGACTCGGAGTCGGCAAAAGATCTATACGAGTGATAGGAAGAGAATGATTGAACTGTCTTCTATAGATTAGACTTCCCAAGTATTTTATTGAGATTACGAGACGGGTTTCATATATCTCAACTAAAAATGTGCGATCCTGATCCGAAATATGTTTTAACGATGAGCCTTTACTATTGTAACCTGATTTAGGTTATATAGAGTAGTTGATTAAGATTCTAAATTGAAGCATCAAGATCCTTTGAAATAAGCAGATACCAAAGATGAAAGTGTTATAGGAGCATCACGACATACAAGAAGCCAGCTGGATTATTGCAACCATAGCCAATACCAAAATGGAAATGGGAGGAGGTGGCGATAGAATTTGTCACCGACTTGCCTATGTCAAAGACCCAAAAGGATGCCATTTGGGCAGTAGTTAATCGACTAACAAAGATAGTGTGCTTTATCCCTGTAAGTGTCGGGAACTTTATGAAAAGGTTAGCTCGGACGTATGTATGGGAAATAATAAAGCTGCATGAAGTACCTTCAAATATCTCATCGGACCGACACCCGAGGTCTTTATCATAGTCTTGGGCAAAGTTCCAAATAAATATAGGTTTTGATTTGAAGTTAAGCATGCCAGTGCATAAGATGCCATGTGGGAAATGGAAAAATAGATGAAGCAGGAATATCCCAACCTGAGAGAAAGGTACACCTAAATTTCGGGACGAAATTCTTCTAAGGAAGGGAGGATGTAAAACCCCACCTAAACCTACCGTAGAGTAAGAGGGATGGGATGCATATCATCTCGTCATGCATGAAATATATCTCTTAGATGAATTTGTGTGCCTTAGAATTGTGGTTTATAGGTCATATGATTTATTGGTGCTTTTTGAGTAGAAAGGGTATAAAGATAATATTACTTGAGGTAGAAATAGGAAGATGGCTTGAGACTTAGATAAGAAGAATATTTGGTTGAGAAAATGAGAATAAGAATTGATGTGGTTAAGTGGTTAGAGCATTGTGATTTAATCTCTAATGTCTTGAGTTAAAATCCCATCACTTCAGTTTTATTAATATTTACCCTAGCCCATGTTTGAATTTTCTTCTTTCTTGCATTCCTTAAAGTTAGTAATGTTGTCTTAAGGAAGACATAATGGTAATATGTTGGCCACGTGGGCTTGTCCTAAAAAAAAATTCTTGTCTCCATTATTTTTGCAAACCTTATCCTAACCTCTTTGAATTTAAACTATTCCTAAATCTTTAATTCATTTTTTTATATCTATAAAATTTTTGGATAATTCCTTGTTTGGAATTTTGAAAATCCCTACTCTTATGGGATAGGGGTTGGCTGAAAATAGGAAGGAAGAATAGGTGGATGTTTAAATTAAAACACCATAGCTATTTCTTCAAGAACATCTTCTTCTTCTTGTTCTTGTTTTGGTCAAAAATCTAGAAATTTTTCCAGATTTCCTTCAAAGCTGTTTTTGAAAATTGCAGCAAGCTTCCCTACCTAATTCTTGCAAGGGTCCAATCATCTTGTATGAGGATGAAGGCTGAAATTCCTTGAATTTTCGCAGTTTCATAAATAAATGTCAAACCAGAATTTTTTTTCCAGCAAACTAGCAACCTTGAACATGATCTTGAAGCCATCTGTTAGAGCACATGAACAGCTGGAACTTTCTTCTCTCTTCTTCAAGATGATGGCTGGAAAACCACCATGAATGGACCTTCAAACACCCTTAAATTCCAGCTGCAAAATTGTTCCAAAGTAAGCTAAAAGTGCTGCACCAAAACCATTTCAATTCCAAGTGTTCTTCTGCTTCAAAACCAGAATTTTTTTTCCAGCTTTGCCTCTTCATGCTAAGGCCAAAATTCTTCAGCAAACTCAACCAAATTTCAGCCCTCTTATAGCCGTGGACAGAACTCTTTGGTTTCTCCACTTACCTTGAATAATAGAACTCCATTAACATACCTCAAAACACTCCTATCTTCACTCTATCCGAACTTGTTCAAACTTCAAATTAAAACTCCAAATTTTGTTTCATTAAAATAGTCATTTAGCTAGTTGATAAAACCAGAAAATTCTTTGCCATTCCATAGCCAATTTTGGCCAGCCTAAGCCTAAAACAACTCTCCATTCCTTGGTTAAAACATAGCTAGTTCAGCCATACACTATTGAAGAACAAGAAACCTTCTTAGAGCAAACACCATTGCCCAATCCGGTATCGTAAACAATGCCTTTTATCTCTCAATTTGAATTTTGAAAAAACTTAAACACTCTCTCTCATTCTTGGATAAGCAAAAGCTCCCCCTAGGCTATGCCATTCAGCCATCATTCACACAACACACACAAAATTCCCTTTTCCTCTCAAACTCTCTTAAGAACACCAAGAACACACACTACACATCTTCCAGCCTAAATCACTTCTAAACATCTCCAATCACTCCCAAGTTCTCTAAACCTTTAGTATTCAACCTATGTTCTTTCTTGGTACACTTTATAACACCAAAACACATAAAGTTGAACCTTTGAATGGGTCAAACTACCCTTTTTTGTTGAAGATTCGAATACTACTAAAAAGGTAAAATAAGAACAATCTTCTTGTTCTTCTTCTTTTATTCAACTTTCATATATTCTTCTCATCTTATTCTAATTCATTCCTCTCTTACTCTCTCCCTCTCCCTTGGCCGAAATGGTGATGAACAACCATGGACAATCTTTGGATCATTTAAGCCATCAAGCACTCAAGGACCTCCACTATGCAAGGCGAAACCTTCATCAAACATTCATCAAAACAAGTATTTATTTATTGATCTCCTCTTTAAATTCTCAAAATCAAGACTCTTAGATGATGTTAGGTTGATTGAATAAAGTAGGGTTGGAGATATGTATGTGGGTGAAGGGAGTGGACTTAAGGCATGAGAATTGGAATGAATATAGTAACTTATGGATTATGCTTTAGAATTACTATATGTTCATTTTGGTTAAAAGTTTTATGGATGTTTTATGTATGATAGACATTAAACTATCACTGTTGATTATGCCTTTAAGATGTTATGTTTTTCAACAAATCCAAAAATAATATTATGACTAGTAGAGTATCACCATTGATGCGATGTATGTTAATACAAGCTTAGTTTTGGATAAATCAACAAGTTATTTGTTAGATCCAAGTGTGTATGAATATGTATATCAATTTTCTCTAATATTTCACTATAGTCATTAAAAATTATTGTAAGAATTACTTTTATTATTTTTAGTATTATTCTTACTATAATTATTATCATTAACATAATTAATATTATTATTTTATTTAATTGACTAATTTCGGTGAACACAAATATTTTCGAAACTAATAAGTATTTAAAATATCGGTATTTTATTAGATAAATAAGTAGAATATTTTTATTAAACATTATTAAATATAAATAATAATAATATATTGAAATTAATTAATATCAAATGTCTTTTATATTCATATTATTATCAATTAGCCTTACTAAAACTTTTATTTACACTCATCAATATTATTTATAATAGAATACTTAATTTATTATTAATTTTATTTATTATTATTTATTATTAAAATTATTTGTAATCTATTATTAATATTACTGTTTTATTTGTAATAATATTATTTATTATTTATTACCAATACTATTTAAGATTTATTATTAATAGTAGTCACTATTTATAACTAATTTTATTTATTATTAATATTACTCATTATTTATTATTTGTTAATAAATAGTCAATATTATAATTTATTATTTGTTTATTTATTATTTATAACACCTATTTATTATAACTTATCAAATTAATCTTATTCTATAAGATACCTTATCAACTAGTGTGAAAGCTTAAGGCATTGTTGTCATAACTAGATATTGTTGTATCTAGTAGAGCTTAAGCATGTTAGGCTAGAAATTGTTTATTTAAAACAAGTATTACTTGGATGTTGGGACTTCTATCCTATATTTATCCCAAGCGGGGGTTAGGTTGCCTTGAATTATCTTGGAAGGCTATTGTATCAAGGAAAAACAAGAGATCAGGTAAGTCCTTGCATAAAGATGTTTGTGAACAAATGCTTTTCTACAAGTCAAATACACTGATTGTCGTGGAAGTTGTACCTTGAGATGCAATTATGGACAATATATTCATTCTTCTAAAATAAAATAATTTTTGTCATGCAAAAAAATTTTCCGAGCAAAACAATAAATTTTCCTTAAACAATGTTTTACCTAAAGTTGTTTGAAAAACCTAATTGCTACTTCAAAGAAAGCGCTTCATTAATTTTACATTTTCCAAGTGGAATAAACATAACGTTAAGTACTCAATTTAGGTAGACTACTAGGACTAGTCTTTGAAGGGTTAGGTAAGTCTCTCGAGTAAGAGGCCACCTTTGAGGGGTGAACCCTTCCTAGACAAGATGACAATTCTTATTGGTCAGGCCGGTCCAAGATAGCAGTAAAGTTCAGGTGGACTGTTTATTTTTAGAGTGGACAACCGGTATGTTTGGGTGCAGAGATGGAGGTGTATCTCACACAATGGGTCGTACACCAACCTTATATCAGTTTGCACATAGTGTGGCATCCTGATCATTCTCTTATCATGATGCACAAAGTGTGGCATTCTGACCGTTCTCTTGACATGATGCACAAAGTGTGGTGCCATATCCATTCAAGATGCATGACTTCATAGTCAACTTTATTAGATTGGTTATTTCTTTAAAAGTTAAGCATTTTTACTTTACAAATGCTAATAAAACACCACTCAGTGTACAAAGGTAAATTTCTAGACTTGCAGACTTTTTATTATGACTTGTTCAAAACTTGTATACTGTTAGTGTTATGCCCTAAAGGCAATCACTTGTACGTTGTATATGACACATTCTATTTTAATAAAAGGCCTTATTTATCTTACAGTTTCTTTTATTTACTTTTATGTAATATAACTATTAGATAAAGTCCCTAGTACAACACTGTGTTAAGAAAATCATGATAGAGATCATAATATGAGATTCCTACTACACTATATAGTGTTAGTACTTAAATAGTCCATAGTCGTAGTATTAATGAGACATGACATCATTAATGCGTTAAGACTAACATGCGTTAGACTTCCTGATTTGATCAGGTGGTGGTTCTTATATCCGTGAGTATTGAGATACTCAAAGTTAACACATGGACGCATGTTAATGGAACAAGTACATTGAATGACCTAGCTATGAGATAATCACATGGATAACTATTTAGTGTCAGTGATATAATCTCAATATAGCAAACATGCAAATATCTTTAGACTTGAGATCTCCAAGATACTTTATTTGCTGAGCATTGTGCTTTAATTTCAATCTTTGGAGCCAGATCAAGGGTCACCTATGGGATGGATATTGGGTACATTGTGAGGTAAACAAAAGTAGTTGAGAGGGTCAATAAAGGATTCACCACTCCTGATGTTAGGGGCAAATATCTCACGGCCACTTATAGAAATTACTACTCGAGAAGTCCTTGGCCAGGCGATCGTGTATTGGAAACAGTTCCAATTGATGCACATCTAGAGTAGCGGGTTCCTGGTACAAGTTTTATTATATTCTGGCCAGAATTAATATATATTCTGGAGGGAGTTGGCACTAATTCTGTACTTCAAACTGAATGAGGTATTGTATGATAAAAAGAGTTAATTGTACTGTAGTTTGTTATTGAAGGGTTCATGTCAAGCCACTTGACTTCTTGGACTCTTGGATGGTCCTGATGTGTTGCTAAATACCGCTCATGATCTGAGAATATGTGTTTATTAATTGATGAATTAATAAACCAATTCCGATTAGAATTGATATGATTAATTATAATTAATTATTGATTATAATCTCAAAGACGTTTGAATTAATTCATGTTCACTACTAATTGACTGGGAAACTTAATAGGTCACATACAATAGAGGATTATATACTCAAGATATTGTTTGATAACATAGTGGGGTTAACTACGAGAAAGAGAAGTTGTTATGGCTAAATTATAATTAGTTATAATTTATGGGTCAAATTGTAATTGTAAGAACTTGATGCTTCCAAGTACAATTAGGGAATTCTAATTATTTTAGAATTCTCAGTTTTTAGTGATTTTAGTGACATATAAGGGATATGCTCGAAACCCTAATGGTAAAGGTGATTCACGAAACAACAACTTCCAAGCTTCTCTTCTTTCTCTCTCTCGTTTTTCTTGAAAAACAAGAAGAACCCTAGCCACCAGTTTGGTTTATGCTAGCACATAAACATCTTAGTGCTTGAGTGTGATTCTCTGTGTGGATTTCTATTAGAGATAATCACACACTCTGATTATAGTGGTTGGATATTCAACTCTCATGGTGTTTGATCAAGAGGATTACAGGATCGCGCCTCGACTTGAAGAAGAAAAATTTTATTTTTCAAACGCTCAAAGAAAGGTAAAGTTGTTACCTTTGTTCTCTTTATGTCTTATTTTCCACACGTATGTGGATCCTGGGTTGGCATCTCATTATTATTTTTCCACTGCACCATATATGATATGCGTGAGATACCTAACAATAGTATCAGAGCCTTTCTATGTGTGGTTTGTAGACATTGTTTTCTTGCGTGAAAGTTGTTTCATGTAATTGTGTATGTTTTTGTTCACTGTGAAAATTGTTTTCACATGAGTCAAAATTGTTTCAAGCTTTGTGGGTTGGGTCCGTAGCACAATATGCTTATGTAATAGTTACTGCATATTTCAAAAAATGTTTTCTTTATGTGCTAAAATGTTTTTACAGAAAAACATTTTCTTGAACATATGTTGTTACCTTCCGTTTCATCCTAATTTTCAGTTTTGTTTTGTTTAAACTAATAAATTGGTTTTTGTTTTGAGCTTCCAAAATAGAAAATTCTTCTAATAATTGTTCTCACTAAACTATTGCAAAAGATAAGGGCTTTAGAAATTGTTTCTGGAAAATTTTCTGAAAATCGCCACCTCTACCCGACTATAGCCGGCGTTGGCTCTAGCTCCTAGCCGGCACGGTTCAATGTTGTTTCGTGACGTCTAGAAATCTTTTCTGGAAAAATTTTCTTAAAACCACAGATTGGAGTCAGCGCCGCCTTGAGCTTATAACTGGTGCCGGTTTTGCTCTGTTTTGACATTCCAGTAAAAAAAAAAAAAAAAAAAAAAGATTTTGAAAGGGAAAAATCTCATATGATGAGAAGCGATAAAATAAAATTTTCTTTCAAGGACCGTTGTTTTCGCTACCAGAGATGGGACCCAAAAAATTTTCTCAAAATTAGTTTTGAGACAAACAATTTTATTTTTCAAAATAGTGATTTTGAAAATTTAAAATTAATGTATTTTTCTAAAATATTGATTTTTGATTTTTTTTTATTTTTCCAAAATAGTGATTTTGAAATAATAAAAATTATATGTTTATTTTGTTTAAGCATAATTAATGGCATGGTGGGTGGTTAAAGACTAAAACCAATTATATCTGTTAAGGCATTTTACAGTTTTGGTTTTTATGAAATAGGGCATGTGTGTCATGTCTTCTCTAGAATCCTTGTGTAATTCTCTTCGTATCTAACTCACATCGAATGTAACTCGAGGGTTTCTCTCTTTAGGAAATTATGTAATTAGTTTACATGGGTTAGATAAGAGTATAATTATTTTATTTTGGAGATGGCAACCAAAACAAGACGAGAAGGTAAGACCTTCTACTTAAATCATGCAAGAACACATAGGGTTAACTATATTATTTCCTTTTATGGCTCAAATGAATTAATTTAGGGTAAAGTCCATAACCATACCATGTAATCTCTTTATTACCATGATTATCAATTATGTGATTTATTGATTTTTATGCATGTCATTTATTGAAATCACTAAAAGGAACAAATCCTTCAATTAATATTAAACCTAATTCATTCCGTTAATATAGTAAGAATGAGAGTCCTTTTTTGAGACCAGGTTGTTGGGCAAACCCAAGCCTACTCGACATCGGGCATGTTCAAGCAATGGAATTAAATTCCTGATTAATGGGTTGGGTTTAACTAAATTCTTTATCCCGATTGGGCAAACTTAAGCATAAAGAAATTTAAAGGAAAAGTTGGGGTAGCCCAAAAGGCTTTAAGATTAAAAGTTGTTAATCACCCAATGATCTGGTAGTTACATACGATGTAATTAGTATTTGATACCTACTAATGAACTCAAGGGTGGCTTGTTGGACAAACCTAAGGTTATTCTTGAGGAATTTGGATACTGGTCCACTAGGAAAGCTTCCAACGGGCTTTCCCGAATCAGTAGTGGGGGCTATTAGTTTGAGTAAAATAGTGGAGTAAAAATGCGTTTAATTAAACTCCTAATTATTTGCATTTCATGTGCATATACAGTAGCTAATCTTCTCTATCTTTACATCTAGGAAACTTGCATCATGTCAACAAATCTAAACCTATGTAGCATCTTGGAAACTAATAAGTTAAATGAATCAAACTACCTCAACTGGTATAGAAATTTGAGAATCGTTCTCAAATCGAAAAAGTTACTCTACATGCTAGATGCTCCTATTCCGCCACCACCAGCTCAAGATGCTCATGCTAATGAGCATGCCGTCCACAAAAGGCACAAGAAGGATAGTGAAATAGCATCATGTATTATGATGGCATCCATGACTCCCGAGCTGCAAAAACAGCACGAAAATATGGATGCTCAATCGATTATACTATATCTTCGAGAGCTGTTTGATGCCCAAGCCAAAACTGAGAGATACGAGATCTCAAAGCAACTATTTCATTGCAAAATGGCAGAGGTTTCTTCTGTGGCCACGCATGGGCTGAAGATGCTTGGCTTGATAGAGAAGCTTGGATCACTTGGGTTCGCGATGGACCATGATTTAAGTACTGACTTAATTCTGCAATCTTTACCTAATAGTTTCTTACAATTTGTTATTAACTATCAAATGAATAAGATTGAGTCAACTATTCCTGAGTTGATCAATCTTCTCAAAACTACGGAGTCCTCCGTAAAGAAGGATTCCAATACTATTTTAATGGTAGAATCTTCTTTTTCTAAGAAGAAAGTTAAAAAGAAGAAGAAGGCTCACACGAAGCCCAAAGGTGGTGTGAAGAAGAAGGATGCTACCACCAAGGGCCCATGCCATCATTGTGGCAAGATGGGCTACTGGAGGTGTAATTACAAGGCCTACTTGAAAACCGTTAAGGATAAGAAGCAGAAGAAGAATCTTGCAAGTACTTCTACTTCTACTCTGGATATGTTTATGATTGAGATAAATACAGCCTTTAGAAATGAGATATGGGTATTAGATACTGGATGAGGATCTCATTTGTGCAATAACTTGCAGGGACTAAATGGCAGTAGAAGGCTAGAGAAAGGCGATGTGGACCTACGTACTGCAAATAGGGCAAAGATTGCTACACTTGCTGTGGGAACATACAAGCTAAACCTGCCTTCGGGATTAGTTCTAGAATTACAAAACTGTTATTATGTACCAGTTTTAATGAAAAATATTATCTCAGTTGCATGTTTAGACTTAAATGGATTTCATTTTATATTTAAGAATAAATGTTGTTCTTTTTCATTGAATGGTATTCATTACGGTTCAACAACTCTGGTTAATGGTTTATATATTCTAGACTTGGATAATCTAATTCTCAATATAATCAATAAAAAACATAAAATAGATAACTCTAACACCTCTTACTTATGGCATTGTTGTTTAGGCTATGTAAACAAAAATCGTGTTTCTAAGTTACACAAGCTTGGTGACTTAGGGTCATTTGATTATGAATCATATGGAACATACGAGTCTTGTTTACTAGGTAAAATAGCTAAAACTCCATTTTCAAGAAAAGGAGAATGGGCTAAGGAGTTATTAGAACTCATACATTCTAATGTATATGGCCTAATGTCAATACAAGTAAGAGAAGGTTATAACTATTTCATAACCTTTATCGATGATTTCTCATGATATGAGTATTTGTATTTAATGAAATACAAATCTGAGGTATTTGATAAGTTCAAAGACTCTAAGAATGAAATAGAGAAATAACTTGGTAAAAGTATTAAGACTCTAAGATCTGATCAAGGAGGAGAATACTTGAGCCAAGAGTTTCTGAGTTATCTTAGAGATAATGTGATATTATCTCAATGGACTCCACCACATACACCTCAACATAACGGTGTATCTAAGAGAAGGAATCGAACCCTTCTCGACATGGTACGGACCACGATGGCTTCTGCAGACCTATCAAAATCGTTTTAGGGATATGCACTAGAGATTTTTGTTTATATACTAAACAGAGTTCCGATAAAATTAGTTGATTCTACCCCATTTGAGATGTTCTTTGGTTAGAAACCAAAGTTATCTCACTTGCGAGTATTGGGTTGTCCTACATTTGTCAAAAGGCCACAGTCTGACAAATTTGATAGTAAGTTTGACAAGTATTTGTTTGTGGGATATCTGAAAGAATCTTTTGGATATTATTTCTATCTACCCTCTGAAAACAAAGTGTTTGTTTCGAAGCATGCCGTCTTCTTAGAGAAAGAACACATGTTTAGACAGTGGAAGTAAAATTGAACTTAGTGAAGTTCAAGAAGATCAAACAACACAAGGATCAAACATCTGATCCCATATCTATTGAAAGAATAGATGAACCTTCTACTATACAAGAACCTCGTAGGTTTAGTAGGATACATGTGGCACTTGAGAAATATGGATTTCTTATTAGTGACCATAGTGACATATTGTTCATAGATGAAGATGAGCCTACTACCTATAAGGATGTTCTGAACAGTTCAGAATTTGGCAAATGGCTTGAGGCAACGAAGTCAGAGATGGATTTCATGTACGACAACCAAGTATAGACTTTGGTTGATCCACCCAAAGGAATTAAACATATTGGGTGCAAATGGGTTTGAAGAAGAAAACGGACATGGATGGTAACGTAGTTACCTATAAAGCACGACTAGTGGTGAAGGGTTATCGTCAACAACATGGTATTGACTATGACGAAACCTTCTTGCCAGTAGCCATGTTAAAATCCATCAGGATACTCCTAGCCATTGCTGCTCATTATGATTATGAGATTTGGAAAATGGATGTGAAAATAACTTTCCTAAATAGAAATCTAACTGAGGAAGTGTATATGACACAACCTGAGGGTTTCACATCCAATGATAGCACAAAGGTGTGTAAGCTGCTAAGGTCCATTTGTAGGCTTAAGCAAGCTTCTAGGAGTTAGAACATCCGTTTTGATGAAACAATCAAAGAGTTTAGTTTCATTCAAAATATGGATGAGCCTTATGTATACAAGAAAGTCAGTGGGAGCACAATCGTTTTCTTATTATTTTATATAGATGACATATTGCTAATAGGAAACGATATACCTATCTTGCAAATGGTTAAAGTTTGGTTGTCCAAACAATTCTCCATGAAAGACCTTGGTGAAGCAACCTATATTCTTGAAATAAGGATCTATAGAGATAGATTCAAAAGGTTTCTAGGTCTTTCGTAGTCTACATACATAGATAAAGTGCTAAAGAGATTTAGCATGGATCAATCCAAAAAGAGATTCTTACCCATGTCACATGGTGTAAGTCTTTCAAAGTCGATGTCTCCCAAGACACAAGTTGAAAGGGATCACATAAGTAAGATTCCATATGCTTCGGCAGTTGGATCTATTATGTACGCTATGATATGTACAAGGCCCGATGTATCTTGTGCTCTCAGTTTGATAAGCAGATACTAATCTGACCCTGGTGAGGGTCATTGGGTGGCTGTAATGAACATCCTTAAATATTTACGAAGAACTAAGGATGTGTTCTTAATATATAGAGAAGGTGATTTGAAAATAAATAACTATACTAATGCCAGTTTTCAATCTAACAAAGATGATTTCAAATCAGAATCCAGCTATATGTTTACGTTGTGTGGATGGGCAATAAGTTGGAAGAGTTCCAAACAAGAGACTATTACCGACTCTATGCCAGAAGCTGAGTACATAGCCGTTTCTGATGTAGCTAAGAAAATAAAGATAGAGAGAGTTCCGACGGATGAGAACATAGCTAACCCGCTTACAAAAGCACTATCCTAAAAGAAACATGATAGGCTTGTTGAGTCATTTGATATTAGATACACGAATGATTAGCTCTAGTGCAAGTGGGAGTTTGTTAGTGTTATGCCCTAAAGGCAATCACTTGAATGTTAAATATGACACATTTAATTTTAATAAAAGGCCTTATTTATCTTACAGTTTCTTTTGTTTACTTTTATGTAATATAACTATTAGATAAAGTCCCTAGTTCAACATTGTGTTAAAGAAATCATGATAGAGATCATGATATGAGATTCCTACTACACTGCAAAGTGTTAGTACTTAAATAGTCCCTAGTCGTAGTATTAATGAGACAGAACATCATTAATGCATTAAGACTAGCATGTGTTAGACTTCGTAATTTGATCAGGCGGTAGTTCTCATATCCGTGAGTATTGAGATACTCAAAGTTAAAAAATGGATGCTTGTTAATGGAATAAGTATATTGGATGACCTGGCTATGAGATAATCTCATGGATAACTATTTAGTACCAGTGATATAATCTCAATATAGCAAATGTGAAAGTATCCTTAGACTTGAGATCTCCAAGGTACTTTGTTTGTTAAGCATTGTGCTTTGATTCCAATCTCTGGAGCCTGATCAAGGGCTGCTTATGGGATGGATATTGGGTACATTGTGAGGTAAACAAAAGTAGTTGAGATGGTCAATAAAGGATTCACCACTTCTAAAAGTATGGGCGAATATCTCACGACCACTTGTAGGAATTACTACTCAAGAAGTCTTTGGCCTAGGTGACTGTGTATTGGAAATAGTTCCAATTGATACACATATATAGTAGTGGGTTCCTGGTACAAGTACTATTATATTCGGGCCAAAATTAATATATATTCTGGAGGGAGTTAGCACTAATTCTGTACTCCAAACTGAATGGGATATTGTATGGTAAAAGTAGTTAATTGCTCTGTAGTTTGTTATTGAAGGGTTCATGTCAAGTCACTTGACTTCCTGGACTCTTGGGTGGTCATGATGTGTTGCTAGATACCGCTCATGATCGGAGAATATGGGTTTATTAATTGATGAATTAATAAACCAATCCTGATTAGAATTGATATGAATAATTCTAATTAATTGTGGATTATTAATCTCAAAGACCTTTGAATTAATTCATATTCGCTACCAATTGACTGAGAAACCTAATAGGTCATGCGCAATAGAGGATTATATACTCAAGATGTTATTTGATATCATAGGGGGTTTAATTACGAGAAAAAGAAGTTGTTAAGGCTAAATTATAATTAGTTATAATTTCTGAGCCAAATTATAATTGTGAGAACTTGATGTTTTCAAGTACAAGTAGGGAATTCTAATTGTTTTAGAATTCTCAGTTTTTAGTTATTTTAGTGACATATAAGGGATATGCACGAAAACCTAAAGGTAAGGGTGATTCACGAAACAACAACTTCCAACCTTCTCTTTTTTCTCTCTCGTTTTTCCTAAAAAACAAGAAGAACCCTAGCCACCAGTTTGGTTTACGCTTGCACATAAACATCTTGGTGCTTGAGTGTGATCCTCTGTGTGGATTTCTATTAGAGATAATCATACACTGTGATTATAGTGGTTGGATATTCAACTCTCGCGGTGTTTGATCAAGAGGTTTGCTGGATCGCGCCTCAACTTGAAGAAGAAAAATTTTATTTTTCAAACGTTCAAAGAAAGGTAAAGCTGTTACATTTGTTCTCTTTATGTCTTATTTTCCACACGTATGCGGATCCTTGTTTGGTATCTCGTTCTTATTTTTTTGCTGCGCCATATATGATATGCGTGAGATACCCAACAGATACATGAACTGTTTTTCTTGAAACACCATGACCACACACAGGCCTTACTTGAAAATATTTCTCACACCTTTTATATCATGTCTTCAAGTCAATCTGTCTTGGAAGGTTGATTTACTTATGCAGCCATGAGCTTAGAAGATTTATCCTGATGTATTTATTTTTTAGAGATTTTAGTTACCATCTATTTGTTTCATGACTTGTTCAAGTATTTTTTTAGAGGTTGTAATAAGTCAGTTATTAAGTTATTTCCTTCTATGTTTCTATTACCTAGTTATAAAGATCCCTTGTCCTAAGGACGAGGCAACATCCCCGCCCTTTTTAGGGTACGCAGGTAGTGGGGTGTTACAATTGATTTGTGTTTTTTAGTGTAGAAAATATTAACAAAATATTACACAATTAATCAAGCTTTAATTAAATTGCTAATCACTAAAACCACACATACGGGCAAGTGTACCCATGATATAGTATACAGAATAGCAAGTATCGAATCCACGAGAATTTAGGCTCCCACCTTCTTTATCTTATTATTTTTTATTTAGCCAAT
This sequence comes from Voacanga thouarsii, assembly GCA_026120185.1. Taxonomy (NCBI): domain Eukaryota; kingdom Viridiplantae; phylum Streptophyta; class Magnoliopsida; order Gentianales; family Apocynaceae; genus Voacanga; species Voacanga thouarsii. The sequence goes on from JANUWF010002285.1 coordinate 440,679, forward strand.
AAAATAAGAAGATAATAAAAAGGAAAATAACTAGATATAACTCAAGAATGTAAATTCATGTGACTAGACAACTATCTTAAAAACATAATATTGAATCAATTAGCATACATCACAATCAATTAGCATCTTGGCATCATGAAGGAACTTAAGTAAAATTTAATCATTTCCCAAGTCATGAACTTACTTATGTAGACTCTACTTCTTTCCCAATCCATGGAATCAGTATCCATTGATTAATTTAGTTGATTTTCCAATTAAACCAAGGAAACCAAAAAATGCATTAAAATCATACCTCATGAACATGAAATTAGCCAATGACTCTATGCTCAAGGTGAAATCAACCAATCTTTGATTTCTTCAGTTCTTTAATCTTAACTTTATTTCCTATGTCCATTAAGATCTAACAAATATGAAATCAATGTAATGAACTGTTGGATTGTATGCCTTCTTAGACTAGGTTTCTGATGTAAAATCGAATATTTTAATAAAATAATTTATTTTCAGAAATTGTTTGTGAATTTACTTTTTGTCTATGCACAATTTTCGTTTGGAACAGACCCATTGTGTTTCAATAAGTGGTCCATGTGAATAGTGGTCTTTCACAGTAAGGTATGGATCACGGGTTATTTAAACACATAAACTTTAGTTCTTAACCTATTGATGAGACTAGGAATCTCATCATGTTTAGGTTATTATGTTATGAATTCCAAATGGGGAAGGAATGGCTTACCTTTAACCAGTGAGTAGTCCACTCACTCCATGACATAAGCATATTTCAAATACGTAGGACAGGACCTGTAGTAGTGGTTTCTAAAAGTACTATATGATAGAAACCTAGACTACTACCGCTACAGCGTGGACTAGTACTTTAAGACTTGAGTATGAGCTGGTGGTCTGGCGTAGCTGGAAGCATATACTTTGATTTGCTATAGTTGAGGTTCTATCGTAGGGCCAATATATTTGCATGTTGGGTATGTGTGACTAGTTAGTTATGACAGACTTGTATAGGATAGTTTTTGCACTATATCGCCCGTTGTGGTTGTCCGAATGGTCTAAAATGTCCACGGCCTTAGGAAACATGACTCGGATGTTTGCTTTAGGGTAGCTCCCTTGGAAAGTGAAAACACTCGAGGAAGTCGTGGATCATTGGACTAGAAGCCTAAGGATGGTAGATGTCATTTAGAGGGGTGTTAGTACACTTCTTCCTCTCTAAATGTACGGCGATGTGTAGAGGTTATTTTAGTCATTTCACCTATAGGTCGGAGACTTTGCTAACGCAGCATTGTCCTTGGGGTCAATATTTCCTTATGGTGATATTAGGAAATATTTAAAATGCAAAATACAGCTATTTTATGGCAATGGTATTTTGGTCATTTTAGTAGCCAAGGCGGTGTGTCTTTTGGTCCCCAGTATAGACCGTGAGTCCTAATTAAGTACAGGATAAAGAATTGATCATAAATTAAATGGAATTTATTTTATTTAAGTAGCCTGATTTAATTATTGAGCTAGAATAAAATAAAGGTCTATGGAGAGAGAGAATTAATTAAATTAGTTTGGTTGGTTAATTAATTATTCAGGGCTTTGGCCCAGTTTGAATAATTAAAGATTAATCTGGATTAATTGGACTGGTTTATTTGGGCTAAAAAATTAATTATTTAGTAATTGGGCCATTTATTTGGTTTTATTTAGAATAATTAATTAAGCCCAAAAAGATTAAACTAAGAGTCCAATGGCCCAATCCAGTTTAACCTAGGGTTTTATTTAGGTTAAACAGGAGAAAAGTAAATAACGTTGTTTTCCAGTGCTTCCTCTCGGTGGAAAAATACAAGACATTTTTCCTCTCCTTCTCCAGAAAATATTCTTTGGCCCCTAGGTTGTTTCACCAAAACAATATTAGGCAGGTCATATACTCGGAAGATCGAAAGCTAGGCACTCACCTACATGCAAAGACGAAGTAGAAGGCTTGCAGGAATTGCATCAGAAGTTTCCACGAGAGTGCCTACCCCAGTTCTGCATATTCCAGTTCAGCCGATTTTGAGAACAAGAAGAAGAGGTAATGAGAAAATATATATATTCCCTTTTTCTTCTTCACGCAGGAGTGCTGCGTTTTTTGTTGTTCCTTGGCTGTCTTTTTTGCTATGTTTCGCTTGCAATTTTATCTTCAATTGGTATCAAAGCATGAAGATATTTGCACATATAGGAAGCCTGTATGCTAGTTAATAAAAGCAGACAGTTATGTTTGATTAACTGTGATCCTTCGCTGTTTTGGTATGTGATAGCATCTCTGTGAGCTTCACCGTTGAAGCATAGGCCTCTATAAATTTTTTTTTTTGCTTTGATGTTTTAATCGTGTAAACCCAATTTAAATGGATATAAGCAGTTGTTGTTTTGTTTTGGATGAGATTTTGATATGAAAAATGTCCAAGGAAGCAAAAGGAAGTGAAAAAAAAAAGGAAAATCCGCAGACAGAACAGAGAAACTCGTCGTGGGGAAGAAGAAGCACTGTTCCTAAGCCGCCGAGCCGAGCCTCCAAGCTGAGCCACCACTGTTATGTGTCACGAGCCTCTGCCCTTGAGCCGCCTAAGCCAAGCTGATTTCTTTTAATTCCAAGCCATTTCAATTGCAGAATTGCAATTGAAATGCAATTCAATTGCCCGGGTAGCGCGCGGGTTGTTGGGCCAACTTGCGGACCATGCAGTAAGAGAGGCACCTGGTCGTGGGCGCGAGTCAGCAGGCGGGCTAACGGGCGGGCGGCTGCTGCGCGGGTTGGATGCTGAAGTTCTGGTGTGGCTGGTGCACCGAGCGCCCAGTGGACCGCAGGCCACATGGGCCCGGATCCAGTGCATCGGGTGCACGTGGACCGGCAGCTATTTTTGCAATTTTTTTTCTCTTTTTCGTTTTGGATCCCATACCAGGCAAAGTTAATATTTTTACAATATTTATATTCTTGGAATATATTTGCATGAAAAATATTAGTAAGGGATTTTAGGATTAAATAAGATAATTAATTAATTAATTAATGTGTTTAATTGTATTATTTGGGCACTTAAGTTTACAAAATAGAAAAACATGAAAACGTTTACTATTTTCTGGCATGCTATTTTTTTTATGTACCTATGAGTGCTTTTTCTCAAAGACCAAAGTCTTTGGGAACACTTTTGACAAGAAAAATATTTTTCTTCAAAAACTAAATGGTTATTTTAATTTGTATAAAAATTAATCCTTGAATATTTTCTCAAATGATTTAATCATTGACATAGAAAATATATTGGATTTAGATATTTTTGTAAATTAAAATAGAGAGCCATTTTGTTTTGTTTTGGACTAGAAAAATGATTTTGTCAAATAAACTTGAGACCAAAGTCTCTAGAAAGGTTTAATTAGAAAATTTTTGAAATCATTAAGTTTTAACTTAAATAAAATTAATCCATGGAGAAAAATCTCTCAAAAGATATAAGCCTTGACATAGAGATTGTAATGGACTTGGATATTTTATTTTTGAGTTAAGAAAAACTTAATGGAAATTTCAAAAAGGATATTTTTCCAAAAAACCTTTATTTAAAAAGACTAAGTGGGAGAGGGGTTCCAACGGCCCCACGACTTCCATCACGGTCCTCATTAGAGATCGTGGGTCCCCTCGCGTCACCCTGGGAGTGAACCCATATAAGATGGGGATACTACAAGGATCCAGATCTAATGGAAGGATGTAATTAATAACCCGTGGCACGTACTATGATCGGCCAGCCCACGTTGGAGGTTATAGTGCGAGGTATGTCCATAGGAAATGAGAGGAAACGGCCATCCCACGATAGAGTTATCCTCTAGATCATTACCTAGAAGGGAAATTAATTTGTAGTGGTTAATACACTTAGCTTAGGAAGCTATTAATCTTCCCAAGAAGCTATGTCAGTTTTCCTAAGAGCCAAATTATTTTTAGTGCACAAATTTTGTTTTGTTTTCACAAACTAAATTCTTTCTTTTATTTTTCGATTTTTAGAAATGGTGGGAGGTTCTTTTAGTCCATTGGCCATTATTCTCAGAGAGAATAAGTTAACGGGTCCAAACTATGTGAACTGGAAAAGGAACCTGGACATAATACTCACAGCTGAGGAGTATAAGTATGTCTTTTACGAGACCTGCCCTGTTATCGGGGAAGGTTCCACCGCCGAAGAGTGAGAGGCTGAGAAGGCATGGAAGAAGGCTGACGAAATGGCACGTTGCTATATGTTAGCCTCCATGTGTAATGTGCTCCAGTCAAAACACAAGCACATGGCTTCTACATATGACATCAGTCAATCATTGGCTACTATATTCGCAAACAAGAGCCGGGCCGCAAGGCAGGAGGCTCTTCGAACTATTATAAACACTAAGATGGCTGAGGGAGCATTAGTCCGAGAGCATATGCTCAAGATGATTGCTGCTTTTGAGGAAGCAAAAATCTTAGGGGCTGTTATTGACCCCGAGAGCCAAGTGGACATGGTTCTCGAATCTCTACCAGGCTTTTTCACTCAGTTCAAGTTAAACTAAAATGGGGTATAATGAGGTATAATGAGGCAAAAAGCTAGCCTTTTAAAAAGTCATTTTTGGATTGCTATTTTGGATTGAAGAAATATAGGTCCAAAACTCCCCCTAAGTATGTGCGGAGTGAAGGAAATATTCCAAGAGTAGAGATCAATAACTTTTCCTGGAATTGGTGGAACTTATTTTTCTCAAGGAAAAACAAAACAAGGATTTTACTAATCAACCAAAAAGAATCATCCCAGATTTCATAAAAGTTTACTCAGGTATCCTCAACATCCAAATATTTAACTAAGTGCATATCACAACCATAGTAAAAAACAAATCATCTAGCCAATTTAAAATCAGTTAGAATATAAAATGAACTCATACCCATACTTCAAGCTTCTTATTCCATAATAGCAATGACATCTCAACATAGTCATCATTAAGTCACCCAATTCTTCACAATCCGCATTCTTAAATGAAAAATAGTATTAAACAGACTATAAATTCATAATATATATTCTCAAATCACCGTTTACAATCCACCATTAATCACAATTCCTATTCACAGTTCACAATCACCATTTTAATTGACAGTTCACAATCCATTCACCATTGACAATCCATTTATACACTTACACTATTTTTATTCTCCACCTTTGTCATCAATCAAAATGCAAGAAAGACAAAGTAAAGAGATCAAATAGTGGAAGAATAAATATTGTCAAACCTCGATCAATAAAGTAAATATATATAGTCAGAAAGATTAGCAGGAGATAGGTGCAGAAATAAATTATTTAAGTACTAGTGCAGAAATCATAAAATTGTTTGTCAATAGGAAAGCAATAAAATTGTTCAAGTGTAGGAAATCAATAAGCAACACGTATGATTGGCAAGTTAGGAAATATGGATTATTGCAGACTTAGTCCTGGCACCCTTTTAGAAAGTTGTCCAGCAATTCTGCTAGACTTTCTTTTTACTACCACATGTTTTTGCCATTTACTAGATGAACTTCCAACTATGGTTAGCTTAGGAGCATGCAATGCAGTAGGGGCAGCAGAGGTGGGGACTTCACTCTCATTCTCTCTATTTTTCTTACTTTCTTCTTCTTTCTCTATTTCCTTTTCGTGGTTAGGTTGTGCTTCTATCTCAGTATGTTTACCAGCTATGTCTTCAACTTGAGGAGAGGTAGTTTCTTTTCTAGTCATTTATTCTTCAGGATGAGCTTGTTCATCATGGACTTCCTCAGTGGCCTTTTCTTCCTTCATTTCTTCTACATTTCTCAATATGGTTCCTAAATTCTATAATTCAGTTGTGACTTCTATCCAAAACCCATTAAACTTCTCCGTTAAGTTGCATATAGCATCCAGGAAGCTATGAGTTAGACTGATTTCCTCAATCTTTTACTTTCCCTTGTTTGAGGATTCTTCCCCCATTTCAAACTTCCATTTCATCCCTATTTGGGCAGCGATGTAGTTCCTTTTCCTTCACCCTTGATTTTTAATAGCTTTTCTCTTTCTTTATCTGACATACCTCTAAGTATAACATATTCCTTGTTCACTTGAACACAGCCCATTTTTTCAAAGGATTCCATGTTATACACATTGGTCTTAAGTTGACTAGGAGCACAAGTATTTAAATTCACATTAAAATGCCTGAAGATTTTGGTCAATAGATTGCCATATGGGAGTGCCTTGTGAGATGTGTTTCTTGACTGTAGCATCAACTTAACTACCAAAAAACAAAAACTAATCTATCTACCTTCCGATATGGACAACCTCAGTATTATTTACATCATACTTATTGATATCTTGTGCCCGAAACTTGGAGCAACCATAATCAACACCATATAGTGCAAAATCCTTCTGGGACCGTTCAACCATTTTGAATTTTTGTCACTCAAACCTTTAATACTCTTCCCTCCAGTAAACCTTGCCTTAAACCTTCCTATGTCAAATAGGTCTTCAAGGAATTTATTCATTTTAAAAAATTGAATCCCTCCATCTCTAACTCCAAAAATTCAGTTTAATAGCCGATAGTCGAATTCCATACTTACTGATCCTACTCCAGTGTTATACCATTGCACCATAAAACCTCCCCTAGTCTCCTTAAACCTTCCCTTTTTTAGATTTGCATAAAATTCCCAAACCAGATGGGTGTAGAGTTTCTCATTTACTGACAACAAGGCCCTCCAACCAAGATTTTCAAACATATTTAGGATGTCAGAGAAGTTAAAAAATGCCTTAGCATCAACCCGATATCCCGTGACCACAGTCTTATTTCTAGACAAACAATTACTAAAATCAGACTCTTATTTTTTATCAAGAAAGCACGGTGCCTGGGTTTCAGAGCTTTCTGGTGCAACATACTCTGTTGATAAGTTAGATTGTGAGGTTATTTTCTTTCCTTTCTACTTGGTGGCCGGTTGTGTGGCTACAACTTTTTTCTTAGCCACTGCTTTACTTTTCTTGCCTATCTTCGTCTTTTACGTGGTTCCTTTATCATATTTTGATACTTGTCATGACAGAAGTGAGAGGAAGATGAAGATACGATTGTGAGAGAAGTAGAGAGAACAATGATAGTTTTGGATTTCTACGAGAGAGAAAGAGATAGCCTTTTTGTGATTTCCTAGGTTGTAGAGTGGATAAGTACAATCAAGTACTTTACATCAGAGACTTTTTCAGCAAAGATAGGGTCATTTTTTGAAAAAGTGCGCGGGCATTTGAAAATTTTAAAAAGTGACTTCAGACTTATATTCTCTTTTTTTCGAATAAGCAAAAAAAAAAAAAAAAAAAAAAAAAAAGAGGCTTTACATGAATTGTGGGCGGCTGCTATTTTGGTTTTGGACTGTGTCCAAATTAGTCCATCCAAAAAGCGAAATGAAGGATGTTCAGTTGATGGGATTTTAGATTCATGTTTATCAAATATTGCGTCCAAAATCTTTATCCCAAAGGTGTATCTTCAGTAGTTTTGCAAGAATGAACAAACAAATCCTTGGCAAAATAGTAAGTTACATAATTCAAGTAATTCCTAAACCTCTTCTCAAATGATTAAATCTATCTTCAGCCAGAGGTTTCGTAATAATATCTGCAAAATGTTCATTGGTTGGAATGTATTCAACATACTCATCTCCCTTAAGCACATGATCTCTAATAAATTAATTCTTAATTTCAATGTGCTTAGTTCTAAAATGCTGAATATGATTTTTGGTTAAATTAATAGCACTAGTATTACCACACAAGATAGACACACAATTAAAATTTAAACCAAAATCAAACAAGGTGTTTTTCCTCCACAGAATTTGCGCACAACAAGTACAAGCTACTATGTATTCAGCTTCAGTTGTTGAAAGAGAGACACATGCTTGCTTTTTGCTATACCGCGAGACAAGGGAATGTCCAAAAAATTGACAGTGACCACTGGTACTTTTTCTTTCAATCTTGCAACCGGCATAGTCAGCATTCGCATATTACCACAAGCTATAATCGTAAGTTCCAATTAGGTATATAATGATCTGTATTACATCACATAGATGAGATTCCTTGGGACATGATTGAAATCTAGTACAAAGACATATTGAGAACATAATATCAGGCCTGGTAGCAAAAGTAGAATAAAAATTTAGTTTCCAAAAAAAAAAATTTCGAGCAGATCAGCAGTAACACTATGTAACTTCAAGGGTGCTTTTCGATTTCAAGGATGCATCCATGAGTCTTTTTAAAGTCAGCACAAATAATATAAAATGAGGATGGGTAGTTGAGATATTAAATGACAAGTTTAAATCACAAAGCAAGGATCATAAATATATCACTGATTTTAGTGAAATATGATAGAGCATTTAAAGATAAAAGCCAGTGAGAGTGTAGTGAAGAAATTTAACCAAGAGACATGAAATAAAGCTTTGAGATTTATAGTGATTTCAAATGATCTACAACCACTACCTTCAGTTCTTACTTAAGGATTTCAACACACTTACTAAAACCTTTTCCTAACTCAATAGTGGTAACTGGTTTTACACCCCAACTGGCTTTTACCTTCTCCACCTTGATACAAGTTAGAATGAATGAAAGTTTATAGAAATAGCTCACAAGTTTGAGTAGATTGAGAACAGATTAGCACAAGCACCTTGTACCTTTTGAACAATTTCATTTCACTTTTGAAGCACAAATAAAAAGGGAGATTTTTGTATTCTAAAATGTAAGAGTGTTTCTAAAAAATATAGCGCAAAAATCTACTTTAAAATCGAGTTTTGAAAGCTTTTATAGGAGCCAAACCCAAAGGTCCAACGGCTAGAAACAACTAGTTTCTTTCTGCTAGAATTTCAGGATTTTGGATTCACAAAGTGGAAAGATGTCAGTTCAAAAGGTGAGTCCAAAGTGGCACATTTTTAGGCAAAAACATTTTGAAATTTTTATAGTGTATTAGATAAAGTTTTGGATTCAGAGGTCCATCCAAACTATTCAATCCAAACATCTGAAGACTCATTCTTTAAAATCATTTTATTTTCGTGTGCTTCAAGATGAAATCAAATTGATTTATAAAGTAAATGAAACATAGAAATTTACAAATTATTCCTTATCAAATGATTTCATGTCTAAAGTTCCTTCACAAGGATTTCACGATTTTGCAAGCTCTTAAAGATGACGATATACTTGATCAATCACTCTTTTGAGTTCCATTTGCTTAAGAGCTGCTTAGTAGTCTTATTTGCATACCTTGGAAGAACTAAGGTCAAACATGTCCTATTATATGTAGATCACATAAGTTAGATATCATCAATATTTGTCATAAGTTAAAACACAAGAGAATACCCTTAGGGCTAATAGAATAGTATGTGGGAGAACATAAGTTTGTATCTTTATCTTCTCAACACAATTCTTGCTTGAGATCTTATATAGGTGCTCATTCAAAGATGAATGCACTCTAAGAAGGGGGAAATAATTGGAATCCATCTAAGCAACATGCCAAATACAAAGAAGGGGGATGGAGATTCAAATGACAACTGATGGCTCCTTGGAAAAATTCAAATTAATGAGGGTTTCAATGCAGAAATCAAGGGAACCAAGCACCTAAGCTAAGGATCAAGAGGTTTATCAAGAGATGAATGCTAAAAGAAAGTCGAAAAGCAGCTTACTGTATCCTACAACTTATGTGGAGAGTTAAGAACATCCAATGCAGTAAAAAGATCAAATTTGGGGTGCAAAAATAGTAGATGCACGGCCAGAGTGTAAGGGCATGCAACTGCCCGTAAAAATAGTAGAAGAAAACACTCCTAGCATCTTAGGTGCTTGGCCAAATAACTGTGCACGACCATATGCACAGTTGTGCATACTGGCTGTGTATGGCCAATTTTTGAAGGCCCAACTTTGGCACAGTTGTGCAGCTCCAATGTAGGGTTGTGCATCCCCCCTGAACACCTATCTTACTTTCTTTCAAATTTATTTCGGACACTTTTATTTTGTCCACAAAATGTAAGGTCTTTTAAGACTAATTTAACTTATTTTAAGCCTTCTTTGACCAAGGTTTGTAACCTTTAGTAGTTTAGCATTGGGATTCTCTATATATACCCCGTTATAACATTTTATGTTTAAGCTGGATATTATATTTGAGATCAAAGACACTCTCGAGAGAGTTCTTGAGGTTCTTCTATGAAGGCCAAGACTATTTCTTAGGTTTTCATTCCGTACCTTTGAATTGAGCATATAAACTCATAAGAATCTATCAAATTAACTTACTAAAATAGTGTATTTGAAACTTATTTTCCTAAAGTTCTAGAGTAGAAGTTAATCTTAGTTGTCCAAATCTCTTCTTCAATTTGTTCTTGATTTCCTAGCCGAGTTAGAGGTTATTGGGAAAAGGTTTAGTACACTTGTTTCTTATTTCTAGTGTTCTAGTTCTCTACTGGGCCTAGTGTATTAGTATTGTGAATTAGATATTTGTTTCTACACTAAAATTTCTATTTTGAACACTTATTTGGGTATTATATTTTCTCTCATAAATAGCCACGAAACTCCTTCAAGAATAAGCCCCAAGATTATATCGCACTCTAATTCTAATTTCTCTTTTGTATGTACTTCTTAATTTATGGAGCCTAATGATACTATTGATGATTTGTTGAGTTCCACATATCTCAAGGAATTAGATATTTCAATATTAAATCATTCGAAGTCCTTTGAGGATGTTGGTTTGAATAAATTCTTCTTGGATATGCTTTATTCTTTCTTCCAAGATCTAACATCTATTGGAGCTTATTGCACCTGGGGGGTACTACTTAACTTTTTACCTTCTTTATTATTCTTAGACCTTTTAAAGATGCTTTATTTTGTTCATTTTTGGCCAATGAGTATATTGTCCAGTTTAAGTGTGAGGGATTGGTTTGGTGATATTTATTGTCTAAGTTCTTATCAATTTCTTTGGTGTTTTCTTGAAATTTTAAGCTAATTGGAAAAAAAATTGAATTCGAAATTTTAAAAATTTGGAATTTTTAAAGATAAATTGCAATTTTTTTTTTTTACTATTATGGTATTGTTATTATTTTTCTTGGGGTATAAGATTTTGATTTAAAACTTATTTGACCGAGTTTAGTTTTGTATAAACTTTTATATTCAGAGAGATATAAGCTAAGTCTTGAGAATTTGGATTTTCCTTGGCTATACTCAAGTAGATGTTGTGACATTTTATTTCTTCAGAATTGATGTTGATTTTGTGATAAAGTATAAGTAGGGATTGATTTTTGTTTTATGATTTTCTAAATCAGTCCATATTTTGAGTTTAAGTAAATAAGGTGAAAAGTGAGAATGAGTTGATAAAAATGAGAGTTGGAAGAGATGTATGTACCCATTCTAGAAAAAAATGAGAAGAAAAAAGGCATGAGAATGCAAATCGCATCTCCTCTGGTGAAAAACAATGTGTGAAAGGAAAAAAAAAAGAATTGAAAAATGAAATGCTTGATAATATATATGTGTGTGTGTGTGTGTGCGCGCGCGTGTGTGTGTGTGTTGAGAGAGAGTTAGAGAATGTGAGGAAGTTAGAAAATAGCAGTATGAGTGAAAAAATGCTTGACAAAAAAGTAAAATGGGTCAATACGGTAATTGAAGAGAAATCCTCTCACTTGAGGCTATAAATTCCCAAGAAAAAGTGAGAATGTCCCTAGTTTACTACTTAGATTGTACTAGTTTGGAGGTTATGGAACTTGAGTTTATTGAACTTATATGAATCACAATATTTGCATTCTTTACTTAAGGAGTAAGGTGAAAAGCATTGAATAAGCATAAACTTGTTTAACTTAACTTTAATGGCCTTGGTGATATCTATTTTTATATATGAGTTTACATGAACTTAGCTCGGTTGAATAGGTGTTGGGTTGAACTCTTAAATTGAAAGAAAAATAGTACCTTTATTGTATTAGCCATGTTCAGAAAAGTAATTTGATTACTTGAGGTATTTGCTTGATATGTTTAATTCTTGTTTGCTTGTGGACAAACAAAGCTTAAGTTGAAGGGATTTTAGTAACTCAATAGCATTTAGCGTAGTAGAAAAACAGAAATCCCATCACAGGATCATAGGTATATGATTTAAATAGGCAAAAGAACAAGCACGGGTTTTACCTCTATCGTTCAAAAAATTCCTTCGTGTGTGAAGGCTAAGGCACGATCCAGCACAACCAGAGCTCCACGTCTTCGCCACTGGAATCTAGGTGTAATATTGCCTCTAACAATATCCACACTAAAGATATTTACTCAATTCTAGAACACAGTCTCTGTGCTAGCAAAGAAAAATTGAAGCTAGGGTAAAATCACAGAGAAGAAGAAGGGAAAAATGTATGTCTCCAAAAAAACTCAGAAAATAATTTTCTCCGTAATTTCAAAAAACAATCATGTCATATTCTAAGGGAAAAATCCTAGAAAAATAACCGCCGATCAACATCTTTTTTAATTCAAAAAGAATTACAATTCTTTATTGTAATTGGAACCTACAAGTTCTCACAATTATAATTTGGCCCAAAAATTATAACTAATTATAGTTTGATCATAGTAACTTCTTCTTCTCACAATTAACCCCATAATATTATCAAATAATATCTTAAGTACTTAATCCTCTATTGTGTGTGACCTATTTGGTTTCCCGGTCTATTGGTAGCAAATATGAATTAATCCAAATGTCTTTGAAATTAATAATCTATAATAATTTAGAAATAACCTATTATCAGGATTTGTTTATTAATTCATCAATTAATAAACCTATATTCTGTGGATTATGAGAGATATCTAGCAAAACTTTATTACCACCCAATAGTCTAGGAAGTCAAATAGCTTGACATGAACCCTTCAATAACAAACTACAGTGCAATAAATTCCTTTCACCATATAATATCTCATTATGTTTGGATTACGAAATCAACACCAACTCCCTCCATAATATATATTAATTCTAGCCCAAATATATTAGCACTTATACCATGAATCCACTACTCTACATGTGTATCAATTGGAGCTATTTTCAATACAAAATCACCTTGGCCAGGGATTTCACGAGTAATAATTCTAAAAAAGTGGACGTGGGATATTTGCCCTTACTACTGGGAGTGGTGAAACCTTTATTGACCCTCTCAACTACTTTCGTTTACCTCACATGGTACCCAATATCCATCCTATAGGCAGCATTTGATCTGGCTCCAGAGATTGGAATCAAAGTATAATGTTCAGCAAACAAAGTATTTTAGAGATTTTAGGTCTAAGAATACATGCACGTTTGCTATAACGAGATTCTATCACTTGCATGATAGGGGCTAAAATTACTATTATTTTCCTAGTTATTTTATATTGTTTTTAGATAATTTTGTTGTAATAACTAGGCATATTCTTCCTATTTGACATTTTGCTTGTAGAAAGTGGTTTTGGCAAATTTGTGTAGATTGGAGTAGATTTCAAGCAAAAAAGTGAACGGTTCCAGCATGTACCTGGTGCTAGGTCCAGATAATGCACCAAGTGCCAGGTCTACTCTGAAAAAAAGAAAATTAAGGAGAAAAACAGAATGGACCCAGTGCCAGGTGGGCCGACTAGACCCGGCACCAGGTCCACTCTACTAAGAAGCGGTTGTGCACGAATTTGGTATTTTCTAAATGATTTTGTTATTTTTTGAATTTTACTCAGACTAGACTTTCAACCAATGAATTTCGGTATCTAAAAGGCTTTAAAATATAAGAAAAACACAATAGAAATGTGTGATTTCAAGGATCTAAGCAGGCTACTTAATCACTACTTAAAGAAGCATTATTCAAATGAGATTTTCAAGACAAGAAGAAGGGCCTGTCTATGAGTATTATCTTTTATCCTTTGTTTACTTTTCTAGAACTATAATGTTCTTAATGTTTTTATTGTAATTGGATATTATTTTAGAGATTATAATATTGAGCTATTTGGAATTTTTAACCAATCTATTGTTGTCTTTAGTATTTGATTACTTGTTATCATTGGTTATTGAAGCGAGTTCTTCTAATTGACTTGAAGAAATGATGTTAGGAGTCTCATTGCATTGATTTTGTATTTGTTAAATCTTAATGGACTTGATCGACAGAGTTAAGATTATTGGACTAAGTAATCAAAGATTAGCTTATTTCACCTAGAATAAAGGGTTAACTACTAATTTAGTGCTTTTAAGGAATTGAGCTTAATACATGTTTTGGATATGTTAGATTGATTGACAAATCTGTTAACATGAATCAAAGTATAGTAATTCCATGAATTGACAAACAAAGTGGAATTTATCTAAGTAGATTTATAACTTGGGAAACGATTGAATTTTACTTTATATTCCTTCATGATGGTAAGATGACAATTGATTGTGATGAATGCTAAGTGAATCAATATTGTGCTTTCAAGATAATTGTCTAGTTACATGAAATTGCATCCTTGAGTTATATCTATTTTTATCTTTATTTATTTTCCTTTTTAGTCTATTCTTATTTTATTAGCTAAACAATAAAGGTTTAGGTAAAGAAATGTGGGAGCCTAAGTTCTCGTGGATTTGATACTTGCTATGCTCTATACTATATGATGGATATACTTGCCCGTATGTGTGGTTTTAGTTGTTGACATTTTAATTAAAGCTTTATTGATTGTGTAATTTGTTGGTAATATTTTCTACACTAAAAAACACGCATCAAGTTTTTAGCATTGTTGCCTGGGATGGACACTATCTAAAACACTCAGTCTTATTGATTTCACTTTTATTGTATTTGTAAATATCTCTAACTTTTGTGTTTAGGTAGTTTGTAAATATTTTTAATTTGTACAATTTTCTTTTCTTTATTTTTCAATTATTTTTGTTTGTTTTTATTTTTATTTTTGATTTGATTTTTTTTTCTTTTAGTGTGGGGATCAAACCATCATCATGGACAATTATTCATGGGCACAATGTCAAAAGAGCTACAATGATGATAGATTGGCATGGTTACAAGGTCGGATTAACACTTTTTGTGAGACGTCAGTTGAAGCTTCAATCAAATCCTTTGTTGCCAACACAAACATGTCTATTAGGGAGTACAAAGAATCTTCCCAATGAACGAGCCATCAAAGAACACAACTAGATAAGTTGGTTGAAGATACTATAAAGGTGTTAGTGTTGTGCTCTATAGGCAATCACTTCTACCATGTATATTGTATAATAATTAATAAAAGAGGCATTCTTTATCTTTTAGTTTGATTGTTATATCTTAATATGCATGTAAATGTTTGATAAAGTCTCTAGTACAACACAGTGTTAAGGAAATCATGATAGAGATCATGATGTGGGATTCCTACTATACTATGTAGTGTTTGTGCTTGAATAATCCCTTGTCATAGTATTAATGAAATGGGACATTATTAAGATGCCAAGACTATCTCATGTTATATTTCTTGATTGGATCAAGTGGTGGTTCTCATAACCATGAGTATTGTGATACTCATGATTAACTTGTGGATGCTTGTTCATTAGATGACCTAGCAATGAGATAATCACTTGGATAAGCTATTGAGTGTCAGTGATAGAATCTCAATATAGCAAGTCTGCAAGTATCTTTAGACTTGAGATCTCTAAAGTATTTTGGTTATCGAGTATTGTACTTTGATTCTAATCTTTGGAGTCTTATAAAGACCGCATATGGGATGGATATTGGGTAAAATGTAAAGTAAACAAAAGTAGCTAAGAGGGTCAATGAAGGATTCACCACTCTTAATAGTAAAAGAGTACATCTCAGGGCTACTTGTAGAAATCATTACTCATGAAGTCCTTGGCCAAGACGACCATGTGTTGGAAATAGTTCCAAATTTGATACTCATATCGAGTAATGGATTTCTTGAACAAGTGCTAAAATATTTGGGCCAAAATTAATAATATTCTGGATGGAGTTGGCACTAATTCCATACTCTAGATCGAATGAGATATAGTATTATGAAAGGAATTTATTGCACTAGTTATTTGCTATTGAAAGGTTCACGTCAAGCCACTTGACTTTCTGGAATTTTGGGTGATCAAGAGTGATTGCTAGATGTCGCTCTTGATCTGCTAAATATGAATTCATTAATTAGAGAATTAATAAATTAATTATATATTTTATTTAAGATTATTAATTCTAAAGCTATTAGAATTAATTTATATTATGCTACTATTAAGACCAAAAAACCTAATGGGTCACACACAATAAAGGTTTGAATGCTCAATATATATTATTTGATAATATTGTGGGGTTAATTAAGAGAAGAAAATATATTTTTAGGTGAATTATAAGTTTGTTGTAATTAATGGGACTTGGTTGCAATTATATAAACTTCAAGAGCCAAATTATAGACATTGAATTTTGGAGGACCTAATTGCAATTAGCACAAATTCTAAAAACTAAAGATATGGGAATTGTTCCCTTGTGCAGATGTTGTAAAACAGAGGGTGAGATTTTAGATGTTCCTTCTTCATTTTCTTCTCCAATTCAACCTAGCCGCTCCTCTTCTACTGGCATAGTTTTGAGTGAGCTTTGTGAGCAATTCAACATTGTGTGGATTACTACTAGAGACATTTCTACTCTTGCATTGTTGTGGCATGAGGTGGACGATCAAAGCAGAGAAATTGGTTCCTTGGTTGGTGCAATAAAGTTTTATTTTTCTGCTATAGAAAGTAATCTCTGTTTCCTTCCTCTATTCTTGTTTTAATTGAAAATGCATGATCCTTAGGCATGTATTTCGTGGTTATTTTTGCTACATTCTTATTTCATAAGCATGATGAAATCCCAACAAAAGGCCCATACACTTGCACAAAAGGACCCCCAAAGAGAAGAGAAAGGATATGAGGAACAATTGCCCAATGTAATGGGGAAAATTTTGATTCTATTCTATACTCTAGTATTTCTCAATTTTCTTTGTCACATAAATTTTTAGGTACCCATCAACTCATAGAGCCTCTTGATGCCATTGATGATGTGTTGAATTTACCATGCCTCAAGGAGTTGAATCTTTTAGCGCTACATCATAAAAAGTCCTTGGAGGATGGTGGTAATCTTTCCCTTCAACATAATTTCAAGGAGGTAACTTAGTTTTTGTAGACCATGCATTGAAAAATAATGATTTCTTGGTCCCGTCTTTGAAAACTCAAATGCTAAGTTTTAAGGGGACTTTTCATTATAACAAATCTTTTGAAGGGTTAAATGGTGATTTCACGTTTGATGTATTCTTTAGAGACCATGTGCATTTATTTGTTGGAAAAAATATTTGTGTGTCTAAAGGAATGTTAGAGAATGAGGTTCATGTGTTTTGTTTTACTAAGAAAAAATATTTTCATGAACAAGAGCTTGTTCAAAAACCTCCCTTCTTTCTGCATTCATCTTGCCTACCTTATTCAATGAGTATTAATTTCTTTTACAAAAGTTTGATGAGAAAGCATGATGAGTGGAAAGAGTTTGTATCTTTATTTTGTGTTTGGAGTTGTTAGGTTTTATTTCCCCAAATAAGGAAAATATTTTCCGTCTTAAATGTGGGGGAGTGAGTCTTGTCTTTATTTGCTTTGATAGAATTTTTATTAGTATTTCTCTTTAGGTTGTTTTCTTTTATTTTGGTGTGTTTTATTATGTTATTATTTTCTTTGTGCTGTTCTTTATGTTTTCTTTTGTAGGTCAGAATAAAGTCCTCTTGAGCAAGCTCTTCTCTCTATTCCATGTTTTAATATTTAATGGAGAATTATTCCACTTGGAAGTATTACTTAAACTTTCTACCTCTCTATTAGATTTGGTCCATTTGGTGATGCTTTATTGTGTTAATTTTTTTCCAATGAGGACATTGCCCAGTTTAAGTATGGGGGAGTGGCTTAGTAATATTCTTTGTCTAAGTTTTTATCAATGATCTTGGTATTTTCTTGTTATCAAACAATTTTGTTGAAAATTTGAAAATTTTGAAAATTTCAAAGTGTGGAGCTTTTGGAGCAAAATTAAGCTTACTTGTATATAATGAAATGATGATTTTCTTACTAATTTTGGATACGGTTTGATTTTAATTAAAAAAAAAACTTGCGCATTATGTTGGATTTTGCTAACTCTTGAGAATTTAAGTTAACATTGGTTATGTTTGGCATTTGGGTCTTATTTTATTCTTTAAGTCTGAATATGTATGATATGATAAAATATGGGAAGATTTGTTGACTAGTTCTTGTATTATTGATTTAATGTTTACTTAACTTTGAGTTGTGAATAACGAATGTGAGGAAATAAAATAAAAAGCAAAGAAAAAAAAACAGTTGAGGGAAAAGGAAAAAATTTTAGATGAAAAAAATTGAGTTGAAAAAATTCCTTTTATCTTTGTAAAGAGAAAATAGAGAGACCTTTTGCTTAAAGGGGGCCAATACGGTGAGTGAAAGAGAATAAACAAAGAAGCATCACACTCTCTTGAGGCTATCTCGAAGGCAAGAAGGTAAATAAAGAAAACGAAAAGAAATAAAATTGTTGAAAACAAATAATGACTATAAAGGGGCCAATATAGTGCATGAAGAGAAATCCATTCGACTTGAATCTATCAATTCCCTAAGTCATTGAAAAAAATTTTAAGAGGAAAAAAGAGAATGAAGTGTTTTCCTTATCTTATTACTTGAGTTGAGTAAATTTAAGTTTATAAGGCTAGAATCGGTTAAATGGCTTGACTTGTATGATTTTTGTTATCTATGTTTTTGCTTGAGAAGTAAGATAGTTTTCTGGTACTAGATATAAGCTTATTTACCTTAACTTTGATGGCCTTGGGATTGTTTGATTTCATACATAAGTTTACAAGTTTTTGAAAAGATTGAGTGAATGAAAAGTTTATATTTAAGGTTGGAAGAAGGTTGTATCTTCATTATGGATGATTTTTTTAAGGAAATTTTTGCTAAATTGCTTTGTCTTGTTCCAAAAGTTTAGTGTCTAGTTCTTGTTTGTTTGAGGACAAGCAAAAGTCCAAGTGTGGGGGTATGTGATAGGGGCTAAAATCATCATTATTTTCCTAGTTATTTGAGGTTATTTTGAGATATTTTTATTGTAATAACTAGGCTTATTCCTTCCTATTTGATATTATGCTTGTAGAAAGTTTTTTTTTTTTTTTGTGGCAAATTTGTGCAGATTTGAATAGATTTCGAGCAAAAAAGTGAAAGATGTTGGAAAGTATGCCCTCAAAGACTATGTATTCTATGTGAATATATTTCAATAAAATGTTTATTCAGTCAATTTAGTTTGTTTCTTATATTATTGCACATTTATGGTCCAAATACGACATGTAATGGTTTAGGTGTTGAGTCGTTCTTCACAGTAAGGTATAGACCATGGGTACTTATCATACATGTAAAACTGAGTTCTTAGTCATTTGATGGAATTGGGCATTTCATCAAGGTAAGACTATTATGCCATGAGTTCTAATGAGGAATGGTTTACCTTGAATCAATGAGTAGATCATTCACATCACTGTCATAAGCGTATTTCAAATACGTAGAACTAGAACTGTAATAGTGGTCTCTTATAAAGTACTATGCTTATAGAGATTGGACAATTACTACTACTGCGTGGATAGATACCTTTGCACTTGAATATAAGTTGGTGGTCTAGTGAAGCTAGGGTTTTATACTTTGATATACGTTGGGTGCGATTTATTTTGTGAGATCAATATCCTTGTATGTTGGGTGTTTTACTCTAGTTAGTTAAGACAGACTCATGCAATAGAGTTTTTATGTTTCACTTAGTGAAGTTAAATCACCCCCTTGTGATTGTCCAGGATAATCTAATAATCTAGGGCCCTGGGAACGTAACTCTAGAATATGAGCTTTTGGGTAGCTTCAATTAGATAAGCAAGTACATTTAAGTGAGTCTTGCATTATCTGACTAGAGAGCTAAGGATGGTAGATATCTTTGACATGGGTGTTAGTATATTTATCCTATCTCATTGATGGGTGTTATGTAGCGGTGTGTTTTCGTCATTTCACCTGTAGGTCAAAGACATTGCTTTAGTAATATTATTCTTGGGGTCAATATTTTCATATGGTGATAAAGGAGAATATTTATAATGGTAAAATGCAGCTATATAATATTAAGGGCATTTTGCTTATTTTAGTAGCCATGAATAATATGTCTCTTGGTCCCCGAAGTAGCAAAAGTTACCTTAGTGTTGTTTATACACAATCTGGGCTTAATGGATAATTATTTGGAAAAGAATAAAATTTATTCTAAGAGTCAAATTAGAATTAATTAATTAGTCTTAGATTTTGATAAGGCCTAGAAAAGATAAGTAATTAATTAAGAAGATTGGGTTGGAATATAATTAATTAATTGGCCTAATATATGTTGACATATATTAAGAGTCCAATTAGAATTAATTAATTAGCCTTGGATGTTTAACAAAGCTCAGAAAAGATAATTAATTAATTAAGATGATTGGGCTAATCTTGGATTGGTTTCGAAGCACAACACCAAGCCCATTAGGGCTTCATCAAGCCCAAAGTCTTGTCGAAATTAAGGCATAAGAAAGGAAGAAAAATAACGTGGTTTTTCAATGAGCTCTCTCTCCAAGTGTGCCGTCTCTTCTTCTTATTTCTCATCCTTCTCTCATTCTCTCTTGGAGAGTATCTTGATTATCCAAAGAAGGAGCTTTCACCAAGCTAACCTAAGAGCAAGGTATAGTCATACTCTAAAATATGAGGAGAGATAGCATAGAGACGCTTAATGCGTAGGTATAAAAGATTAGCGGAAATACTGGTCGAACCACGAGCACCTTCTCCTCCCCTTCCAATGCAAGTTCCACTACAACCTAGCCCTTTGTTGGTTAATCTGTGACCAATAAAGAAAGTAAGTACTCTTTCCTAGATGTGGCTCAAAAAATTAAAAAATTTTCCGCTGCATTTTCTTTAATGTTTTCTGTTTTGATCCTTCAAGTGGTATCAAAGCTACAGTTTTCATCTAAGAGCATGTGCTATGGCTAGAAACTAGAAAATGTGGTTCCTTTACTATTAAAAATTAATCTTTTGTGATTTCATGTGATCCCTCAAACATTGGTTTCTACAGTTCATGTACGCCTCGTGGTTAGAAGCGTAGGGTCATGTATTCTAATGATTTTCCCATTATTTTCCTAGTTTTGAGTAGATGCAATATATGCCGCGTAGTTAGAGGCATAGGTACTTGTAAAGGCGTGGTTTTATGCCTGGTTTTGCATTTTTTTTAACCTATAAAATTTAGGGACTGAAGAACGTAATTGCAAGAATAGTTGAGGAGAGAAAATGGCTGAAAATTATGATTTTTCCAAAAGTCGGCGAACTCCAGAACAGACTCGACGCCAAGTGCCATAATCGGACCATGTGCCAGGTCCACAATGCCCAGCCGAAGGTTTTGGAGAAACAATGCAGACCCGCCGCTAGGTCCATTCTACCCAGAGGAAGATGCACACAATTTTGTCCAAGAAAAGGGAGAGTACTGCTAAAATTTTGTACCTTAATTTTTCCTTGATGTAATCATTTTTTGAAACCATTGTATGAGGTTAATTTTCTATAATAGTTTTATTTTTCTTTGGATGAATAATTTGCATGAAAATGAATAGTAAAGGATGGAACCACCTTAGGATTAAACATGATCATTAATTTTTAATTCATTATGTTTAATCCATTGTTTGGTCACTTAGGAATAAATGAATAGTTTGAGCATGGAAAAGTTTACTTTTGTTATCATGCTTATTTCATTTTTGTGATCAAATGCGCAAGTTCTTGTGAGACCAAAGTCTCACTAGATAGAATGATTTTTTGATAAAACGTTTCAATTTAAGAAACTTTAAAATAAAAGAGTTCATGGTTTATTCTCTTAAAGGATTTAATCCTTGACATAGAGAATAATATTGAACTTAAGGATATTTAATAAAGTTTTACTTGGCTATTAACTTAGAATAGTAAAATAAATTCACAGTTTATTCTCTCAAAGGATTTAACCCTTGACATAGAGAATCATATTGAATTTTAGTTTTTCACCAAAATTAATGTAACCATAAGATTATAGAAAACATTTTTAGGCCTAAAACTCTAATTTCACTAAAAGATTAAGTGGGAAAAGGGTTCCAACGACCCCATGGCTTCCATCACAACTCTCATTAGAGATAGTGGATTTCCTTGTGTCATTTTGAGCATGACCCCCTATAAGATGGATTCCTACAAGTATCTAGAACTAATGGAAGAGTAAAATTAAAAGCCTAGGGTATTTGCTATGATTGACCAATCAACGTTGGAGATTTTTAGCACTAGATTATCCGTAGGTGGTGTGAATTAGCAGCCATCCTATCGGTGGAACTTTTTCTAGACCATTACCGATTAAGGAAGTTTTGATTCATGATGGTTATACACTTAACTTAGAATGCTATTATTCTTTCTACGAAGCTCTGTTAGTTTTTCTATGAGTCAAACTACTTATATTATTGATAATGATTTTAAGAGCTATCTATTATCAAAAAAATAATATAAAGAAATGTGCACTTTTATTTCTTACAAACTAAATGAATGATTTTTCACAGTATTTCAGAAATGTCTGGTTTCAATCCATTACCAACCATTCTCAAGGAGAATAAGTTGATAGGCTCGAATTATGTGAACTTGTAACACCACTACTAAAGATAACAATGGAAGCATATCAACATTGGATGTCGCCCCATCCAGTTTTTTGGAAAAATGGTCTTTATAACGGAAGTAACAGGGTACACACACCTATGTAAAGTCTAGACTTGAGAATAACCCACATTGATGGCCATACATATACATATATTAGTGAATCTCATACATGCTATCTGTATCTATAACAAAATACAATACATGATCAGAAGGGAAAACTATCCAGACCTATGTCGCCGACTCTGTGGTATCATCCTTCTATCCGTAGATCCACTCAGCTCTAGATCCTACAAAAGGTAATATAAAAGATACGTGTGAGTGACGAATCACTCAGTAAGTCCCGTGTGTGCTAGTGCTTTATGAAAAAATAGGGTACATAAAATTTTCGTGGATTAGTATATCATTTGTTCATTGGAAACAATTACAAAACTCTCTAAAGAAGAGCTTATCTAGAACTCATTCACATTTGGAAAACTGTATTTCACTTTTAAAACATCGCCCCAATTTCCAAATCACAGGTGCTTCTCCAATCAAAGGCCGGCCTGTATGCAAAGCTCATAAGACTTTGCCTTCAACATCACAATCTTATTATGCCAGGGACTTCGCCTTATGGCACTCAACCATGCAATGCCAGATAAGTACACCAACATACATAGTGTCATCTTACTGAGACCATAGCCTTCAGTACTTGATCTGTGCGTCACCGGATAAGCACACCAACTTGCACTGTGACATCGTACTGAGACCACAACCTACAGTACTCGATCCATGCATCACTAGGAAATCTTTTACTTGCTACCGTAAGCTAAGGGTCCCAATCCTGACATCCATCACTATTGAGGCAGCAATGAGTCAAACGCGATGAGTGTCCCCACCCGGTATCAACGAGTGACTCAAAATAAGAAGCATCTGCAGACGCAGCAATTACCATGTGCTAAACGGCTATTTAGGATGACTCATCTCAATGTCATGTTGCCCTGTTTGGGGTAAGACAATCCCCAAAACTGATTGGGTTACTTGGGGTCGTCTATCTCTAACATGAGCTAGTACAAAAATCAAAGTCCTTACTGAGTACTCAACGTCACCACTATCAATCCCTTCTGACTGATCAAGCCAGAGGGTTTTCTGATCCCACAGGATTTTCAAATAATAATAGTTTTGGGGCAAAACAACACTTTTTAGAATTTGATCCCACTGACTCACAAGTCAGATTATCATTCACATAGGCTCCGTAGAACCAATCAATTTATTACATGGAAGATCAGGCCAGTAAAATAATTTTAGGGATCAAAAGGTCATTTTCCAAAAGTCAATCTCATCATGAGAGATCATTTTCCAAAATCATGTTGAATCAAGATAAAGAGTTCTATTCACACATCAAAACATGTTTCCAAGAGTATTCGGGTCTTTTTCCCCATAATCAATCACAAAAGTCATTTCTAATGGTATTCAGATCATTTTACCCATATCCTATTCCAAAAGACTTTCCGAGGGTATTCGGATCATTTTACCCTTACCCTATTTGAAAAGCGTTCACAAAAGTTCCAAAAAGGGTATTTAGGTCATTTACCGTATACCTGATTCCAAAAGTTTTTATAAACATTCCAATAAGGACATTTGGATCATTTTTCAAATACCCGATTCCAAAAGGAACTTATTTCAAGAAATCCGAATTCTAATCCTAAAAGAGGATTAAATTCAAAATTCCAAACATATTTCCATAAAATATTCCAACAAGGGCATTCCAGTCAATTTATGAATACCCAATTTTAAAATTTATCATTTTTCAAAAATCCTAAATATTTAATTCTAAGATAGACTAAATTCACAAAATTCATGTTTTAATCATCCAGTAAGGTTTCCAAGCCAATTATGATGTTCACTCGAGCCCAAAACGGCATAAAATAATTTTTGCTGACATAACCCTTAAACATATTTAGTGATTTCCAAAATGGAATAAAACATAGCATTTCATGGAAAAGTGAAGCACATTAGCTTTCAAAAGGTTTTAGAAATCAAATGGACTCACCTCGTGTCCTAAGTATCCCTTTCTGTTCACAGCCGTTTAATCACTATCTTTTGACGTTACATTGGCCGTTTATCGTAAAACCTATACCAAACATCGTTTTCGGGTCAAATCGTGTTCGGCCAAAAAATAGCCGACGGTTAGCCGACATTCAACCGATGTTTAGTCGACGGTTAAGGAAAACGTTTAACATTCGTTCACGTCATTTCTTCATCATTTGATCGATTCTTTCTTTCTCCTTTTTCCACACACTTACTCCCTTTATAAACAAGGGATTCACTTCATATTTCCCCAATTATTTCATCCAAAATCACACAATTAATCATTTTTATGTTCATCCATTTTCGGACTCATTTTTCTAGAATTTCACTGCTTGACAGAAGATTTTGTTTTGCACATAACTTTCAATCCACAACTATGATTTGGTCCTATGATATACCAAAATGAACGTAAGTCTCTTAACTTTAATTTTTTATTGGGCTTTTCTTAGTCCTAGTTTTTGTGACATTCTACTAGGCAAAATCAGCCCCAATAGTTTTGTCTCAATTTCACTATTCATACTTTCCTTTGTTTTCCTTTAGCCTTTAGCACCTTGGAACCATTAATTCATTTAATCCTCCTTCAAATCATCTTCAATTATAAATTTCTAGATTTTCAGTATCTCACAATAGTTATACTTATTCAATACAAATTCATCTCTTCTAATCAAAAGCTAGTTTGAACCATTTTTCCAACCAAGTAAATTCCATTTTTACTCTACTTTGATCATCACCTCTTCAACCAAAAATAAGCCTTCAATCTACCATAATTATTCAATTATTCCTCATACAAAACATCACTCAAAGGCCCTTAGGCAGCCGGCACATATACAAGTATATATAAAGTTCATACACAAAAGTTCACAAACCCTAGCTTTGATCCGAAATCAATACATGAAAATTATGTTTTTATGTTAAAATTCACATCATCATAATCATTATTCACCCAACAACAACTTTAATTCAAGCAAGGTAGGGTTTTACCTTGTATTTGAGGCTATTTGGTGTGATTTTGCTCCAAGAACACCAAGGCTTCACCTATTACACCAAGAACCTACACTAGCTAGCCTTTTTGTTTTCTCTTATTTGATCTCTTTTTCTCTTGGTTTTTCCTTCTCTTAGCTAACAAAATTCAGGCTGTTTAACAGCCCTTCTCCACCACCATTCACCCCTCAAATCTTGGCCCTTCATTTCTTGTTTTGGTTTAATTGAATGGTGGATATATTTTGTTCCAATAGGATTTTTACACACCAACCACTTTTTCCTCCACAAAATTTTCCTTTATTTATTCTTTGATGGCTGCCAACTTCTTGGCCAAATTTCAGCCATTCAATCACGTTTTCTTGGAAAATGTATTAGCCAATCAAAAGGCACAAGACTTTAATCAAACGGGCCGACAAAATGATGTGTTCCAATCAAAAAATTGCACATCATTCTTCATTTATTTTTCAAAGCTTATTTAAGAAGTCTTGCATGGATGAATCTTTCCAACATTCTCTTATTCTTCGAAACTTTTCATTGGACACCAATCACAAGAAGCCACACGTCCCATTTTCAACTGCATTTTTCTATTTTCTTCAAAAATAACTAAAATCGGGTCCGTGATGGGAAAATATTTTATTTCACCAGTCAATTCCAAAAATTCCACTAAATTCATTGGTAACACATAAATTCTTCAATTCCTTCTCTACGTGGTCAAATTTGTGGTCAAAGTCGCGGCCGCTATCAAAATGACGAAAGTGCCCCCGATACCCCAAGTAACATAATTCATACCCAAACGTGAATTTTATCGCACTGATCAATTTCTCTTTTTAGAGTGCCCTACATGTCTTATTTTGTTAATAATAATAGCCTTCCAAAAATTTATGGTACGGGTAGAACAAATTTAATAATTACATCCAAGTCCGGACAAGAAATTATTATACAAAAATATTCATCTGATTATATTGATCATTTTTTCTTCTAGCCATTGATATAAATTCTCATCCTATTACAAATAATAGCAAATTGAAACTAAAAAGTAGGGTGTTACAGAAATGGAAAAGGAACTTGAACACATTACTTAATGCCGAGGAGCACAAGCATGTTCTTACGAATCCCTATCCTGAGATTAGGGAAGAATCCGCTGATCAGAAGTGAGAGGCCAAGAAGGCATGAAAGAAAGCTGATAAGATGGCTAAGTGCTATAGTTAACTTCAATATCTAGTGTGCTCTAATCTAAGCATGAGCACATGGCCATTGCGTACGACATGGATTTGTCATTGCATACCATGTTTGCTGACAAGAGCTGGCCCATAAGGCAGAAAGCTTTTAGGGCAATCATGCACACTAGGATGGCCGAAGGGGCATTGGTTCAAGAGCATCTGCTCAAGATTATTGCCTACTTCGAGAAGGCTAAGGTCCTAGGTGCAACAATAGATCCTGAGAGCTAAATTAACATGATTCTTAAAACTTTGCATGATTCATATTCTCAGTTCAAGTTAAATTACTACATGAACAAGTTGGATAGGAATATCATGGAGCTTATGAAAGAACTCCAGTGGGTAAAGAAGATCATGAAGCCTGTGTCAAAGATTTTAGTTTCTCGTTCTACTTATTCTTCTAGAATTAAGGAAAAGCCCAAGAAATTCAAGAAGAGAAAGGCCTAAAATAATGCAGGGGCCCAGTCCAAAGTAGCTGGTCAGGCCAAGCCCAATGGGAAGCCCAAAGGCAAATGCTTCAAGTATGGTAAGAAAGGGCATTGGAAGAAAGATTGTCCAGACTTCTTAGCCAAGTTTACTTAAGGTATTACTCTATACCTAGAGTCTATTTTGATCGTTGGATTAACATCTTCTTGGATAATTAATTTTGGAGCCACTGACCATGTCTATTACTTTTTGTAGGGGTTTAGAAGGACAACGAGCCTCAACAAGGGTGAGCTTGGACTTCAAGTAGGTAATAGAGTAAGAATATGGGTTGATGTAGTGGGAGATCTTGAGCTTTTTTTTTTTTTTTTTGTAATAGGAAGTTAATTTTAAAAGATATTTTATGTATTTCTTATTTTAAATAGAATTTGATTTCAGTTTCCAAATTGATGAATCAAGGATATTCTATTTCTTTCCATTTTGGTGTTTCCATCAGTAGAGATGGTAAATTAATTTGTACATGAAACATGTATGAAAATCTCTTTTATATAAATCCTATTAGAAATCAAGTAAACAATATTCAAACTAAACCTGATAATAAAAAGAGAAATGCCATATCAAACAACTCGTATTTATGGCATCTAAGATTGAGACATATAAATCCCAATCGAATTTAAAGGCTAATCCATGATGGGCCTTTAGGTTTATTAAGATTAGAACAATGGCCTTAGTGTGATTCCTACCTTAAAGGTAAAATGACCAAAAGATTCTTTACCAAAAAGGTGGATAGAGCTATGGAAATGCTAGCACTAGTTCATACAGATGTTTGTGGTCCAATGACTACACCAGCTAGGGGACACTATGAGTACTTCATCACTTTCATAGATGATCACACTCGTTTTGGTTATATTTATTTGATGAGGCACAAGTTTGACTCTTTTGATAAATTCAACGAGTTTAAGGCTAAAGTGAAGCGTCAAACTGGTAAATTAATTAAAACTTTAAGATCGGATTGCGGTAGAGGGTACCTCCTCGGTGAGTTTAAGGATTACTTGGTACATTGCAGTATAGTATCTCAGTTAGCTGTGACTAGGACTCCCCAGCAGAATGGAGTAGCTAAGAAAAGAAATAGAACTTTGATGGAAATGGTCAGAAGCATGATGAATCATGTGTCTCTTCCTTTTTTTTTTTTTTTTGAGGGTATTCCTTAGAAATAGTGGCATATGTTTTGAACTTAGAGCCTTCCAAATCAATACCTAGGACATCCTATGAAATGTGGACTAGACAAAAGCCAAGTCTGAACATTCTCAAGATATAGGGTTGTCCAGCTTATATGCTGAAAAAAGGAAGTAAGCTGGAACCAAGATCAAAATTGTGCTACTTCGTTGGGTACCCAAAAGGAACGAGATGTGGATATTTCTGTCATCCTCAAGAGCATAATGTACTTATTAGTACTAATGCTAGATATGTAGAGGATGAACAAATAACTTCCACCACGGGTTTGAGTAGAATAGAGTTAGATAAGAAGTTGGTCACTGATTCATCTTAAGGTACTTCTAATACCCTGATCAACGAACCAAGAGAAACACTACTGGATGTTCCTATACAAACTGAGCCTCGTTGTAGTGGGAGGATCACAAGAGTTCAATAAAGGTGCACCAGAGAAATCTATGATCTAGCCTTTGATAATCAGGAATAAGATCCTACTAGATACAAGGAGGCCATTGTTGATGCTGGTACAGATAAATGGCAACTAGCCATGAATTTCGTGATTGAGTCCATGTACCTCAATCAGGTCTGGGATCTTGTCATTGCAGTTGATGGAATAAAATCCATTGGGTGTAAATAAGTAAATAAGAGGAAGAGAAGTGCGGATAGAAAGGTTGAAACCTATAAAGTAAGGTTAATTGCTAAAGGTTATACTCAGAAAGAAAGGATCGATTATGAGGAAACCTTTCCACCAATAGCCATGCTTAAGTCTATCTAAATTTTTTTAGCTATCACATGTCATTATAACTACGAGATATGCAAATGGATGTCAAGATGGCCTTCTTAAATGGCTATCGTAGCAGAGATATCTACATGTCCTAGCCAAAAGGTTTTGTTGCTAAAGGTCAACAACGAATGGTCTGTAAGCTTAAAAAGTCTATGGACTTTATCAAGCGTCACGAGCATGGAACATACGTTTTGATAAAACTGTGAAGGCTTATAATTTCATTCAAAATGTGGACGAACCATATATGTACAGGAAATTAGACAGTGGGAAAGTGATTTTCTTGGTACTTCATGTAGATGACATTCTACACATTGAAAATGATGTTGGGATATTTTCATCAATTAAGGTTTGGCTATCTGGTCAATTTAACATGAAAGATATGGGGGAAGCTATCTATATTCTAGATATTAAACTTCTTAGAAATAGGAAGCAGAAAATGTTAGGCTTATTCCAGTCTGCTTATACTGACCAGATGTTGGTTAAGTACAACATAGATTGTAACACCCAGAAGCCTAGGCCCGCCAAGGCCGGGGATGTCGCCCCGTCTAAAGGACAAGGGGTCTTTATAACTAGGTCACACAAATAAAATGGCTGAAATAAATAATACTTTAACTTAAAAAAAAATTATTACAACCCAAAATACTCCAAGAGTAAATCCATGAAACACCAAAACAAACAAAAACCATAAATAAAATTATCCACTCTCGTCTCCCCAAAGCAATACATAAAACCAAAAGACACATTCTCTTCCAAAGCAGATGTTACTAGCCACTCAACTCCACAGCAGGATCATCCTGAAATCATGATAAAAAGGTGATGAGAAAGAAATCTCAGTAAGTCCGTATGTGCTTTGGGTGTTTAGTGAAAACAGTTCATGGATGCAAAGTGTGAAACTTTAATATGAGAAACATTGGCAAGCAATAAACATTAGTCAAAAGCAAGAGTGGCGTTTTGGCTTTTCTAGCACTGCTTAATTAATAAAATCAACCACTCGAAAGAAAGGGATATGGATTACCACACGTTGGGCCCCATAACAGGTCAGAATGCCGACACTTTGTGCAGACTGACAAAAGTAGGTGATCGGCCTACTGGCCAAGATACTCATTCTTCTCTATACCCAAACAACAACCGGGTGTCCATTCCGGCAAAACACAGTCACTTGACTAAAAACAAACTGCTAGCTCGGACCGGCACGACTTACTGGACTGACATGTTATCCGGGAAGGACTCACCCCTCAGAGGTGGCCACCTGCTGAGAGACTTACCCTAACCCTTCAAAGACAAGTCCTAGTAGTCCACCCCTATTGAGTACTCAACGACGTTTCCCACTTGGGATAAATTGAACGAAGCATTGCTCTTCATGAAAATAGCAATCTGAGGGTTTCCAAAGTTTTTGGAGAAATCAGTTTTGGAAAGAGTTTTATGTTTGAAAAATCTGCTCATTAGCTTTTTAATAATTGAAGTGTTGGAAATAAGAATGAATTCAACCCTCAATTGCCTTCAGATAAACGAGTGTCAATACACTCCACATTTAGCTTGCCATAAGGAAAACATTTTCACGTCGATAGGTTTTATGCAGGAGCTTACCTGATTCTTGCTCACAACAACAAGGTCTCGAACAGCTGACCTAACCCCACATGGGTAAATACAAATCTTAATCAATTTCAAGTCGCAAACCACTTCCTCAACTTTAAATCAATTCAATTCACTACTACCATGATCCTAGTGTCCCAAGCTTTAAGATAAAATAATAACTAAATAGATTTATAAGCTAAGTTTAATTCGTTATTTAAAATAATTAATGGCTTGGGAAATAAATTCTAATAAGTTGAAAGTTTAAACCTTGTTAGGAAAAATTTAGAGTTTATTTGATCAAGCGTCATAGATGGTACTAGGTAAAATAGTGATTTAATGATAGTTTAGTTGTTAGAAAATATTTGATAGCTAAAACTAGTTAAGATTAAATTTAATAAGCCTTTCTTGGAAAATATTAAGTAAATCCTTAAGGGTTTTGATTTAGTAAATATTTTACTAATTATGAATCATTCTCATAAAGCTTTAATTGATCTCTTTATTTTAAATAATATTTATTTATTTTATTTTCTAGCAAAATTATTATTTATTTGACTAAAATATCCTTTATATATATAATAATTCCAAATCTACCCTTCCTAGGGTTTTTTCGAAAATACTAGCAATATTATTTTATTGAGTATTTTATGCATAAAGTGAAAATTAGTTTTAGGGACAATTAGATCATGATCAAATTTCTATGGCCATCCTCAATCAAGAACATACACAATCCTTCAATTCATTAAATCAACCAAATCTTGCATATAGGCATAGATCTAAATTTATTAAGACATGCTTTAACCTCTACTAGCATAAATATGAACATGGCTTAAACAATCTCATAAGAATAAAAATCCTATTCACCAACGGTGACATAATCTCTAGCATACTTCATCACGCATACTACCTATGACATGCATCAAACTCAATTCCACATACAACCAACCAATATAATCCTTCCATGCATAAATCCCATCTCCTTCACAATCATACATGCACTCATGCTTCAATCATCAACAACACACACTCAACCCTATTGCCATTCATCTTTTAACAACATCATCCTAGAGACATGATTCTAAAGTTTAAAAAAATGATTGAAGGTACTTACTTGGTTGATGAATGCTTTGAAGGAGTTTAGAGTAGATCCCAACTCCTGGATGGCTAACCTTGTCCAAGAGAGATGGCAAGAACAAGATTATGGAAGGAGAAGTCATCCGGCCAAAGAAGAGTGATTTCGGCCATGAGAGAGAGAGAGAGAGAGAGAGAGAAAGAGAGAAGAAGAGATCATTAGCATGGTTATTCATATAGGTTCCCACTAGAGATCAAGTTTGAAGAGGATGAAGTTGATAGAGTGAATTTACCTTGAAGATGTTCTTGTTCTTCACAGAAATTTCTGCTTTTGATCCGAAGTAGTAAGATGTTTTGAGGAGTTTGATGTTAATAATGGTGTTGATGGATTCACAGCAATGAGTAGACTAAATCTGGAGATTTTCGTGAGGGTTTGAGATGGTTTGGAGGGGTATTAGGTGTAGAGAAGAAGTAGGTGTTCTTGGTGTAGTGTGTTGTTTCTTGATGATTGCAGAAAATCGAGAGAGAGAGGTAAGGAATTTGCAGCTGCCAAATTTTCTGTGGGAGATAGGGCTGGCTAATTTTCAGTAGGGTTTAGGGAGTTTTTTCTCTGGTTTGGAAGGGAAAAGGAAAGGTTAGTTGTTACAATCCTTGAAGAATATTTTTAGGAAGTGAATTTGGAAACTAAATATTCTAAGAATATCTTGATTGTTTGGACAGCAATAAATTCTCCTATGCCCGACTGGTTATGTAGCTTCTCTGGGGAATTAAAGCTGGTTCAATAAGGCTTATGATGGCTGAAACTAAGGGGCACAATGATGAAGAAGAAGTCTGGTCAATTGCGCAAGATATCATGGGAGGTTGTTAAATAAGATGGCTGGAATTTTGGAAAGTAATCAAGCTAAATTGCAGGGATTTGTTGGAGATATTTTCGGACAGCCATTGCTGCCTTTCGACCAGAATCTTGTAGGAAACAATGGAGCTCTGTTAATGGTGGTTTAAGGAAGGTTTTGACAGATTAAGGCTGGTGTTTCGGCTGGAGGAAAAACAGGAAACAAAGCTGGACATTTGACTGCCCAGTTTTTTCGCTGCACAGAATTTTCTGGGCAGAATTTCGTCTGCCACTTCCACCCGAGTTGCAGCGAGTTTGAAGGGGAGTTTCAGGGGTATTCAAGGCTAGTTTCCAGCCTTCTTCATGAAAGAAAAACATAGCTAAGGTTCTGCACAGAATCTGGAAGAAAACAGCTCGGTTTTGAGCCTCCAAGGTAGCAATTTGCCCAGAATTTTTCACTGGTTTTGTACAGTCCTTGAGTAGCCCGAAAATGGCAAAAATAATTCATGTTTCAAGCTGAACTTAAGGCCATTTTTCTGGCAGCATTTGGGAGGGAATGTTAGCTAAGAAGCTCGACATTTTGAAGGTACAACAAGCTGGAAAATTTTAGCTCATTCCATGAAGGAAGATGAACTAGTTTAGGATGAAATTTCAGCAAGCTCACTAGAGGGATTTTCCTCCTGGAATTCCCCTCAAATCTTCCATATTTTCCAGGCCATAAGAAGTCTTTTACCAAGACATTTTGATCCTAAAAGACCTCAGCACTTTACTGAATTTTCTGGAAAGAAAAAGGCTAGAACAACTTGATCAAACTAAGGAGTTGAAAGCTAAGGAAAACCAAAGATCAAGGGAACAAGAATTCCCTTTGGGACTTTCGAGTAGGCAAAGGAGTGGAATGAGAATACTCCTAACATGTCTCTCCTAGGACATCATCACCACATTGATCTAGGCCCTTAAGGCCGAAACCAACTCTCCCCAAGCAAAAATAAAATTTAATCTAGTTAAAGCTTCTATTATGGAATTTGAACTCTAGACTTCAATAATTAATTCTAAGGCTCTAACCACTACACCACAACAACTCTTGCTGCTATTTCCACTAGAAAAATTATTTTCTATTCAATCCACAATCTATCTCCCTATTTTCACCTTGGGCAAAAATTACCATTTTGCCCCTCTCACACAATACTCACCAACAAGACTTCAAGAAAATAAAAATCAAATCGAAAGCACATAGAAATCATATGAAAATATATTTAATTATGAAATAAAGTATGATATGCATCCCAACCCCCTTACTCTAAGGTTAGTTTTGACCGGGGTTTTGCATCCTCCCCTCCTTAGAAGAATTTTGTCCCGAAATTCAGGCATACCTCTATTTCAGTTTGGGATACTTCCGCTTAACCCATTCTTCCGACTCCCATGTGGCATCCTGCGTGCCATGGTGCTCCCATTGAATCTTAACCATCGGTATCTGTTTATTTCGCAGGGTCTTGACACTGCGGTCCAATATCCGCATAGGCTTCTCCACGTAGCTCAAGTCTAGTTGCAACACCAACGGTTCTTCATTCAATATATGACAGGGATCCACATTATACTTCTTCAACTGCGACACATGGAACACATCGTGGATACCCGTCAACCCATCCGGCAGGTCTAATCGGTAAGCTACCGGTCCAATCCTTTCCTTAATAAAAAACGGCCCCAAATATCTCGGATTCAACTTTCCGCCCTTCGGATGCTTCAAAATTCCCCTATTCGGTGTCAACTTAAAAAATACACGGTCCCCAACTTGAAATTCTGGATCCCTTCGCTGATTGTCCGCATAGCTCTTCTGCCGGCTCTGAGCCGCTTTTAACCTTTCCCAAATCAGTTTCACTTTATCCAACATTTCTTAGACACAGACCTCTCCAGTTTTGCTCACATGACCATCCTCCGTCCAACTCCAATACAACGGTACTTGACACTTGCGCCCATACAAAGCCTCGTACGGTGCCATCCTAATCGAGGCCTGATAGCTGTTGTTATAAGATAGCTCGGCATACGGTACACACTCGATCCACTTATCCCCGAAATCCAGGACACAGGCTCTCAACATATCTTCCAGTATTTGGATTACCCTTTCCGATTGCCCATCGGTCTTCGGATGCGTCGTTGTACTGAATTTCAAATTCGATCCCATTGCCTCTTGGAATTTTCCCCAAAAACGAGAAGTAAACCTCGGGTCTCGGTCTAACACAATGCTCGAAGGTACTCCATGAAGTCGGACTACTTGTCGAACATATGTCTGAGCCAGCTTCTCCATGGAATCCCTCATATTTACCGAGATAAAGTTGGCCGACTTGGTCAGTCGATCCACCACCACCCATATAGCGTCCTTCTGGGTCTTTGACATGGGAAGTCCGGTGACGAAATCCATAGTCACCTCCTCCCACTTCCATTCCGGCACTGGCAATGGCTGCAATAGGCCTGCTGACTTCCTATGCTCCGCTTTAACTTTCTGGAAAGTAAGGCAAGTCAACACATACTTGACCACATCTCGCTTCATTCCGAGCCACCAATATGCTCTCTTCAAATCCTAATACATCTTGACCTCTCCCGGATGAATGGCATACTTACTCTTGTGCGCCTCCTCCAAAATTCTGTCCTTTAATTGCTGCTCCCCGGGTACACACAATCGGTCTCTGAAATGAAAAGTTCCCAGCTCATCATGACGAAATTCGCTGTCCGGTCGTTTAAGCTCCTTATCCTTGAAAATTTGAAACTCGGCATTGCTTCGCTGAGCTTCCACTATTTCTTGCTTCAAATCCGGCACTAACTTCAAATTGCTGATGACGATTCTTTTATCTTGTACCTCCGCCCTTCTGTCCAATACATCCTGAACTACTTGCATCTCCTGCACCTTCAGTCTAGCCATTCCAACTTTTCTGCTTAGGGCGTCTGCCACCACGTTGGCCTTCCCGGGATGGTAGTTGATCGGGCAACGGTATTCCTCCAAGAATTCCATCCACCTTCGTTGCCTCAAGTTCAAATCCTTCTGAGTGAAGATATACTTCAGACTCTTATGGTCGGTGAACACTTCGTACTCGGCTCCATACAAGTAGTGTCACCATTTCTTTAGGACGAACACTATAGCTGCCAGCTCCAAATCATGAGTGGAGTAGTTCACTTCATGGGGTCTTAGCTTCCGAGAAGCATAAGCAATTACTTTCCTATCTTACATAAACACCGCTCCCAGTCCTTCTTTCGAAGCGTCGGTGTGTAGCGCGTAAGATTTACCTTCCTCCGGTAGACTCAACACCGGTGCTATCATCAGTCTCTTCTTCAGTTCTTGGAAGCTTTTCTCGCATTTTCGGTCCTATACATATGGAACATCCTTTCTCAGCAAACGGGTCATTGGCGATGTGAGTGTCGAAAATCCCTTAATGAACCTTTGGTAGTATCCAGCCAATCCCAAGAAACTCTAAATCTCAATAATATTCTCCGGCTGCTTCCAGTCTAATACCGCCTTGACCTTTGTTGGATCTACCTTGATTCCTTCCTTGGTCACCACATGGCCAAGGAATGCCACACTGTCTAGCCAGAATTCGCACTTGCTGAATTTGGCATACAGCTTGTGCTCCCGTAATTTCTCCAACAAGAGCCTCAGATGCCCCGCATGCTCCTCCGGACTCTTGGAGTAGATCAAAATATCGTCAATGAAGACCACCACAAACTTATCCAGATAGGGTCGGAATACTCGGTGCATTAGGTCCATGAATACTGCTAGAGCGTTAGTTACCCCGAACGGCATCACCATGAACTCGTAATGTCCATAGCGGGTGTTAAAGGCTGTCTTAGGAATATCGTCTTCTCTTATCCGCACCTGGTAGTAACCTTGCCTCAGATCTAACTTGGAATAGCAACTGGATCCTTCCAGCTGATCAAACAACTCGTCAATCAGTGCGAGGGGCTACTTGTTCTTAATCGTCAAATTGTTCAGCCCTCGGTAGTCGATGCATAGCCTCAAGGTCCCGTCCTTCTTCTTCAGAAATAGTACAGGCGCTCCCCAAGGTGACGTGCTGGGTCGGATGTAACCCTGACCCACCAACTCCTCTAACTGCTCCTTCAATTCCTTCAATTTTGCCGGTGCCATTCGGTACGGAGTCCGTGATACTAGTTCCACCCCTGGAATTAAGTCGATAGTGAATTCCACCTCTCGGTCGGGAGGTAGAGAGTCAAGCTCCGCCGGGAACACATCGGGAAAGTCCCTCACCATTTCGGTGTCCTCCAGAGTACACTGGTCCTTTGGCTTGTTCATCACGTAAGCTAGATAACCTAGACATCCTTGCTTTAACAATTTTCGGGCCTTAGCCCCCGCAATCAAGTACTTTAGTTCTTTCACTCTCTTACCATTGACTTCCAATACATCACAACCCCGTATGACAAACTGAACTGACTTATTTTTACAGTCTACTCTAGCCCCATGCTTGGCCAACCAGTCCATCCCCAAAATCAAGTCATAATCCTCAATGTCTAACACAATCAAATTTCCCTCCAGATTTTCTCTCCCCACCTTAATCTTACAATCCCTCACAAACCGATCCGCTCGCACCATTTTCCCCAAAGGTGTGCTTACCTCTAAAATGAAAGGTAGCTCCACTCCATCCCAACCCAAATGATATGCACACAACTTGTTTATATAGGAATGAGTAGAGCCAGGATCAATCAAAGCATTAACCGAACGTTCTTAAATAGTGAACGTACCTTCCACCACCGCTGCATCAGCCCCAACTTCCTCTCTGTTGAGAGCGAATACCTTGGCCTTCACTTGCGGCTTCGGTGCTCCACTCCCGGATGCTCCCGTGGTGTTAGCTCGGTTGGGCCTCGGGTTCTGAGCCGGGTTCCCTTGCCCGACTCGGTGCAACTTAGTGCAGGTATTCCTTAGGTGGTTCGGGTCACCACAGTGGTAGCACTTTCTATCTCCACCCTTGGAATAGCAATTTCTCTCGGTGTGGCCTTTCTTCCCACACTGCCTGCATGTTGGGAGATTCGGCGCATGTCCAACTGGTGCTGTCCGGGCCTGCTTTCCCCAATTCTGCCATTGCTGGTTGGCAGGGCGCTTGTGAAGTTGCGGCCTCAAGAAATGTCCTTGCTACTGCCTTGGTAGCTGGAAAGGCTTGGCCGCCACCCTGTTGTGGTCCTCGTTTTCTGTGCGAGTAGCTGTGTCCACCGCCCCCGAATAAGCTATCGGTGGAGCAGGTACCAATGCCCTCCTTAGTTCTGGTCTCAACCCCTTGACGAACTTCCTCGTCCTGTTCTGCTCGGTGTCGACCATCCTTCGGCAGTACTTCCACAATTGCGTGAATCGCGCTGCGTATTGAGCCACTGACATGCTCCCCTGCTTCAAATTTTGAAATTCGTCTTCCCGCTTCTCCACAATCCACTGAGGGATGTACTCAGCCCTGAAGGCTTCAACGAAGTTGGACCACGACCACTCTTGCTCATCCATCACCCAGTCCTCTTGGACTCGTAGCCACCATACCCGAGCTGGCCTTCTCAATCGAAAAGCTGCAAACTTAACCATCCGCTCCTTCGAATACTGGAGCGTTGCGAAAATGTCTTCCATTTGTTCGACCCATTGCTCGGCCTTCTGGTCTTGCTCAGCTTCACCCATAAAGATGGGCGGTTGGAACTTTAAAAATTTCTCCAATGCCTCGTCTTCCCCTCTAGGGTGCCTTTACTCGGTCAGTGTCTGAAGAATCTCGGCCACTTTGTTGAGTGCCTGGCCCATTGACACATCTACTGGGGCATCAGACCCCATGCCCATCTCGGGATCACTTTGTCCATTACCCTGATGGGGTGATTGCATCTGTTTAGTTTCAACTTCCGGTGCTACCTGGTCTACTTCCGGAATCCTTCTGGCTGAAGAAGCTGCACGTCTCTTGGGTGCCATTCTATACCATACCCCAGATGTTAAATGTATGCACTAAAGTATTAAATCATTTTAGTGGTGCAAGCATACATAGCCAAGTATAAGTAGAAAGAAGTCAGATGCAACTTATTTAAAGGATTGCTCATAAATTTTAATTTCAAAAATTGACTTGCATAAATCCAAAGTTGTGAATAGAACATAAAATTGAAAATCTTTGACAAACTAGTTCTCAAAAGACAGTAATTAAATAATCATCCAAGCAAAATATCTTCTAACTCTCTAATCCTCATTCGAACCCTCATCATCGGCCTCATACAACCAACCTCCAGTGTTCTTAGAAAAATCTACTCCGTCCCCGCTAGCAAATCCCTCCATTGGCTCCTTCCCAGGGCGCCTGGAACTCTCTCCGGCCTTAACTCGGCTGAAGGAAGGAATGAAAGAAGGCCTAGGTGGAGACTCATAGTCTATCTCCCCCGGGTCATCACTAGCTGCTGCTAAATCCATTTCGGGATTAGGAGGGTGGGGTTCAGGCTCCACTATCATCACATCATCCTCACTGTCAGAGCTTATATCTATCACCGGGATTGGAGGTGGCTCTAGGATCTGGACCTCGTCCTCACTGCTATCCTCCATAAGGTCAAACTCATCATCACTGCTATCCTCCATAGGGATAACCTCGACATCAAGGTTATTCTCTATAGGGACAACTGGTTGAGGGGCAGGTTGGGGAACTGGAAGGTCCTCCTGGTCTAGATAGTAAGGCAGGTGCCACTGCTGCCCTTTCCTTGCCGTCCTAAGCAGTCTAACCATCCTACAGCATCAACAAGATAGGTTAGATAAGATTTAAACTTAAATAAATAAATAAAAAATCATCAATATTTGCCTATAACCTAGTCTCTGAAACCACTTGTAACACCCCGTAGCCTAGGCCTGCCAGGGCCGGGGATGTCGGCCCGTCCAAAGGACAAGGGGTCTTTATAACTAAGTCACACAAATAAAATGGCTGAAATAAATAATACTTTAACTTTAAAAAAATTTATTACAACCCAAAATACTCCAAGAGTAAATCTAAGAAACTCCAAAACAAACAAAAATCATAAATAAAATTATCCACTCTCGTCTCCCCAAAGCAATACATAAAATCAAAAGACACATACTCTTTCAAAGCAGATATTACTAGCAACTCAACTCCACATCAGGATCATCCTAAAATCATGATAAAAAGGTGATGAGACAGAAATCTCAATATGTCCGTGTGTGCTTTGGGTGTTTAGTGAAAATAGTTCATGGATGCAAAGTGTGAAACTTTAATATGAGAATCATTGGCAAGCAATAAACATTAGTCAAAAGCAAGAGTGGCATTTTGGCTTTTTCAGCCCTGCTTAATTAATAAAATCAACCACTCGAAAGAAAGGGATATGGGTTACCACATGTTGGGCCCCATAACCGTTCAGAATGCCGACACTTTGTGCAGACTGACAAAAGTAGGTGATCGGCCTACTGGGCAAGATACTCCTCCTTCTCTATACCCAAACAACAACCAGGTGTCCATTCCGGTAAAACACAGTCACTTGACTAAAAACAAATTGCTAGCTCGAACCGGCACGACTCACTGGACTGACATCTTATCCGGGAATGACTCACCCCTCAGAGGTGGCCACCTGCTGAGAGACTTACCCTAACCCTTCAAAGACTAGTCCTAGTAGTCCGCCCCTATTGAGTACTCAACGACGTTTCCCACTTGGGATAAACTGAACGAAGCATTGCTCTTCATGAAAATAGCAATCTGAGGGTTTCCAAAGTTTTGGGAGAAATTAGTTTTGGAAAGAGTTTTAAGTTTGGAAAATCTTCTCATTAGCTTTTAAATAATTTAAGTGTTGGAAATAAGAACGAATTCAACCCTCAATTGCCTTCAGATAAACGAGTATCCATACACTCCACATTTAGCTTGCCATAAGGAAAACATTTTCACGTCGATAGGTTTTACGCAGGAGCTTACCTGATTCTTGCTCACAGCAACAAGGTCTCGAACAGCTAACCTAACCCCACATAGGTAAATACAAATCTTAATCAATTTCAAGTCGCAAACCACTTCCTCAACTTTAAATCAATTCAATTCACTACTACCATGATCCTAGTGTCCCAAGCTTTAAGATAAAATAATAACTAAATAGATTTATAAGCTAAGTTTAACTCATTATTTAAAATAATTAATGGTTTAGGAAATAAATTCTAATAAGTTGAAAGTTTAAACCTTGTTAGGAAAAATTTAGAGTTTATTTGATCAAGCGTCATAGATGGTACTAGGTAAAATAGTGATTTACTGATAGTTTAGTTGTTAGAAAGTATTTGATAGCTAAAACTAGTTAAGATTAAATTTAATAAGCCTTTCTTGGAAAATATTAAGTAAATCCTTAAGGATTTTGATTTAGTAAATATTTTACTAATTATGAATCATTCTCATAAAGCTTTAATTGATCTCTTTATTTTAAATAATATTTATTTATTTTATTTTCTAGCAAAATTGTTATTTATTTGACTAAAATATCCTTTATATATATATAATAATTCCAAATCTAACCTTCCTAGGGTTTTTTTCGAAAATACTAGCAATATTATTTTATTGAGTATTTTATGCATAAAGTGAAAATTAGTTTTAGGGACAATTAGATCATGATCAAATTTCTATGGCAATCCTCAATCAAGAACATAGACAATCCTTCAATTCATTAAATCAACCAAATCTTGCATCTAGGCATAGATCTAAATTTATTAAGACATGCTTTAACCTCTACTAGCATAAATATGAACATGGCTTAAACAATCTCATAAGAATAAAAATCCTATTCACCAACGGTGACATAATCTCTAGCATACTTCATCACGCATACTACCTATGACATGCATCAAACTCAATTCCACATACAACCAACCAATATAATCCTTCCATGCATAAATCCCATCTCCTTCACAATCATACATGCACTCATGCTTCAATCATCAACAACACACACTCAACCCCATTGCCATTTACCTTTTAACAACATCATCCTAGAGACATGACTCTAAAGTTTAAAAAAATGATTGAAGGTACTTACTTGGTTGATGAATGCTTTGAAGGAGTTTAGAGTAGATCCCAACTCCTGGATGGCTAACCTTGTCCAAGAGAGATGGCGAGAACAAGATTATGGAAGGAGAAGTCATCCGGCCAAAGAAGAGTGATTTCGGCCATGAGAGAGAGAGAGGGAGAGAGAGAGAGAGAGGGAGAGAGAAAGAGAGAAGAAGAGATCATTAGCATGGTTATTCATATAGGTTCCCACTAGAGATCAAGTTTGAAGAGGATGAAGTTGATAGAGTAAATTTACCTTGAAAATGTTCTTGTTCTTCATAGAAATTTCTGCTTTTGATCCGAAGTAGCAAGATGTTTTGAGGAGTTTGATGTTAATAATGGTGTTGATGGATTCACAGCAATGAGTAGACTAAATTTGGAGATTTTCATGAGGGTTTGAGATGGTTTGGAGGGGTATTAGGTGTAGAGAAGAAGTAGGTGTTCTTGGTGTAGTGTGTGTGTTCTTGATGATTGCAGAAAATCGAGAGAGAGAGGTAAGGAATTTACAGCTGCTG
The DNA here is from genome assembly GCA_026120185.1 of Voacanga thouarsii. Taxonomy (NCBI): domain Eukaryota; kingdom Viridiplantae; phylum Streptophyta; class Magnoliopsida; order Gentianales; family Apocynaceae; genus Voacanga; species Voacanga thouarsii. The sequence continues at coordinate 482,993 of JANUWF010002285.1, forward strand.
AATTTTCTATGGGAGATAGGGTTGGCCAATTTTCAGTAGGGGTTAGGGCGTTGTTTCTCTGGTTTGGAAGGGAAAAGGAAAGGTTAGTTGTTACATTCCTTGAAGAATATTTTTAGGAAGTGAATTTGGAAATTAAATATTCTTAGAATATCTTGATTGTTTGGACAGCTTTGAAGTCTCCTATGGCCGACTGGTTGTGTAGCTTCTCTGAGGAATTACAGCTGGTTCAATAAGGCTTATGATGGCCGAAACTAAGGGGCACAATGATGAAGAAGAAGTCTGGTCAATTGCGCAAGATATCATGGAAGGTTGCTAAATAAGATGGCTGGAATTTTGGAAAGTAATCAAGCTAAATTGCAGGGATTTGTTGGAGAGATTTTCGGACAGCCATTGCTGCCTTTCGACCAGAAGCTTGTGGGAAACAAAGGAGCTCTGTTAATGGTGGTTTAAGGGAGGTTTTGACAGATTAGGGCTGGTGTTTCGGCTAGAAGAAAAATAGGAAACAAAGCTGGACATTTGACTGCCCAGTTTTTTCGCTGAACAGAATTTTCTGGGCAGAATTTCGTCTACTACTTCCAGTCAAGTTGTAGCGTGTTTGAAGGGGGGTTTCAGGGGTATTCAAGGCTAGTTTCTAGCCTTCTTCATGGAGGAAAAACATGGCTGAGTGCTGCACAAAATCTGGAAGAAAACAGCTCGGTTTTGAGCCTCCAAGGTAGCGACTTGCCCAGAATTTTTCACTGATTTTGTACAGTCCTTGAGCAGCCCGAAAATGGCAAAAATAATTCATGTTTCAAGCTGAACTTAAGGCCATTTTTCTGGAAGCATTTGGGAGGGAATGTTAGCTAAGAAGCTCGACATTTTGAAGGTACGACAAGCTGGAAAATTTTAGCTCATTCCATGAAGGAAGATGAACTAGTTTAGGATGTAATTTCAGCAAGCTCACTAGAGGAATTTTCCTCTTGGAATTCCCCTCAACTCTTCCACATTTTCCAGGCCATAAGAAGTCTTTTACCAAGACATTTTGATCCTAAAAGACCTCAGCACTTTACTGAATTTTCTGGAAAGAAAAAGGCTAGAACATCTTGATCAAACTAAGGAGTTGAAAACTAAGGAAAACCAAAGATCAAGGGAACAAGAATTCCCTTTAGGACTTTCGAGTAGGCAAAGGAGTGGAATGAGAATACTCCTAACATGTCTCTCCTAGGACATCATCACCACATTGATCTAGGCCCTTAAGGCCGAAACCAACTCCCCCCAAGCAAAAATAAAATTTAATCTAGCTAAAGCTTCTATGATGGAATTTGAACTCTAGACTTCAATAATTAATTCTAAGGCTCTAACCACTACACCACAACAACTCTTGTTACTATTTCCACTAGAAAAATTATTTTCTATTCAATCCACAATCTATCTCCCTATTTTCACCTCGGGCAAAAATTACCATTTTGCCCCTCTCACACAATACTCACCAACAAGACTTCAAGACAATAAAAATCAAATCGAAAGCACATAGAAATCATATGAAAATATATTTAATTATGAAATAAAGTATGATATGTATCCCAACTCCCTTACTCTAACGTTGGTTTTGACCGGGGTTTCACATAGATAAATGTAAAGGGGCTATTATACCCTTTAGACATGTATTATCCATATCTTCCAAGCAGTGTCCTCAGACACAGGAAGACAAGTTGGAAATGAGCAGGAGCCCTTATGCTTCGGCTATGGGACGTCTAATGTATGCTATGCTTTATACTAAGCTAGATATCTGCTTTGCAGTAGGCATGGTTAGTAGATATCAGTAAAACCCAAGGGAAGATCACTAGTAAGCTATCAAGCATATACTCAAATATCTCAAGAAAATGAGAAATTGTATGCTTGTATATCGTGCTAATGATTTGGTTCCTATCGGTTACACAAACTCTGACTTTCCTGTGAATAAAGATGAAAGAAAATCCACTAGTGGATGTGTTTTCACCTTATCTGGAGGTGCTATTTTGTAGAGAAGTATCAAACAATCCTACATTACCTATTCTACCGTAGAAGCTGAGTATGTTGTAGCTTCAAAAGCTTCTAAGAAGTTATGTGACTCTAAAAGTTCCTCATAGAACTTGGAGTAGTACTACACATAGACAGGCCTGTCATGATTTATTGTGACAACACTAGAGCAGTGTCACATCGCAAGGAACCTTGAAACCATTACAAGGGCAAGCAAATAGAGAGAAAGTATCACCTCATTCGGGAGTTCATTTAGAAACGAGAGATTGTAGTCGATCAAATTTCCTCTATCAATAATCTGATGGATCCCTTTACCAAGCCTTGACAAAAAAGGTGTTTCGCTTACACTAAGATGTCATAAGGGTAGGCACTTATGGGCTTTCTTAGTTATTATAGTGTAAGTGGGAGATTATTGGAAAATATACCGTCAAAGACTATATATTCTGTGTAAATATATTGCAATAAAAAGTTCATTTATTCAATTTAGTTTGTTGCTTTTTTTATTACATATTTATGGTCCAAGTATAACAAGTAATGGTCTATGTGTTGGGTTGCTCTTTACAGTAAGGTATAGACCATGGGTACTTATCATACGAGTAAAACTAAGTTCTTAGTCGTTTGATGAAATTGGACATTTCATTGAGGTAAGACTATTATGCCATGAGTTTGAATGAAGAATGATTTTCCTTGAATCAGTGAGTTGTTCACTAACATCACTGGCATAAGCGTATTTCAAATTTGTAGAACTGGACTTGTAGCAGTGGTCTCTTACAAAATACTATGATTATAGAGACCGAACTATTACTGCTACAGCGTGGACGGATACCCTTATACTTGAGTATAAGTTGGTGGTCTAGTGAAACTAGGGTTTTATACTTGGATATATGTTGGGTGAGATTTCTTTTATGAGATCAATATCTTTGTATGTTAAGTGTATTACTCTAGTTAGTTAAGACAGACTCATGCAACAGAGTTTCTATGCTTCACTTAGTGAAGTTGAATCACCATTCTTGTGATTATCAAGGATAATCTAATAATCCAAAGGCCCTGGGACTGTGATTCTAGAATGTGTGCTTTTGTGTATCTTCCAATGATAAGCAAGTACATTCAAGTGAGTCATGGATTATCGGACTAGAAATCTAAGGATGGTAAATGTCTTTGAGATGGGTGTTAGTACATTTATCCCATCTCATTGATGGGTGTTACATAGAGGGGTACTTTCATCATTTCCCTTGTAGGTCGGAGACATTGATTTAACAATATTATTCTTAGAGTCAATATTTTTATATGGTGATAAATGAGAATATTTAAAATAGTAAAATGCAGCTATTTAACAGTAAGGGCATTTTGGTCATCTTAGTAGCCATGAATAATATGTCTCTTGGTCCCTAGAGTAGCTCAAGTTACCTTGGTGTTGTTTAGGCACAATCTGGGCCTGATGGATAATTATCTGGAAGAGAATATAATTTATTTTAAGAATCGAATTAGAATTAATTAATTAGTCTTTGGTTTTGATAAGGCCCGGAAAAGATAATTAATTAATTAAGAAGATTAGGCTGGAATAAATTAATTAACTGGGTTGATATATGTTGACATATATTAATAGTCTAATTAGAATTAATTAATTAGTCTTTGGTTTTGATAAGGCACATAAAAGATAATTAATTAATTAAGAAGATTGGGCTAGAAATAAATTAATTAATTAGGCTGATATATGTTGGCATATATTAAAAGTCCAATTAGAATTCATTAGTTAGTCTTAGATATTTAATGAAGCCCAAAAAATATAGTTAATTAATTAAGAGTATTGAGCTAATCTTGGATTGGTTTTGGAACACAACACCAAGCCTATTAGGGCTTAGTGATTTTGGCCATTAGGGTTTGATGATGGTCTAAGGCTGGCCGAATTTAAGGTGCAAGAGAGGAAGAAAAATACTATAATTTTGTCCTGAGCTCTCTCTCTAAGTGTGCCATCTCTTTCTCTTGTTTCTCATCCCTTTCTTCTTTCTCTCTTGGAGAGTGTCTTGATTATCCAAAGAAGAAGCTTTCACTAGGCTAACTCAAGAACAAGATAGAGTCATACTCTTGAAGATGAAGAGAGGAAGCTTGGAGATGCGTAATGCGTAGGAGTAGAGGACTGGTGGGAATACCGATCGAACCGCACGCACCTTTTTCTCCCCTTCCAATGCAAGTTCTAGTGCAAATCGACCCTTCGTTGGTTAATCCATAACCAATAAAGAAAAGTAAGTACTCTCTCCTAGATGTGGCTCGGAAAATTGAAAAAAAATTTCACTACGTTTTCTTTGATGTTTGTCGTTTTAATCCTTCAAAAGGTTCCAGCATGAACTTGGCACCAGGTCTACTCTTAAAAAAGATGAAATTGAGGAGAAAAATAGAATGGACCCACACCAGGTGGGTCGAATGGACCCATCACCAAGTCCACTCTGCTCAGAGGTGGTTGTACGTGAATTTGTTATTTTTCAAAGAATTTTGGTATTTTTTGAATTCTACTCGGACTACACTTCTCAAGCTATGAATTTTGGTATCAATGAGGCTTATAAATACTAGAAAAACACAAGAGAAATGTGTGATTTGAAGGATCCAAGCTAGTTACTCAATCACCACTCAAGAGAGCATTGTTCAATGGAAGTTTTCAAGAGAAGAAGACGGGCTTGTCTATAAGTTTTATCTTTTTTCATTTGTTTACTTTTCTAGAACAATGATGTACTTAATGTTTTGATTGTACTTGGATATTATTTTAGACTTTATATTATTGAGTTAATTGAATTTTTTTTATCAATCTATTATTATCATTGGTATTTGATTACTTGTTATCATTGATTATTGATGCTAGTTCTTCTAATTGACTTGGAAAAATGATGTTAGGAGCATCGTTGCACTGATTTCATATTTGTTAAATCTTAATGGACTTGAATAACTAAGTTAAGATTATAGGACAAAGTAATAAAAAATTAGTTGATTTCACCTTGATCAAAGAGTTATTAGCTAATTTCATGCTTATAAGGAATTGGGTTTAATGCATGTTTTGGTTATGTTAGCTTGATTAACAAGTCTGTTAATATGAATCAAAATATAGTGATTCCATAGATTGACAAACGAAGTGGAATTTATCTAAGTAGATTCATAATTTGGGAAACGATTGAATTTTACTTTATATTACTTCATGATGCTAAGATGACAATTGATTATGATGAATGCTACGTGATTTAATATTTTGTTTTCAAGATAATTGTCTAGTTATATGAAATTGCATCCTTGGGTTATACCTATTTTTATCTTTATTTATTTTTCTTTTTAGTGTTTTCTTATTTTAATGGCTATATAATAAAGAATTGGATAAAGTAAGGTGGGAGCCTAAGTTCTCGTGGATTCGATACTTGCTATGCCCTATACTATACATTGCGTATACTTGCCCGTATATGTGGTTTTAGTGGTTGGTATGTTAATTACAGCTTGATTGATTGTGTAATTTGTCGGTAATATATTCTATACTAAAAAACACGCATTATGGCACTACATAGTTATCCAAGTGATTATCTCATATTCAAGTCATCTACTGCACTAATTGTATTAACAAGCATTCACATGTTAACTTTGATATGAGAATTACTGCCTGATCAAGTTAGGAAGTCTAACACGTGCTGGTCTTATGGCATCAATGACGTCTTAGCTCATTAATACTACGATTAGGGATTATTTAAGTACTAATACTATATATTGTAGTAGGAATCTCATATCATGATCTCTATAATGATTTCTTTAACACAGTGTTGTGCTAGGGACTTTATCTAACAGTTATTCTACATAAAAGTAAAGACGACAAACTGAAAGATAAATAATGTCTTGTATTATAAAATAAATATGTTATATACAAAGTACAACAACACTAACAAGCTCTCACTTGCACTAGAGCCAATCATTCATGTATCTAATACCGAATGACTCAACATGCATATCATGTTTCTTCTGGGATAGTGCTTTTGTAAGCAGGTCAGCTATATTCTCTTCCGTGGGAACTTTCTCTATCTTTACATATTGTCTATCTATGATCTCCTGAATCAGATGATAGCGTCGTAACGCATGTTTGGATCGTTGGTGAGACCGTGGCTCTTTCTCTTGTGTAATGGCTCCGTTGTTAGCACAATACAAGGATATTGGACCAACAACGCTAGGGACCACATCCAATTCTGTCACGAACTTCTTGATCCAAACAGCTTCCTTAGTTGCTTCAGAAAAGGCTATGTACCCAGCTTCTATCATAAAGTCAACAATAGTCTCTTGTTTGGATTTCTTCCAACTTATTACCTCTTCGTACAACATAAACACGTAACCAGACTGTGATTTGAAATTATCTTTGTCAGATTGAAAACTAACATCAGTATACCCATTTACTTTCAAATCACCATCTCCATAAACCAAGAACACATCATTAGTCTTTTGCAAGTACTTAAGGATGTTCTTTACAACCACCCAATGAGCCTCACCAGGGTTAGATTAGTATCTGCTTGTCAAACTGAGAGCATAGGATACATTAGGCCTCGTAAATATCATAGTGTACATGATAGATGCAATTGCTGAAGAAAATGAAATCTTAGTTGTGTGATCCTTTTCAACTTGTGTCTTATGAGACATCGACTTCGAAAGGCTTATCCCATGGGATATGGGTAAGAATCCCTTTTTGAATTGATCCATGCTAAACCTCTTTAGCACTTTATCTATGTAAGTAGACTGTGAAAGACCTAGTAACTTTTTTGCCCTATCTCTATAGATCCTTATTCCAAGAATATAGGTTGCTTCTCTAAGGTCTTTCATAGAGAATTTCTTAGACAACTAAACTAACTGATTGTAGGATGGTACATTATTTCCTATTAGCAATATGTCATCTACATAAAGCAATAAGAAAACGATTGCGCTCCTACTAACCTTCTTGTATGCACAAGGCTTATCCATGTTTTGAATAAAACCATACTCTTTGATTGTTTCATCAAAACAGACGTTCCAATTCCTAGAAGTTTGTTTAAGTCCATAAATAGACCTTTGTATCATGTACACTTTTGGGTTGTTATTGGATGTGAAACCCTCAGGTTGTGCCTATACACTTTCTTAGTTAGATTTCTATTTAAGAAAGCTCTTTTCACATCCATTTACCAAGTCTCATAATCATGATGAGCGGTAATGGCTAGGAGTATCCTGATGGGTTTTAGCATGGCTATTAGCGAAAAGGTTTCATCATAGTCAATACCATGTTGTTAATGATAACCCTTAGCCACTAGTCATACTTTATGGGTAACTACGTTACTATCCATGTCAATTTTCTACTTCAAAACCCATTTGCACCCAATAGGTTTGATTACTTTGGGTGGATCAACCAAACTCTATACTTGGTTGTCGTACATGGAATCCATCTATGACTCCATGGCCTTAAACCATTTGTCAAATTTTGAACTATTCAAAACTTTCTTATTGGTAGTAGGCTCATTTTCATCTATGAGAAATATGTTATTGTGCTCTCTTATGAGAAATCCATAACTCTCAGATGTCATACATATCCTATTCGACCAACGAGAATTTTTTATAGTAGAAGGTTCATCTATTCTCCCAATAGATGTGGGATCAGACAATTGATCCTTGTTTGTTTGTTCTTCTTGAACTTCACTAAGTTTAATTTTACTCCTACTGTCCTCTTTAAGCATGCTCTCCTTCTCTAATAAGATAGCATGCTTCAAAACAAATATTTTATTTTTGGAAAGGAGATAGAAGTAATACCCAAAAGATTCTTTTGGATAATCCACAAACAAACACTTATCAAACTTTCTTTCAAATTTGTCTGACTATGACTTTTTAACAAAGGCAGGACAACCCCATACTATCAAGTGAGATAAATTTGGTTTCTTTCCTAAGAACATCTCAAATAGGGAAGTATCAACTGTTTTTGATGAAACTCTGGTCAGAATATAAATAGAAGTCTCTAGTGTATACACCAAAACAATTATGGCAAGTCTGTAGAATTCATCATAGTCTGTACCATGTCTTGAAAGGTTTGATTCATTCTCTTAGATACACCGTTATTTTAATGTGTATATGGTGGAGTCCATTGAGATAAAATGCCATTATGTCTAAGATAACCCTAAAACTCTTGGCTTAAGTATTCACCTCCTCGATCCGATTTTAGAGTCTTAATACTTTTGTCCAGTTATTTCTCTACTTCAGTCTTAAAGTCTTTGAACATTTCAAAAGCTTCAGATTTGTATTTCATTAAATATAAATATCCATATTGTGAAAAATCATCAATAAAGGTTATAAAATAGTTATAACCTCCTCTTGTTTGTATAGACATTGGGCCACATACATAAGAATGTATGAGTTATAATAACTCTTTGGCCCTTTCTCCTTTTCCAAAAAAAGGTGTTTTATCCATTTTACCTAGTAAACAAGACTCGTAAGTGCTATATGATTCATAATCAAATGATCTTAAGTCACTAAGTTTGTGTAACTTAGAAACATGTTTCTCGTTTACATAGCCTAAACGGCAATACCATAAGTAATAGGTGTTTGAGTTACCAATCTTTGGTTTCTTATTGCTTATATTGAGAATTAGATTATCCATGTCTAGAGTCTATAAACCATTAACTAAAGTTGTAGAACCATAATAAATATCATTCAATGAAAAAGAACAAAATTTATCCTTAAATATCGAATGAAATCCATACAAGTCTAAGCATGCAATTGAGATAATGTTTTTCATTAAAACTGGCATAAAATAACAATTTTTCAGTTCTAAAACTAATCTTAGAGGCAGGTTTAGCTCGTATGTCCCCATAATAAGTGCAGCAACCTTTGCTCCATTTGTAGTACGCAGGCCCACGTCGCCTTTCTCTAGTCTTCTATTGCCCTTTAGTCCCTGCAAGTTATTACATAAATGAGATCCACATCTGGTATCAAATACCCATGTCTCATTTCTAAATGCAATATTTAACTCAATCATAAACATACCAGGAGTAGAAGTAGAAGTGCCCGCGAGCTTCTCATTCTGCTTCTTTTCCTTGACGGTCTCTAAGTAGGCTTTGCAGTTTCACCTCCAGTGGCCCATTTTGCCACAGTGATAGCATGGGCCTTTGATGGCTACATCCGTCTTCTTCACACCACCTTTTGGCTCAATGGGAGCCTTCTTCTTCTTTCTTTGAACTTTCTTCTTGGAAGAAGAAAATTCTACTATCAAGACTGCATTGGAATCCTTCTTCATAGAGGACTCCGTAGTCTTGAAAAGATTGATCAACTCATGAATGGTGGACTCAATCTTGTTCATCTGATAGTTAATCACGAATTGTGAAAAACTATTAGCTAAAGATTGTAGAATTAAGTCAACACTTAATTCATGGTCCATCACGAACCCAAGAGATCAAAGCTTCTCAATGAAGCCCATCATCTTCAACCCATGAGTAGCCACAGAAGCACCCTCAGCAATTTTACAACGGAACAGTCACTCCAAGATCTCATATCTCTCTGTTCTGGCTTGGGCATCAAACTACTCTCGAAGATGGAAAATCATCAATTGAGCATTTATATGCTCGTGCTATTTTTGTAGCTCAGAAGTCATTGACGCCATCATGATACAAGATGCTCTGTTACTGTCTTCCTTGTGCTTCTTGTGGATAGCATGCTCATCAGCATAAGCATCTTGAGTTAGTAGTGGCGGAATAGGAGCATCTAGTTTGTACAGTAACTTTTTCGACTTGAGAATGATTCTCAAGTTTCTATACCAATTGAGATAGTTCAATTCAATTAGTTTGTTGGTCTCCAAGATACTACGTAATTTTAGGTTGGTTGACGTGATGTACGTGACCTACATTTAAAGATAGAGAAAATTAGCTAACTATATATGCACATGTAATGCAGATAATTAGGTCTTTAATTAATCACATTGTTGTTCCACTATTTTAATCAAACCAATAGCCCCCACTATTGATTCGAGAAAGCCTGTTGGAAGCTTTCCTAGTGGACCGATATTCAAATTCCTCAGAATAACTTTAGGTTTGCCCAACAAGCCACCTTTGAGCTCAATGGTAGGTATGAAATACTAATTGCATTGTATGTAATTACCAAATCATTGGGTAATTACATCTTTTAATCTTAAAGCATTTTAGGCTACCCCAATATTTCCACTAAATTTCTTTATCCTTGATTTAGCCTAACCGGGATAAATAATTTAGTTAAACCCGACCCATTAATCAAGAATTTAATTCCATAGCTTGAACATGCTTGATGTCGAGTAGGCTTGGGTTAGCCCAACAACTTGGTCTCGAAAAATGACTCTCGTTCTTACTATATTAATAGAAGGAATTATGTTTAATATTAATTGATGGTTTTATTCCTTTTAGTGATTTCATCAAATGAAATGCATAAAAATATCAATAAATCACATAAATTGATAATCATGATAATAAAGCGATTACATGGTATGGTTATGGACTTTCCCTAAATTAATATTCTTGAGTCAAAAAGAAAATTAACATGGTTAACCCTATGTGTTCATGCACATTTTAAGTAGAAGATCTTACCCTCTCTCCTTGTTTTGGTCGCCATCTCCAAAATTAAAGTAATTCTATCCTTATCTAACCTATGTAATTTAATTACATAAATTTCCTAAATAGAGAAACCTTGAGTTATATTTAAGGGAGTTAGATGAGAAGAGAATTACACAAGAATTTTAGAGAAGACAGGACTCGCATGTTCTATTTAATAAAAAAATAAAATTGTAAAATGCATGAATAGATATAATTTGGTTTCAGTCCATAACCATCCACCATGCCATTTTTTTTTATTAAACAAAATTAAACATATAATTTTATTATTCCAAAATCTCTATTTTGGAAAAACAAAACAAATTTAGATTTAGTTTCTAAAATCAAATTTTAGAAATCAAATTAAGATAAAATCTAAAATCAATATTTTAGATTTAATTTCTAAAATCAAATTCTAGAATTTAATTACAACAAAATCTAAAATCAACATTTTAGAAAATTTATTAATTGCTAAAATCATATCTTAGGAATTAAATAATAATATATAATCTAAAATCAATATTTTAGAAAATATATTAATTTCTAAAATATAATTTTATCCCAAATAGTGAGTCTCAGTTAAAAACTAATCATAATTAGATTTAATTCTCAAAATGAAAATTAACAAAAAAAAAAAAACTTATTTTATTTTTTTGACATATCTAAACTTACTATTTTAGATAATATATATTAATTTCAAAAATCAATTTTAGAAATTAATTTTGGTTAGTCTCAAAACATCACTTCTGGGAAGATTTGGGGGTTCGGTAGGAAAAGAAAAAAAAAAACAAACCACGGGCTACCAAAACAAAAACTAACGAAATGATATATATATATTTTTTAACAAAGACATAAATGACAAGAATTCATCATGGGGAGGATGATGTTCATTCTTTCCATGATCAACCCACAGATAGCCTGCTTGGGAAGCAAGTCCCAATGGACCTGCGACTTGGGGCCAATTGTGCCTTAAGGTGCGGCTTGGCTCCCTGTGAGCCGTGGCTCGGGCAAAAAAAAACTTTTTTTTTCCACCTTTCTTCTTCATCTTCCAAAAATGATTTCTGGGTAGAAAACTTCAAGTCTTCTATGACAACTTCATAGATCAATTCTCTATACATTCTAATCCCCTTTTCTGCTTTTATGAATTTAATTCAAATCCTTTTCCAGTAAAACAAAACCAAAACAAATTAAAATTTCCTCAGGAAACAAGACATCTTTGGGAAAACAATTTCCATATTTTAGTTACAGAAACAAATGCAGAAAAACATTTTCTTTGCAAGAATTATGACCTAGAATAGAAATAATTTCAAAATAAATGAATTACAAAAATATTTTTCTATAATCCAACTATGTGCATGAAATAATTTCAGAAACCATGATCACATCATGAAACATCAACACAGTCTCAAAACCAAGCTACAAACAACGCCTAGACTTATGCTTGAAACAATTTCAAAGCATAAATTGAACTCATTAAAATCACAAGCAAGCAGTCTCTGATACCAATGAAGGGATTTTAGTATCGCAATAGCATTTAGAGCAACCGAAAAATAGAAATCCTACCACAGGATCATATGCATATGATTTAAATAGGCAAAAGAACAAGCACGAGTTTTACCTCTGGCATTCAGAAAATTCCTTCATGTGTGAAGGCTGAGGCGCGAACCAGCACAACCAGCGCTCCACGTCTTTGCCACTAGAATCTAAGTGTAAGATTCCCTCTAACAATATCCATACTGAGGATGCTTACTCAATGCCAAAACACAGTCTCTGTGCTAGCAGAGAAAAATTGCAGCTAGGGTAAAATCACAGAGAAGAAGAAGGGAAAAACTTATGTCTCCAAAAAAACTCAGAAAACAATTTTCTCTGCCATTTTTAAAAAACAATCATGGCATATTCTAAGGGGAAAATCCCCAGAAAATAGCCGCTAATCAATGTCTTTTTGAATTCTAAAAGAATTAGAATTCTTTAATTGTAATTGGAATCTACAAATTATCACAATTACAATTTGGCCCAAAAATTATAACTAATTATAATTTGACTTCAGTAACTTCTTCTTCTCACAATTAACCCCATAATATTATCAAATAACATCTTGAGTACTTAATCCTCTATTGTGTGTGATCTATTAGGTTTTCTGATTTATTGGTAGCGAATATGAATTAATCCAAACGTCTTTGAGATTAATAATCCTTAATAATTTAGAAATAACCTAGTAATCCTAATTAGGATTGGTTTATTAATTCATCAATTAATAAACCCATATTCTACAGATCATGAGTGGTATCTAGCAACACATCATGACCACCCATGATTCCAGGAAGTCAAGTGGCTTGACATGAACCTTTCAATAACAAACTACAGTGCAATAAATTTCTTTCACCATACAATATCTTATCCGATTTGGAGTACGGAATAAGCGTCAACTCCCTCCAGAATATGTATTAATTCTGGCTCGAATATATTAGTACTTGCACCAGGAATCCACAATTCTTCATGTTTATCAATTGAGACTGTTTCCAATACACAATCACCTTGGCCAAGGATTTCACAAGTAGTAATTCCAATAAGTTGCCGAGAGATATTAGCCTCTACTAGTAGGAGTGGTGAATCCTTTATTGACCCCCTCAACTACTTTCGTTTACCTCATATTGTACCCAATATCCATCCCCTAGGCGGCCTTCGATTTGGCTCCAGAAATTGGAATTGAAGTACAATGCTCAACAAACAAAATACCTTAGAGATCTCAAGTCTAAGGATACTTGCATGTTTGCTATAATGAGATTTTATTAACAAGCATCCACATGTTAACTTTGAGTATCTCAATAATCACGGATATGAGAACCACTTCCGGATCAGATTAGGAAGTCTAACACGTGCTAGTATTAACGCATTAATGATGTCCTATCTCATTAATACTATGACTATGGATTATTTAAGTATTAACACTATACAGTGTAATAGGAATCTCACATTAGGATCTCTATCATGATTTCCTTACCACAGTGTTGTACTAGGGATTTTATCTAACAATTATTTTACATGAAAGTAAAGAAGACAAACTAAAAGATAAATAATACCTTGTATTATAAAATGAATGTGTCCTATACAAAGTATATGTGATTGCCTCTAGGACACAACGCTAACATAAGTGTGGAGGAATGTGATAGAGACTAAATGTATCTATATTTTGAGGGTCATTTAGGTTATATTTGTAATGATTTGGTGTTCAAATAACTATTGATTCCTACAATTTGCTATCTTTTGTGTTGAATTCATTAGAAGAAAGAAATATTGAAAAGATGGTGAAAATGTGGGGAAAAAAAGGCAAAAAAGAGGTAAACTTGCGCCAGCCCAAGAAGGAAAGCCATCTAGGGTTCAATATTGGATGAAAAAAAAGTAAAATAGAGAAAATTCAAAGATAAAGTAGAGCTGAGCCTGTGCCAACCCAAGCACCTGAACCGGTGCCAGCCCATTACTATTTTATGATTGGGAAAAATTCTTTTGTGATCAGAATTTGGCAACTCCTACTACAATCTCTTGGATACTAATTTGGAAATGCATTACGACTCTTGTAATAACTTTTTTAGTATTTAGAAAACTTATAAATATATGATATTAATACCTATTAAATTTGTTTTTACTCTATATAATTAGAAAACTCATAGAGGGTTGAATTAAGCACCAAGATTTAGGAGGATCAGGGAGAGTCTTAGAAAAGGAAAGGAGGTTGATCAAGAAGATTTCAAAGAAGAAGAAGAAGGCTTACTTATCTATGAATGGTTTCTTTTTCTCTTCTTTGTAATTTATTAACAATTTGAGTTTCCAATGTTTTAATTGTAGTAAAGATATTTTTACTCTATGGTTTTGTATTAAATTAATTCTAGACTTGTTTCCATTTATAAATATTTTATTTTATGAGTTGAATTAATTAAACCGTGACTAATTAATTCACTCTCTTGTTCTCTCTTAATTAGATTGGAAAAAAAAGATTAAGGGAAAGACTTGGTATTCAAAGAGAGATTAATATCACCTATAATATAGGGGTATTATTTCTTCCATAAGAAAGACTTTAGTGTTGCTAGAATCTAGGAACATTAACTATTTAATTGAGTTGTTCTTAATGCTTCTAAGATTTAATTAGGGAGGTAAAAGATACCATTTGATAAATCTAAGAATAGAATTTCATAACTTGAAAAAGAGTGAAATTTGCTATTTAAACTCATATTGGTATTTGGGATTGGAAATCAATTGGTTGAAATATATTTTCTTCACTGTTATAGGATATAGATATTTCTTCATTTGATGTTTTTTCTCCTTATTCTCACTCTTTGATTACCCTTGTGATTTTTTTTATGTGACTTGATTTATCCTAGTGTAGGTAGTTTATTTATTTAGTCTCTTTATTTTATCGTTTAAATAATAAAGATTTGGGTAAAGTAAGGTGGAAGCCTAAGTTCCTATGGATTCGATATTGCTGTTCGCTATACTATATAATGGGTATACTTGCTTATATGTGTGGTTTTAGTGGTTAGTATTTTAATTAAAGCTTGATTGTTTGTGGCCCATTGTTATTAATTTTTGCAACACAAAAAAACAATCATCAAGCCTAAGTCAATGTTGTTAGCTAAAGTTGTCCTCAAACTAAATTTCTTTCTTAACTGATGACCACAACACCAGGAGTCAGCACATAAAGTACTATCAATACTTAGAGAACTATGATATTACAATTCTTTCTCTAGCTAAAGCTGAGATATCTCCCAATGTAATTCGTTCCTTTCCATCCTTTATCATAAAACAATTGCCTTGAAGAGTATTCAAAAGGATAGTTTTGTAACATCCCTAATATATATCATACCGAAAGAGTGTAAGAAGTTTGGGTGTCGCCTTATTCAGTTTATGAGATAAGAAGTTAGTACAACAATCAAAGCAAAAAAAGAAAAAAAGTAATTACAAATACATTAAAGTTGACCAAAACTTAGGTCGTAGTGCTTAATATACTTCAACATATACTACCCACAAGATGTGAGAATAAAATATATAGTGTTGTGGGGTGCGTAGAGCTAAAAGTGTGCAATTAACTTCAAGAATGCTAGCTCTCAATTCAGGATACTAAGAAAATAGAACATAATACATGTATGAGTAACTTACACTCAGTGAGTTCTGTGTGTGTTTGTGTTTTCTCTAGAAAAACTGGTAAAAAGGTTTTATCATATTTTTTTTCCATTGAAAACATTCTTGAAACATTGTAGTTTGAAGCCTTGTTAACTAATGTCAAAAGAGTTCATGCACATTTTAGACACAATGATGTAGTAAAAGCTATTGCCCCATATTTAAAGAAATTATGTCTCCTTTCTTTTTAGGAAAAAGTATGCCATTACAATAACATATAGTAACTTGACACTATTTACAATATTAGTACTAAGCATTTAATCATAAATCATATTGTATTTTCAAATACATCATTCACATTCACAATCATATTATGATATCACACTAAAAAATCTTAGTCCA
Organism: Voacanga thouarsii; assembly: GCA_026120185.1. Lineage (NCBI taxonomy): Eukaryota > Viridiplantae > Streptophyta > Magnoliopsida > Gentianales > Apocynaceae > Voacanga > Voacanga thouarsii. Next base: position 499,087 of record JANUWF010002285.1, read on the forward strand.
ACCGAAAAATCTCGTCCTGTCTAATCGGAGGGATCTCCATCCAATCACATCAACACCATATGATCTCAATCCTATGAACATGATAAATGCATGATTAACTTGGTGCATACACCACAATCAATCACACTATGACAACTGTCATGGTCAGCCTTAATGGCCAAGGTGTCCCACGCTCGACTTCTATTTCCATTATTAGAAACATGTTGCTTGCTAAGGATGGCTAATTTCAATGTCCTATCGCCCAATTTGGAGTAAGATATGCCCCTGAACTAGAACCGGGATACTTGATGCATAAATTTTAGGTGTATAAAAATCATCAAATTTAAATACATCCATTACTCAAGTTTTTATTAAAACATTAATCCCAAAATATACACACAAGCAAGTATACGATCACAAGCATAGCATATGGAATTAATGAGTATCAATCCTCAAAGGAATAAGTATACATTAATCACTTTTCATTCATTGTTTAACTAATCAAATAAAGTGATAAAATAATAAAAAGAAAATTAAAGAAATATATACAACTCAAGGATGTGAAAATATGCAATTTAGACAAAGGCTTTTTAAAACATGACAACGAATTACTTAGTCAATATCACAATCAATTATTATCTTGGTTTCATTAACAAATTAAAATGGACCCACTTCATTTGCAATTCATGGAATCATTATCATCTATTTAAATTAGTGAGCATATTCTGTCTCAATCAATTTACTCAAAAAATGAATTAAAATCAATCATCATATAAACCCCTACATTCTAGGTGATTTAAAACATGAAATTAGTAAATGAATCCATAATCTAGCCGTAACACCCCACTACCTAGGCCCAACAGGGCCGGGATGTCGCTCCGTCCAAAGGACAAGGGGTCTTTATAACTAGGTCACATAAATAAAAATAAAACAATACTTTAAAATTAAACTTATTACAATCCAAAAATTCAAGACAGATCCAAAATAAAAATTGTTCACTCTTAACTCCCAAAGCATTACTTAAAATAGATAACAGAATATCTTCCAAGCAGGCAACAACTAGCTACTCATCCCCATAGTAGGATTGACCTAAAATCATGGTAAAAAGGGTGATGAGATAAAAATCTCAATAAGACCGTGTGTGCTTTGAGTGTCCAATGAAAACAATTCATAAATGCAAGATGTAAGAACTTCATAAGAAATAGTACTGGCAAGCAATAGATAATGTTAAAAATCAAGAGTGGCGTTTTGGCTTTTCCAACCATACATGTACAATAAAATCAACCACTAAAAAAGGCGGCCATGGGTTACCACATGTTGGGCCCCATAACCATACAACAGTCAAAATGCCACACTTTGTGCAAACTGACAAAAGGTAGGTCATCGGCCTACTGGGCAAGATACTCCTCTTTCTCTACACCCAAACAAAACCAATTATCCAATCTGGTAACACACAGTTCACACGACTGAAACCTGCTAGCTCGGACCGACATGACTAAGTAGTACTGACGTTTCACTAAGTTAAGTTCATCTCCTGGAGGTGGCTTCCTGCCAGAGGACTCACTCTTGCTCTTCAAAACTTGTAATACTAGCCTACCCTTATTGAGTACTCAATGTAGATTATCCCACATGGGAGAAAACTGATAAAACATAGCTTTACTTGAAAATGGCAATCAAGGGTTTCCAAAGTCCATGTCAAAATTAGTTTTAGAAACAGTTTAGTGTTTGAATAAAACTGCTTGTTGTTTTTCAAATGATTGGTTTGACTGAAACAAGAAAGGAAACAGTCCCTAATTGCTTTTACTAAATCAGTGTTCACAACCTTCGTGTTTAGCTCGCTATAATAACCTTTTTCAACAAACAAGTTTTATGCAGGAGCTTACCTGATCCTTTGCGCGAGATAAAATAAAGATCTCCAAAAGCTGACCTAACCCCGCTTGGGGTAAACATAAGCCATAATTAAACTTAAGCCAAAATGTACTTTCATAAATAATCCTAGCTGAAATTACTACAATTATGACCCTAGTATCCCAAACTTTAAGGTTAGATAATAAATAAAGGGTTTATAAAATAAATCTAGCTTGATATTAAAATAACTAGGGTTTGCGAATTAGCTACTAATAAGTTGTAGGTTTAAATCGTGCTATAAATAAATTAGGGTTTATTTAATGAAGGGTCCTAGGTCATAGATGATATTATTTAAAATAATGGTTTATAATAACTAATGGTTGGAAAATAATTGGTAAATAAAATTAATAATAAGTAAATTTTAATATGTCTTGACTAAAAGATAATAAATAAATTTTAATAGTATTTATGAATATATGACTTATAAGATTAATATTTTGTCTATTATGATTATTTATATAAAAGGCTTTGTTTAATGCTATTATATATATATATATATAATATTTTTATATTTTAAATTTAATAAAATGTACCATTTATTTGGTTAAAATATCATTAGTCCAAATCCACATTTTCCTAGGGTTTTTGAAATCACTGGAAGGAAATATAGTATTAATTTTTATTGATGAAATCAAATTGGCTAACTTAAATAGCTTAGGAACAACAAGGTCATGATTATAATTCCTATTTCTAACTATAGTCATGAACATACACTCTACACCAATCACAAAACATCCAAAGCATGAATAAAAGCATAGATCCAAATCTACCAACACATGATCCAAACTCCATTAAACATAATCATTTTCATGGCCTCAACAAGAATACAAGAGCATAAAACCCTATTCACCAAAGGTGACATAATCTCTAACATGCTTAAACATTCATACTACTCATGACATGAAGACATGCAACAAACCCTAAAACATCATAAAATCCAACCAAGATAAATCATCCACATGCATCAATCCCAACTCCATCGCATAAACACATACTCAATCTTCAAATATATTACATCCTCATCCAATTACATCCAAGAGACATGAATCTTGAATTTAAAGAGAAAATTGAAGAGGCTTACTTGAATGATGACTACCTTGAAGACATTTCAAGAGGATCCTCACACTTGGAAGGCTTGATCCGTCCAAGGAGGAAGAAAAAAAATGGCCATGGTTGGAGTAACCATTCGGCAGAGAGAGAGAGAGAGAGAAAGAGAATGAAAAAAAAGCGAGCTTATTATTATATTCATTAAGATCGAAGGTGGAAGAAGATGGAGTAAATTGTTAATGCTTATTTTGAAAGTGTTCTTGAGCTTTCAAGAAAATTCTGTTTTTTTTATTTATCCAAAAGTGGAACTTTGATCTCAACGTTTGATGTTAAAAATTGTAGAAATGGATTCAAGAGGATGAGTAAGTGTGATCTGGAGTTTTTCCAGAAGATTGAAGAGGTTTTGAGTGGTCTTATGTGTGAGAATGGTGGTAGGTGTTCTTGGAGGTTTGGAGAGAATGGAGAGAATAGAAGGAAGTTGGCCGAAATTTTGCTTGGGAAGAGTGGCCAAATGGACTGGAAAATTCTCGTGATTGGATTCTCAGATCTGGGAGAAAAGGAAAGCTGGTTGTTTGAAATTTAAAAAGAATAATTTAGAAAATAAATTATGGTATCAAATATGGTAAGAAGATCTTGGTTGATGGAGGTCTTTTGGAAGCTTTAATGGCCGGTTGTTTGGCTGGAATTTTTGCTGAGATGAATGATGTTTGAATGAGCTTTAGGGTGGCCGAAATATGGAGTGCAATGGTGAAGGAATTTTCTAGATAGTTGAGGCTTAATCCATGGAAGTTTGTTGGAACAATTTGCTGCAATTTTGGACTCCAATTAATGGCTTAATTGTAGTGATTGATTGAGAGATTTTAGGAGCAGCCATGGAGCTATTTTCATGCAGAACAATGGTAGAGGTGATGAAGCTCAGCTCATGGCTAACCAAGGTGAGTTTTATAGAAAAATGGAGTAGGTTTCGGACAAGGGTGAAGAGGGAAACAAAGCTGGAATTTCTGGTTAGTCTTTCGCATGGTTTGCTAGAATTTCTGGGCATGTTTTTCTGCCATGCTTCAGCCAACTTGCAAAAGGTTTGAAGGGGTTTTGGAGGGTCCTGTAAGGCTGGTTTCCAGCCTTCTTTATGGAGGAAAGACAAGGTTGAATTGCTGGTTTGAAAGCTAGAGGAACACCTTGTTTTTTCGGACTGCTAGGTTACGAACTCCCAAGATTTTTTTCCTGGTTTGTACAGCTTTTTTGCAGTCCGGTTTTAGCCTACGATTTCAGACTTCAAGTTGGTCAAGATGGCTATTTTTCTGGCAGTATTTGGGAGGGAAAGATGGCTGAAAATTTTGACAATTTGACTGATCAAGATGCTAGAAAAAATTCCAGATTACTACATGAAGAAGATGAATACTCATAGGGTGGAGTTTGAAGGTTCAACCATGGAGGTTAATTCTCTTGGGAACCTTCCATAACTCCTCCCCATTTTCGGTCAACAAGGTTTCCTCACATAGACATTTTCGAAACTTCAAAATCACAAAACCTTGCTGGAATTTTCTGGAAATAAAAATGGCTTAGATAATGAAGCAATTTGATTAATTAAGAATTAAGGGAAGCTAAAGATCAAAAAGGGTATGAATCCCTTAGAAATTTTTGTAGGGCAGAAGAGTTAGGACATTCCTTTCATATCTCCCCTAGGACAACACTCCTACTCCTCCCTAAGGCATGTAAGGGCCGAAATTAGGCTACCTATCAAAAATAAAATTTAATCATGCTAAAACTCAAATGATGGAATTTAAACTCAAGAACTCAAGGGTTTATTCCAAAACTCTAACTACTAAACTACAAAAACTCTTATTCTTATTTTCTCTCCCAAATATTTTTCCTATTTAACCCTCGAGCTATCTCCCTATTTCTATCTCAAGCAAAATTACCATTTTCCATTCTTACTCAATATGCACAATTAAGCCATCTAGACTACAAATCACAAATCTAAAAGTACAATCATACAAAAATATATTTATGCATGCAAGAAAATATGATATGCATCTCGACCCCCTTACTCTAGGGTTGGTTTTAATTGGGGTTTCACACTAGCAATCATCAACCAACCTTTTTATTACTAATGTTCTAGACAATTAACCATTTTTTCAAGCAACTTAAAAGATAACAAACATGAAATTAATTAACTGAAGTCATTACCAACCCCTTTTCAAGTAAGTTAATAACAAAAACTAATCAACCAACTTCATAAGCCAAACAAGTAATCAAATCCCAAGATAATTAATCAATTGATCAAAATACTAAATTAACTCAAGAAATCATGAATCCCAAAAACAATGTTAAATTACAATGGAAACATTAAATACATAATTGTTTATGAAAAGAAAACAAAGGTAAAAGAAATCACCCAAAGACAAGCTTTATTCTTCTCATTTGAAAACACTTTTGAACTAGCCTCCTTAAATTTGTGAAATCCTCCTTCTTTGAGTGATTGGAAATTATGCTCTTGGATTCCCCCTACTTTTGCATTTTCTCTTGCTTTTATAAGCTTCTTTGATGCCAAATTTGTTGTTTAAGGAGTCTTGACCGAGTAGGAATTGGAAAATATCAAAATTATTGGAAAATTTCTAAATTCGTGCACAGAATTCTTGCACTCTAGAGCAGGCCTGGCGCCGGGCCAGGTGTGTTCTGTTTTCTCCCTAAATTTTTCTCTGTTTTCCATTGGCCGACCGGAATGGACTTAGTGCCTGGTCCACTTGCTAGACCTAGAACCAGGTGTGTTCTTAAAAATCTCAAGTTTTGTTTGAATTAATTCAAATATGCACAAATTTGTCAAAAACACTTTTGACAAGTAAAATGTCAAATAGGAAGGAATATGCCTAGTTATCACAACAGAAGTATCTCAAAACAACCTCAAATAACTAGAAAAATAGTGATGATTTTAGCCCCTATCAATTTCCTCCCCACTTGAACTTTTTCTTGTCCTCAAGCAAAACACTTAATGCCAAGAAAACAAAAGCTCTTACTTATTCCAACAAATGGTAATGATTATAACTTCTCTTCAAACTTTAGATAAAACTCTTGTCATTCACACCATTTAAAAATAATTCAAACTTTGAAACATTGGATAAGATATCACAAAACTCTTGAGGTGAAATTAATCAAATGCATACCTTAGCCTAAGAAAATTATTTCGCCCTTCAAGTTTAAAATATAGATAACATGAATCATCCAAGTCAAGCTATCTACCAACTCAAGCATTGTAAATCCAAAAATTCTACAACTCAAGTCACAATATAAAGAAAGCACTCCAAATTTTTTTTCTCTATTTTTTCAATAACTTAGGGAATTAATAGCCTCAAGTGCATGGATTTCTCTTCACACACCGTATTAGCCCCCTTATAGTCATCACTCATCATTTTTTTTTTCAACAATCATTCTTCTCTTTTGCTTTTAGGAAGCCATTGCCTCAAGAAAGTAGATTTCTCTTCACTATCTATATTGGCCCCCATAATCAAGCAAAAACAAGTTTTTCTCATCTTCAAAGAGGAAATAACACAATTTTCCCTCAATTTTTTCTCATTTTTCCTTAGGTTTTTCTTGTCTTTTCTCAAATTTTCAACTTACACAATTTTCCACAATTCTCCACAAATTTTCCTCTCAAAGATCTTTTATCAACTCACATTCCTCATCACAACTCCAAGATAAGCAAAGTTTTAACTCATAATACAAGAGTTAGCCACTAAACTCTCCCTACATTCATCATATCTTCCATATTCAAACTAGATGAGTCACAAAATATTCAAACACCAATGCATAAACAAGATTAAACAAAATTCTCAAGTCTTGACAATATCCTATCCAATAAACGAATTTCATAAAAATCCACAAAATGAATGACAAAAATTCATATCCAAGTAAGAAAAAAATTACAACATTGCTTAAACAATAAAAACAACAAAAACTTTCAACAAAATTTCACAAAAATGATATGGAAAATATTTCTTCAGCACCATTCTCGCCTCACACTTAAACTGGACATTTTCCTCAATGGCCAAAGATATAACAATAAAAGAAAAGCCAAGAGACCAAAATCAATAAAAAGGGAGAAGAAAGAGAAGAAAGTACTTCCATTACATAGTAGGTCCAACATGTTCGAATCCACCACAAGGAGTATTTATTAGCAAAGTAAAAATAGTTCCTAACGTTAAAAGAAACAAAAACAAGAAACCATGAATCGAGGAAAAAAAAGAAAAATAAAAGAAAATAGAATAAAATAAATAAATTAAAAAAAGATATCCTAAGAAAAGTTAGGGAGCATAGAGGAAAATATCCACATGATCCACGGTGTCAAAAGTTTCGCCAAAATAATGATTCACCCTATTTCCATTGACTTTGAATGTACCATTAATTGGGTGAGAGACTTCGAGAGTACCAAAAAGAAAAACCTTAGTCACCATATACTGCCCTGACAACCGTGATTTCAACTTACCCGAAAAGAGACGTAAGAAAGACTTAAACAACAACACTTGATCATCATCTTTGAATGCCCGGGATAGATCAATAAGTTTGTCATGCCACTATTTTACCCACTCTTTGTAAATGAGAGAATTATCATATGTAGCCATGCGCAATTCGTCCAATGCATTCAAGTGAAGTAGTTTAGATTGTCCAGCAAGCTCAAGATCAAAGTTAACAAGTTTGATAGTCCAATAAGCTTTGTGTTCAATTTCTACAAATAAATGACAAGATTTCCCATATATCAGTCGATAAGGGGGTAGCACCAAGGGGAGTTTTAAAAGTAGTCCTATAGGCCCAAATTGTATCATCTAGTTTTAAACTCCAATCCTTTCTCATATGATTTACCGCTTTTTCCAAAAATCTTTTTAACTCTCTATTAACCACCTCAACTTGGTCACTTGTTTGTGGGTGATATGGGGTAGCAAAATTATGAGTAACCCCTAAATGATCTAATTAGGTATTACAAAAATGGGTTCCCCTATCACTAATGAGTACCTTAGGCACTTCAAATCGGGTGAAAAGTTTTTAAAGAAAGTTTACTACAACTTGAGCATCATTAATAGGCAAGGCTTGCACCTCAACCCACTTAGATACATACTCAACCGCAACCAAGATGTATTTGTTACCCAAATAACTAGGAAAAGGTCCCATGAAATTAATTCCCCAAAAATAAAAAATTTCACAACCTTGGAAAAATTTGTAAGGGCATCTCATTAGATTTAGAAATGTTACCTATACGTTGGCACTTATCACAATTTTGAACAAACTAGGACAGTCCGTGAAGAGTGTAGGCTAATAAAATTTATACTCAAGCACCTTTCTTGTGATGTTGTTAGATTTGTAGTAGCCTCCTATAGGTCCTTCATGACAATATTTTAAGATGTTTGCACTTTCTACGGAATTCACACATCATTGAATGATTTGATCCACACAATACCGAGCAGGTAGGAATCTTCCCAAAAGTAATGTATTACCTCGGAGAGAAATTTCTTTTTTTATTGCGTAGTGAAACCTTCCGGAATAATTCTTGCAACCAAGTAATTAGAAAAATCTATATACCAAGGTGTTTGAGAAACACACCATCAACAAGTAGAAGTTGTTCATCCAGAAAGGTGTCATTGATGTCTTCTTTGGCTAAGGCCTCTAGGTTGGGATTTTCCAATCTCCAAATAAGTGATCTACAACTAAAGTTTTTGCTTCCTAATTGTCCTAAATCTCCAAGTTTAATTCCAACAACAATAAAACCCAGCTTATCAATCTTGGCTTAGAATTATGCTTGGTTAGTAGGTACTTAAGGACGAAATGATCTGTATGCATAATGACTTTAGACAAATCTAGATAAGAATAAAATTTATCAAAAGCAAACACTATTACAATAAACTCTTTCTCTGTTGTGGTATAGTTCTCTTATGCCATCGTAAGAGTTTTGCTTGCATAGTAAATTTGTTGAAAATACTTATTCCTGCTTTGTCCAAGCACCATGCCTGCTGCATAATCAGTTGCCTCACACATTAATTCAAAAGGAAGAGACCAATCCGATGCCTTTAAAATAGAAGAATTGATCAATTTCTTTTTAAGCACATTGAATGCATTGAGACATTTTTCATCAAAATCAAACATAGCATCTTTTTCAAGTAAAGAGGTAAGAGGTTTAAATTTTTTTGAGAAATCCAAGATGAACCACCTATAGAAACCAGCATTACCAAGAAAGCTTTGAATAGGCTTCACCAAAGTAAGAGGAGGGAGTTTCTCAATTGCCTCAATCTTAGCTCTATCCACCTCAATACCTTTCCTTGAAATTTTGTGTCCCAATACTATACCTTCTTGCACCATGAAATGGCATTTTTTCCAATTAAGCATGGGGTTAATCTCTTCACACCTTTGAAGCACCTTTTCTAAATTGGCCACACACAAGTCAAAAAAATCACAAAAAATGGAAAAATCATCCATAAATACCTCCATTATGTCTCCCACAAGCCTTTTGAAAATAGCCATCATACACCTTTGGAAAGTTTTGGGACAATTGCAAACACCAAAAGGCATACGTCGATATGCAAAAATACCAAAAGGACCTGTAAAGGTGGTCTACTCTTTATCTTCTGGGGCTATGGAAATTTGAAAGTATAAAAAAAACCATCTAAAAAATAGTAAAACTCATGTCCGGCTAACCTTTCAAATATTTGGTCAATGAAAGGGAGAGGAAAATGGTCCTTCCTAGTTGCTTCATTCAATTTCCTATAATCAATGCAAACCCTCTAATCGGTTACCAAACTCATTGGGATCAACTCATTATTTTCATTTGGGCTCAAAGTCATTCTTCCCTTCTTTGGTACCAGTAGTGTTCGACTTACCCAAATACTATTGGAAATAGGGTAAATGATGCTGAAATATAAAAGTTTAAACAGCTTACGTTTTACCACATCATTCATATTTGGGTTTAACCTACATTGGGGTTGCACTACTACTTTGGCTCTTTCTTTTAATAAAATTTTGTGAGTAAAAAATGAAGGGCTAATTCCCTTAATGTCCATGATTTTTCATGCAATGACTCCCTTATATTTTTCCAATAGACTTACTAATTTGGTCTTTTGATCACAAGGTCTTTTGCTATGATCACGGGCAATTTTTCTCCTTTATTAAAAAATGAATATTCCAAGTGCTCGGGGAGGTCTTTCAAGTATAGTTCCAATGGTTCCTTAATATCAATCCTTCCCAAATTGCTTTTTTCAATTTCATCAAATTCTCCCAACTCATGGCCATCATTTGAATCCTCCAAATATGCAATGGATTGTTTCATATAGCATTAGACAAATGATTCCTGTATAAAGTCAAAGATAGGTTCATCAAGAATATCAATCCTAAAAACAAGAATCATCAGAAGAAATAGGATGTTGCATGCTTTTATGGATTTTGATAATGACTTCCTTATCCCCAACCCTAAGTTTCAACTTTCCCCCAAGAACATCTACTAATGCTTTGGCAGTTGCTAGAAAAGGTTGACCTAGGATTAATGGGACTTTAGAATCTTTATCCATATCCAAAATAACAAAATTCAAAGGAAATATAAATCTATCCACTTTAACAAATACAACTTCTACTATTCCCTTAGGATATGTGATAGATCTATCCATAAGTTGAATACTCATCATAGTGGGCTTAGGCTTACCTAGGCCTAGTTTTTTGAAAGTTTTATACGACAAAAGATTAATACTACCACTTAAGTCTGCTAATGCAATAAAAAAATGTAAGAGTCCCAACAAGACAAGGAATAGAAAAACTCTTTGGATTATTTTCTTTTCATGGCAAAGTCCGTTGGTCCTACAAGATAGCTTAACATTCTTCATTCAAAACTATAGTAGATAATTCCTCCAACCTTTCTTTGTTAACAAGCAAGCTCTTGAGGAACTTTGCATATTTGGACATGTGTATCAAAGCCTCACTGAGTAGAATGTTTATATGTAGTTGTTTGAATATTTCTAAAAACTTGTCAAATTGTGCATCTTTTCTTGCTTTATGTGTGCGAGTGGGATAAGGTACCAGTGGCTGAAAATCTAGTTTTTTAGTTTGTTTTTCAAAAGGTTCAATAAGAGGGATTGGTTCCAGCCCATCTTTTTTAGATGGTATCGGTTCCGTGCTAGGATTGGGTAGCCTTTTACCACTTCATACTGTAATGGCTATTGAATCATGTTGTGTTTCCACCCCTAATGGTGATTTTATCACTAGATCCGTTAAAAATCAAATTTGCCTTTCCATGTTTCTGATCATTTCCTCCAATTTTCCCAATGTCTTATCTATTTCATGAAAGCGTTAGGTTACATGGGTAGCAAATTTTCCTAATATCCCTTCTAAAATAGTGGAGTTGGATGGTCGAAATATCATCCCTTGAGGCATGTTAGAATACCATCCCATGTTCCAATTGGCCATCTCACCTACATAAAGGACATTGTTAGTACTATATATTGTGCAATATTAAATCAAGTCAGTTAAGGTACGTGTTCACAAATTTAGTTAAAAATAATTACAACATGTAGGGACATTAAATTACAAATATAAAAGAAAACAAAATATGCACCTATTCATACAAGGAACATATATGCATTGTAACACCCCGCTACCTAGGCCCAACAGGGCTGGGGATGTCGCACTGTCCAAAGGACAAGGGGTTTTTATAACTAGATCACACAACAAAAATAAAACAATACTTTGAAATTAAAAACTTATTACAACCGAAAAATTCAAGAACAAGTCCAAGATAAATTGTTCACTATCATATCTCAAAGCAACATATAAATTAAATAACATAGAGTCTTCAAGAAGGCAACATTCTAGCTACTCTTCTCCACAGCAAGATCACCCTGAAAACATGGCATAAAAGGTGATGAGATAAAAATCTCAGTAAGTCCGTGTGTGCTTTGAGTGTTCAGGAAAACAGTTCATGTATGCAAGTTGTAAAATTTCATAAGAGAAAATGCTGACAAGCAATAAATAAGGTTAAAATAAAGAGTGGTGTTTTCCTCTTTTCAAACCATACAAGTGCACAATAAACTCAACCACTCAAATAGGCGGCCATGGGCTACCACACGTTAGGCCCTATGTCCATATAACGGTTAGAATGCCACACTTTGTGCAGACTGACAAAAGGTAGGTGTACAACCTACCGGGTAAGATACTCCTAATTCTCTACACCCTAACAAACCGGTTGTCCACTCTAGCAACACACAGTCCACATGACTGAAACTTGCTAGCTCGGACCGGCATGACTAAGTAGTACTGTCGCTTCTCCAAGTTGAATTCATCTTCTGGAGGTGGCCTCCTGCCAGAAGACTCACTCTTACTCTTCAAAACTAGTACTACTAGCCTACCCTTATTGAGTACTCAACGTTATTTATCCCACTTGGGAGAAAGTTGATAAAACATTGCTTAACTTGGAAATGGCAATCAAGGGTTTCTAAAGTTTGTGCCAAAGTTAGTTTTAGAAAGAGTTTAGTGTTTGAGCAAAACTGCTTGTTGGATTTCAAATAATTTGTTTGATTGAAATAAGAAAGGAAACAGTCCTTAATTGCCTTTACAAAATGAGTGTTCACACACTTCGCGTTTGGCTTGCCATAGTAACTTTTTGTCATCAAATAAATTTTATGTAGGAGCTTACCTAATCCCTTGCTTGAGCTAATTCAAAGATCTTCCAAAGCTGACCTAACCCCGTCTGGGGTAAACACAAGCCATAATTAAACTTAAACCAAATTTGCTTCCATAAATAATCGTAGTTCAACTTACTACAATCATGACCCTAATGTCCCAAACTTTAAGGCTAGATGATAAAAATGATTTTATAAAATAAATCTAGCTTAATAATAAAATAACTAGGGATTGTGAAATAATTATTAATAAGTTATAGGTTCAAATATAATCTTTGTTAGTAATAAATAAACTAAGGTTTATTTGATGAAGGTCCTAAGTCCTAGATGATATTAAAATAATAAATTAGTACTATTCTCTTAATTAATAATTAATAGTTAGAAAATAATTGCTAAATAAAATTAATAATAAGTAAATTTTAATATATTTTGATTAAAAGATAATAAATAAATTTTAATAGTGTTTATGAATATATGACTTATAAGATTAATATTTTACCTATTATGATTATTTATATAAAAGGCTTTATTTAATATTATTATTGTATATAATATTTATATATTTTATTTTTAATAAAAGATATCATTTATTTGGCTAAAATATCACTATTCCATTTAACAATCTAATTCCAAAGCTTCCTAGGGTTTTCAAAATTATTGGAAGAAAATATAGTTCTAATTTTTATTAATGTAATAAAATTGGCTAACTTAAATAGTTTAGGATCAACAAGATCATGATCATAATTCTCCTATTGCTAATAATAATCATGAACATAAACTCTAACACTAATCAAGAAACCATTCAATTCATGAATAAAGGCTTAAATCTATATCTACCATCACATGATCCAAACTTCACTAAACATAATCATATTCATGGCTTCAACAAGAATACAAGAACATAAAACCCTATTCACCAAAGGTGACATAATATCTATCATGCTTAATCATTCACACTAACTCACGACAAGAAGAGCATGCAACGACTACAAAATATCATAAAACTCAATCATGACAAAACATCCTCATGCTCCAATCCCAACTCCTTCATACAAACACATACTCAATCTCCAATCATATTCCATCATTTTCTAACTACATCCAAGTGACATGATTTGAGAATTAAGGAGAGGGTTAAAGAGACATACTCGAATGATGACTACCTTGATGAAGTCTCAAGAGAGTCCACATGCTTGGAAGGCTTGATCCGACCAAGAAGGAAGAAGAGAAAATGGCCATGGTCGAAACAACCATTTCAACCAAGAGAGAGAGAGAGAGAGAGAGAGAGAGAGAGTATTAGTATATTATATTAAAGATTGAAGGAGGAAGATGATCAAAATCGTTCTTAGTTACCTTGAGAGAGTTCTTGAATCTTCAAGAAAAATTCTAGTTTTGATCCATGAGCAGAATTTTGTTTTCAATGTTTGACGTTATAAAGTACAGAAATGGATTCTAAAGGGTGAGTAGACGTGATCTAGAGTTTTTTTGGGAGAGATTGGAGGTGCTTAGAGTGGTCTTAGGCTTGGAGAGTGGTGGTGTGTGTTCTTGGTGTTCTTGGAGAATTGGAGAGATTAGAGAGAAGTTGGATGAAATTTGCTGAATAGGGTTGGCCGAATGGCTAGAGGAATTCATGTGATTGAATTTTCAGATTAGGGAGAAGAGGGAAAGCTGGTTGTTTGATATTCAAAAGGAGTAATTTAGGGAGTGAATTAAGGTAGAAAATATGGTAAGAATGGCTTAGTTGATAGAGGTTCTTGGAGCTGAAGTTTTGCTAAGATGAATGAGGTTGAAGGAGCTATAGGGTGGCCAAATTGTGGAGTGCAATGGTGGAGGAAATTTCTAGTTGGTTGAGGCTTAATCCATGGAAGTTTCATGGAGTAATTTGCTGAATTTTTGAATTCCAATTGAAGGCATGATTGTAGTGATTGAAGGAGTGATTTAAGGAGTGGCTATGGTGTTCATTTCATGTAGATCAATAGAGAAGGTGATGAAGTTCAGTTCATGGCTGACTAAGGTTAGTTTTACAGAAAATTGGAGTAAGTTTCGGACAAGGTTGAAGAGGGAGCAAGGCTGGAATTTCTTGTTGTTCATTCAAGAGGTTTGTTGGAATTTTTGTGCAGATTTTTTTGCAATGTTCCAGCTGACTTGCAAAAGGTTAGAAGGGGTATTGGAGTGTCCTTTAAGGTTGGTTTCCAGCCTTCTTTATGGAGGAAAGACAAAGTTAAATTGCTGGTTTGAAAGGTGGAAGAAACAGCTTGGTTTTTGGCCTACCAAGTTGCGAAACTGCCCAGGAATTTTCCTGGTTTGCACAGCTCTGATACAGTCCGATTTTTGGCCAATGATTTCAGTCTTCAAGCTGAACAAGTTGGCTATTTTTTTGGCAACATTTGAGTGAGAAAAAAGGCTAAAGTTTTCGAAAGATGAACTGACCAAGAAGCTGGAAAATTTCCAAATTGCTACATGAAGAAGATAAACACTTATATGGTGGAGTTTGAAGGTTCAACCATGGAGATTAATTCTCTTGAGAACCTTCCTTAACTCCTTCCCCATTTTCAGTCAACATTCTATCCTCAAGGAGACATTTTTGAAATTCCAAGATCAAAGAACCTTGTTGGAATTTTCTGGAAATAAAATATGGATTTGGATATTTGAACAAGCTTAATTGATGAATAATTTAAGGTAAGCTAAGGAACAAAAAGGGCATGAATCCTTTAAGAATTTTTGTAGGGCACAAGAGTAGGATTAAGACATTCCCTTCAAGTCTCCCTTAGGATAACACACCTACTTCTACTCATGGCATGCAAGAGCCGAAAATATCCCACCTTATAAACATAAAATTTAATCATGATAAAACTTATTTGGTGGGATTTGAACTCAAGACATTAGAGATTAATTCCAAAGCTCTAACCACTAAACCAAAACAACTCTTGTTCTTGTTTCCTCTCCTAAATATTCTTCCTATTTAAACCTCAAGCTATCCCCCTATTTTCTCTTCAAGAAAAATTACTATTTTACCCTTCCTACTCAATAAGCACAATTAAGCCTTCTAGACTATAAATCATAATTCCAAAGCACATAAAATCATTCAAAAATATATTTATGCATGTAAGAAAATATGATATGCATCTTGACCCCCTTACTCTAGGGTTGGTTTTAGTTGGGGTTTCGCATACATATTCACATATTCACATATAGATATATAAATATATAAACATGGTTAAATTAACAGAATTCAAGCTTTTGTGATATTGTTCCAAGGCAACAATACCAAATATTTGATGCGTAAATTTTGGCTGTATAAAAATTATCAAATTTAATCCATCCCTTAGACAAGTTTTAATTAAAACATTAACCTCAAAATACACATACGAGGAAGTATACTCATCGCAAGGATAGCATATGTAATTAATGAGTATCGATAATCAAAGGAGCAAGTACACACTAATTAATTTTCATTCATTATTTAACTGACCAAATAAAATGATAAAATAATAACATATATATGTATATATATATATATATATATATATACATATACTACTCCAGGATGTGAAAAAAATGCAATTTACATGACCACAAAATACTTAGCCAATATCACAATCAATTATTTTCTTGATTTCATGAAGGATTTAAAATAGACCCACTTCGTTTGTAATCCATGGAATCACTATCTTTTATTCAAATTAGTGAACATATTCTGTCTCAACCAATTTACTCAAAAGATGCATTAAAATCAATCCTCATATAAACCCCTATATTCTAGGTGATTTAAAACATGAAATTAGTCAATGAATCCATGTTCTAGCAATCATCAACCAACCTTTAATTACCAATCTTCTAGATAATTAACCACATTTTCAAGAAATTTAAAAGATAAAAGAAATATGAAATTAATTAATTGAAGTCATTACCAACCCTTTTTTTCAAGCAAGTTAATAACAAAAACCAATCAACTAACTTCGTAAGCCAAACAAGCATTCAAATCCCAAGATAAATAATCATGGTCAAAATACTAAATTAACTCAAGAAATTATGAATCCCAAAAGCAATGTTAAATTACAATGGAAACATTAAATACATAATTGTTTAAGAAAAAGAAAACAAAGGTAAAAGAAAGCACTTATAGACAAGCTTTTTCTCCTTTGAAAACACTATTGAACAACCCTTCTTGAATTTGTGAATTCCTCATTCTTTGAGTGATTGGAAATTATGCTCTTGGATTCCCTCCTATTCTTATGTTTTCTCTTGCTTTTATAAGATTCTTTCATGCCAAATTCATTACTTGAGGAGTCTTCTCCGAGTAGGAATTGGAAAATACCGAAATCATTGGAAAATTCCTAAATTTGTACACAGAATTCTCGCACTCCAGAACGGACTTGGCGCCGGGTCCAATCGACCAATATGGCGCTAGGTGTGTTCTATTTTCTCCCTAAATTTTGCTCTATTTTCCTTTGGCCAACTAGAATAGACTTGGCTCCTACTCCACTTGCCAGACCTAGCGCCAGGTGTGCTCTAGAAAATCTCCAATTTTGCTTGAAATCTATTAAAATCTGCACAAATTTCTCAAAAACACTTTCCTCAAGTAAAATGTCAAATAGGAAGAAATATGCCTAGTTATCACAACAAAATTTTCTCAAAATAACCTCAAATAACTAGGAAAATAGTGGTGATTTTAGCCCTTATCAATACTTGAGGTCATTTATCTCTAACAGAGGCTAGTACAAAGGTCAATAGCCCCCAATGAGTGCTCAATGCTTAATCATCACAATATGTCAACAAAACTCAATACATTTCAAAACCATACCATTTTTCTAAAATATTTTCTTTCCCAAAGTACAAGCTCATACTTGAGTACCAAAAAATCATTTTCGAGGCCAAAATATTATAAGTGTTATGCCCTAGAGGCAATCGCTTGTACTTTGTATATGACATATTTGTTTTATAATACATGACACTATTTATCTTTCAACTTGTCTTCTTTTATTTCATATAAAATATAGATAATGTCCCTAGTATAACACTGTATTAAGAAAATCTTAATAGAGATTATGATGTGAGATTCCTACTATACTGTATAGTATTCATACTTAAATAATCCCTAGTCATAGTATTAATGAGATAGGACATCATTAATGCATTAATACTAGCACGTGTTAGACTTCCTGATCTAATCAGGTGATGGTTCCCATATCTGTGAGTATTGAGATACTCAAAGTTAACACGTGAATGCTTGTTAATAGAATAAGTGCATTGGATGACCAGACTATAAGATAATCACATGGATAACTATATAGTGCCAATGATAGAATCTCATTATATCAAACATGCAAGTATCCTTAGACTTAAGATCTCTAAGGTACTTTGTTTGCAGAGCATTGTATTTTGATTCCAATCTCTGGAGCTAAATTGAGGGCTGCCTATGGGATTGATATTAGGTATAATATAAGGTAAACAAAAGTAGTTGAGAGGGTCAATAAAGGATTCACTGTTAGTATTGTGCCCTAGAAGCAATCACTTGTACATTGTATATGACACATTTTATTTTAACAAAGGGCATTATTTATCTTACAGTTTCTTTTATCTACTTTAAGTAATATAACTATTCGATAAAGTCCCTAGTACAACACTGTGTTAAGGAAATCACGACAGAGATCATGATATGAGATTCCTACTACACTAGATGGTGTTATTATTAAATAGTCCCTAGTCAAAGTATTAATGAGACACGACATCATTAATGCGCTAAGACTATCATGTGTTAGACTTTCTGATTTGTTCAGGCGGTGGTTCTCAAAACTGTGAGTATTGAGATACTTAAAGTTAACACATGGATGCTTGTTAATGGAATAAGTTCATTGGATGACCTAGCTTTGAGATAATCACATTGATAACTATTTAGTGACAGTGATATAATCTCAATATAGCAAACGTGCAAGTATCTTTAGACTTGAGATCTCCAAGGTACTTTTTTTGTTGAGCATTGTACTTTGATTCCAATCTCCAGAGCTCGATCGAGGTCCGCCTATGGGATGGATATTGGGTACATTGTGAGGTAAACGAAAGTATTTGAGAGGGTCAATAAAGGATTCACCACTCTTAATAGTAGGGGCAAATATCTCACGGCCACTTATAGGAATTACTACTTGAAAGTCCTTAGCCAAGGTGATTGCGTATTGGAAATAGTTCAAATTGATACACATCTAGAATAGTGGGTTTCTGGTACAAGTACTATTGTATTCAGGCTAGGATTAATTCTGGAGGGAGTTAGCACTAATTCTGTACTCCAAACCGAATGAGATATTGTATGGTGAAAGGAGTTAATTACACTGAAATTTGTTATTGAATGGTTCATGTCAAGCCACTTGACTTCCTGGACTCTTGGGTGGTCATGATGTATTGCTAGATACCGCTCATGATCTGGGAATATAGGTTTATTAACTGATGAATTAATAAACCAATCCTGATTTGAGTTAATATGATTAATTCTAATTAATTATGGATTATTAATCTCAAAGACATTTGGATTAATTCATGTTCGCTACCAATTGACTGGAAAACCTAATAGGTCACACACAATAGAGGATTATATAATTAAGATGTTATTTGATAACATGGTGGGGTTGATTCAGAGAAAGAGAAGTTGTTATGAACAAATTATAATTAGTTGTAATTTGTGGTCTAAGTTATAACTGTGAGAACTTGATATTTCTAATTACAATTAGGGAATTCTAATAGGATTAGAATTCTCAGTTTTGGGAGGGAAATTTCGTGTAATATATAGTATATATAACACACAAGAAACCCTAGCTGAGATTTGGATCAATAAACACACAAAAACAACAGCCATGAACATTCTCTCTCTCTCTCTCTCTCTCTCTCTCTCGATTGATCTTGATCAAAGAACCCTAGCCGCCATCTTTTTCTGATAGCACAAGAAATTTTGGTGCTTGAGTGTACCATTTGTGTGGATTACTGTTAGAGATAATCACACACTGCTATTACAGTAGTTAGACATTCAACTCATGTGGAGGTTGATCACGAGGATTGCTAGATCGTCCTCAACTTGAAGAAGAAATTTTTTTGTTCTTCGGATGATCACCCAAAGGTAAAAGCTGTTACCTTTACTCTCTTTATGTCTTGTTTTCCACACATAGACGGGTCTTGGGAGGGTGTCTCATTTTATTTTTCGCTATGCTGTATACGATACAAGCCTGTGATACCCAACATTCACCACTCCTAATAGTAGGGAGGATTCACCACTCCTTCTCTTTCTCTCGTTTTCTCTTTTGCAAAGAGAATACAAAACCCTAGCCGCCAAGAAATTCTTCTAGCTGAGAATTTTTGGTTTCCTTAAGTGAAGATTTAAATAGCAAGCAAATCACAGTGAAAACCAACCGAAGAACAAGAAAAAAAATGCAGCAATAGTTCTATACCGGAGCCAATGCCGGTTCCGGCAACCTCAGCCGATGCTGGTCCTGACCTGACCGGGCTCCGAGAAGAAATTTTTTTTTTTTTTTTTTACCTCTTCTTGTTCTCAAAGTTGGCTAGACCAGAATATGTGGAACTGGGGTAGGTGCACTGGTGGATACCTCTTGCGCGATTCCTGCAAGCCGCCTACTGCGTTTGTGCATGTATATGAACACCAAATTCCCTCTCGATTTTCCAGTATATGGCCTGCCAAATCCACGTTTGGTGAACAACTCACAAGACTAAGGGATTTTTTTCATAGAAAAAAGAGGCCGCTTATTTTTCTTTTTTAGAGAAAAAGAAGAAAACAATGTACGTCTTTATTCTCCTGTTTAACCTAAATAAAACCTTACGGTAAACTGGATTTTTTAATTTGGCCCATTGGACTCTTAGTTTAGCCTCTTGAACCAAATTAATTATTCTAATTAGAACAAAATAAATGGCCCAATAAATAATTAATTTTGCAGCCCAAATAAACTAGTGCAATGAACAAGACTATATTAGTTTAGTCCTAGAACAATATTTAATTATTCAAACTAGGCCAAAGCCCTAAATAATTAATTAACACATCAAACTAATTTAATTAATTCTCTCTCTTTGTGGACCTTTATTTTATTCTAACCCAATAATTAAATCAGGCTACTTAAATAAAATAAATTTTATTTAATTTAGTTTAAAACCAATTCTTTAGCCTGTATTTAATTAAGACTTACAATCTATACAGGGGACCAAAAGACACACCACCATTGCTACTAAAATGACCAAAATACCCTTGTCATATAAATAGCTGTATTTTGCATTTTAAATATTTCATAATATCACCATACGGAAATATTGACCCCAAGGACAATGCCACGTAAGCAAAGTCTCCGACCAATAGATGAAATGACTAAAATACCCATCTATACATCGTTGTGCATCAGAGAGAAAGAAATGTACTAACACCTCTCTAAATGACATCTACCATCCTTAGGCTTCTAGTCCAATGATCCATGACTTCCTGAATTGTTTCCGCTTTCCAAGGGAGCTACTCTAAGCAAACATCCAAGTCATGTTTCCCAGGGCCCTGGATATTTAGATCATTCAGACAACCACAAGGGGCGATATAGCATAGAAACTATCTTATACAAATTTGTCTTAAGTAACTAGTCACATATACCAAATATGTAATTATATTGGTCCAACGATAAAACCTCAACTAAAGCATATCAAAGTACATGTTTCCAACTTTGTCAAACCACCAACTTATACTTAAGTCGTAGAGTATTAGTCCACACTGTAGCAATAGTAGTCTAGGTTTCTACCATATGGTACTTTAAGAAACCACTACTACAGGTCATGTTCTACATATTTAAAATATGCTTATGTCATGAATTGAGTGGACTACTCACTGACTAAAAGGTAAGCCATTCCCCATTTGGATTCATAACATAATAACCTAGATATGATGAGATTCCCATGCTTATCAATCAGTTAAGAACAAATGTTTATATGTTAAGTAACCCGTGATCCATACCTTACTGTGAAAGGCCACCATTCACATAGACCACTTACTTAAACACAATGGGTCTTTTCCAAACGTAATTGTGCACAAATAAAATATAAATTTACAAATAATTTCTGAGAATAAATTCTTTTATTAAGACTTTCGATGTTTACATCAGAAACCTAGTCTAAGAGGGCATATTTTCCAACATTGAGAGCATACCTCGTGTGGATATTATTAGAGTGAGTCTCACACTTAGACTCCAGTGGCGTCGATGAGAAGCTCTAATATTGCTGGATCACGCCATGGACAGAAAAAGGAAAATTTTCATTCCCAGAGGCAACATAATGTATATTTTTCCTTCACCGTTTCAATTCCTTTTCTTATAAAGAAGATCCTCGGTAGGAATTCTTTGTTTTAATCTGCTGCGCAACTGTGTTTGCATGATAAGAATTTCTAACAAATATAAATTTTCAATTGTTTAGCATTTCCGAGTAACCATTCCCGAAGATCATAAAATATAGAAGGACACATGCCTTTCAATTATCATATTACAGGCTTTGGAGTGTAGTTAGATAAAATACGATCATGCATTGCTAAAAAATAGTTTCCTTTATACAAATATAATATTCGTGAAAGCATATGGTTCCATAAAATGCATTATTCGATAAATAGGTTAAAACCTATATAGGCTTGTTTATGTGTCCAAATAAGCTTTGTCATATAGCATTTGCATGTAAAAAGGTTTAAGAATTATAAGAAATTACATAATGTTCATTTCTCATAATTAAATAAAATTTAATGTATAAATGCTTCATTTTGTCTAAATTCAAGGAAAAAAATTTGCATTAGAATTTCAATACTCAATGCTCTCAAATTCAAGCAAAAGCTCATGCTTGGATTTATCAAGAAAACCCTTAGCCATATTCGGAAAGCATTTAGTTTTGTTAGAAAACACTTTGCTAAATAGGAGTAGAAAATCTAAGGGACTAACAATTCCTTGTAGGATATACTACATTCCAAAGAATTTACACATTTCTAGCCCAGAAAAACTATACTTTTTTCAGGAAAACATAAAGATTTAATATTCATATCTTCATGCTTTAGAAAAAATAGTCACAAATAACTAATAGCCATAGGTATGAAGATTCACATTTTCCATTTGAAATTTAGCATGGAACAAGATCACTTTTACATAGGAAAACCATACTTTTGTTAAGATGTAATGAGAAAACCACTAACAATGCCATTTTAGAAATTCAAAGGAACTCACCTTGTATATTGCTACCACTTAACTATCGTTTTCAAAATTCCACACAGTTCATGTGGTAGACACATCTTCATTAAAGAATTATTTTCCACTTATCATAGCACCTAAAGGTTCTAAATTAATATATTGCTAACAAAATGCAGTAACAAGGAAATTATTAGTTTCCTAAATTCAAATTTCTCATTAGAAATGGAAATATATCACTTCAGATAATCAAAAGGGACATTATCTTCTCCACATGTCCATTTCCTCATCCCTTCATCCAACATGTTTTCAAGCCATTTACATGTCCTCTTAACCTTCCCATTTATCCATTAATTCCAATGGAAACGATACATTAGCTCATTACTTCAATAAAATTCCTACATTTTCACATCATAATATGCCTCCATAGTTTTGTCATAACTTTTCATCCACAAGTCCAAATGACCTCAACTTTGCCCCAAAATACTCCTAAGACCTTCAGCAACAAATTCACAAACTCTATATAGACAACACTACAATTAGTATGAAACTGTTGTAAGCTAAATCTTGCAGTTTTCCATGAAATAATTCCTTTTTCTAGTAAAATGCGTTCTTTATTTGTTCTACTCTTATTTTAGTACTTAACTACTACTTAATTCATTTTATTCTTCATCTTAGCATCACTTAATCTTCCTACATTCAGCCATGAAGAAAGAAGAATTATCACACGTATCATGCAATGAAAACAACATCCACGAATGTTCTAGTTCTCTATTCTCAACAATTACAACTTTTTTTCTTCATTTCTTTGTTCATTCATTTCCTCCTTCAAGTTTAGCCATTTTCAACCTTTCACAACTCCTTCAAATCACATCTAAACATCACAAAAATCATAGCAATCAATTCACACAATCCACTGCCACTTAGCTTAATCAAAATAGCACCCCGACAACATTTTTTCCCAAATGATATTCTATATTCCATGCAATTTTTATCTTGTGAGTGAAGATTTCTAAGCTCAAAAAGATCAAGCTTTTCTTTCTTCTTCATTAATTCTCTCTCTCTTTTTCTTTTTTTCTTTTCTGGCTGCTTTATGGTTCTACCACCATTCTCTCTCTCTCTCTCTCTCTCTCTCTAATAGCTTAATTTATCATGTGATCAAATTAGAAGTTATGAGAACTGCTTAGAAGACTTGAAAATTGCCTATAATTGAAAATGGGCTTCATGGGATTTTTAATAAAAAAAATCCATTTTTATCTCATTTAATAGGCTGTAATTATTTCAAGCCCAATATCTCTCATTCTTTCTCTTTTTGTGGGCCTCAAAATGGACCTGTAAATGGCGTCTCTAAATTTTCTCCCAAACTAGCTCATGAAACTTTATTTACGAGCCTATTAAATTTTTCCATCTTAACCATTGTTAACTATGTTTTCCAAAAGTAACCATAGTTAACATTACTATTCATGCCAGTGGAAAACTTTTTATTTTTCTAATACGATCTACACATTAAACTACGCATTTTGCTATGACTCAAAATTTTCATAATTTTTCTCAATTTTTCTTAATTTGCAATAAAAAAAAAATTTATCTCACCAAAATGTACTTCTAATTAAACTGATTAGTTCATATTCCGAGCCTTCATACATATGCTCACTCAAACAAAAGTAGGCATCTATCAAAGTGCATCAGGGAGGGATGTTAGAAGTTTCTTCCCCGTGTTGAATTTCTTTATAGTTCTGTTGCTTTAAAGCTCAAAGTTTTCTCTTTTCTAGCCATATTTAAATTTGCTAATCCTTTCTGCCCTTGTCTACTTGTTAGTGTTATGCCCTATAGGTAATCACTTGTATGTTGTATATGACATATTTTATTTTAATAAAAAGGCATCATTTATCTTATAGTTTTTTTTGTTTACTTTTATGTAATATAACTACTAGATAAAGTCCCTAGTACAACACTGTGTTAAGGAAATCATGATATGAGATTTCTACTACATTGTATAGTGTTAGTATTTAAATAGTCTCTAGTCATAGTATTAATGAGACATGACATCATTAATACGTTAAGACTAGCATATGTTAGACTTCCTGATTTGATCAGGTGGTGATTCTCATATCCGTGAGTATTGAGATACTTAAAGTTAACACATGGAGGCTTGTTAATGGAACATGTTCATTTGATGACCTAGTTATGAGATAATTACATGGATAACTATTTAGTGTCAGTGATATAATCTCAATATAGTAAACGTCCAAGTATCATTAGACTTGAGATCTCCAAGGTACTTTGTTTGCTGAGCTTTGTGCTTTGATTCCAATATCTAGAGCTAGATCGAGGGCCGCCTATGGGATGGATATTAGGGACATTGTGAGATAAACAAAAGTAGTTGAGAGGGCCAATAAAGGATTCACCACTCCTAATAGTAGGGGCGAATAGTAGTTGAGATATGATCCATATTTTTGTTGAGAATATAATATCAAATATGTGATATTGAGGATTTACACTTTTTAGCTATTTAATCTTTCTGAGTTGAAGATGGAGTTGTTGAGTTATAAGTATAATGCTAGGATTGAAGGACATTTACGCCATAACATGGTCATATGATTACTTTAGGATACCTTGATGAATAGATTGATTTATACAGATTTGATCATGTGAATGTTTAGGATAGTATGAGATCTATGATTATTATTTTGGAGAATTGTATGCAATGATAAGATAGTTGAATCTAAGAATGCCTATTAGGATCTTAGATCTAGCTAATTTAAATGATTTTTTATTATACCAAGTATTGAGCTATATTATGACTATGAATTACTTTATGTTTTTCGATAA
Source organism: Voacanga thouarsii (assembly GCA_026120185.1). Lineage (NCBI taxonomy): Eukaryota > Viridiplantae > Streptophyta > Magnoliopsida > Gentianales > Apocynaceae > Voacanga > Voacanga thouarsii. The sequence goes on from JANUWF010002285.1 coordinate 524,684, forward strand.
AGGATTTATTTGAAGTGAAAGATCAAGGCAGCTAATATTTCATATATGTCTGAACTGCTGCAAGTAAGTCCTTGCATAAAACCTTGTTTGTTAAATGGTTATGTTTGCAAATCATGTATGATGTGATATTAAATCAAAATATAATTTCTTGGAATACAACATGGTTGAGTTATTTTTCTAATAAAATAGTTTTGTCAATATAATAATTTTCCAATAAAATAATATTTTTGTTCATCAAACGATTTCAAGCAAATTATTTAAGAACCATGATTGTTAGACCAATACTTGAAAATAGATTGTTTGTGCTTGATCCTTTAGCGGGATTCTAATATGGAATAATCTTTGAGTAGGATAATATTTCATTGAGTATTCTATAAGGGTAGGCTACTAGGGCTAGTCTTTGAAAGTTAGGGTAAGTCTTCCAGCTGGTGGCCACCTTTAGGAGATGAGCTCTGACTAGATAAGACATTAGTTCTAGTGAGTCAAGCCAGTATGAGCTAGAAACTCAGTCTAGGTAGATTGTTATCCAAGATTAGATATTCAGTTATTTTGAGTGTAGAGATAGAAAAGTATCTCACCCGTGGGCTGATCACCTGCCATGTAGTGAAGCAAGGTTTCACTGTGCATTGTTATGATGGAGGGTTTCATGACAAGGGCTATGATGTAGGGTTTCATAGTCCACGTATATATTGTTGAGTGGTTGATTTTCTGGAAAATTGTCCTGATATGCTTTTAAGCATAAACTATACAAAAACACCACTTAGAGTTTTAGGAATGAAATGATTGACTTGCAAACACTTTTCAACTGTTTCTACTGTGTATTCATGGAATGCTTTGGAATAATATGAGCATACACAAGACTTACTAAGATTATTATCTCACACATTTGTATCATATTTCAGGAGATGCTAGATTCGATCAGGTTGGACTTCATTAGAGATTGGAGAATACAATTCCTACTTTATTGTTGTTTCTTTTGGGAGACGATATTTATTTGTTAAGTTCTGAGACTAGTACTAGATTTATCATTTCTTTTGTAATACATTAAGGATTTATTTTACTTTAATTATCTTTACATCATTATAAAGACCACTAGTCCTTTGGACGGGGAGAAATCCCCAATGTTTTGGGGGCGTCGGTAGTTGAGGCGTTACAAGTAGCATCAGGGCTAAGGTTTAGGCTAATAACCTAATAGTTTAGTGTTATAATTAATGTATATGATCTAGTACTGGCATGTGTTCTCTATTTATGGGATGGTTAGAAGATTCAATTCAGTCACACAAGATTGGCCTCCAGGTTATGGACCTAACCCAATAGACCTACTTCTTTCTGATTCAGAGTCTGGAGCTAGATCAGACTGGTTTGAGCTAGAAAATAGAGATAATGAAATAGAGGTTGAGGCACCTGACCTTCCCTTACCTGGGAGTGTTGAGAGTGAGATGGTGATGGATATTCATGAGCCAGAAATTCCTGAGTCAGAGGGTGATAATAGCAGTGTGTAGGATATAGCATCGTATATTCAGGTAATTGATTTAGTCACTGATAAAGAGGAATAAGGAGAGAATATAGCCAATATTAATGGTAAGGGTGAGGATAAGATGGATGTCAATAACGATAAGGTTGGGGAGGAGGCAGATGTTTCAAGAGATAAGTGAATGATGATGAGATATATACTTATGATGGTGAGGAATGAAAAGGGATGACTAACTCAGATAAGAAGAAGGAGCCAATTAAGGTGCGTATGACCCCACCAATAGGAGAGTTTGATGTTTCCTTATATAGTGATATTTCTGATAATGAGAGACCTAAGCCAAGGGAAGGATTTTACCAGGAACATTTAGACATTTTGGGGAATGTGATAAGTATGCTTATGTGAGATTCTTTGAGTGTAAGAGGACTATATATCATGAAGAGGTACATGATCTTTATACTTATATTAGTTTTTTTTTTAATTTTGACTATCTTAGTTCCAATTTGATGGATAGTACTGTACTATGATGTTGGGAGCATAGGAATGGCAATTATTGCTAGAATTTAGGATCTTGACATTTATACACTGGAGATTTGTGTTATTTCTATTATGTTTGCTAATTATGTATGAATAATAGGACATTGTCTAGAATGCCCATGTGATTGTGTGTGGTTTATATTATATGAAATATCTATGGAATATTTTTATATAACATTTACCTGACTAAGCATACTATATGAATTTATTTGTTATTACATGGCATATTTGCACTCTACTTTTGGGCTAGAATAGTTGGGCTGAGGAATGTTACATTAAGAGGTATTTGGATATTACGTGTGAATAGAATTTAGAGAAGCGACAATTAGTGGACACAAACAAGCCAACAAAAGAGGACGATCTAGATAGGATGACTTTAAAAATAATTCTGAAGATGCAAATTTTTTTTGCTAAAAAGTTGGTAGATTAAAATAAAAGAATAAAGGAAGACATATATAGGTTACTTTGATGGAAGCTGCTCTAAATTCAGCAATTTACCATCACTGTAGGAGGAAAAATACATGGAAATAGATTGTTAGTTGAAGGAGTCGAACTAGAGATGCTTCAAATGTGGAGATTCTACATATCCAAGAGAGAGTTGATAGAGACTACTCCAATTAAAATGAGGAATCTTCACTCTATCATCGCATCTGACTAATTAAGGAAACACAACTAAAGTTGCTCAAGTACTCGCTTTGGAATGAAGAAAATTTGGGAACCTATACGACTTGGAAATATCACAAAGATGAGAAGAATTCTTACCTTCCATTAGAGGAAGTGCGATCTTTACATTACCTTTGATTCAGATACAACAGAGATGCACATTGCAGTTGTAAAAAAGAAAAAAAGAATGAGAAGAATTTTCTAAGTGCATAAGTAAATATCAAAGTTTACGCTTGTCGAACTTCAGGTGTTATATGTGGATGCATCAAACTAGGAAGGGAAATCAATGTCGGTGAATTCCAATGTTGGTGATTTAATCCAACCTCTTTACTTTTTCTTCCAAGTTTCCTCATACAAACTATATCCTTTCACTTATTATTGATGTTATGAGCTTTCTTTCAAGATTTGAATATAGCAAGCTACCTTAGCTATTTCACTCATTGTTAGAAAATTGCTTCTTATCAAATACATCTATATTTACCTAATTTCTTTGTATCATTTACATGTTGACTGTCTCTTCCTTAACTTATTGGACCTGTTCGATCTATTTCTTAATCTTTTTTTTTTTTTTGCTTACACACTTTGCATATGCTTTCTCTTTAGAGTTATTTCTTGACAACTCTTTTCTTCTCCAATTATTGAGAATTTTCTTTTCAAGACTGGGTTGATAAAAGCAACCTTTGTTACTTTAATTAATGATTGCAAATGTTTTGCGTCAAACTTTTCAATCGTCGTATAAATACTTAGCATGTTGCTACTGTAATGATTTTCTATTTTTGCTTCATTAGAATTACTCTATTCATTTCATGCTTTATTTCATTCCTATTAGTTAGCACACATTATTTGTGCCTTCTCTAGTTAACTCCTCTTATCCTTGAAATCTTAATGACACCGTTTCCACAAATCCTTCACACATTTATTTTTTTTTTAAAGTTCTCTTTAATACTCAAAACTTTCTTTTCTATTCCTAATGATATTGATTTGAAATGCTTATCTTTTTACCGAGTGTCTCCTACTATTTCCGGTAAATTTTCTATTAATGATTGAGCATTCAAGGAGATCTTCCTTATCACACAACAAAAGTGTTTGATTCTTCTCAATCTTAATACTCTTATCAACAATAAAATGTTACAATAATTTCACTCTTTTTGGTAGTTCTCATTATAGCATAAACGTTTCTACTTTCTTATTCAAGTGAAATTGCTTACATGTGCTCATCTTGTGTGCCCAATACCTTAAATTTACCTCTTGTATTAAGACTAGAATATCTAAGAACTACTCTTATTAAATAATCAAAAATTTTCAATTCTCATCAATCACAGTAAAATTCTTTAATTGATAACTATTCCAATCTTATCATTTTACCCATTTATATTTTTTAAAATTATTAAAATTCTCATGGCATTAAATATGGCCCACTCTTCATTCCTACGTCCTCTTCAAACTCATATTATTCTTTTTGAACTCACACAATCACCTTAAGAAATGGCATGTACGGGAGATTGAGACTATAGCTCATGTCTCCCAAAAGAAACCTTAGTCACACGACATCAATTATTATACTAATCACTTGAAGCTGGCAATAATCATATCTGCCTTGAAGAAAAGAAGACATGTGAGATATTATGGACCATAAAACCCCGAAACTTGACTTTACTTAATGAGATTTGTATTTGAAGTATAAAAAATCCATTAGAAGATTGTGAGTATAGCGCTGAGCTAAATCGAGGAATCATTAGTGCTCTACTGAATAATTGAGAATTTCAAGCCTTCAATGAGGAGGAAGTGAAAGGAAGAAACCAAGACTTTGGAATAGATGTCAATAAAGGAACACATTCTTGTTATCAATTATACATGCATGATAAAGAAGATTTGAAGAAGAGACATTTTGGAGGGAGCCACCATAAGCCATTGCATTATGCATCTAGAAGAAACAAAAGTATATGAATACGTGAAGAGGTTGATGTGTTCACTAAGAACGAAGAATAGAGAAGTTTATTTAAATTTCATATGGGAACTTGTGAGACTATATGGAGTACCATCAGGTAATGTATCTGACCGAGACCCCAGATTCATTTTGAGACTTCAGAATAAATTTCAAGAATTCATGGGTTTGACTTTGAAGTTTAGTACTAATGCACATCCTCAAACTGGTGACTAGTCAGAGAGAATTATTTAGGTATTAGAAGACCTATTGAGGGCGTGTATACTAGACTTTAGAGACAAGTGGATTGATAGCTTACCTTATGCAAGTTTGGCATACAGCAATAGTTACCAATCATCAATTAGTATGGCTCTGTATGAGCCTCTGTATGAAAGGAACTGTCAAATACCACTATTTTGGGGATGGACAGAAGATGGTCACCTTTACGAATCTAGTGAATTAAATATATAAAAAATGACAGATAAGGTCAGAGAAATTAAATAGAAGTTAATGGAAGAGCAGATTTGGCAAAAGAGCTATGTAGATAATAGAAGAAGAGAATTAAAAATTCGAGTAGGAGATTAGACGTTCTTGAAATTGACTCCTAGCAGAGGAATCTTGAAACATCCAAAAGGTAGAAATTAATCAGAGGTATTTTGGACCATTTCCAATTATTGAGAGAATTGGACCAGTGGCTTATCGTTTGGATTTGCCAAAAGGCTTAATTGGAATACACAATGTATTTCATGTATTGTAGTTGAATAAGTGTCATCCTGACTGGGAGCGTGTACTTATCGAAGAATGAATGTTGCTTCTAACTAATCTGAGTTATGTCGAGAAACCTATAAAGATTTTGGACAGAAGTATAAGGACACTTTGGAATATACAAATTCCTATAGTAAAAGTTTTATGGTATCATCATGGAACACAAGATGTTACTTGGGAAACTAAAGATTGGATGAAGTGGAAGTACCCGAAATTACTTTAGAACTATAAGAACCAGAATTTTGGGATGAAATTCTCTTGAGAAGGGAAGGGTGTAATACCTCATCTATTTCTACCTTAGACTTATGGGAAGCACGGGTATTGTTTAGCATTTATTATGAGCATATGGGTTTTCAAAACCATTAACTATGTGATTGATGGTTTTGTGCATTTGTTTGTGTGTGATTGAACTTATGCTTAATTATATGTGTATTGGTTGCCTAGTAAGGTTATAGTAGAACCTTGGATTAGCTAGATGTATTATTGTGGGAATTAGAGTTTATTTTGGCATACGAGATGCTCGGGATGAAAGTGAAGGAAATTTGTTTAAGATTTATAGACACAAGAGTTATTGTGGTCAAGTGGTTAATGTTTAAGAATTATCTCTTAGTGACTTGAGTTCGAATCCCAACTCTTGCAAATCCTTGCTTTCCTTTTCCTTTATCTTTTGCTCCCTAAATGGCTTGGCTGAAAATCTCTTGATCAGCTTCCATTTTGGAGCTTTATCTCTTAAAAACTAGGACTATAATTATCTTAAGGAGTATTTGATAAAATAAAAAAAAAAAGAATTTCTTTTACGATTATATCTTTTAAATCAAATTAATTTTCTATTAGCTACTAGCTAACAATTATCCATTCTACCTTATCTTTATCTCTGTGTTTCAAATGTATTTCTAGTGTTTTTAATGATTCCTAAATTTTGGGTGGCTATAGAAAGGAATTCCAGCCGTCCTCAAGTTTTAAAACCTCATGGATTTCAAAATTTTAAGAAGAAGAAAATGCAGCTTATCTTTTAAATTATCATCTAATTTTCTCCAACTTTATCTTAGTTTTAAACTAGAAACTCTAGCTTGTAGAAGGTCCTATATCCGCCCCGTATGGAGCTATTTTAGCTCTACTCAAATACTTGAAGAAAGCTAGGAAATCCTTTCCAAATTATTCTACCACTTTATGTCTTGATTAAACCAGAAACTTTAGTTGCATTCAACAACCAATCTCCACTCTTCTTCCATTCCTTTATAATTTCGGTCACTATAGCTTTCTTTTCTTCACTCTTGGCCAAATAACACACTACCATAGAAGGTGAAACCCCTATTCATGGTTTACCCTAGCTGGCCGAAACAAAATAGGAAGAGATAGAGTTTTCCTCTATAAAAAACTCTAAGCCCTATCTATTCTTCTTTGAATAAACTTTTTATCTATCCAAACTACTTCACTAGAGCTTCAAACATCAGCAAAATTTTGGTCATATCATACACACACACATAGTCGGAACGTTGAACCTAATTCTGCACAAGCTTTCGGCAATTAGGACAGTGTGAGTTCTATGATTATTATTTTGGGGAAATTTATGTAATGATGCAATAGTTGAACCTGAGAATGCCTATTAGGATCTTAAATCTAGGTGACTTGGATGATTTTTTTATTATACCATGTACTGGGACCTATTGTGACTATGAATTATTATACAATTTTAAATAAAGGATTTATCTGAAGTGAAAGATCAAGGCAACTAATATTTCATATATGTCTGAACTACTACAAGTAAATCCTTGCATAAACCCTTATTTGTTAGATGCTCATATTTGCAAGTGATGTATGATGTGATACTAAATAAAAATATGATTTCTTAGAATGTAACATGGTCTAGATATTTTTCTAATAAAATGTATTTACTAAAATAAATATTTTCCAATAAAATAAATTTTTTGTTCATCAAACATTTTCAAGCAAATTATTTGAGAATCGTGATTACTAGACTAAGACTTCAAAAGAGATTGTTTGTGATTGATCTTTGAGCGGGATTATAATTAGTTGATTTTAGAATAATCCTTGAGCAGGATCATGTTTCATTGAGTACTCAATAAAGGTAGGGTGCTGGGGCTAGTCTTTGAAAGTTAGGGTGAGTCGTCCTGCTAGTGGCCATCTCTGGGAGATGAGCTCTAACTAAATAAGACGTTAGTTCTAGTGAGTCAGGCCGGTCTGATCTAGCAACTCAGTCTAGGTGGACTGTTATCTGTGATTGGACATCCGATTATTTTGGGTGTGGAGATAGAGGACTATCTCGCCCGTGGGCCGATCACCCACTACATAATGGTGCAGGTTTCACCATGCATTGTTATGATGCATGCTTTTATGGCAAGGGGTTATGATGTAAGGTTTCATTGTCCACATATTTATTATTTAGTGGTTGATTTTCTTAAAATTTGTCATGATATGCTTTCAAGCATAAACTATATAAAAATACACTCAATGTTTTGAAAAAGAAATGAACTTTGACCTACAAACACTTTTTACCTGTTTTTACTATGCGTTCATGAAATTCTTTGGAATAATATGATCACACATAGGTCTTATTGAGATTATTGAGTTACACATTTGTATCATATTTCAGGAGATACCATATTTGATTAGGTTGAGCCTTGTTAGAAATTAGAGAATGCTATTCCTATTTTGTTGTAATTTCTTTTGAGAGACGACTTTTATTTGTTAGGTTCTGAGACTTGTACTAAATTTATCAATTCATTTGTAATAAGTTAATGATTTATTTTACTTTAATTTTCATTACCTTGTTATAAAAACCCCTAGTCTTTTGCACGAAGCGATATCCTTGTCCTTTTTGGGTGCATAGGTAGTTGGGGTGTTACAAAAAGCATAGTGAAACATTAGTAGATTGATTTCTTTTTGGTAAAATTCTAGGTCGAGTATATTTGAGTTATCATTGCTCATTGTTACAATTAATACTAGCAAACACAAAAATTGCTACCAATAACATACTTGGTTTTTTTTTTTTAATGTCATTATGTAGATGTTATGTGTTAGCCCTAAGGGTGTTCTCTTATATTTTGACTTACGACAAACATTGATGAAGACTAACTTGTGTGATCTATATATGATAGGATATGTTCAACTTCAATTCTTTCGAGACATACAAATAAGATTGCAAAGCAACTCTTGAGTAACAGAATCCAAGAATGGGTGACAAAGTATAGGACAAGCTTAAGAGTTTGCATACTAAGAATCTCTTAAGAAGAATCATAAACTAGAAATCATTTGTTAAGATATATTGTGAAAATTCCTATGTCTTCTTTACCTTATGATTCAATTTATTTCTACCTTGAAGCACACAAACAAAAAGATTTCAAAGTATTGAGTCTTCAGAACTTTGCATTAAATAGTCTGGATGGCTCTACAACCAAAAGCTTCATCCAAAACTCTATGAACAGTGTCAAAATATTTCTGCCTAGAAAAGTACCATTTTGGACTCATCTTTTGGACTCACCCTCATTCGATCCTTGAGTCCAAAACTCTGAAAAATCTGACAGCGAGAAACTAGCCAGTGGAACCTTACTTTTGGCTTCTATAAACCTTGATTGAGTGATGTAAGTAAAACCTTGTGTTTTTTCTACTTGTTCTTGATGCTTTGCTTGAGGACAAGCAAAGAGCTAAGTGTGGGGGAATATGATAGAGGCTAATTTGGTTATATTTTGCATAGTTATTTGAGGCTCTTTCATAATATATTTTGTGCAATAACTAGTCATATTCTTTCATATTTGAGATTTTACCCTTGGAAAGGTATTTTAGTCATTATTTCAAGTTTTTGGGTAAAACGAAGCAAAACCGTCTTGAAACAGAGTTGAGGCGGCGCCGGCTGGAAGCCTAGAACCGGTGCCGGCTGTACACTGGATGCACGGACTTCAAAGAAATGGAAAAATTGGAGAAGCAGAGTACAATAGAGCCTAACCGATGCCAGCTATAAGGCTGGATGCGGCGCCAGTTGCATTCTGGAACGTATGCACAAAATTCGGAGAAAAATAAACAAACGAGTGGAGAAACAGAACACAGGCAGTGCCAGCTATGGTCTGTTCCTGAGGCAGTGCTGCAATCATTTGACGCATTTTTGGAAATCTGGGGAGTTTTAGCATCTTCCAATTTCTACTCGGTCAAGAACTTTATACCTACAAGTTTAGGCACTTCTTAAGCCTATAAATAGATGAAAAAGACAAGGAAAAGGGGAAGAATTCATTGATCATTATAGAAAATCACTCAGTCTAAGGAGGAATTCTTCAAGTTCAAGGAGGGTTGTTGTAACACCCCATATTTCCTTCTTTGCACAATGGGCCAGCTTAGGCGGGATGTTGCCCCGTCTGAATCCTCAAACTAGGGGTCTTTACAACAATATAAACTTAAAACAAGCAAGTACAAATCGAAGCATAAGTAAATATATACAACATACTCTTCTATTATATATACATGAGTTGCGATAGATACATCATCAGAGTTCCCAAAATACACAAGCCCAAAATAGTTTCAACATCTACGTACAATAATCATGCCAAAAGATTCACTATCTAGCGCTAGATGGTAAGTTCGGGTAGTATCGTCGCTAGCCTTTAGCTCCAATTGTAATACCCCGCCCAAAACCACCTTTGACTATGAGAAAAAGTCAAGCATTGCATAGCATCTTGCATTTTATGTGGTAGCTAGAATAATTTTATTTGCATGATGCATGTGAATTTTTCAGTTGCTCTTGCATTTGAATTAATTGATGTGAAATAGTTGTGTTGTTAAAGACTTGTTTAAGGGAGGTTTGGTCGAAGATTTTGAAGGATGAGTATTGGGGTGGTAAGAATTTCTTGTAGCAAAATTAGCATTGGAGTTGTTTTGGAATAGCGGGGAGGTTGGTGATGTCCTTTGGTGACCCGAGTTCGAATCCTACCTTTTGTGAAGTAAGTATCTCTTCTTGAAATTCTTTTCTTTAGACCATTTCTTATCTTGGCCGGAAAAAAATCTAGCTATCCTAGAGAAATTTTAGTATTTTTACTCTAAGGAAATAAGTCTCTATATTTATTTCCTAAATTCAAGGACTTGGATGTAAATAAAGTTCACCTTTAATTTTCAGTTTGTGTTCCTTAGGATTTTCGAAAAAACCCTTGCTAGTAATTAAAATATTAGCTTGATTTTAGTTAGATAGATGTTGCCATGGATAGGTGGAATTAATGAATCCTTTTCCTAGTAGGAAATCTTGTTGATTTTAATCCTAGAATGTTAGCTAAAAATCTGGAAAAAAAATTCCAGCAAGTGCCGCCACTTCTTGGAGGACTTGTAGCTTAATCCAAACTCTTCTAGGACTAGAGGAAATCTTGTCCAAATCCTTGATAAAACCAGATTTTATTTCAATCCAAATTCACCTAGTATTTCTTCCTTTTCCTAGCCGAATTTCGGCAGCTTTGAATCTACATAAGCTGTCCGAAATTCCAGCTCCTTTAGCTACAATCCAACTCTGAAAATCCTAGCTCAAACCACCTAGAATACTCCTTAATAATTCAACTACCCTAGATGCACAAAACCAGAATTTCTAACACAAAAAATTACTGATTTTCGACAGCTTGGAAACCAGAAAAATTCGGCCAACATGCACAGAATTTTCGTCCAGTTGTGCACTCCAAAACCCACGAAATTTTGCACTCCAAAACCTACCAAAACTCCTTGTTGATTAAGCCAATATTAGTGCCCAAAACCCTCACCTTTTCCCTGGAAATTTCGGCAGAATTGCAGCTTGAACAATCCAGATTCTATTCTCCTCTTGTTGAGCGATTTTCACAGCACTTGCACAGGATTTTCAGTCATCAAAACTCACTCAAATTCTTCCTTGTTTGGCCCAAAATTCTGAACACATACAGCCCTTCCTTTGAGCAGTGTTTTGGCCAGCTTAGAGGAGCAAATTGTAGAATTTTTCCTTCCATAAAACTCCCCTAAAATCGGCAGCAAGGAGGCGCGCGCAAGCTGAAATTTCGCCTTTGCTGTCCAAGAAACCTAAAGCCATTAGGAGTCTATCTAAACATCACCATCTAACCCTAAACCACTCTTCTCCAACTTTGAATCATAACCACCGTTTACCCTCTCCATTCTACACGAAAATTTCAGCAACTTCTCTCAGCAAATTTTCGAAAATACTAGAGTTGTTCCAAGCAAAAATCGCACACACCGTAAGGTAAGCACAAATCCTTTCAATCTCTTGATGCCATCGTCTCTAATGATTCTTTTCTCTTTCTTCTACCCTTAAATCATGCCCTATAGAGGCTGATTTCCTCTTCTTCCTTAATTTTCGGTCAAGAGAAGCAAACGAGGTAGCTTCTCTCTTCTTTTCAAGCGAACTCGGGACGATCACCATAGGAGCATCGAGACCTCATTACCCGGTAGTTGCAAGGTAAGGGAATACCCTCCCTTAATGTCGAAAGTAAAGTTTAATGGTGTTTATTAGCAAGATAAACATGTGGTCGTAGTATTTGATCTTTGGGGATTGAATAGTTTACTTAGAATTTAATAGGAGATTGCGAATTGTTATGAAAATAAATGGGATTAGAGCATGTTTGAATTAACTGAGACCCTGATCATGATATTATATGGTTTAGATCAGGTGGATAATTGAGGAAAGCCATCGGTGATTTTTATCGCATTTATCTGAGGCATATCAAGTAAGTCATTGCATAAACTCTTTTATTAAATGTTGTGATGGTAAGTCCTTTTATAAACTGTTTTGTTAAAGGTTGTGATGGCGAGTCCATGTTGTGAAGCTTTGTAAAGCTATTGTTAAACTGTGTTTGCCTGGGTTGTAAACGTGGATATTTATTCTTTAAACGGTTCAGCGAGAAAACTATTCTTTTCCTTAAATTTTTAGAAATCTCTTTTAAAGAAAATCACGTTTTACAAAGCCAAGGTTTGAAAATATTTTGAATCAAGAATTGACGGATATATTCGTTGCCTACTCAATAAGGGTAGGCTAACAATACTAGTCTTGGAGGGCTATCATAAGTCTTCTGGCAGGAGGCCACCTCCAGAAGATGAACTCTGCTTGAAAAGGCGACAGTGTTGGTTGGTCAGGCCAGTCCGAGCTAGCATTATACCTGAAAGGTATTATTTATTTTCCCGACATGGACAGCCGGATAGTTTTGTTGGGTGTAGAGATGGAGGAGTATCTCACCCGGTGAGCTGTACACTCACCTTGATCAGAATGCCCAACGTGTAGTAATCTGGTCCGGACAAGGTGCACAAAGTGTGGTGCCTTGGCCAATTTGTTCTCATGGAGCCCAACGTGTGGTGACATGATTTTTATCCGAGTGGAGGATTTATTTTGTACAAAGTGTGACAATGAGAAAAACCCACTCCTTGTGAAAAGAGATTGTTTATGACTTGCCAAATTATTTTTACAAATGTTTTACACTTTGCATACATGAACTATTTAAAAACACCATGTGCACACACAGGACTTACTGAGATTTATTCTCACACTATTTTACACCATGTTTTCAGGAGATAGACTGTGCTGAGTCAGCGGGACATGTAATAGTTGGAGCTTTTACTATTTTCTCTATCCGTTCTAGGAGACATTTATTGCTTATGCTTCTAAACAATATTTTGTTTTATTCCGTTTTGCTCCAAGTTGAGCCTGATGTAATAAGAATATTTCTTTTTTTATCTAAGTTGATCCTTTTGGAGATTGCCTTTATATTTTATACCTTGTTCTAAAGACCCCTTATCCTACGGGACGGGGCGACATCCCTGCCCTTTTAGGGTACGTAGTCGTGGGGTATTACACTAATCCCTAAAAAAAATAGGAAAGATAAACACACGTGTGAGTGCTATACTCAGTGAGTCCCGTGTGTGCTAGTGTTTTGCTCAGAAAAGAGATGATTTTCAATTCCTTTACTGAAATAAATTTCATAATAGGGAAATAGTAGTAATTGGTAAATTTAGGATCAAGTTATCATGGACATTTGAAAAACAATGATTTCCAAACATATGGCCCCCAATTTAATAAATGAGGATTCTTCCCCACATGGAAGTGCGACCCGCGTGCAAAGTCCAAGGAACTTCGCCTTCGGCTGCATGATTTCTGATGTCCAGGACTGCGCCTTACAGCACGTCACCCGTGTCAGGCCGGAAGGGTGAGCAGCGTACAAATGTACCTCAACGTGCACATAGAGATCTTTTACTTGCCTCCGTCAGCCAGGGTTCCCAATTCTGACGTCAATCACCATCAAGGTGGCAAGGAGTCAAACGCCCCGAACATCCCATCCTTATTCCAGCGAATGACTTAAAAACAACAAGCGTTCACAAACGCATTCACAAACACGGCAATTGCCAGGCACTAAACGGCTAGCCAGGATGACTCATCTCAATGTCCTGTCGCCCTGTTTGGAGTAAGACAATCCCTAGAACTAGCTAGGTTACTTGAGGTTGTCTACCTCTAACACGGGCTAGTACAAATATCAAAGCCTTTGCTGAGTACTCAACGCAACAATACAAACCCCATCTGACTGATCAGGCCAGAGGGTTATCTGATCCCGTAGGTTCTTCAATCAAAACATTTTGGGGCCAAAAACAACATTTTCCAAAATCATGTTGAAACCAGATAAAAGGTTTTACTCACACATCAAAACGTGTTACCAAGAGTAACCGGGTTATTTTTCTCGTACTCAATCACAAAAGTCATTTTCCAAGGTCATTCGGGTCATTTCACCCATGCCAGGTTCCACAAGACTTTTTGAGGGTATCTGGGTCATATTACCCTTACCCGATTTGAAATATATTCACAAGAGTTCCAATAAGGATATTTTGGTCATTTACCGAATACCCGATTCTAAAGTTTATCATTTTTCGAAAATCCCAAATATTTAATCCGAAATGTCTAAATTCACATAATTCACGTTTTATTCCTCCAATAAGGTTTTCAAACCAATTATGGAATTCATTCAAGTCGAAATAGTATGAAAATAAGTCTTGCTCATGTATTCCGTAAACACATTTAAACATTTCCAAAACGGTATAAAACATAGCATTTCATAGAAAAATCAAAGCACATTAGCCTTTAAAAAGCTTAAAAATCAATAGGACTCACCTTGTATATTAGGTTGAAGTTGCACTCGAGTATAGTCCTAAAAGGGGTTCCCTCGGCTTGATTCACCTACATCATTAGTATATTCCTTTGTCATTACTCAATGGTTTCAAATACTTAATGGTTTGGACAAGGTTTCTATAATTTTCTTAAAGAAATAAATGGGTTAGTGCTTTGAATAGTTTTTCTGGTTTTACAGCTTTACCACCCTTCACCATTTTTCACACAATTTAGCCAATATAGGTCCAAATAGGGTGAGGCTACTTCCATAATGTCCCTAAGATATCCCTCTATCAATTACAGGTCATAAGTCCTACAAACTCCATCCCATTTTGTACAGTTTTGCAGTTGATTCCACTGTTCCGCGTTTGGAGATTCAGTTTCGTCACTCTCCAGTGTTTTGTTCATATCTCCTCCAATTCAGGTCCAAATGAAGTGAAACCACTTCCTAAATACTCCTAGAACATTTATATATCAAATTCAGGTCATGGGGGTATTCAAAAATCTCTCCATTTCGTTCAGTTTTCCAGTTAAACTTACTGCTCCGAGCTGGAAGTCCAGAATTACTGTTTAGAAGCTCAACTTGTTTTAATTTATTTCTATGATTTCTTCAACATATCTTACCACATTTAAACCTTACAATACCTTATTTAACATCCAAAAATCATTTTTCTAACAGGTTTTCATGCCCATCACTTCTCTTTTGTTCAAACAAATAAATTATTCCCAGCTTACCAAATCAGTAAATTTTGGCAGTTTTCACCCTTCTTGTTGTTCATGATCTCTTAGCTATTCAAAACCCTCACAACCTCCACACAACTTGTTCCAAATCCTTTCTAACTGGTCTAGGACAGGTTTAGAGTCATTTATGCTCAATTTCCAGTCACATCTACTCAGATTTCTTTTAATATTTCCAAACAACACAAACTAGTGAGTTGTTATCAACAAATGGCTTTTCTTGTTTTCTTTACCACTTCCTTCCTTTTTCTTTTCAAATTGTCAGTATACCATCACTCCAATACACCATAAATAAACTGAAAACCATATTCAACCCATCACTACACCAACCGGTCAATTCAATATCCATCACAACATCAAAATATTTTCATTGCTCAACATCAACAAATTCATATGCATTTAGTTTCCAACTTCTAACATCATTCTTTTAGCTTTTAAGAAATGATCTCTTACCTTTCCAAGATGAAGGCAAGCTGTATTCTCCTTCCCTTCCCTCCTTCTCCTTTCTTCCTCCTTGCTGCCGGTTTCCTTCTCCTTCCTTAGTCTCTCTTTTGCTTCTTTTTCCTCTCCTCTCTTCACTTTTCTGGTTTTTCCTCTTCTCCTCCCAGCTTTGACTGAAATTCTCCCCTCCTTACTCCTATTTATAGAGCTTAATCCTCTTGGTCTTACTTTAAGGTGAGTTGGCTATTCTAGAAGCTCCTAGGCTTTCCAAGAAAATTGTGGAACAATGGAGAAACTTGTAGAATTCCCTAGAAGTCTCAAGACTAATGCATTTACTAACCTTACAAGGCCATGCAAATTATAATTAACTTGGCCTAATCTAGTTTAGCTTAATTATGATCACTTGCCCTAATCTAGTTTAACTTAATTAAGCTTAATTAATGAAGTCTAAGAATGGTTAATCTTGGTCAAAAATATCATGCTTGTGGGCCCTCTTCATTTACTTCTTGTGGGCCCCTTAAAATATCTTATATATAATAAAATATAGATAGATAATATAGCTAGGGTATTTATATATAATATAATATAGCATAATATAGCTAAATAATATAGCTCGGATATTTATAGTATTAGTTGAAATATATATATATATATATATATATATATATATATATACTAATGGTAAAAATAATATAATAATTCAACATAATTATTGAATTTAATAATACTATAATTTAATATTACCAAGGAAAATTGATATTACATAATAGATATAAAATAATAGTAATGGATAATAGAATAAAAATAAAATCAATAATAATATCAGCAATAATAATACTAATATTAATAATGATAACAGCACTAGTGATGGCTATATTATAACACTATGAATAATATTATCAATTTGAAATCTTAATTTTATTATTGATAATAAGGAAAGAAAATATTTCTTTTTTATATATTTTCATTGTTAACAAAACTATTCTTCACAAACGCTTTATGCAAGGCGGGCAAGGTAGGTTATTACAGTTGTACAAGAAGGTTTTCAAAGGAAGAAGAAGGAGGCTTGTCTATAAGTTCTTTCTTTTACTTTGTTTTCTTTTTCTTGACAATAATGTTTTAATTGTTCTATTGTAATTTGACATGTTTTAGATAATCATAATTCTTGGAGTTATTTGATATTTTGATTAATTGACTGTTCTTCTTGGTATTTAATTACTTGGGCATATTCTGAGATTAGTTGGTTGTTTCTATTGTTAACTTGCTAGACCAAAGAGGTTGATGAAGGTTGCAATTGATTAATTTTCGCATTCATTGGCTGTTAACTTGCTAGACCAAAGAGGTTAATTGCTGAGGATTGAGTAATTAAAGGTAAATTGATGTTTGCCAGACTAAGGATTCATTAATTAATTTCATATTTTAAATTTGCCAGACCAAGGAAATTTAATTAAGGATTGTGTTTAATGCATCTTTTGGATGAATTAGTTGAGACAGACCAAGTGATGCTAATTTATCTAGAAGGTAGTAATTAGTTGAGACAGACCAAGTGATGCTAATTTACTTTAATCCTTCCTGGTGCCGAGAGAATGATTGATTTTGATAGTGGTTAAGTTCTTGAAGATCATGCTTGTCTAATCAATGGTTTGAGTTGCATACTTCTCCATCCTTGACATGTACATATTTTTATTTTATTTTCTTTTTATTTTTCCTTTTTATTTGATTTTCACTTTGTTGAGTTGGTTAAACAATGAAAGAAGGGTAATTAATGTTTACTTGTTCCTTGAGGATCGATACTTGTTTGACCCCTATGCACAGTAATGATGAGTACGCTTGCTCATATGTGTGATTTGGGTCCAAAGTTTTAATTTAAACTTGATTGGGAACGTGCTTAGTTTTTGTACGATTTTTATGCCTAATCCAAACTCATCATGTACATTCACTCAAAAAGTGTGATCTATCTTTGTTTCATTCCTACAATCCTTTTTGTATATCAAGATTGTGGTGTAAAATCTATTTAGGGTGAGTCTTGATCTGTAGTTAGTTGAGAGGATTGGGCAAAACCAAGTGCAGTGATCCTCTTGTATAAGTGGTGTAGACAAACACCATTGAGTTGACTGAGTTTATAGAGATCTAGTTTAAAATCCTTATGTGTTAGTTTATGGCAGTGGATGTAGATCTTTGAAGATTGAGCCACTATAAATCTCTTATTCATCTTCCTTGCATTTAATTTTGATAGCTTGCGAACCTCTTTGCTCAAATGTTTTTAATCATTTAAAAGATATCTTTATGATTATCACCAACCCATTTTTATTCTTGTATTGAATGCACATCTTTTGTCTAATATCATTCAGATCCTAGATGACTCTTTAAGGCTGCACAAAACTCTTCTTTGCATAACTAGCAAGCTCCTATGTAATACCCCGCCCAAAACCACCTTTGACTATGGGAAAAAAAGTCATGCATTACATAGCATCTTGCATTTTATGTGGTAGCTAGGATAATTTTTATTTGCATGGATGCATGTGAATTTTTTCATTGCTCTTGCATTTGAGTTAGTTGATGTGAAATAGTTTTGTTGTTAAAGATTTGGTTAAGGGAGGTTTGGTCGAATATTTGGAAGAATGAGTATTGGGGTGGTAAGAATTTCTTGTAGAAAAATTAGCACTGGAGGTGTTTTGGAATAGCGGGAAGGTTGGTGATTTCCTTTGATGACCCGAGTTCAAATCCTACCTTTTGTGAAGTTAGTTTCTCTTCTTAAAATTTTTTCTTTAGACCGTTTCTTATCTTGGCCAAAAAAGAATCTAGCTATCCTAGAGAAATTTTAGTATTTTTACTCCAACGAAATAAGTCTCTATATTTATTTCCTAAATTCAAGGACTTTGATGTGAATAAAGTTCACCTTTAATTTTCAGCTTGTGTTCCTTAGGATTTTAAAAAAAACCCTAGCTAGTAATTAAAATATTAGCTTGATTTTAGCTAGATAGATATTGCCATGGATAGGTGGAATTAATGAATCCTTTTCCTAGTAGGAAATCTTGTTGATTTCAATCCTAGAATGTTAGCTAAAAATCTGGAAAAAAATTCCAGCAAGTGCCGCCACTTCTTGGAGGACTTGTAGCTCAATCCAAACTCTTCTAGGACTAGAAGAAATCCTATCCAAATCCTTGATAAAATCAGATTTTATATCAATCCAAATTCAACTAGGATTTTCTTCCTTTTCCTAGCTGAATTTCGGCAGCGTTGTGTCACCACAAGCTGTTCGAAAATTCCAGCTTCTTAGCTACAATCCAACTCTGTAAATCCTAGCTCAAAACACCTAAATATTCCTCATCAATTCAGGGTACCTTAGTTGCACAAAACCAGAATTTTATTCACAGAAAAACACTGAAATTCGTCCAGCATATACACAGAAAATTCGGTCAGCTTTGTGCAGGAATTTCAGCCAGCTTTGAACTCCTACTCCAACCGAAATTCTGCACACATAATCCACTGAAAAACCCCAGCTGACCAAGCTATTTTCAGCGCCCAAAACCCTTAATTTTCCTCTAGAAATTTTGGTAGAATTATAGCAGCCAAAACAGTCCAAAACTTGTTACTCTTGCACAGAATTTTCGCAGCACTTGCACAGGATTTTTCAGTCATGAAAACTCACTCAAACTCTTCCTTGTTTGGCCCAAAATTCTGAACACATTCAGCCCTTCCTTTGAGCAGTATTTTGGCCAGCATAAAGGAGCAAAATTGCAGAATCTTTTCCTCAACAAAACTCACCTAAAATCGGCAGCAAGGAGACGCGTAGCAAGCTGAAATTTCGCCTTTGCTGTCCATGCAACCTAAAGCCATTAGGAATCCATCTAAACATCACCATCTAACCATAAACCAATCTTCTCCAACTCTAAATCATAGCAACCATCTACCCTCTCCATTCTACACGAAAATTTCAGCAACTTCTCTCTGCAAAATTTTCGAAAACACAAGAGCCATTCTAAGCCAAAAGTCGAACACACCTTACGGTAAGCACAAATCCTTTCAACCTCTTGATGCCGTTTTCTCCAATGATTCTTTTCTCTTTCTTCTTCCCTTAAATAACGCCCCATAGAGGCTGATTTCATCTTCTTCTTTAATTTTCGGTCAAGAGGAGCAAAGGAGGTAGCTTTTCTCTTCTTCTCAAGCGAACTCGGGACGATCACTATAGGAGCATCGAGACCTCATTACCCGATAGTTGCAAGGTAAGGGAATACCCTCCCTAGATGCCGAAAGTAAAGTTTAATGGTGTTTATTAGTGAGATAAACATGAGGTCGTAGTATATGATCTTTGGGGATCGAATAGTTTACCTGGAATTAAATAGGAGATTGCGAATTGTTATGAAAATAAATGGGATTAGAGCATGTTTGAATTAATTGAGACCCTGATCATGATATTATATGGTTTAGATCAGGAGGATAATTGAGGAAAGCCAGCTGTGAATTTATCTCGTTATCCGAGGTATATCAAAGTAAGTCTTGCATAAACTCTTTTATTAAATATTGTGATGGTAAGTCCTTTTATAAACTGTTTTGTTAAATGTTGTGATGGCAAGTCTATATTGTGAAGCTTGGTAAAGCTATTTTCAAACTATGTTTGCTTGGGTTGTAAACGTGGATATTTATTCTTTAAACGGTTTTATCCAACTAACGATTTTTGCAAGAAAACTATTCTTTTCCTTAAATTTTTAGAAATCTCTTTTAAAGAAAACCACGTTTTACAAAGCCAAAGTTTGGAAATATTTTAAATCAGGAATTAACGGATATGTTCGTTGAGTACTCAATAAGGGTAGGCTAACAATACTAGTCTTGGAGGGCTAGCGTAAGTCTTCTGGCAGGAGGCCACCTCCAGAAGATGAACTCTTCTTGAAAAGGCGATAGTGTTGGTTGGTCAGGCCAGTCTGAGCTAGCTATATACCTGAAAGGTATTATTTATATTCCCGGCATGGACACCTGGATGGTTTTGTTAGGTATAGAGATGGAGGAGTATCTCACCCGGTGAGCTGTACACTCACCTTGATCAGAACACCCAACGTGTGGTAATCTGGTCTGGACAAGGTGCACAAAGTGTGGTACCTTGGCCAATTTGTTCTCATGGAGCCCAACGTGTGGTGACATGACTTTTATCCGAGTGGAGGATTTATTTTGTACAAAGTGTGACAATGAGAAAACCCACTCCCTTGCGAAAAGAGATTGTTTATGACTTTCCAAATTATTTCTACAAATGTTTTACACTTTGCATACACAAACTATTTAAAACACCATGTGCACACACAGGACTTATTGAGATTTATTCTCATACCGTTTTACATCATGTTTTCAGGGGATAGACTGTGCTGAGTCAGCGGGGCATGTAATAGTTTAAGCTTTTGCTATTTTCTTTATCTATTCTAGGAGACATTTATTGCTTATGCTTCTAAACAATATTTTGTTTTATTCCGTTTTGCTCCAAGTTGAGCCTGATGTAATAAGAGTATTTCTTTATTTATCTAAGTTGATCATTTTGGAGATTGCCTTTATATTTTATACCTCATTCTAAAGACACCTTGTCCTACGGGACGGGGTGACATCCCCACCCTTTTAGGGTACGTAGTCGTGGGGTGTTACATCCTCGATCTGGAAAAAATAAAATAGGTGGATTTCAAAAATTAGATCTTTTCAGAAAGTGTTTTAATTTTGCCAAAAACCTTATTTGCCCCCTCTATGGTTTTCAATTGGTATCAGATCATTGGTCTACTCTTCTCCGGCTAAACAGCCTTGTAGAAAAGATCCTTATAGCAAATATTTCCTCTCTTTCCTATATCGAGGGATCTTCAACAAATAGACCTCCCTTGTTCACTGGGAGTAATTACACATTCTGAAAAAATCGTATGAAGATCTATGTTTGCTCAATTAATTTTGAGCTATGGAATTTAATTGAAAGAGGACCATATGTTCCTTTTAGAAGTGTTGAAGCTCGAATAGTTCCCAAACAAAGTGATGAATATAATGCTAAAGACAATGCCAAAATGACATTGAATTTTCAAACTATGAACATTCTATGTTGTGCCCCTAATGCCACTGAATATAATAGAGTAAGTAGCTGTAATTTAGCCCATGACATATGCAAATTGCTTGAAATCACCCATGAGGGGACAAATCAAGTGAAGGAATTAAAGTTGGGGCTTTTGATTCATGATTATAAATTATTTACTATGAAACCAAATGAGAGCATAATCGATATGTTCACTAGATTCAAAAACATTGCAAATGGACTTAAGGCTTATAGGAAAAGCTATTCCCTTGGTTAACAAAATAGAAAAATTCTGGATGCTTTGCCAAAGAACTGGCAATCTAAAGCTCTGGCTGTGGAGGAATCAAAAGATTTGAAAACATTTCCCACTAAAGAGCTAATTAGCTCTCTCTTAACTCAGGAAATAAAACTCAAAACGTTGTTGATGAGGACGCTGATAGCAGTTAATCTGATAATGGTGATGGAACTGAAGTGGTTACTGAAGAATTAGCCATGATTACAAAAAAAAATCAGAAAGATATTTAAAAAGGGAAAATTCAAAAAAGGCAAAAAGTTCATAAAAGGAAGGGACAAACTTCATCTTTTACACCTCAATGCTATGAATGCAAGAGTACATAAAACTTCATTGCTGACTACCCAATAGCTAAAGAGAAAGAAGCTAAGATGCTCAAAAAGAAAAAGAAGGATTTGAAAATAAAAAAAAGAAAAGGAAAAGGACTGATGGGAACGTGGGATCAAAATGAGTTCAAATCTGAGGAAAATGGAGATTCTGAAAATAAAATAGTTAACATATGATTCATGGCAGTGGTGTATAAGGTAAACTCCTCCCCATCTAACCTTGTAGCTGAATTGTATGATGCTACTTGTGATAATATTGATGATCCAAATGAATTTCTTATTGATATATTCCATGAACTAAAAAGACTTTCAAGAAGGAACAAGGAAACCAAAGTGAAAATTGATTCCTTATCAAATGAGAATGACTACCTGATAAGTAAGAACAAAACTCTTCTTGACTCCATGTGCTGCTTGAATGTTGAAAAGAAATCATTTCTATTTTCTTAAACTGTCCTGCTCTTGAGAATAAATGTTTGTGTGATAAAATCTCATCTCTTGAAATTATGATCCATGAGTTTGATAATATGAAAATGAAAGTTGATGATCTCACTTCTTGTATTGAAAAATTCATTGATGGCCGAAGTAATCTGAATAAGTTTCTTGGAATTTAACGGATGGCTGGAAAAAGAAATGGCCTTAGCTATAGTAATATGCACAAAACAAGAAAATACAAATATTATTTTGTAAAAGTAAGCACCTTAAATAGAAATTACACATGTTGCACTTATTGTGGTAAAAATGGACAATGCATCTAGGTTTCATATTAGGAAAAGCATTGGATTAGGAATGAAAATTGCTTGGAGAATTAAAAGAATCATTACTAACCCCTATGGACCCAAGAGGATATGGGTACCAAAAACTACTCTCCTATCTCATGTATAGGTACATTCACTGGAGAAAATGAGCTTCATAATGTGGTTCTTGGATAGTGGATGCCTAAGGCACATGAATGAAAATACAGCCCTATTAGAAGATGTTCAAGTTACAAATGATGGGTTCATTACCTTTGGAGACAAAAAGAAAGGAAAGATACTTGGCATATGTAACATTGGTAAAGGATCTTCAACCATTATCAAACAAGTTTTATTGATTGATGAGCTGAAATGCAACTTGCTTAGCATTAGTCAATTATGTGACAATGGTTCTAAAGTTATTTTTGAGAAATATTCTTGATCTATTATGGACAAGTCTAGTAATGAAACAATTTCTGTTGCTAACCGTGTTGGAAATATATAAGTATTCTAACTTGATGATCTTATGGCTTATGATATTAGCTGCCTTTCTGTGCATAATAATGATGGTTACCTTTGGCATAGATGGCTAGGGCATGTATCATTTGATTTGCTGAACAAATTGTCTTCAAAAGCACTTGTTAGGGGACTGCCCAAAATGAAGTTTGATAAAAGTAGAATATGTGATGCATCAAAACCTCTTTTAAGTCCAAGAAAATGATTTCCACATCAAAACCCCTTGAATTAATACATATGGATCTATTTGGACCAATAAGGACTACTAGCCTTGTGGTAAGAGGTATGCTTATATTCTAATAGATGATTTCTCAAGATTTACTTGGACTTTATTTCTTGAACAAAAAGATGAAGCATTCTCTGAATTTTCTAAATTATTCAAACATGTTCAAAATTCTCTTGGACACAAATTGATTTCTATTAGGAGTGACAATGGTAGAGAATTTTAGAACAATGAATTTACACATTTTTGTGATGAGAATGGAGTTTTCACAACTTCTTAGTTGCTAAAACTCCTCAACAAAATGGTATTGTTGAAAGGAAAAATAGAACCTTGCAAGAAATGGCTAGCTCCATGATTTGTGAAAACTCTTTTCCAAAATACTTTCAGGCTGAAGCTGTCAATACAACATGTTACATTGTTAACTAAGTTATGCTGAGGCATTTTCAAAGAAAAACACCCTTTGGGCTCATGTTTGACAAAACTCCACCAATTTCCTATTTTAAAGTCTTTGGTTGCAAATGTTTTGTTCTTAATACTCGAGATAATCTTGGAAAGTTTGATAGCAAATCTGATTATGCTATATTTCTTGGATACTCTTCCAATAAAAAGGCATATGGAGTGTACAACAAAAGACCTCTATGTGTGGAAGTATCCATACATGCTATCTTTGATGAATCTAATATATATACATCAAGAAAAGATGATGATGATGGGATTTTAAAAGAAAAAGGTAGTGAACATCACAAAGCTCCATCACTTGACATTCATGCCAAAGAAGAAGAATTGGAAGAATAACAAGCTGAACAAAGCAAGCAAGAAACTGAAAAGCACTTTGATCAAGGGCTACCAAAAGATTAAAGGTACAAAATTGGTCATCTAAAAGAGCAAATTATTGGTGATCCTAGTTGAGAGGTCAAAACTAGATGGTACTTTGTAGACAATTTTTCTTTACTTTCAAGTATTGAACCTAACTATATTAATATGGCCTTGCATGATGAGCTAAACCAATTTGAGAGAAATCAAGTTTGGAAACTCATCCTTAGACCACTTGATCATCCAGTCATGGGTACCATGTGGATTTTCAGAAACAAACTTGATGAACATGGAATGGTGATTAGAAATAAAGCTAGACTTGTTGCCCAAAGATTCAACCAAGAAGAAGGCATTGACTATAACGAGACATTTGCTTCCGTTGCTCGATTAGAGTCCATTAGAATGCTACTTGCCTTTGCAACTTTCAAAAATTTCATACTTTATCAAATGGATGTTAAAAGTTCCTTTTTAAATGGTTTTATTGAAGATGAGGTATATGTAGAACAACCTTCAGGTTTTATTCATGAGCACTTTCCAAATCATGTTTTCAAACTCTCAAAGGCTCTTTATGGTTTAAAGCAAGCCCACAAGCTTCGTATGAAAGGCTTAGTGGATTCTTACTCTCAAAAGGTTTTTCAAGAGGCTTGATTGATATTACACTGTTTACTAAATCAGAAAATTCTGATGATCTTCTTATTGTCCAAATTTATGTTGATGATATCATTTTTGGTGCTACTAATGAATCCTTGTGTAAGATGTTTGCTAAGACTATGCAGCAAGAATTCGAGATGATCATGATGGAAGAAATCTACTTCTTCCTTGGATTGCAAATTAAACAAACCAAGGATGGAATTTTTCTAAATAAAGCTAAGTACGCTAAGGAATTGCTCCAGAGGCTTGGTATGAACGAAGCCAAAAAAAATTAGTACACCTATGAGCACTTCTCTAAAGCTTGACAAAGATGAAAAGGGTAAGAAATTGGACGAATCAAAATATAGAGGTATGATTTGGACTTTGTTATATCTTACTGCTAGCCGACCAAATATTATATTTCCAGATTGTCTTGCGCTAGATTTCAATCATGTTCAAAAGAATCTCATTTATGCGCTATGAAACGTATTCATAGATACGTGGTTGGAACACACGATTATGGTTTATGGTATCCTTGAACTAACTTCTTTGATCTTATAGATTACACTGATACAAATTATGCAAGCTATAAAGTTCAACGTAAAAGGACTAGTGGGCATTGCCAATTTCTCAGACATTCTCTAGTGCTATGGCATAGCAAGAAACAAGTTTGTGTATCATTATCCACAACCGAGGTTGTGAAACCCCAACAAAAACCAACTTTAGAGTAAGGGGGTTGGGATGCATATCATATTTTCTTCCATGCATAAATATATTTTTGTATGATTTTATGTGCTTTAGATATGTGATTTGTAGTCTCGATGGCTTAATTGTGGTTATTGAGTAAGAAGGGCAAAATGGTAATTTTTGCTTGCGGTGAAAATAGGGATATAACTTGAGGATTAAATAGGAAAAATATTTAGGAGAGAAAATAAGAATAAGAGTTGTTGTGGTTTAGTGGTTACAGCTTTGGAATAAATCCTTGAGGTCTTGAGTTCAAATTCCATCAATTGAATTTTAGCATGATTAAATTTTATTTTTGTTTAGGAAGGCTATATTTCACCCTTGCATGCTTTAGGGAAGAGTAGGAGTGCTGTCCTAGGGGAGACATGATAGGAATGTCCTAATCCCACTCTTGTGCCCTACAAAAATTTCTAAGGAATTCATACATTCTTGATCTCTAGCTTTCCTTACTTCTTAATCAATTAGGTTGTTCCATTTATCTAAGCCATTTTATTTCCAGAAAATTTCTAGCAAGCTTCTTTGATCTTGGAGTGTCGAAAATGTCTGCGTGAGGATGTCTTCTTGACCGAAAATGGGGAGGAGTTGTGGAAGGTTCCCAAGAGAATTAATCTCCATGGTTGAACCTTCAAACTCCAACCTATGTGTGTTCATCTTCTTCATGTAGTAAATTGGAAATTTTTACAGCTTGTTGATTAGTCCAATAGTCAAAATTTTCAGCCATCATTCCCTCTCAAATTCTGCCAAAAAAATGACCATTTCATTTAGCTTGAGGACTGAAAATTCCAGCCAAAACTGGACTGCTAAAAAAACTGTGCAAACCAGAAAATTTTCTGGATAGTTTTCGCAGCTTAGTGACCCAAAAACCAAGTTGTTTCTTCCAGTTTTTCAACCAGCAATTCAACCTTGTTTTTCCTCCATAGAGAAGGCTGGAAACCAGCCTTAAAAGACCCTCTAATGGCCCTTCAAACCTTCTGCAAGCTGACTGAAAAAAATGGCAGCAAAATCTGCCCTGAAATTTCCAACAAATTTGCGAAAAATCTGTTCAGAATTTCCAACTTTGTTTTCTTCTTCACCCTTGTCCGAAACGTCTTCCATTTTTCTATACAAACTCACCTTGAACAGTCATGAGCAGAGCTTCATCATCTTCTCCAGTGTTCTGCTCGAAAAAATAATTCCATAGGCTGCTCCTAAAATCTCTCCCTCAATCACTCCAATCAAACCATTAATTGAATAAAAACAAGTGTATATTCATGATTATGGTTAGCAATAGGAATTATGATCATGACCTTGTTGTCCCTAAGCTAATTTTATTTCGTTAATAAAATGAATAACTCCATAATCTCTTCTAGTAGTTTCGAAAACCCTAGGAAAATGTAGATTTAGACTATTATATAAAATAATAATATTTTAATCAAATAAATGATAGCTTTTATTAAAGAAATAAAATATATAGATATTATAGATAATAGTAATAGCAAAAAAAAAAAAACCTTTTATGTAAATAATCATAATAGGTAAAATATTAATTTTATAAGTCTTATATTCATAAATACTATTAAAATTTATTTATTATCTTTTAATCAAAACCTATTAAAATTTACTTACAACTAATTTTAGTTACCAATTATTTTCTAACAATGAATTATTAATAGATTATTATTTTAAATAATATCATCTAAGGCCTAGGACCCTTCACCAAATAAACCCTAATTTATTTATAGCAAGTTTTAAACCTACAACTTATTTGTATCTAATTCACAAACCCTAGTTATTTTAATATCAAACTAGATTTATCTTATAAACTTTTTATTTATTATCTATCCTTAAAGCTTGGGACATTAGGGTCATGATTGTAGTAAGTTGAGCTAGGTTTATTTGTGGAAGTGAATTTTAGCTTGAGTTTAATTATGGCTTATGTTTACCCCAGGCGGGGTTAGGTCAGCTGTTGGAGATCTTTATTTTGAGCAAGAATCAAGTAAGCTCCTGCATAAAACTTATTTGTTGTAAAAGGTTTCTATGGCAAGCTAAACCTGAAGTATGTGAACACTAATTGGTAAAGGCAATTAAGGATAGTTTCCTTTCTTGTTTCAATCAAACAAATTATTTGAAAATCAACAAGTAGTTTTATTCAAACACCAAACTATTTCTCAAACTAATTTTTGACAAGGACTTTGGAAACCCTTGATTGCCATTTTCAAGTAAAGCTATGTTTTACCAGTTTTCTCCCAAGTAGGACAATCATCGTTGAGTACCCAATAAGGGTAGGCTAGTAGTACTAGTTTTGAAGGGCAAATGTGAGTCTTCTGGCAGGAAGCCATCTCCAGAAGATGAACTCAACTTAGAGAAACATCAGTATTACTTAGTCATGCCGGTTCAAGCTAGCAGGTTTCAGTTATGTGGACTGTGTGTTGCCAGAATGGACAACCGATTTTGTTTGGGTATAGCGAATGAGGAGAATCTTACCCGGTAGGCCGATCACCTACCTTTTTTTTTTGTCAGTCTGCATAAAGTGTGGTATTCTGACCGTTGTTTGGTTATGGGGCCCAACGTGTGGTAACCCATGGCCACCCATTTGAGTGGTTGATTTTATTGTACCTGTATGGTTGAAAAACCAAAACGCCACTCTTGCTTTCGAACATTGTTTATTGCTTGCCAGTATTTTTCTTATGAAGCCCTTACACTTTGTATTCACGAACTGTTTTTTCTGAACACTCAAAGCACACACAGACTTACTGAGATTTTTATCTCATTACCCTTTTTACCATGATTTCAGGTCGATCCTGCTGTGGGGATAAGTAGCTAGTTGTTTCCTGCTTGGAGGATATTCTATTATTTATTTTATGTAATGCTTTGGGAGTTGAGAATGAACAATTTGTATTTATGGATTTATCTTGAATTTTTGGATTGTAATAAGTTTTAATTTTGAAGTATTGCTTTATTCTTGTCGTGTGTCCTAGTTATAAAGACCCCTTGTCCTTTGGACGGGGCGACATCCCCGGCCCTGTTGGGCCTAGGTAGTGGGGTGTTACGGAGGCTGAATACATCGCAACAGGGAGTTGTTGTGCACAAATCTTGCAGATGAAAAATGCATTTCTTGATTTTGGTCTTGATTTCGATTGCATACCTATACTATGTAATAATACAAGTGCAATTAATTTAACAAAAAATCTTGTTCAACATTCTAGAATAAAGTATATTGAGGTTAAGCATCGTTTTTTTTAGAGACCGTGTGCTTAAAGGTGATATTTGTGTAGAGTATATCCCAACTAATGATCAGCTTGCAGATATATTCACAAAACCCCTAGCTGAAGACAGATTCTTCTTTTTGAGAAGAGGATTGGGCATCACAAAGATTGTGTGACTAAAGTTTTGGTTGGAAAGAATTGACTATCTATTTTTGCAAGTTTCTAAAGAAACATAATTTCGAAAGGAGACTTTAGATGTAGCACTTTAAAGAGTAAGTCCAAAATTCATCTTCCAAAACTCTCATTTTAAAGATTTTTTTTTTTTTTGGATGAGCATTTTGGATGAAGCCTCAATCTAAAATGAAAACAACCTGATGCTTTGTATGTTTTTTCAAAAATGACTGTTTCCAAATTATTTTTTTTGAAATTCAAAATACTAGCGCTTTTTTCAAGATAGCCTTTAAAATCTTTGATGAAAATTTCTTTCCAATGTACTTGATTATACTTATCGTCATAACCTCCTAGGAAACCATAAACAGTTTTTCTCTCTCTTCTTTCTCGGATTTTGAAACTGACAAAGAGCCCTATCTTTCTCTCTTCAAAAACTCTCCATTTTCTATTAAAAAAAATGAAATAGCAAGC
This sequence comes from Voacanga thouarsii, assembly GCA_026120185.1. Lineage (NCBI taxonomy): Eukaryota > Viridiplantae > Streptophyta > Magnoliopsida > Gentianales > Apocynaceae > Voacanga > Voacanga thouarsii. Next base: position 554,477 of record JANUWF010002285.1, read on the forward strand.
CTCTACGTTCTGATCACAATGGTTAAATCTCCAAAATCGACCAAACCAAAGTCAAAGAAAGCCCAGAAAACCACTACAACAATGAAGAAGAAATCGGCTGCTGAGATGAAATCGACTGCAAAGGAGAAAGGCAAGAAAGTCATTCCTGAACTCCCTACTTCTTAGACCGATTCTTCAGAATCAACTCTAGAATAGGAAAGTTCTAAGACCCAGGTACTCTGCTTTCTTAACTCTAAAAGTGAATTTGACTTTAATGATTGGGTTTCAAGAAACGGAACTATAATTGTTGGTTACCGTGCTAATCCAGAGTCTTTCCTGAATTTTACAAATATTTTGAATATGTTTGAGTCTTTTAGATGGGAAGTCCTATTTCCTATTGATGAAAAATTGTTCACAACTCTTGTATGGGAATTTTATGCAAATATGAAAAATGGCCAATTAGAGAAGATTGGAGTGGCTTTTTATGGTCCAGTGGTACACTTCAAGAGTTGGAGGAAAGAACCTTGAGTTTGATTATTTCTTGATGAATAGAATATGTGGTGTTAGAGATAGAGGCATTCAATTTTTTGAACTGAAAAAGTTCCCGGAAGGAACTGATTTATTTGATTTTGGAAAAGTTGAAAGAACATTTACTGGCAGAAGGAGTTTTAAGAATTCAAGCGAAAGGAACATTAAGTGGTTAGATGGACCTAGTAGAATTTTGCACCGCATGGTTTCAACCATGGTGGTTCGAAGCTTTGGTCACAAAACTTCTAAAACACTATGTAGATGGTAATAATATTGGCGCTATTCGAGAATAGGCCAATAAGTTTTGGATTTCTTGCTCTGAAATGCAAATATAGAACACATCAAACAAAGCCCTTCCCTAAGAAAATTTAGTAACCAAAGTGTTAAGATATTTCAGTGTTGATCTGAGTTCAATCACCTCTACTCCTTCAAAGATGAATGTTTACAGCTTTGAGTCTTTTGAGAAAATGGGATATGTGTGAATGGACAATGAGTGAAAGCTGCTCAGAGATGCTTCCAACAATGAAAAGGAAAGACTATTAAAGGTTAAGACCGAAGGCAAGACTGCTCAACCTACAGGAGTAAAAAGAAAGGTTAAGATAGAAACTCAAGAAGAGTCCTCTACCAAAGGAATACATAAAATTGATGACACTGACATCAATCAGAGCATTCTGAAAGCCATAAATGTGTTGGCTGTTAAGGTAGATAGCCTCAGTTCAGAAATCCAAAATTTTGGGTACAGGTTAACTATTGTGGAAGAGAATGATCAAAAAGCATAAACCATTCTTGATAAATTAGTACCATCTCAAGAACAAGTGATTGAAGAACAAACTGCCTAAGAGAAAGAAGATGTTAATGAACAGGACACTGTGAATGAAAATGAAAACAAGGATGAAGAAATGAAAGCCACCCAGACTGAAGAGAAATTGAAAGACAAAGACCTTAGTCAATAGCAGACACCTGAAGATAATAAAAAGGAAGGCAGACACCCGTGCGTAAGGAAGAGTCAGCACCACCTGCCCCTATTGCTATACCTCCTCCCAAACCGACCATAGTTGGCAGCTCATCTGGTAAATGACAGAAACATGTGGTGGTCAAAAGGAAGTCCAGCCGCATTGCTTGCCAGTACATCGAAAAGGGTGTCGAGACTAAGTCAGCAACAATTCACATTTCTTGACTAACCACTTCTGTGGGCTGCTTACAAGAATTCTTATAGTTGAACACCTTTTACTACTTTCCCCGTTGACAATCAATTCTCTGCACTAGTACTTAAACAATTGATTTCTGCATTTATCCCCTGCTGATCTATCTACTAATATATATATACTCTTGTCCATTATTTTTTGTTTGATCTCTTTATTCTATCCTTTTCACATTTTGATTGATGATAAAGGGGGAGAAAAATGGATTGTGAGATTGAATGGTTTATTGACTTGTCATTAGCATTCTGTGAAATACATGGTTATATATTGTTGAGATTTGGATTGATCAAACAGTATCAATATGTTGTGTTGTGCAATATTTTCACTAGTTTTTTTGCTCCTATAAGTATGGATTGTGATTATAACAGTTTCTGATCATATTTTACCACTGGAGATTGTGAAAGTTTTGGGTGATTTCATGGAGACTATGTTGAGATGTTGTTGTTGTTATGAATAAAAGAGATTGAAGTGTGTGTATAAGTCTATTGTGCATTCTAACCAATTGAGATTTGGTTGGTTGAATGGATTGTTTCAACTATGGTTGTGATATGCTCTCTTTCAAAATTTCGGGTGATGAGGATATTTATGCTTACTTTTTTGGTTGCTCAGAAAATTCCTTGTGTTTGAAAAATTTTGAGAAAACTAGGCTGGGTTAAAAATCTCTTATCTATCTTCGTGAAAATTCATTTTTACCATAGATATACATAAGGGGGTGTTTTGGACTCACATTTCTTCAATCCAGAAGACCATTCCAAAATGAGTTTTCTTTTTGTTAAGGATGGCGTCTGACTAAGTTTACCCTATTTTGGATACATGTTTTCGAAGTCTAAAACCTTAAGTCCAAAAACAACCTTTGTTAAAAGATTAGCTTTTGCGACAGTTTACCCCATTTTGGATACACGTTTGGAAATCCAAAATTTTGGATCCAGTCTTGCTCTCAAAATGCACTTCATGCATCTACATTTTATACTTATATATGCACATATTAAGAGGGAGCATTACATTTTATGATTTATATTTTATACCTCCTTGTGTAAATATCTATACATTTTTTTGGAGACCTCTTTTTGTGGCTATTCTCTTGTGGAATAGTTCTTAGATGGAAGGAAGGAGGATAAGGAGGTAAGTTGGGCCGTAGGCTCATTGAGCCATGTTTATGAGTACATGCTTTAATTTTCTATCTTAATCTCATAAGCACTCTTTGAATCCTATGATGAGAGATTGCATTTCAATGATAAATAATCTTATTTCTCTCTATCTAACAAGTTTGTACTGTACATACCATTGTCTTTTATATCACAATCTCATCAAGTTTGTCATCACTCAAAAAGGGGGAGATTATTAGCTCTAAGGGCATTCTCCTATGTTTTGACTTATAATAAACATTAATGAGGACTAACTTGTGTGATCTATATATGATAGGAAATGTTTAACTTCAATTCTTCTGAGACATACAAATGAGATTGCTAAGCAAATCTTGAGCAACGGAATCCAAGAATGGATGACAAAGTATAGGACAAGTTTAAGAGATTGCTTACCAAGAAGTAGTTGAGAAGAATCATAGACTAGGAATCATTTGTTAAGGTATACTGTGTAAATTCCTATGTCTTCTTTATATTATGATTCAATTTATTTCTACCTTATAGCACAAAAAAAAAAAAAAGATTTCAAAGTATTGAGTATTCAGAATTTTAGACTGAATAGTTTGGAAGGCATTGCATCTAAAAGCGTTGTCCAAAACTCTGTGAATAGCGTCAAAATGTTTCTACCTAGAAAAATGCCATTTTAGACTTATCTTTTGGATGCACCCTTACCCAATCCTTGAGTCCAAAACTCTAAAAAATCTAACAGTGAGAAACTAGCTGTTGGAACCTTACTTTTTGCTTATATAAAAGCTTTCAAAACTGGATTTTAAAGTAGATTTTTGTTCTACCATCCTCAGAAACACTCCTACACTTTAGAAAATAAAAATCTCCCTCTTTATTTGTGCTTCAAAAGGTGAAATCAATTTGTTCCAAAAGGTAAAAAGGCGTTAGTACTCATCTGGTTGTACATTTGCTCAAAAAGTGTCAGCTATCTTTGTTTCATTCTTATAATCCTTTGTGTATATCAAGGTTATAGTGTAAAATCTATTTGGAGTAAGCCTTGATCTGTAGTTGGTTAAGAGGTTTGGGTAAAACCAAGTGTAGTGATCCTCTTGTGTAAGTGGTGTAGACAAAAACCATTGAGTTGACTGAGTTTATAGTGATCTGGTTTAAAATCCTTACGTGTGAGCTTAAGGTAGTTGATGTAGATCTTTGAAGATTGAACCACTATAAATCTCTTATTCATCTTCCTTGCATTTAATTATAACAGCTTGAGAACTTATTTGCTCAAATGTTTTCAATCATTTAGATCTTTATGATTCTCACCAACCCATCTTTATTCTTGTACTGAATGCACATCTCTTGTCTTATATCATTCAAATCCTAGATGACTCTTAAGGCTGCACGATACTCTTCTCTGCATAAATAGCAAACTCCTAGATCAGAAAAACAAAAGAGGAGGATTTCGAAAGTTAGATCTTTTTGGAAAGTGTTTTAATTTTACAAAAAACCTTATTCACCCCCTCTAAGATTTTATATTATGAAATATGGAATTAGAAGTTAGAACACTCAAGCACGTAGCATTCTAGAGAGAGCAAACTATAATGATCACATAAATCCATTTTCATCACAGGATATTACAATAAAATTCATTCTCATATTTCTAAGGCACATAAGAGGGGGGGGGGAGGGGGAATGAAAGACAATGATAGTAAATTTCTATTCATAGGCTAATGAATCTTTTTCACAAAAAATTAATTGTGAATTTTGCCGCAATCTTAATTAACCTGAACTAAGTTATGTGCTCATAGCAACAACATATCCTCCAAGAAGAATGACTCATAGCAATGACAAAGCTAAGAATGCTCTACTCTGATCATTTTGATACTAAAACTGAGATCTAAGAAATACAATTATGAGGCTATGTGATATTTTGAAAAAAAAAAAAGAGGAAAAAACAGCTGTCATATTTTGATCTAAGAAACTGGGCATTCTTCCCTGCCCTCTCCCCACAAAAAAAAAAAAACAAAAAAACAAAAAAAGGTATCCTCTGTTGCTAACTAAACTAGTAACAAATGATCTTTAGTGGATAAATTACAAAACTATTGCATATAAGTCAAATAAGATGCAACCAATGATTATGCATAGTGGGAGAAACTAAATAGTAGGCATAATAAAGCTAGTCATCTGTAGATAGAACTAAAAAAGAAGAAAGGAAAAAGAAAGAAAGTAACTTGTTAGTTGAAGAAGAGCTACGATATTCACTTGTATTTCCAGGTGTCATTTTTCTTCAAGATAGCACTATAAACCAGGCTTTTGAAAATAAAAATTTTCATGTCTCAGTGATAGTATGCCTTGAATAGTTTTAAGTTACTAGAAATGGAAAAGAGTGGACACCTCTTTCTATAAGTCTCATTCTTGTCATACTAGAAATTGTGCCTAATGAATAAAACATGCAAAGAATGCATTTTCTAAAGTTTGGAAGCTCTGGGGGTGTAACTTTATAGTAACTCAAGGACTTGCTATATTCAATCTAAGATGACAAAATTTAAAAGGTATTCTCTACTTGTGAAAGGGGTCAATTTCTAGACGTTAGGATTGTGCTCTAGAAGCATTCATTTCTACAATGTATTTTTCACATTAAATCAATAAAAGGTATTTGTTATCTTTTAGTTTATTTGTTTTTTATGTTTATGTGTATAAAACTATTAGATAAAATCTAAGTACAACACTATGTTAAAAAAATTATGATAGAGATCGTGATGGGAAGTTTCTATTACATTAGACTATGTTTGTGCTTAAATTATCCCTAGTCATAGTATTAATGAGATGGGACATCATTAATGCGTTGAGACTAGCAAGTGTTATACATCTTGATTTGATCAAGCGGTGATTCTTATATTCATGAATATTGTGAAACTCAAAGTCAACACATGGATGCTTGTTATTTAACAAGTACATTGGATGACCTAGCTATGAGCTAATCACATGGATAGCTATTTAGTGACGGTTATAGAATCTCGTTATAGCAAATGTACAAGTATCCTTAGACTTGAGATCTTTAAAGTACTTTGTTTGCTAAGCATTGTACTTTGATTCTAATCTTTGGAGTAAGATTTAGGGCTGCAAATAATATATATATTGGTTACAATGTGAAGTAAACAAAAATAGTTGAGTAAGTCAATAAAGGATTCGCCACTCTTAATAGTAGGAGCGAATATCTCAAAGCCACTTATAGAAATCATTATTCAAGAAGTCCTTGGCCAAGACGACTATGTATTGGAAGTAGTTCCAATTGATACATACAATGAGTAATGGATTCTGGGAACAAGTACTAAATATTCGAGCTAGAATTAATTATTATTCTGGAGGGATTAACTAATTCTATACGCTAAACTGAATGAGATATTCTATTGTGACATGAGTTTATTGCATTGACATTTTGCTATTAAAAGGTTCATGTCACGCCTCTTGACTTTCTGGACTTTTGGGTGGTCATGATGCATTACTAGATGCTGCTCATGATCTGCTAAATACGGATTTATTAATTGGAGAAATAATAATTTTAATCCAAAATTATTAAAAGGATTATTAATTCTATTATGATAGAATCAATTCATATTAGCTACCAATTGACTAGAAAAGCTAATAGGTCACACATAATAGAGGAATTGGTACTCAAGATATTATTTGATAATATTATGGGGTTAATTTGTGAGAAGCAATAATAATTATAGGCTAATTATAAAGTTTTATAATAAAATTTGGTAATTGCAATTTTGCCATGAATTATAACTAGTTTATATGTAACACCCAACAGAAGCATAATAAAATCAGGTGTCACCGCGTCCAGTTACCCGGACAAGGAATCTTTATAACAAAAAACTATAAGAAGTAACCAAAGCCCAGACTGATACAACTAACTCATACTGATGGTCATATACATACATAACAGAGAGTCTTGTACAAGCAATCTCGATACTACATCAGCAATAAAGTACATAATCAAAAGAGAAAGCATCCGAACGTAGATAGCTGTCACTGTGGTACCGTCTCTCTATCCGTAGGTCTGCTCAACACTGGATCCTACAAAATAGTAAGATAAAAGACACGTGTGAGTAAAAAATCACCCAGTGAGTCCCGAGAGTTCTAGTGCTTTACAAAAAAATAAAGTAAAGCAATGTTGCAATTTTTTTTTTTTGTCCCCAAAAGGGGCATTACAGAAAGGTTTTCGTTTTCATTTTCCACTAAAATTAATTTCAAAACTCTCTAAAGAAGAGTTTATTTAGAACTCAATCATTTTTAGAAAAATGTACTTTAATTTCAAGTCATTGCCCCAATTCCCAAATCACAGGCACTTTTCTAACAGAAGATCGACCAGCATACAAAGCTCATAAGGTTTCGCCTTTGGCGCCACTTCTTATTGTGCTAAAACCACAGCCTACATCACTCAATTGTGCATCACCCGGGGGTAAGTACACCGCAACATACTACCGAAAATGAATAACAAGAGTACTACAGCATACTAAGTGTACCACAACACACTAAATATTACTTGCTACCATAAGCCAAAGGATCCCAAACCTGTCGTCATTCACCATCGAGGTAGCAAGGGATTGAACAATGCTAAGTGTCCAGCCCAACCCGTGAACAACCCAAATCAAAATGCACACAAGGGACAACAATTGCCAGGCACTAGACGGCTAGCTAAGATGACTCATCTCAATGTCTTGTCACCCTGTTTGGAGTAAAATAATCTCCAGAAGTAGCTACAATACTTAGGCTCATCTATCTCTAACATGAGTTAGTACAAAGATCAATGTCCTTGCCTAGTACTCAATGTTCCAATACCAATCCCTACTGGCCGATCAGGGCAGAGGATTATTTGTTCCTGTAGGATTTTCAAATCAAACATTTTTACAGCCAAAATATCATTTTCTAGAAATTAATCCCACTAACATGCAAGTCAAATAATTATTCCTATAGGCTCCATCGGGTCGATCAGTTCATTTCATAGGCACATTAGGCCAATAAAGCTGTTTCCAGGATCAAAATGTCATTTTTCAAAAGTTAATCTCATACTGAGAGATTATTTTCCAAAATCGTGTCGAAATAGGATAAAGAGTTCTTTTTGCACATCAAAATATGTTTTCATGAGTTTTCATGTCATTTTTCCTGTACTCGATCACAAAAGACATTTTTAAGGGTATTCTAGTCATTTTAACCATATTCAATTCAAAAAAGGCTTCCCGAGGGTATTTAAGCTATTTTACCCTTACCCGATTTGAAAAGTATTCACAAAAGTTCCAATAAGGATATTTTGGTCATTTACCGAATACTCAATTCCCAAAGTTTCCATAAAACATTCCAATACGGACATTTGGATCATTTCTCAAATGCCTGATTTCAAAAGGAACTTATTTCAACAAATCCAAAATTCTAATCCTAGAAGAAGATTAAATTCAAAGTTTCCAATCATGTTTCCATAAAATGTTCTAATAAAGGCATTGTAGTCGATTCATGAATACCTGATTCCAAAATTGCCATTCTTGAAAATTCTAAGTATTTAATCCAAAAACGACTAAATTCACAAAATTTGTGTTTTAATCATCCGTTAAGGTTTCCAAGCTAATTATGATGTTCATACGAGCCCAAAATGGCATAAAAATAAATCTTGCTCAGATAAACCTTAAATATATTCAGGAATTTCCAAAACGGTGTAAAACATAGCATTTTATGGAAAAATAAAGCATACTAGCTTTCAAAAGGTTTTAGAAGTCAAAAGAACTCACCTCATGTCCTAAATAAGCTTTTATCGTTCACGCTATTCGACTACCGTTTTTACCGTTTCCAATGTGTTGTTGGTTGTTTACTGGACATCATTTTTACCCTTCGTTGGGTTTGGTTGAAAAGTAGCCAATAGTTAGCCGACGTGCTCGATGGTTAGCCGACGTTTAAGAAAACGCACAACGGTCGCTCATGTCGTTTTTTTCATCGTTTGTTCAATTCTTCCGTTTTCCTTCTTTTCATATCCTTCCTCTTTTCATGAACAAGGAATTATCTTCATGTTTCTTATTCATTTCATCCCAAAATCACATAATTAATCCTTCTTAATTTTATTCATTTCCTAATGGAAATTCTAGAATTTTCTTTCTTGACAGCACGATTTTGTTTTGTACATAACTTTCAATCCAAAACTTCGATTGGGCTCTATGATATATCAAAACGATCTTAAAACTCTTAATTTTTGTAAGCCTTTTCTTGAGTTTAGATTTTTGTGACATAATGTAAAGGTGAAAACAGTCCTAGTAGTTTGCCTAATCTCAACCATTTATGCTATCCTTTGATTTCCTTAAACCTTTAACATCTTGAGAACATTAGATTCATTCAATTTTCCCTTCAAATCATCTTTGCTTCTTCAATTTTCAGATTCCAACAACTCATAAAAGTCATGTTTATTCAACATAAATTCACTTCTTTCAATCAAAAGTTAGCAAAATTCATCCTTCCAACCAAGTAATTCCTATTTTTATTCCATTTTTTTATCATCATCTCATCAACCAAGATCAACCCTTCTAATAACCCTGAATATTCATTCCTTCATCACAAAAAATGTTATTCATAAATCCCCTAGGCAGCCGGCACACATAATCACAAACAAATTTCTCAAACAAAGTTTATGTATCCTAGCTTTTGATCTAAAATTAAGACATGAAAATCATGTTTTCATGTGAAAATTAACGTCAACATAAACACTATTCACTCAACAACAACATTAATTCTACCAAAGTAATGTTTTAACTTATGTATAGAGCTCTTTAGTGTGATTTGCTCCAAGAATCTCTCAAGAACACACACTACTCATTTTTTTTCTCTCTCTTTTGCTGATTTCTTTTTATTTCTTGTTCTCTTATATTTCTCCTCCAAGGCTGCCAAAATTCTGGCTATTTTTCAGCCTTCTCACTGCCACAATTCATTAGAATTTTGGCCAAGTAATTTCTAATTCAATTAATTGTATGGTGGTTTTCATGTAGGTGTTCTCCATTCACAAAATTACACACCATTTTCCTTGATTTTCTTCCTTAAATTTTCTATTCTCTTCTTTCTTGTGGCTGCCAAGCTATTTTTCCAGCCAATCCACCGCCTCTTTATGGAAAAATATTAGCCAGATAAATTGAGCAAGGTATTAATTAAATGGCTCCACAAATGATGGTTCCCATCACAATTAAACACATTATTATTTTATTTATTATGCAACCTCTCATATGTTGACACATGTTCATGCCTACCAATCACAAAGCGCCACCCCGTACCATTTTTTTTTTAATCGCGATTTCACTTTTTCTCCAAAATAATCAAAATTCAGGTCTGAAATGGAAAAATATTTTATTTTATCATTCAACTCCAAAAGTTCCATTTAATCAACTACTAATACTTAAATTCTTCAATTCTTTCTCCATTTGGTCAAAATCACGGCCAAAATGATGAAAATGTCCTCGATAACCCAAACAGCTTAATTCACACCAAAACATGCATTCCATCACACTGGTCAATTTTCATTCTCAGCGTACCCTCAAAATCTTATTTTACTAATAGTAGTAGCCTTCTAAAAATTTAGGGTACGGGTAGAACAAATCCAACAACTATATTCAGGTTTTGACAAAATGTTATTATACCCAAATATTCGCTTTATTGTACCGATCATCTTTTGTTCTGGCCATTAACATAAATTCTTATTCTATTACAATTAGTAGCCAATCGAAGGAAAAAATACAGGGTATTACAATCTCCCCTCCTTACAAAAAAATTTCATCCTCGAAATTAGCTTACTCCTAGAATAATTTTGGATACTTTTTCAATATCTTTGCTTCCGTTTCCTAGGTCACGTCTTGCATTAGATGATGATTCCATAACACTTTTAGAAGTGGAATTTTCTTATTCCACAATTCCTTTTTAGCATACTCTAAGATCTTAATAGGCTTTTTCCTCATACTTCAAGTTTGGAGTCATCTCAATGGGCTCTTCATTCAAAACGTATGCAAGATCAACTACATACTTCTGAAGTTAGGAGACATGAAATACGTTGTGAATACCTTGAAGCTATGCTGGTAACTCCAATCGATAAGCTACCTTCCCAATCCTCTCGACAATGGGAAATAGTCCAACGTACCTAAATGCCAACTTCATCCCTTGTCTTCTAGTTCCTAATTGTTGTTGTGGAGTCAACTTTAAGAATACATGATCTCCTTCTACAAACTCCAAATCTCTACTACATCGATCCACCTAACTTTTCTGTCTACTCTGAGTTGCCTCCAACTTGACTTTGATTATTTCTACAGCCTGTCGAACTTTTTCAAGATCAAAAGCATCCTGTTCACCCGTTCTTCATCCTAAACTTTCCCAATACAACGGGGTTGACATTTTGTTCCATATAAGTCTTTGAACGGGGCCATTCCAATTGTTGATTGATAAATATTATTGTATGTGAATTCTATATATGCCAAATTATAAATCCACTTACTTCTAAAATTCAATGCACAAGCCCGTAACATGTCTTCTAAAACTCTATTCACTCGTTCAGTTTGTCCATCTGTCTGTGGGTACGCTATTATGCTGAACTTTAATGTTGTCCTATATCTCTACTGTAATTCAGTCCAAAACTTTAAAGTAAATCTAGGATCTCGATCTAACACAATACTAGATGATACTCCATGAAATCTAAAATGAGCGGACTTAGTCAATCGATCCAATATCACCTATATGGTATCTTACTGTCCTACTGCCATGGGTAACCCGTAATGAAATCCATGGTAATTTCATCCCATTTACATGATGGAGTAGGTAATAGCTGTAATAACTCTCCAGGCTATTGATGATCGACTTTCACATGCTGACAAGTTAAACATTGAGCCACAAAGTCTGAAATGTCCTTCTTCATACCAATCCGCCAATAATGTTGTTTCAAGTCATGATACATCTTTACTGCTCCTGGGTGAATGGTATACTTACTTCGATATGCCTCTGTTAAAATATCTTGTCACATTGCAAATTATTTCGGAATACAATATCGATCTTCGTAATAAATAATCCCATCGTTATCCTATAGGAATTCACTTTCTCCCTTACTCACCTCTTTTTGCACTAACTTTTGCAAATCTTCATCTTTATCTTGCTCTCCTTTCAACTGTTATAGGAAAATAGGTTGAATGGAGATATTACTCATTCTTATTTCTCTATTTACCGCAAATGCTTCTAATTTTGGAATTTGTAGCATCCAAAGAGCTGATAAATTTGCCCTCCTACTCAGGGCATCTACTACTGTATTTAATTTTCTAGGATGATATTTAATTGGACAATAGAATTTTTCCAAAAATTTCATCCACCTACGTTGCCTCATGTTCAAATAATTTTGAGTAAAAACATATTTCAAACTGTTATAGTTGGTGAAAACTTCAAATTCAGCTCTATACAAATAATGTCTCCATTTTTTAAGAGCAAACACAATAATTGCTAACTCCAAGTCATGTGTCAAGTATTTTTCCTTATGAGGTTTCAATGTCCTAGAAATATAAGCTATCATATTTCTCTCTTACATCAATACTCCTCCCAATCTTTCCTTTGACGCATCTATGTACACTTCATAAGCGTTGTCCATTATTGTCAATGCCAAAACAGGACCAGAACTTAACCTTTCCTTCAATTCTTGGAAACTTCTCTCACACATTTTGATCCAAACATAAGGAACTTTCTTTTGAGTCAGTCAAGTCAAAGGTGAAGCTATCTTAGAAAATCCCTCAATACACCTCCGGTAATATCCTACTAATTTCAGAAAACTTTGTATTTCAGTTGGAATCTAGGGACGTTTCCAATTAGTTATCGCTTCAACTTTTGCAGGATCCACTATAATCCCATCTTTAGATATTACATGTCCTAAGAATGCTACTTCTTGTAACCAAAACTCACACTTACTGAATTTTGCATATAATTTGGCCTCCTGTAACTTCCCTAATACTTTCTAAAAGTGTTGTTCATGTGCTTGAGGATCGTTAGAATACATCAGGATATTATTTACGAATATAACAACAAAATTGTCTAAGTAAGTCTGAAACGTTCGGTGCATTAGTTCCATAAAAATAATAGGTGTGCTGGTAACATCAAAGGGCTTCGCTACAAAATTTAAATGTCCATATCCTGTGTTAAATGCAGTTTTTAGTATATCCTCCACCCGAATCTAAACTTGGTAATATCCCTACCTTAAGTCTAACTTTAAAAAACATCCTGCTCATTGTAACTAGTCAAACAATTCATCAACCATAGGTAGTGGATATTTATTCTTCACCATCACTACATTCAACCCTCGATAATCGATACACATCTGTAGTGACCCATCTTTCTTCTTAACAAAAAATATAGGTGTTCCCCAAGATGAAGTACTAGGTCGAATGAATTCTTACTCCATTAATTCCTATAATTGTTTCTTAAGCTCCTGTAGTTCTATAGGTACTATTCTATTAGGAGTTTTTCAAATTGGTTCTACCATTGGTACTAAATTAATAGAAAACTCTACTTCTCTCTCTAGTGGTAATTATTTCAATTCTACTAGAAAAACATCCAAATACTTATTTACCACAAGGACGTCTTTAGGTTTCTAAACCTCTCCTAGCTTATTAATCACATAAGCCAAGTGTCCAATACACCCTTTTCCTAATCATCTTCTGGGCCTTGAGTCCCGATACAAAAGCATTACTTTTCCTTCCAGCCTCGCCTACAAATTCCAATATAGGTTTCGCAGGCCGATGGAATTGTACTACCTTATGTCTTAAGTCAACTTGAGTATGACACTGAGATAGCTAGTCCATACCCAAGATAGCATCATAGTCCTCTACGGACAAACATATCAAATCTTCTCCTAATATTTCATTCTCTACCAAAATCTTACATTCCTTATGTATTTTCTCACTATTCATTTGCTTTCCCAGTGGGGTACTAACAATCATTTCATATGATGTTTCTTCCCCTTTAGTCCCCATAGTATCAAGAAATGAATTGGCAACAATGAAATGCATAGGGCCAGGATCTATCCTTACTTTAGTATCATGATAAAAAAAATAAGGAGCATATCTTCGACTACTATGGCATGATTATCGATCTTTTCCAATGCAACCACTCGATCATTCACTTGTGATTTTGTAGGTTTGAGTCTAGAGGTAGAAGCATGTCCTGGATTCCCTCTTCCAAGTATGGATCTCTATTCCTGATTATTTTCCCCCGGTCGACTCCATCCTTCTGTCCTTCATGGGTGAGGGCAATTGAGAATCTTATGCCTTGCCTCCCCACAATTGAAGCATCTAAAAGAGAGTGGTCTTCCACTCGTGCGTCCCCACCTTTACATTTTTCCTTTCTTCCACCATCGGGGCCCTCCAGATTGTTTCTGATTCATACCCTAAAATCTACTTCAATTTCTTTCACCCGTCTATTCAACATCAGCCATTTCTGTCCTAGAAACCATCTCTATTGCAGCATTATAACTAGTGGGAGCCATGCTCACCAGTACTTTTTTCAACTTTGGTTGTAGGCCTTTTCCAAAACGTCTAATCCTATCTGTGTCTAAATGCACCAGAAGTGGATAGTATTTCGACAACTTAGTGAATTCAGCAGTATACTAACCCACAGTATAACCTCCCTATCGAAAAGCTTGAAATTCGTCCTCTTTCTTTTCCACTACCCAACTAGGAATAAACTCCTTCTTGAAACTATCTTTGAAATCCGTCCATTCCCACTCCTATTGATCTATTTCTCTTGTCCACCAATCTTGGGCAGGTTTTTTTAGCTGAAATATGGCAAGTTACACTTTTCTCTGCTCTGAGTAATTCAGAGATACAAAAATCTTCTCTATTTGTTCAATCCAATTTTTAGCCTCTTGTTACGAATTAGGTCACCTTTGAAATTTTCGGAGGGTGAAATTTTAAAAAGTGTCTAAGAGCTCGACTTGATTCAAATTTTTTTTTTTTTTTTTTACTTTCCCTACTCATATTCTCATTCATTCTAGCATTCTAATTTGCTCTGATAGCAATCTCACTCAACTATTGAATAGTGTCAACCATTTTCTGGAAGGTTTGAAATAGATGATGGTCCAAAGTTGCAAGGTGGGGACCTTCCACATACGGCTCCTCCAACGTTGGCTCAGGGTGGTTTCAAGTAGTTCATGATGATCATCCAGGCATTTGTTTAGGAAGCATCTATACAGTTCATAAGGTTTTGCTGGTAAAACATTGTAATATAGCTCAAAAGCAAGCATAAAATGGGACGTAGTGCACATAGCAAGAAACATAACATACATTCATTCCTGTCAAAACACGAAATCAGTATAAAATTTGTATGCTGAGCACACTGTTATATCTAACATACACTAGCCAAACTGTACATGTCCTACTACATATATCTACATCTCATCCTCTTACTCGCTATCTGAAACAGGAGGTCCTGAGTTGGCAGAAACTATGTAGGACTCGGGAGAGTCAAGTCTCTTACCTCTATCCATATCAGGGTTAACCCAAACACCTAGAGCCAAGAAACCTTATGCTTCAAGCTCTAGCAACCAAGCCACCATCTCCTGATCTATCTCCAGTTCCTCCTCGAGATCCTCGATCGCAAGCATCTCCACATCAGATACCTCCTGATCCTCTCCTGCCTCAGCAACCTCCAACTCTGACATCTTGTCCTCTAACACTCCCAGGACGTCCTTACCAAATACCTCATCATCATCCTCGAGCAACACTATATCATCAAAGATATTGTTGTCCTTATCATCATCTCGATGGTGTGACTCAACATCACTATCAACATCACCAGAATCGCCGCATACCTCCTCTACCTGGCTAAGTGGCAATAGTATCCTCACGGGAGTAGGTTACCTCTCGCACAAATGGCAGAACAACGGCACTACCGGGTCAAACAAGCTCCCGGTGAGGCAGGGTGCATGACGGCAGCTAGGGTCGGGTCCTATCAAAGTAAAACGTCCCAAGACACCCTTTTGGTAGATCGTCCTGATCTTCCAAGGTTTCTTCGCACCCAAACTCTCACCCATCTCTTTCTTCCCATCATCACTACGATCATCCGTCGAGCACTTACCCTTATCGTTCTTATTTTTCATACCTACAAGATAAAGGGTTCTATCAATTCTTATAACGATACCACAATATTATGATTACCTGGCTCTAATACCAATTCTAACACCCCTACTAAAAGTAAGAACAGAAGCAAAATGAAACTGGGTATCGCCCCGTCCAGTTACCTGGTCAAGGAGTCTTTTTAATGAAGAACTATAACTAGTAACCAAGGCCCAGACTGATACAATTAACTCATACTGATGGTTATATACATATATAACAGAGAGTCTCGTACAAGCAATCTCCATACTACATCAGTAATAAAGTACATAATCAAAAGAGAAAGCGTCCGGACCTAGAGTGTTGTCACTGTAGTACCGTCTTTCTATCCATAGGTCTGCTTAACCGAGATCCTACAAAACAATAAGATAAAAGACACGTGTGAGTGAAAAATCACCCAATGAGTCTCGTGTGTGCCAGTGCCTTACAAAAGCAGATAAAGCAAAGCAATGTCGTGTTTTTTTGTCCCCAAAAGGAGGCACTACAGAAAGGTTTTCATTATTATTTTCCACTAAAATTAATTCCATATGTCTTGCATGAATTCTTTATGCAACCTCTCATAAGTTGACACATGTTCATGGCTACCAATCACAAAACGCCACAATACCATTTCTTTTAATCATGATTTCATTTTTTTCTCCAAAATAATCAAAATTTGGGTCCAAAATATAAAATTATTTTATTTGACCATTCAACTCTAAAAATTTTACTGAATCCATTGGTAATACTTAAATTCTTCAATTCTTTCTTAGTTTGGTCAAAATCGTCGGCACGATCAAAATGATAAAAATGCCCCCGAATAGCATAATTCACACCAAAACGTGCATTCCATCACACTGATCAATTTCCATTCTCAGCATACCCTCAAATTCTTATTTTACTAATAGTAGTAGCCTTCTAAAGATTTAGGGTACAGGTAAAACAAATCCGACAATTACATCCAGGTCCCAATGAAATGTTATTATACTAAAATATTTACTTTATTGTACTGATCATCTTTTGTTCTGGTCATTGATACAAATTCTCATCCTATTACAAGTAGTAGCCAATCGAAGGTTAAAATATAGGGTATTACATTATAATTCAACAACAAGGCTATTAAAAGGTTCATGTCAAGGCACTTGACTTTTTCAACTTTTGGGTGGTCATGATGCATTGTTAGATACGGCTCAAGATCTGCTAAATATAGATTTAATCCTAATTAGAGAATTGATAACTTTAATCCAAACTAAATAAATTCTAATTAGTAAAAGGATTGTTAATTCTCTTATGATAGAATCAATTCATGTTTATTACCAATTGACTAGAAAGCCTAAAAGGTCACACACAATAGAGGAATTGGTACTCAAAATACTATTTGATAATATTATGGAGTTCATTTGTGAAAAGAAATAATAATTATGTCTAGTTATAAAGTGTTATAATTAAATTGGGAAAGTTTGTAATTATTTAAAAGCTTTGGGGTTGATTTATAAACCTGTTATAATTCATATGCCAAATTATAATTATCAAACTTCAAAGCCCATAACTGGGAAGGAAAAGAAACAAAGATACAACGTGTCTCCTGAATGCTTCAAAAAAGGAAAAGAATTAAATTGGATCCTAAAATCTTTAGGAAATAAAAATTGAGATTTTTCGTGTTTGCTTGAGGTGGTGGAAAATGTATATATATGTATATGCCTGTGCAGTTCATAAGCTATTAGTTTTGGAAAATTCCTTCAGCCTTCTGGGTTTTCTATTTTCTTATAAGATGGAAAAAATGTTTTCCCTTCTTTCTCCGAACTAAATCCGTAACACCACAAAAATTATACCTACTAGTATCGGTTTCTTTGCGCCATTCTTGAATTCAATTCCTTATGTGGATTACTGTTAGAGAATTCCTATTCCTGGAATTTGGTGGATCGATTGGATCAACTTTTGAAGGGGATTCACGTAGAAAAAAAATTCTAAAAGCTACCTTTTCGAGGTAACTAATTTTTCTTCCTTCTCCTAAGCTGTTTAATTACATACGAGTTATCCTATTGCGTGTATTTCGTTTTAATTTTTCGCATCGTGTAAACTGGTTTGTATGATCGATATTCAACAGTGGTATCAAAGTCATCTCGTATGTGTTTTAAACTATTTCCAAATAAATTTGTATGTTAATTGATATTGTTTCAAGAACTTTAGAGGGTCCATGAAAATTATTTCACGTACGGGTCTATGAAATTATTTCACAAAATTATTTTGGTTTCTAGAAATAACCAATTTCTATAGGTTTTTGTTTTTGCATACATATTATTGTAAATGTTATAGAGTAATGATTTGAGAAATTTGTGTACGTAATAGAATTGTTTTTTACAGTGTGTATTTTGTTTTGGAAACAAACAGCGGAGGATTTATGAAATCCTTGAAAGTACTGGTTTTTTATTTATTCATAGAAATTCAATATTGACAATGACCATACAAATTAATACAGATTAGTTTGTTTTCTGTGAACTAAATTGATGAAATTTGGTTTTGTGATTACGGAAATCGAAAAAGAAAGAAGATTAGTTTTCTGGTGGGAATTCTATTTCAGTGGGTTTTGTCATTTCTATGTAATTGTTATGAATGTAGGTTACTGAAATTGTTTCAGTGAAGGATTTCTAAAATCTTTGTGCCGTGATTCTTTAATAGTAGAACCATTGCTATGATTATGACCATAACATCAAATTAATAGATATTAATTTCATTCTGCATCTTTAATTGATCAAAATTGTTTTCATGAAAACTAAAATGATTAATTTACATATTTAAATATTAAAAAAAAAAAGGAAAAACGGAATTTTTTAGCAAAAATTCCGACTTGAAATTGTTCAAGCTGGAAGAATCCAAGAAGAGAGCCGCATGTGGCTATGCACAAGCTGCGGCCGGCTTGTACATAGCCAACCGCAGCTAAAGCATAGCCATAGGCAGCTATGGCCGTTTAATGTAAAAAAAAAAAAAAAAAAAAGGTTTTTGTTTAACGTTTTTTACAGTTAGTTTTCCTAATTAATTCTTGTAGGACTCACTGAAATATTTTTCTTCCAAAAGGGCCCCAAGATTCTTCTTGAAATTTAATTTTGGGACTATATAATTTAATTTCCAAGATAATAATTTTGGAATTTAATATTTTATGTATTTTTATTTTTTACTTAACGTGTTTTAAGCATGATAGTGGCACGTTGGCTTGGTTATGGACTTAGACCAAATTACTTTTATTAATTTAAATTGTGTCATGTATTTTATCGCTTTGTTTTGAATAAATAGGGCTTGTGTGTCCTTTCTTTCTCTACAATTCTCTTGTAATTTCTTTTTTCATCTAAATCTCCTCGAATGTAACTCGATGTTCCTTTATTAGTAATTTATATAATTAGATTATAGAGGTTAGATAGGATTAGAAATTATTTTTCAATCTTATGGAGATAGCATTCAAGAACAAAGCGAGAGGGTGGTAAGACTTTCTTCTCAGACACACATGAACAAATAGGTTTAACCAAAATTAATTTCCTTATTGGCTCAAGGAAATTAGTCTAGAAAAGTCTATAACCAAGCCATGTAATTGAGTCTATTACAATTATGTCAAAGTGTTGATATTTTGCATGCCAAATGATGAGACTGCTAATTAAATAATTAAAATTCATCAAACAATATTAAATTTAAAACCTTTTGTTAATATACCAAGAACGAGAGTTCTTTTTCGAGATTAGGTTGTTAGGCATACCTAAGCTTACTCGACATCGAGCATGTTCAAGCTATGGAATACGATTCCGGATTAATGGATTAGATTTAACTAATATCTTTATCCTGATTGGGCATACCCAAGTATAAAGAATATTAAAGGCTAAGTTGGGGTGGCATTTAGTGTTTTAAGATTAAAATATGTTAATTATCTAACGATTTGGTAGTTACATTTGATGTAATTGATATTAGATACCTACCATTGAACTTAAGATTTGTTTGTTAAGCATATCTAAAGTCATTCTTAAAGAATTTGAGTACCGGTCCACTAGGAAAACTTCCAACGAGCTTTCTTGAGTTAATAGTGAGTTCTATTGATTTGAGAAAAATAGTGGGACAAATACGTATTTAATTAAAGACCAAATTAAATGTATTTCATGTGAATATACATAGTCTAATGTCTCTTATTTTTCATCTAGGTCATTTGCATCATGACAACGAATTTAAACTTACATAGCATTTTGGAAATAAATAAGCTCACCGAATCAAACTTCTTGGACTGGTATAGAAATTTGAGAATCGTTCTCAAATCGTAAAGGTTTACATGTTAGAAGCTCTAATTCTCCCACCACCAGCTAATGATGCTCTTGCTGAAGAGCATGAAGTCCACAAGAAGAATAAAAAAATAGTGATACAACATCTTATATTATGCTGGCATCAACGACTACTGAGCTTCAAAAATAGCATGAGCATATGGATGCTCATACTATTATCTTCTATCTAAGAGAGATTTTTGTTAAGTAAGCAAGGATAGAGAGATATGAGATGTCTAAGAAATTATTTTATTCTAAGATGGTAGAGGGCGCTTCAATGGCCACTCATGTACTTAAGATGTTAGGATTAATTGAGAAGCTTGGATCACTTGGGTTCATTATAGATCACGAATTAAGTATAGACTTAATTCTTTAATCTTTGCCAGCTAGTTTTTCACAGTTTGTGATGAACTACTAGATGAATAAGATTGAGACTACTATACCTAAATTGATCAACCTTCTTAAGACTGTGGAGTCTTCTATGGAAGAAAATAATGTAGTCTTATTGGTTTGATTCTTCTTCTAAGAAGAAAATATTTCTAAAAAAAGAAGAAGAAGAATACAACTAAACCTAAAAGTGGTGTGAAGAAGAATGAGAAAACTACCAAAGGCCCATGTCACCATTGTGGGAAAATGGCCATTGGAGGCACAACAGCAAAAGCTACCTAGAGACTATTAAAAAAAGAATGAGAATGAGAAGCTTGCAAGCACTCCTACTTTTACTCCTGGTATGTTTAGATCAATACTACTTTTAATAATGAGATATAGGTATTGGATAACAAAAGAGGATCTCATTTGTGCAATAATTTGCAGGGACTAAAGAGCAGTACGAAATTAGAGAAAGGTGATTTGGACCTTCGTATAGCAAAAGGAGCAAAGGTTGCTGCATTTGCTGTAGGGACATCTGCACCCCATTCTGGATTAATTCTAAAAGTAGAAAACTGTTATTATGTACCAGTTTACTTAAAAACATTTTCTCGGTTACTTGTTTGGATTTATGAGGATTTTATTTAATTTTTAAGGATAAAAGTTGTTCTTTTTCATTAAATGATATCCATTATGATACTGCAACTTTGATGAATGTTTTATATGTTCTAGAAATGGAAAATCAAGTTCTCAATATAAAGAATAAAAGGCCAAGAAAAGATAACGCAAACCCATCTAATTTGTGGTATTGTCATTTAGGCTATGTAAATGAGAGTCGCATTTCTAAGTTACACAAGTACAGTGACTTAGGATTATTTGATTTTGAATCATACGAGACTTGTGAATCTTGCTTACTTGGAAAAATGACTAAAATCTATTTTTCTACGAAAGAGGAAAAGGCTGAATAATTATTGGAACTAATATATACTGGTTTATTTAGACCAATGACATTGCAAGCAAGAGGGGGTAATCAATACTTCAAAACTTTCATTGATGATTATTCTCAATTTGGGTATTTGTATTTAATGAAAAACAAATTTGAAGCCTTTGACAAGTTCAAAGAATTCAAAAACAAAATAGAGAAACAACTTGGTAAGAGTATTAAAACTCTAAGATCCAATCGAGGAGGTGAATAATTAAGCCAAGAGTTTCTAAGTTATCTTAGAGATAATGGGATATTCTTTTAATGGACTCTGAAACTTACACCTTAGCATAATGTTCTAGGGAATATCAGTAAATTAATTAGTTAAATTACTGAGATAATGGAAGAATCTTATCATTTCAATTTTAATTGAATTTAAATTTAAAATAAAATATGATAATATATTATCAGAGTTGGACTCCAAGAGGTTCGGATGGGTTTTAAGAAAACCCTAGCCATCTTCTCAGGGGATCTGTTCTATTAAAAATATTTGTGCCTCCATTCACTAGAAAAAAAAAAAAAAGCCTCTCAAACCCTAGGCGCTAGCACTCTCGGAGTAATGAGTTAGTTCACCGTGTGTATCCGATAGAGGTCGTTCGCACACTGCAGCGTCTAGTGATCATTCGGGTTGCACGTACAATAGCACAATCAGAATCGAATGATCTTGATTGTGCCAAATAGAGGTAATTCTGTAATCCCTATATCTTCTTAATCATTTACTTGGGTCCTCGGAAGGGATTCGTGGATGTTTTCCACATTTAGGAGTCCACGAATCCTAACAGTTCAATCCATGATGGCTTTGTTGATCTACCAAAATTGTTTTGGGGATATACACTGGAAACTGTTGTTTATATTCTAAATAAAGTTCGGAAAAAAATGGTTGACACTGTTGGAAAGTCTGCCCTCTTAGACTTGGTTTTTGATATAAATATCGAATATTTTAATAAAAGAATTTATTTTTTAGAAATCGTTTGTAAATTTATTTTCTTTATTTGTGCACAATATCATTTGGAAAAGACCCATTGTGTTTAAATAAGTGATCCATGTGAATGGTGATCTTTCACAGTAAGGTAGGAACATGGGTTATTTGAACACATAAACATTTGTTCTTAACCGATTGGTGAGAATGAGAATCTCATCGTATTTAGGTTATTATATTATGAATTCCAAATGGGGAATGGCTTACCTTTAGCCAGTGAATAGTCCACTCACTTCATGACATAAGCGTATTTCGAATACGTAGAACATGACCTATAGTAGTGGTTTCTAATACTATATGGTAGAAACCTAGACTACTACCGCTACAGTGTGGACTAGTACTCTACGACTTAAGTATGAGTTGGTGGTCTGACAAAGCTGGAAGCATATGCTTTAATATGCTATAGTTAAGGTTCTATCGTAGAACCAATATACTTGCATATTGGGTTTATGTAACTAGTTAGTTAAGAAAGACTTGTACAAGATAGTTTCTACATAATATCGCCCCTTGTGGTTGTATGAATGATCTAAGGATCCAGGGCCTTGGGAAACATGAATTGGATGTTTGCTTTAGGGTAGCTCCCTTGAAAAATGGGAATATTCCAAGAAGTCGTGGATCATTAGACTATAAGCCTAAGGATGGTAGATGTCATTTAGAGGGGTGTTAGTACAATTCTTCCTCTCTAAATGTATGGCAATGTGTAAAGGGGTATTTTAGTCATTTCACCTATAGGTCGGAGACTTTGCTAATGCAACATTGTCCTTGGGGTCAATATTCTCTTATGGTGATATTAAAAATATTTAAAATGCAAAATACAGCTATTTATATAGTAGGGGTATTTTGGTCATTTTAGTAGCTAAGGCGATGTGTCTTTTTGGTCCTCAGAATAGCCCATAAGTCCTAATTAATTTTTGGGTTGAGGAATTGGTCTCGGTTAAAGAGGGTTTTTATTTTATTCAGGAAGTCTAATTTATTATTAGACTAGAATAAAATAAATTGAGAGAAATTTATTATCTGGTTTAATTGGTTAATTAATTATTCAGGGCCTACGTCCAGTTTGAATAATTAGAAAAATTAACCTGGACTTAAAATAGAGAAAAATAATTAATACTTAATTATTTATTGGGTTATTTATTTATTTAATCCCAAAAAATAAATAATTAAAGTTTAATTATTTTTTGTTCATTTGGGCTCATTAATTATATATTGGGTTATTTAATTAAGCCGAAGGAATAAATAATTAATTTTTATTATTTTGGGCATTTCCGGTCCATGAAAAATAATAAATATTATTTTGGCCCAATAGCCTGGACCATAGAATTTTTCCAGATACGGTTTAGTGGAGTTTAGGGTGAAGCCAAACTTACTCTGTTAATAATATCCAGGTGTTTGAAATATTAAATCCTAGGGATATTATTATCAGAATAATTAAGAAAATTATTTTGGTTTCATGGCTCTTGGCTCTCTGTGTGAAAAAATTAAAAGATCTCTCCCTCGCGTGACTCTTGGCTCTTTGTTTCTCGTGCCTTTTCTTTTACTGGCTTTTAGTTTTGTTTTGTTAACATAAGAAGCCAAGGAATCCAACCGAGATAAGTGAATCTGATCCTCTTCTCACCCAAAATTCTATGTTCACCAAAGAAGTTAGGCTGTGGTATATTCTGAGAATTGAAGAGCCAGGCATTCACTGGAGGTGAAGTGGAAGGCTGACAAGTTTTGCACTGGAGGTTTCATCCCATAGGAGGAGGAAGCTGTTTTTTGTGATTCAATCCATTCTCCCACAGTCTTCAAGGTTTAAGGCACTGATAGGTATGGTTTTCATGCTTCCATGCTACTGCTATGCTTTGTTCAATTTCATTTCCTCCATTTTTGTTCTCGCATAGCAAGCTCTCTGTTTTTTTTCAAATCCCTACAGACACTACCCTATTTGAGGCATTTTATGGTAAAAGACCAAAGCTAACTCACATGAGAATTTGGGAATGTCCTTCTTATATAAAGAGGACAAAGTCAAACCAATTAGAAAATAAGTCAGACAAGTGTTTATTTGTTAGATATCCAAAAGAATCCCATAGATATTATTTCTATCTTCCTATTAAAAACAAGGTATTTGTTTCAAGGCATTCTATTTTCTAGAGAAGGAGTTCATGCTGAAGAGAGATAGTGGGAGCAAGATTGAACTTAGTGAAGTTCAAAAAGCACAAACAAGCAACATTAACTAGTTGATCCCGAATCTATTGATAAAGTAGACAAACCATCTAATATACAAGAACTTTGTAGGTCGAGTAAGTTACATGTGGCACTTGAGAGACATGGATTTCTCATAGTGACCATAATGACATATTGCTCGTAGATGAAGATGGCCTACTACTTGCAAGGATGTTCTAAATAGTTTAGAATCTGATAAATGGCTTGAAGCCATGAAGTCAGAGATGGATTTCATGTATGACAACAAGGTATGGACCTTGGTTAATCCACCCAAGGGAATAAAACCTATAGGGTGCAAATGGATGGTAATGTAGTTACCTATAAAACATCGTTGCTTGCAAAAGGTTGTCGTCAACAACATCATGTTAACCATGACAAAACATTCTCGCCAGTTGCCATGCTAAAATCCAGTAGGATACTCCTAGCACTTGCCACTCATTATGATTATGAGATTTAGTAAATGGATGTAAAAACAACTTCCCATAATGGAAATCTAACTGAGGAAATATACATAACACAACCAGAGAATTTTACATCCAAAGATGGCCCAAAAGTATGCAAGCTACAAAGGTCTATTTATGGACTTAAATAAACCTCTAGGAATTGGAAAATCCATTTTAATGAAATAATCAAAAAGATTGGTTTCATACAAAATATGGATGAAACTTATGTACACAAGAAGATTAGTGGGACTGCAATTATATTTCTATTACTATTGTAGATAACATATTGCATTTAAGAAATGATACCTCTATTGGGAAATATGCCCTCTTAGACTAGGTTTTTGATGTAAATATCGAATGTTTTAATAAAAAATAATTATTTTCAGAAATTATTTTTGAATTTACATTTTATTTGTGCATAATTTCGTTTGGAAAAAAGCCCATTATGTTTAAGTAAGTGGTCCATGTGAATGGTAGTCTTTCACAATAAGGTATGGATCACGGGTTACTTAATACATAAACGTTTGTTCTTAACCGATTGATGAGAATGGGAATTTCATCATGTCTAGGTTATTATGTTATGAATTCCAAATGAGGAATGGCTTACCTGTAACACCCTGCTACCTAGGCCCGCCAGGGCCAGGGATATCGCCCCGTCCAAAAAACAAGGGTTCTTTATAACTAGGTCACACAAATAAAATAGCAGAATAAAAATAATTCTTTAACTTAAAATTTATTACAACCCAAGAATAAATCCAAGAATACCATAAACAAATCCATAATAAAATTTATCCACTCTCATCTCCCCAAAACAGTACACAAAATAAATTTATTAGAAAGTCTTCCAAGGCAAGCAATATCTAGCTACTCATTCCTACAGTAGGATCGACCTGAAATCATGGTAAAAATGGTGATGAGACAGAAATCTCAGTAAGTCCGTGTGTGCTTTGAGTGCCCAGTGGAAATAGTTCGTGAATGCAAAATATAAAACCTTTATAAGAGAACACTGGCAAGCAATAAACATTAGTCAAAATCAAGAGTGGTGTTTTGGCTTTTCCAACCATACATAATCAATAAAATCAACCACTCAAAAAGATGGTATGGGTTACCACACGTTGGGCCCCATAACCGGTCAGAATGCCGACACTTTGTGCAGACTGACAAAAGATAGGTGATTGGTCTACCGGGCAAGATACTCCTTATTCTCTATACCCAAACAACAACTGGGTGTCCATTTTGGCAAAACACAATCACTTGACTGAAAAATAAACTGCTAGCTCGGACCGGCACGACCTACTGGACTGACATCTTATTCGGGAAGGACTCACCCCTCAGAGGTAGCCATCTACTAAGAGACTTACCCTAACCCTTCAAAGACTAGACCTAGCAGTCCACCCTTATTGAGTACTCAACGACGTTTCCCACTTGGGAGAAAATGAACAAAACACCGTTCCACATGAAAATGGCAATTAAAGGTTTTCAAAGTCTTTGTCAAAATCAGTTTTGGAAAGAGTTTTAAGTTTGAGTAAATCTGCTTATTGATTTTCAAATAGTTTGTTTGTCTAACATAAGAAAGAAGTTAATCCTCAATTGTCTTTGCAGAACTGAGTGTCCATGCACTCTACATTTGGCTTGCCATAATAAACATTTTACATCAATCGGGTTTTATGCAGGAGCTTACCTGATCCTTAGCTTGAATAAAATAAAGGTCTTCAACAATTGTCCTAACCCCGCCTGGGGTAAATATAAACCACAATCAATCTCAAGCCAAAATTCACTTTCACAAATAAGACTAGTTCAATTCACTAGTACTGTGATCCTAGTGTCCCAAGCTTTAAGGCCAAATAATAAATAAAATGGGTTTATAAGCTAAGTCTAGTTTGATATTTAAATAATTAGCGTTCTAGGAATTAGGTACTAATAAGTTGAAGGTTTAAATCTTGCTAAAAAAAATTTAGAGTTTATTTGATGAAGAGTCCTAGGTGGTATTACGTAAAATAATGATTTATTAATAATTTAGTTGTTAGAAAATAATTGATAACTAAAATTAGTTGAAAATAAATTTTAATGAGTCTTGCTTGAAAAATAATAAATAGATTTTAATAGATTTTGATTAAAAGATAATAATTAAATTTTAATAATAAATTTTTTACTTATTATGATTATTTCCATAAAAGGCTTTATTTGATCATATAATACCTATATATTTTATTTCTTTCAAAACCACTATTTAATTGACTAAAATATCCTTATATATAATAGTCCAAATCTACCTTCCTATGGTTTTTCGAATTTGCTAGAAAAATTATAATATTAAATATTTTATTGATGAAATAAAATTAGCTTTGGGACAACTAGATCATGATCATATTTCTATTGCTAACTACAATTATGAACATATGCATCCCTTCAATTCATCAAATCATCCAAATCATGCATAATAGCATAGATCTAAATTTATCAAGACATGATCTAACCTCTACTAGCATAAATATAATCATGGCTTCAATAATCCAACATGAATATAAATCCTATTCACTAAAGGTGACATAATCTCTAGCATACTTAATCACAAATACTACCTATGACATGGAGGCATGCATTAAAACCTAAAAACACCATACAATCAACCAAGATAATCAACTCATGCATAGATCCCCATCTCCATCATAAACACACATTTATTAATGCTTCAATCTGAACTCATCACAACAATACATGCTCAAGCCCTATCCATAATCCATCTTCTACTAATATCATCCTAGGGACATGAATCTAGAATTTAAAATGAGGGTTAAAAAGGCTTACTTGATTGGTGAATACCTTGAAGGAGTTTCGAATAGATCTCAACTCCTAGATGTCTAAATCCGTCCAAGAAAGATGAAGAAAACATAGCCATGGTTGATGAAATCATTCAGCCAAGAGGGAGAGTGGTTCGGCCAAGAGAGAGAGAGAGAGAGAAGAGAATGAGAGAGTCCATTAGCATGCTTATTCATATGTATATTCATTAGAGATCAAAGATTAAAGAAAATAAAGTTGTTTGAACAAACCTACCTTGAAGGTGTTCTTGAGCCTTCACAAAATTTCTGGTTTTTTATCCAAAAGAGCAAGTTGGATTTTGGAGTTTGATGTTAAAACT
Organism: Voacanga thouarsii; assembly: GCA_026120185.1. Lineage (NCBI taxonomy): Eukaryota > Viridiplantae > Streptophyta > Magnoliopsida > Gentianales > Apocynaceae > Voacanga > Voacanga thouarsii. Next base: position 582,825 of record JANUWF010002285.1, read on the forward strand.
GGTATGGATGGACTCTGAGTAGTGTATAGATGAAATCTGGAATTTTTAGAAGAAGTTTGAAGTTATTTGGAGAGGTATTAGGCGAAAGGAAGGAGTAGGTGTTCTTGGTGTGCTATGTGTTCTTGAAGGTTGAAGAGAGTAGAGAGGTTTTGTTCAAGGCTGGCTGAATTTCTGAAGGGATTAGGGTTAGCCGACTACTTGTAGGGTTTTGGTAGATGATTTTCTGGTTTGGAAGGGAAAATGAAAGGCTAGTTGTTGAAATCCTTAAAGAATATTTTTGAGAAGCAAATTTGGAAACTAAATATAACAAGAATATCTTTGATTATTGGAAAGCTTTTGGGAAGCTGCCATGGCCGACTGCTTGTGTAGTATTTTGGCTGGATGAAAGCTGGTTGAAGGAGGCTAAGGGTGGCCGAAAATAAGGAGTATAATGGTGAAGGAAATGTTTGGTTGTTTGAGAGATATTTTATGGAAGGTTGCTAAATTATGGTGGCTGGAATTTTGGTATCCAATCAAGGTATATTGCAGTAATTTTTTTGGAAATCTTTTAGGGCAGCCATGATTGGATTTTTGTGCAGAAGCTTGGGGAGGACAATGGAGTTCAGTTCATGTCTATTTAAGGGTGGTTTGTGCAGAAGAAGGGTGGAGTTTCGGCTAGGGCTGAATTAGGAAACAAGCTGGAAAAAATTTTTGCACAGGATTTTCGCAAGGGTTGGAATTTTTCTGGGCAGTTTTAGCTGCCATTTTCTAGCCGATTTGCAGAGGATTTGAAGGCCATTTCAGAGGTCTTTCAAGTCTGGTTTCCATCCTTCTTTATGGAGGAAAAACGTGCCTAGGATGCTGAACAAAAACTGAAAGAAAACAGCTTGGTTTCGAACCTCCACAGCTGCAAATTTGCCCAGGGATTTTTCTAGTTTTGCACAGTCTTTGTGCAGTCCGAAAATGGCCAGAAAAATTTAGGTTTCACGCTGATCAAAAGGGCCATTTTCTGGCAGCATTTGGGAGGGAATAATGGCTAAGAATTTCGACACCTTGAAGGCACAAGAAGCTGGAAATTTTTCAGTTCAATACATGAAAGAAAATGAACCTAGCTAGAGTGAAGTTTTAGAAAGTTCACTAGGGAAATTAATTCACTTGGAATCCTTCCCCCTCTTCCATGGTTTCGGTCCATAAGATGTCTTTCACTAAGACATTTTGAACCTCCAAAGCCATAGCACATTGCTGGAATTTTTCTAGAATAAAACTGGCTTGAATAAATTGAACAAACCAATGAATTGAGAAATAGGAAAAATTAAGGATCAAGAGGAAATGAATTCCCCTTAGGAATTTTGTGTAGGGTAAAAGAGTAGGATTAGGATACTCCTATCATGCCTCCCTTAGCATAACACCTCTACCCTATTCTAAAGCACCTAAGGCCGAAAAATATCACTTCCCAAGCAAAAATAAAATTCAATCATGCTATAGCTCTAATGATGGAATTTGAACTCAAGACCTCAAGAATTAATTCCAAAGCTCTAACCACTAAACCACAACAAATCTTATTTTTATTTTCTCCCTAAAATATTTTTCCTATTTAATCCTCAAGCTATCTCCCAATTTTCACCTCAAGCAAAAATTACCATTTTGCCCTTCTCACTCAATACTCACAATCAAGCCTGCAAGATAATAAAACATAAATCCAAAGCACATAAAATCATATAAAAATATATTTAAACATGCAATAAAATATGATATGCATCCCAACCCCCTTACTCTAAGGTTGGTTTTGACTAGGGTTTCACATTACCTTTAGCCAGTGAGTAGTCCACTCACTTCATGATATAAGCGTATTTCGAATACGTAGAACAGCACCTACGGTAGTAGTTTCTAAAAGTACTATATGGTAGAAACCTAGACTATTACTGCTATAGCGTGGACTAGTACTCTACGACTTGAGTATGAGTTGGTGGTCTGACGAAACTGGAAGCATGTACTTTGATATGCTACAATTGAAGTTCTATCGTAGGACCAATATACTTGCATGTTGGGTATGTGTGACTAGTTAGTTAAGACAAACTTGTACAAGATAGTTTCTATACTATATCTCCTCTTGTGGTTGTCTAAATGATCTAAATATCCAGGGCCTTAGGAAACATGGTTTGGATGTTTGCTTTAGGGTAGCTCCCTTAGAAAGCAGAAACAATCCAAGAAGTCGTGTATCATTGGACTAGAAGCCAAAGAATGGTAGATGTCATTTAGGGAGGTGTTAGTACATTTCTTCCTCTCTAAATGTACGGTGATGTATAGAGGGTATTTTAGTCATTACACCAGTAGGTCGGAGACTTTGCTAACGTAGCATTGTCCTTGGGTTAATATTTCCTTATAGTAATATTAGAAAATATTTAAAATGCAAATACAGCTATTTATATAGCTAGAGTATTTTGGTCATTTTAGTAGCCAAGGTGATGCATATTTATTTGGGTATCAAAAACATATAAAAACTAAGCACATTCCCAATCATGTTTACATTAAAACATTAAACCTAAATTATACATATGAGTAAGCGTACTCATCATTAACATAGCATAGGGTTCAAACGAGTGTCGATCCTCAAGGAACAAGTATACATTAATCACTTCTCTTTCATTGTTTAACCGACTCAATAAAGTGAAAACGAAATAAAAAAGAAAAGAAAATAAAATATATACATGTCAAGGATGGAGAATTATGTAACTCAAGCCATTGTTTAGACAAACAGGATCTTAAAGTATCTAATCTCTATCACAACCAATTATTCGCTTGACATCATGAAGGATTAAAGTAGACTTATTTGTTTCCCAATCCATGAAATCACTATCTTCTAGATAAATTAGCATCATATACAATGTCTCAACTAATTCACCCAAAAGCTGCATTAAACACGATCCTTTGATTAAATTTCCATACTCTGGCAAACGTAAAAAATGAAATTAACCAATGAATCCATACTCTGGCAGACATCAATTAACCTTTAATTACCAATTCTTAGCAATTAACCCCTTTCTCAAGCAAGTTAAGAGACAACAAATATGAAATTAATCAAATTGAAACCTCCATTAACCCCTTTCCCAAGTAAGTAAATAGAAAGAAACAATCCATTAATCTCATAACCAACGTAATTAATTAAATACTAAGAGTACCAATCAATTAATCAAAACATCAAACAACTCTAAAAATCATGAATATCTAAAATAATGTCGAATTACAATAAAACAATTAACATATCATTGTTCAAGAAAAAGAAAACAAAGTAAAAGAAAGCACTCATAGACAAGCCTCATTCTTCTTCCATTGAAGACCTTCTTGCACAATCCTCCTTGAATTGAAGAATTCCTCCTTTGCTTGAGTGATTTTCTATGATGATCAATGAATTCTCTACTTTTTCTTTGTGTTTTCCATCTATTTATATGCTTGGGAAGACCCTAAACTCATTGGTGTAATGTTCTTTACCGAGTAGAAGTTGGATGATACTAAAATTTCACAGATTACCAAAAACCGCATAGAAAAATCACAATCCCGCCTTTTCCTCAGAGCACAGCCAGTGCCGCCTTGGCTCTCGGAGCCGGCGCAGTTGTGTTTTGGTTCTCTACTCATTCGCCTTTTTTTTTTCGAATTTCGCACAATGTAGTCCAGCATGCAGCCAGCATCGGTTCCACTCTGTTCTACTCTATTTTGACAATTTTTTGTCTCCTGGAAGTTCATGTCATCAGTGCATGGCCAGCGCCAGTTTCGATGCCCTGTCCGGTGCCGCGTCTCTTCTGTTTTGCAACGTTTTTGCTTCATTTTACTCCAAAAATCTATAATAATGAACAAAATACCTTTCCAAGGGTAAAATCTCAAATATGAAGGAATATGACTAGTTATTGAACAAAATATTTTACAAAAGAACCTCAAATAACTAAGAAAAGTATGACAAATTTAGCCCCTATCACAAGGCGGTATGTCTTTTGGTCTCCAGTATAGTCCGTAAGTCCTAATTAAATACAGGCTAAGAAGTTGGTATTAAATTAAATTAAATGGAATTTATGTTATTTAAGTAGTCTGATTTAATTATTAGGCTAGAATAAAATAAAGGTCTATGGAGAGAGAGAGAGAATTAATTAAATTAGTTTGGTGGGTTATTTAATTGTTCAGGGCCTTGGCCTAGTTTCAATAATTAAAGATTGACCTAGGACTAAACTAATATGGACTTGTTAATGGACTAGTTTATTTGGGCTGAAAAATTAATTATTTATTAGGCTATTTATTTGGTTCTAATTAGAATAATTAATTTAGTCCAAAAAGGCTAAACTAAGAGTCTAATGGGCCAATCCAATTTAACTTTGGGTTTAATTTAGGTTAAACATGAGGATAAAGAGGATGTGATTTTTACTATTTTTAGGGTTAAGAAAACAACGTTGTTTTTTTTTTCCATGCTTCTGGTGTGAGAAAGAGAAAAAAACCAGACGCCTCTTTTCACTCTCTCGAAGAAAATGCCTTAGCCCTGTAAATTGTTCACCAAACGGGATTAAGCAGGCCATATAGTGAAAGATCAAGAGATTAGCGTTCACCTACATGCACAGACAGAGTAGGAGGCTTACAGGAATCGCACCAGAGGATTCCACCAACGCACCTACCCCAGTTCCACACATTTCGGTCCAGCCAATCCTGAGAACGAGAAAGAGAGGTAAATTTTTTTTTCCCTCGGAGCCCCCCAGGCCTTGACCGATGCCGGCTGAGGCCGCTAAAACCGGTGCCGGTTGTGGCTTGGGAGTATCTTATTCTTCGATTTTTCCAGTTTTCGCATCCGCTGCATGCTTTGTTTTTCCCCTTTAAACCTTCAATTGGTATCAGAGCATGAAGGTTTTGTGAAAATATAGGGAGCATGCATCTAATTGATTAAAACCGGACACATATGTGTGATTAAACTGTGATCCTTCGTTGTTTTTGGTGTGGATAGATTCTCTGTTAAACCTCTCTGATGGAGGTATAGGAGATTTGTAATTTACTATTTTTCTTAGCAAATCGTGTGAGCCCAATGTTAATAGATATAGGCGATTGTTGGGTTTTTTTTTTTCATTGTATTTGGGTTGAAATCAGAGAGCAAACGCAGCCAGAAGTTGCGTAGAAAAACAGAGGAAATTCTCAGAAGAAAATCACGGAAAAATCTGCAAGAAGAAGACTCGGTCAGACCGAAACCGGCGCGGCTCGGGTCTGGGATCCAGTCCGCATGCTGGTCGTCTGCGAGGTCTGGTTCTGTGCGGCGGGTGCAGTGGACTAAGGAGAAATATTTCTATTTTTCCTTGTAATTTTTCTTGCGTTTTCCTTTTTATTTTAGGGTCTATAACAAGCAAAGTTAATGTTTTTGTAATAATTAATATTCATGGAATATTTTTGCATGAAAAATGTTAGTAAGGGATTTTAGGATTAAACAAGACTATTAATTAATTAATTAATGTGTTTAATTCTATTATATGGGTACTTAGGTTTAAAAATAGAAAAGCATGAAAAAGTCTACTGTTTTCTAGCATGCTATTTATTTTTAAGTACCTATGTGCACGTTTTCTCAAAGACCAAAGTCTGTGGGGAATATTTTTGACAAGAAATATATTTTTTCTACAAATTAAATGGTTATTTTAACTTGAGCAAAAATTAATCCTTAGATATTTTCTCAAAGGATTTAATCCTTGACATAGAAAATATATTGGATTTAGCTATTTTTGTAAGTTAAAATAGAAAGCCATTTTCTTTTATTTTTGCACAAGAAAAAATGTTTTGTCAAATAAACTTGAGACCAAAGTCTTTAGAAAGTTTTAATTGGAAAATTTTTGAAATCATTAAGTTTTTTAACTTAAATAAAATTAGTCCATAGAAAAATCTCTCAAAGGATATAAACCTTGACATAGAGATTTTAAATGGATATAGATATTTTATTTTTGAATTAAAGGAAAACTTAATGGAAATTTTCAAAAGGATATTTTTCAGAATACCCTTATTTTAAAAGACTAAGTGGGAGAGGAGTTTCAATGGCCCCACGGCTTCCATCATGATCCTCATTAGAGATCGTGGATCCCCTTGTGTTACCCTGGGAGTGAACCGGTATAGGATGGGGATACCACAAGGATCTAGATCTAATGGAGGGATGTAATTAATAACTATTGAATATCTCTCGCGTATTATATATGGCACAACGCAAGGCTGAAGGCTCTTCAAACTATCATAAACACTAAGATGGCTGAGGGAGCATCAGTCAGAAACCATATGCTTAAGATGATTGCTGTTTTCGAGGAGGCAAAAATCTTAGGGGCTGTTATTGACCCCGAGAACTAAGTGGACATGGTTCTCGAATCTCTACCGAGTTCCTTTACTCAGTTCAAGTTGAATTACAACATGAACAAGTTAAACATGAGTTTAACTGAGTTGATGAAGGAACTCCAAATGGCGGAGAAGGTCATGAAGCCACAATCAAAGGCAATGATTGCTAAAGCTTCATCCTCTAAAACTGGGCCCAAGTCTAGAAAGTTCAAGAAGAATAAGGGAAACGTAGCGGGCCAGCCCAAGACCCAGCCCAAAGATAAACCCAAAGGCAAGTGCTTCAAATGTGGACTGAAGAGACATTGAAAAAAGGAGTGTCCAGATCTTCAAGCCAAGAAAAACCCCACAGGTAATGTTTTCTATCTAGAGTCTATATCAATGATTGGATTAATTTCCACTTGGATTGTTGATTCAGGAGCCACTGATCACATCTGTAACTCCTTGCAGGGATTTAGAAAGATTAGAAGACTCAAGAAAGGCGAATATGGGTTACGTGTGGGAAATGGAGCATAAGTCTGGGCCCTTGCAGTGGGAGAGCTGGATCTTTTTTTTTTTATTATTGTAATAGAATAGTGGTTTTAAGAGATATTTTATATGTGCCTAGATTTTGATAGAATTTGATTTCAGTTGCAAAACTAATAAATCAAGGATATTTTGTATCTTTCCATTTTGGTATTACTATCAGTAGAAATGGAGAAATTTTATGTACTGGGCACATGTATGGAAATCTATTCTTCTTGAACTCTATTAACAATCAATTAAATATGCTCAATCTAAACCTTTAACAAAGAAGAGAAAGACCAATGTCAATGACTCGTATCTTTATCATCTAAGGTTGGGTCATATCAACTCAACCAGGATTTAGAGGTTAATCCATGATGGGTCTTTGGGCTCATTGAGATTGGAAACTTGGTCTTAGTGTGAATCCTGCCTAATGGGAAAAATAACCAAAACGTATTTACCCCTAAGGTGGATAGAGCCAAGGAGGTATTGAGCATTGTTCACATTGATGCATGTGTGGTCCCTTGTCTACACTAGCTAGAGGGAGTTTTGAGTACTTCATCACTTTCACGGATGATTGTACGATGTTTGCTTTTATTTACCTAATAAGATGTAAGTCTGACTCTTTTGACAAGTTCAAAGAGTTTAAGGTTGAAGTGGAGCGTCGGACAGGTAAATTGATCACGACCTTATAATCGGTTCGTAATGGAGAATACCTCCTTAGTGAATTCAAGGACTACATAGTACACCATAGGATAGTATCCTAACTCTTTGCTCTAGGGACATCTCAACAGAATGGAATAGCTGAGAGAAGGAACAGGACATTAATGGAAATAGTCCGAAGCATGATGTCTTATGCAACTCTTCTAGTGTTTTTTTAGGAATATACCCTGGAAACAGCGACATACATTCTGAACTTAGTGCCTTCCAAGTTAGTACCTATGACTCCCTATGAGATGTGGACTGGGCATAAGCCAAGTCTGAATCATCTCAAGATATGGGGTTGTCCAGCTTATGTACTAGTCAAGGAAGAGAAGTCGAAACTAAGATCAGAATTATGCTATTTTGTTAGGTATCCAAAAGGAACAAATGGTGGTTACTTTTATCATCTTAATGTGTAGAAAGTACTGGTTAGTGCCAATGCTAGATACTTAGAGGATGATCAGAGTACTTTCACGAAAGGTTCAACTAGGTTGGAACTTGAGGAGAAGTTATCTTTGAAATCAACTTCTTCTGACTCGATTATGGAATAAGAAGAGGCACAACCTCAAGAGCCTATACAATTGCAGCCTCGTCATAGTGGGAGAGTGTCTAAGGTTTCGGAGAGATGGACTGGAGAAGCTTCCGAGCTAGTCTCCGACCATCAGGAACAAGGCCCCACTAGATACGAGGAGGCTATTGCTGATGCCGATGCAAATCTGTAGCATGAAGTAATGAAAGCCGAGATTGAGTCTATGTACTTCAATCATGTTTGGGATCTTGTAGCTTCACCTAAAGGGATAAAACCTATTGGGTGTAAGTGGATATACAAGAGGAAGAGGGGAGTGGATGGGAAGGTAGAAACCTTCAAAGCTAGGCTTATGGCGAAAGGGTATACTCAAAAAGAAGGAATCGATTATGAGGAAACTTTTTCCCCGGTAGCCATGCTTAAGTCCATCTGTATCCTCCTTGCTATCGCATGTTATTATAACTACGAGATATGACAAATGGATGTTAAGACGACATTTTTAAATGGCCATCATAGTGAAGACATCTATATGTCCCAACTGGAAAGCTTTATTGCTAAAGGCCAAGAACATATGGTTTGCAAGCTTAAGAAGTCCATTTATGGACTTAAGCAGGCATCGAGAGCATGGAACATTTGTTTTGACAAGACTGTAAAATCTTACAGTTTCACTCAAAACGAGGATGAACCATACATGTACAAGAAACTTGAAGGCATTAATGTGATTTTTTTTTTTTTTTGTCTTATATGTTGATGACATTCTACTCATTGGAAATGATGTAAGGTTATTATCATCTACAAAAGTTTGGCTGTCTAGTCAATTCAATATGAAGGACTTGGGAGAAACCAGCTATATTCTCGGGATTATACTTCTTAGGAATAGGAAGTAGAGAATGTTAGGATTATCCCAAGTGGCATACATTAACAAGATGCTGGCCAAGTATAATATGGACTCATGCAAGGGAGCCCTAATTCCTTGTAGACATGGGTTGTCATTTTCTTCAAGGGACTGTCCAAAGTCTCAAGAAGAAAATGACAGAATGAGTAGGATTCCCTACGCTTCGGCTGTGGGAAGTCTCTTGTACGCCTTGCGATGTACTAGGCCAGACATCTGCTTTGCCGTAGGCTTGGTTAGCAAATATCAGTCAAACCCTGGGGAGGTTCATTGGCAAGCTGTAAAACATATTCTCAAGTACCTCAAGGGAACAAGAGATTATATACTGGTTTACAGGGCTAATGACTTAGTTCCTACAAGATACACAGACTCAAACTTCTAGACAAATAAGGATGAGAGAAAATCCACTAGTGGATATGTCTTCACCTTATTGGAGGAGCCATTTCATGGAGGAGCATCAAATAATCTTGCATTGCTAACTCGACCATGGAAGCTAAGTATGTGGCAGCTTCGAAGGCATCCAAGGAAGCAGTCTGGCTTCGAAAGTTCCTTTCAGAACTTGGAGTCATACCACATATGAATAGGCCGATTGTGATGTATTACGACAACACTGGAGCAGTATCGCAATAAAAAAAAATCAGGAACCACAAGAAGGGGAAGCACATTGAGAGGAAATACCACTTGATCCGGGATTTCATCCAAAGATGGGAAGTTGTGGTGAAATAGATTGCCTCCGAGAACAATCTAGCAGATCCATTCACTAAGCCTTTGGCTAAAAAAGTCTTTAAGAGACACTTAGATGCCATAGTAGTGGGCACCTACGGACTTACTTAGTCTTACAGTGCAAGTGGGAGATTGTTGGGAACTATGCCCTTTTAGACTAGGTTTCTGATGTAAATATCAAATGTTTTGATAAAAGAATTTATTTTCAGAAATTGTTTGTGAATTTACATTTTATTTGTACACAATTTTGTTTGGAAAAGACCCATTGTGTTTAAGTAAGTGGTCCATATGAATGGTGGATTTTCACAATAAGGTATGGATCACGGGCTACTTAACACATAAATGTTTGTTCTTAACCGATTGATGAGAATGGGAATCTCATCATGTCTAGGTTATTATGTTATGAAGTCCAAATGGGGAATGACTTACCTTTAGCCAGTGAGTAGTCCACTCACTTTATGACATAAGCATATTTTGAAAATGTAGAACATGACATGTAGTAGTAGCTTCTAAAAGTACTATGTGGTAGAAACCTAGACTACTACTGTTACATCGTAGACTAGTACTCTATGACTTGAGTATGCGTTGGTAGTCTGACGAAGCTGGAAGAATGTACTTTGATATGATATAGTTGAGGTTCTATTGTAGGACTAATATACTTGCATGTTGGCTATGTGTGACTAGTTAGTTAAGATGGACTTATACAAGATAGTTTCTATTACGATATCACCTATTGTTGTTATCTAAATGATCTAAATATCCAGGGCCCTAGGAAACATGGCTTGGATGTTTGCTATAGAGTAGCTCCCTTAGAAAGCAGAAACAATCCAGGAAGTCATGGATTATTGGACTAGAAGCCTAAGGATGGTAGATGTCATTTAGAGAGGTGTTAGTATATTTCTTCCTCTCTAAATGTACGACGATGTATAGAGAGGTATTTTAGTCATTACACGTGTAGGTCAGAGACTTTGCTAACGTAGCCTTGTCTTTGGGGTCAATATTTCCTTATGGTGATATTAGAAAATATTTAAAATGCAAAATACAGCTATTTATATGGCAAGGGTATTTTGGTCATTTTAGTAGCCAAGGCAGTATGTTTTTTGGTCTCCAGTATAGACCGTGAGTCCTAATTAAATGCAGGCTAAGGAATTGGTCTTAAATTAAATTAAATAAAATTTATTTTATTTAAGTAGTCTGATTTAATTATTGGGCTAGGATAAAATAAAGGTCCATTGAGAGAGAGAATTAATTAAATTAGTTTGGTGGGTTAAATAATTATTCAGGGTCTTGCCCAATTTGAATAATTAAAGATTGACCTGGGACTAAACTAATATGAGCTTGTTAATTTGATTAGTTTATTTGGGCTAGAAAATTAATTATTTGTTGGGCAATTTATTGGTTCTAATTAGAATAATTAATTTTGTCCAAAAAGGCTAAACTATGAGTCCAATGGGCCAGTCCAATTTAACCTAAGGTTTTATTTAGGTTAAACAGGAGGATAAAGAGGATGTGATTATTACTCTTTTTAGGGTTAAGAACACAATGTTTTTTTTTTTTTTTTTCATGCTTCTGGCATGAGAAAGAGAAAAAAACCAAATGCCTCTTTTCACTCTCTCGAAGAAAATTCCTTAGTCCTGTAAGTTGTTCACCAAACGGGATTAGGTAGGCCATATCCTAGAAGATCGAGAGACTGGCGTTCACCTACATGCACAGATGGCTTGTGGGAATCGCACCAGAAGTTTCCACCAGTGCACCTATCCCAGTTCCACACATTCTAGTCCAGCCAATTCTGAGAAAGAGAAAAAGAGGTAAATTTTTTTTTCCCTCGAAGTCCTCCTAGTCCGTGACTGGCGCCAGCTATGGCCTGCGAGTTTCTTGTTCTTCATTTTTTCTAGTTTTCACTTCAGCTGCATGCTTTGTTTTTCCCCTTTAAACCTTCAGCCTCTATTCTATAATCAGTCAAGTTTTGGTCATCAAAAAAATGCTACATGAAAGGCCAACCTTGGAGAAGCAGCTTATATTCTGGGAATAAGAATCTATAGAGATAAATCAAAAAGAGTTTGCTTAGTTGTTCACAGTCTACATACATATACAAAGTGCAAAAAGGTTTAGAATGAATTAAAATGGTATACTGATGCCAGTTTCCAATCTAATAATGATGGCTATGACTCACAATCGTGCTATATGTTTAATTTGAGAACTATCACTTAATTTATGAAATCATTGATAGGAAAGTGTAAAAGATAGAGACAGTTCCCACTGATCAAAATGCTGATCCACTAATAAAGGCATAATCCGAAAAGAAACGTGATGGTCATGTTCAGCCATTTGGCGTTTGATACATAAACAACTGGGTCAAGTGCAAGTGCGAGAATATTAGAATTGTGCCCTAGAAGTAATTATTTGTGTAATGCATTTTGCATATTAAATCAATAAAAGGTATTCTTTATTTTTCAGTTTCTTTGTTTCATATGTTTATGGGTATAAAACTGTTAGATAAAGTCCCAAGCACAACACTGTGTTATGAAATCAGGATAGAGATCGTGATATGAGGTTCCTACTACATTAGACTATGTTTGTGCATAAATTATCCCTAGGCATAGTATTAATGAGATGGGATATCATTAATATGCTATGACTAACATATGTTACACTTCTTGATTTAATCAAGCGGTGGTTCTCACATCTGTAAATATTGTAATACTCAAAATTAATACATGAATGTTTGTTACTTGAACAAGTACATTGGATGACCTAGATATGAGATAATCACATGAATAACTATGTAGTACCAGTGATAGAATCTTGTTATAGCAAATGTGCAAGTATCCTTAGACTTGAAATCTCCAAGGTACTTTGTTTGTTGAACATTGTACTTTGTCTCTAATCTTTGGAGTTTGATCAAGGGTCACTTATAAGATAGATATTGCGTATCATGTGAAGTAAACGAAAATAGTTGAGAGGGTCAATAAAGAATTCTCCACTCCTAATAGTAGGAGCGAATATCTTAAAGCCACTTGTAGAAATCATTACTCAAGAAGTCCTTTGCCAAGTCAACTAATAGTTCCCATTAATACACATGATGAGTAATAGATTCTGAGAATAAGTACTAAAATATTCGAACCAGAATTAATTAATATTCTGGAAGGAATTTGCACGAATTCTAGAATGAGATATTGTATGGTGAAAGGAGATTATTACACTAATGTTTTGCTATTGAAAGGTTCATATCAAACCACTTGACTTTCTGGACTTTTGGGTGGTCATGATGTATCGCTAAATGCCGCTCATGATCAACTAAATATGAATTTATTAATTAATAAATTAATAAATTAAATCCTAATTAGAATTAATAAATTAGTTATAATTATTAAAATGATTATTAATTCTATTATGATAAAATCAATTCATATTAGCTACCAATTAACTAGAAAACCTAATAGGTCACATACAATAGAGGAATTGGTACCCAAGATATTTTTTGATAATATTATGAGGTTAATTTGTGAGAAGAAATAATAATTATGAGCTAATTATAAAGTGTTATAATTAAATTGGGAAAGTTTGTAATTATTTAAAAGCTTGTGGTTGAATTATGAACTTGTTATTATTCATAGGCCAAATTATAATTACCAAATTTCATAGCCCATAATTAGGAAGGATAGGAAAGAAGGATACAACATGCCTCCTGAATGCTTCAGAAAAGGAAAATGATTAAGTTGGTTCCTAAATTGTTTAGGAAACAAAATTTGATATTTTTCGTGTTTTCTTGAGACGGTGGAAAAGGTATATATATGTATATACCGTATGCAATTCATAAGCTATTAGTTTTGGAAAATTCCTTCGGCCTTCTGGTTTTTCCGTTTTCATTTTTTTTGGAAAATTTTTTTCCCTTCTTCTCTCTAAACTAAATCCCTAATGCCGCAAAAATTATACCCACTAGCATCAATTTCTTTACGTCTTTCTTGAATACAATTCCTTGTGTAGATTACTATTAAAGAATTCCTATTCTTGGAATTTGGTAACATAATTTGATCGACTTTCGAAGGGGATTTGCATAGAAGAAAAATTCTAAAAGTTACATTTTTGAGGTAACTAATTTTTCTTCCTTCTCCTAATCTGTTTAATTGCATACAAGTAGTCATGTTGCGTAGATTTTGTTTCAATTTTCTGTTGCGTGTAAACTGGTTTTAATGATCAAAATCCAATACTAGAAAGGGTTAATCTCTAAGGCTATGTTTCTCCACTTCCTACATACTTCAATAATAAAGAAGACATTTCCAATGCTTAATGGTTGGATAAAGAACAATATTGATGTAGAAATTTAATGCCAAATCGAGGTAAATCAGATTTTAGAGCAACCTTTAAAGCTGAAGAATGATTTAGATTGAAAACTGCCCCTTTTATAGTAAAGCATTTTCTTCCAAAAGCTAATGCAAGATGAGTTCAAGCTACTACCCTATTCAATATCAAAGAACTAGGACTTCACGAAGTATTTGTAATTTTAAAAAGAGTAGAACTATTAAGTATAATTACATTACAATGAAGGATCAAAACGAAAACATCAAAGAAACCGCAGCGGAAAATTTTTCAGTTTTACGAGCCATATCTTTGAGAAAGTACATACTTTTCTTAATTGATCACAGATTAACTAACAAGGGGCCAGGTTGCACTGGAACTGGGGTTGGAAAGGGAGAAGAAGGCGTCTGCGGTTCGACTGGTATTCCCGCCAATCTTCTACTCTTACACACCAAGCATCTTTAAGCTTTCTCTCTTCACCTTTTAGAGTATGACTCTACCTTACTCTTGGGTTAGCTTGCTGAAAGCTCCTTCTTTGGATAATCAAGATACTCTCTAAGAGAGACAAAAGAGAACAACATGGAATAAAGATAGAGGAAGAGACGTCACACCAAAGAGTGAAGAAAAAAACGTCATATCATTTTTTCCCACCTATTTTCGGCTAGCCTTAGGGCTTTCTCAAGCCGTGATGGCCGAAATCATCAAGCCCTAATGGGCTTGGTGCTATGCTCATAAATCAGTCCAAGACTAGCCCAATCCTTTTAATTAATTAATTATCTTTTTTGAGCTTCATTAAATACCCAAGACTAATTAATTAATTCTAATTGAACTCTTAATATATGTCAACATATATCATCCAATTAATTAATTTATTCAAGCCCAATATTCTTAATTAATTAATTATCTTTTCTGTGTCTTATTAAAACCCAAGACTAAGTAATCAATTCTAATTGGACTCTTAAAATAAATTTTATTTCTCTTCTAAATAATTATCCATCAAGCTCAGATTATGTCTAAACAACACCAAGGTAACTTGAGCCCCTCCAGGGACTAAGAGACATATTATTCATGGCTGCTAAAATAACCAAAATACCCTTACTATTAAATAGCTGCATTTTACCATTTGAAATATTTCCATTTATCACCATATGAAAATATTGACCCTAAGAAAAATATTTCTAAAGCAATATCTCCGACCTACATGTGAAATGATGAAAATACCCCTCTATGTAACACCCATCAATGAGACAGGATCAATGTAAATGAACAACCACCCATCTTAAAGAAATCTACCATCCTTAGATCTATAGTCCAATAATCCATGACTCACTTGAATGTACTTGCTTATCATTGGAAGCTACCCAAAAGCACCCATTCTAGAGTCACGTTCCCAAGGCCTTAGATCATTAGATTATCTCAGACAATCACAAGAGGGAGATTTAACTTCACCAAGTGAAGCATAGAAACTCGGTTGCATGAGTCCATCTTAACTAACTAGAGTAATACACCCAACATACAAGGATATTGATCTCACAAAAGAAATCTCACCCAATATACATTAAAGTATAAAACCTTAGCTTCGCCAAACCACTAACTCATAATCAAGTATGAAGGAATCCATCCAACCTGTAGCAGTAATAATCTAGTCTCTATAATTATAGTACTTTAAGAAAGACCACTACTGCATGTCCAGTTCTACGCATTAGAAATACGCTTATGCCAATGATGTGAGTGAACTACTCACTGATTCAAGGTAAACCATTCCTCATTGAAACTCATGGCATAATAGTCTTGCCTTGATAAAATGCACAGTTCTATTAAAGGACGAAGAACTCAATTTTACTTGTATGATAAGTACCCATAGTCAATACCTTACTGTGAAGAATGACCCAACACATAGGCTATTACTTGTCATACTTAGACCTTAAATGTGCAATAATATAAGAAATAAAATAAATTGAATGAATAAATATTTTATTGCAATAAATTTATACAGAATACAGTCTTTGAGGGTATACTTTTCAATAATCTCCCACTTGCATTACAAAGACTAAGAAAGTCCACAAGTGCCTACCCCTATAACATCTAAGTGTCTGTGAAATACCTTTTTTGTCAAAGGCTTGGTAAAGAGATCTGCCAGATTGTTGACAGAGGAAATCTAATCAACCACAATCTCCCATTTTTAGATGAACTTCCGGATGAGGTGATACTTCCTCTCTTCCTATAGTTTCGAAGTTCCTTGCATTGTGATACCACTCCAATGTTGTCACAATAAATAGTGACAGACCTATCCATGTGCGGTATTACTCCAAGTTTTGAGAGGAACTTCTTGAGCCACACAGCTTCTTTAGAAGCTTCTAAAGTAGCAATGTATTCTGCTTCCATGGTAGAATCAGCAATGCAGGATTGCTTAATTCTTCTTTGTGAGATAGCTTCTCCAGACAAAATGAAGACATATCCACTAGTAAATTTTCTTTCTTCTTTATCCACCTAGAAGTTTGAGTCTATGTAACCAGTAGGAGCCAAATCATCAGCACGATATACAAGCATCTAATCTCTCATTTCCTTGAGATATTTGAGTATGTGCATGATGGCTTGCCAGTGAGCTTCCCCTGGGTTTGACTGATATCTACTAACCGTGCTTACTGCAAAGTAGATATCTAGCCTAGTACAAAGTGTAGCATACATAAGACTTTCTACAGCTGAAACATAAAGGATCCTACTCATTTTTTGCTTGTCTTCTTGTGTTTGAGGACAATACTTGGAAAGTGAGGATAATCCATATCTAAAGGGTATAATAGCCCATTTGCATTGATCTATCATGTACTTGACCAATATCTTATCAATATAATCAAGCTAGAATAAGCCTAACATTCTCTACTTCCAATTTCTAAAAAGATTAATACCTAAAATGTAGCTAACTTCTTCCATATCTTTCATAATAAATTAACTAGATAGCTAAACCTTAGCAGTTGACAATATCCTTGCATCATTTTGAATAAGTAGAATGTCATCTACATAAAGTACTGAGAAAATCACTTTGCCACCGTCTGATTTCCTATACATACATGGTTCATCCAAATTATGATTGAAACTATAAGCTTTCATAGTTTCATAAAAACATATGTTCCATACTTATGACACCTACTTAAGTCCACAGATGGAGTTCTTAAGCTTACAGACCATTTGTTCTTGACCTCTAGCAACAAAACCTTCTGGCTGGGACATATAGATGTCTTCGCTAAGATAGCCATTTAAGAAGGTCGTCTTGATATCCACCTGCCACATCTCGTAGTCAAAATGATATGCGATGCCTAAGAAAAATACGGATAGACTTAAGCATGGCTACTAGTGAAAAGGTTTCTTCATAATCGATCCCTTCTTTCTGAGTATAACATTTAGCAACTAACCTTGCTTTATAGGTTTCAACCTTTCCATTTGCACCACTCTTTCTCTTGTATACCCACTTACACCCAATGGGTTTTATCCCATCAGGTGTAGTAACAAGATCCCAGACTTGATTGAGGTACATGGACTCAATCTCGACATTCATGGCTAGCTGCCATTTGTCTGCATCCGCTTCAACAATGGCCTCCTCGTATCTAATGGGATCTTGTTCCTGATGATCAGAGACTAGATCATAGATCTCTCTGGTCCACCTTTTTGGAACTCTTGGGAACCTTCCACTACAACAAGGCTCAATTTGTATAGGAACATCCGGCAGTGTTTCTTTTAGTTTCTTGATCGGGGTGTTAGAAGTACCTAAAGTTTAATCAGTGCCCAACTTTTCTTCTAACTCTATTCTACTTGAATCCGAGGTGAAAGTAACTTGTTCATCCTCTAAGTATCTAGCATTAGTACTAATAACTACTTTATGCTCTTGAGGATGATAGAAATATCTACATCTCGTTCTTTTTAGGTGCCCAACGAGGTAACATAACTCTGATCTTCGTTCCAATTTACTTTTTTTTGTCAGCACATAAGTTGGACAATCTCATATCTTGAGATAGCTCAAACTAAGCTTTTATCCAATCCACATCGCATAAGGTGTCCTAGGTACTGATTTGGAAGGCACCAAGTTCAAAATATATGCTGTTATTTTTAAGACATACCCCCAAAAAGAAATAGGAAGAGACGCATGACTCATCATGCTTCTGGCCATTTCTATCAAAGTTCTATTTCTTCTCTCGACTTTTCATTTCTGCTATGGAGTCCCAAGTACAATTAACTGAGATACTATGCCGTGATGTACTAAGCAACCCTTAAACTCACCGAGGAGGTACTCTCTACCACGATCTGATCTCAAAGTTTAAATTAATTTATCTGTTTGACGCTCCACTTCAGCCTTAAACTCCTTGAATTTATCAAAAGAGTCAAACTTGTACCTCATCAGATAAATATAACCAAAACGAGTGTAATCATCTATGAAAGTGATAAAGTACTCGTAGCATCCCCTAGCTAGTGTAGTGATCAGACCACAAATATCTATATGAACTAGTCTTAGTATTTCCAAGGCTTTATTCACCTTTTTAGTAAAGGACATTTTGGTCATTTTACCTTTAAGGCAAGATTCACAGTAAGGCTATTCTTCCAATCTTAATAAACGAAAAGGTCGATCATGGATTAGCCTCTGAATCTTATTAGGATTTATATGTCCCAATCTTCGATGCCACAAATACGAGTCATTTGATATGGCCTTTCTTTTTTTATATCAAGTTCAGTTTGAATATTGTTTACTTGATTTCTAATAGGATGTACATAAAAGAGAATTTTGTACATGTTTCCTGTACAAATTAAATTGCCATCTCTACTAATGGAAACACCAGAATAGAAAGAAATAGAATATCCTTGATTCATTAATTTAGAAATTGAAATAAAATTCTATTTAAAACAAGAAACATATAAAATATCTATTAAAATTAACTTCCTATTACAATAAAAAATAAGCTCAAGATCTCCCACTACTTCAGCTCATATTCTAATACCACTTGAAGGATCAAAACGAAAAACATCAAAGAAAACACAGTGGAAAATTTTTCAGTTTTTCGAGCCACATCTAGGAGAGAGTACTTCCTTTTCTTGATTGGTCACGAATTAACCAATGAGGGGTGAATTGCATTGGAACTTGTGTTAGTAGGAGAGAAGAAGGCGTCAGCGTTTCGACTGATATTCTCGCCAATCTTCTACTCGTACGCATCAAGTGTCTTCAAGCTTTTTCTCTTCGTCTTCTGGAGTAAGACTCTACCTTGCTCTTGGGTTAGCTTGGTGAAAGCTCCTTCTTTGTATAATCAAGATACACTCCAAGAGAGAAAGAAGAGAAAAACATGGAACAAAGAGAAAGAAAGAGACAGCACACCAGAGAGTGAAGAAAAAAAACATCGTGTCTTTTCTTTTCCCACCAATTTTTGGCCAGCCTTAGGATTTTTGCAAGCCCTAATGGGCTTGGTGTTGTGGTCATAAATCAGTCCAAGACTAGTCCAATACTCTTAATTCATTAATTATCTTTTCTGGGCTTCATTAAATACTCAAGATTAATTATTTAAATCTAATTTGACTCTTAATATATATGTCAACACATATCAGCCCAATTAATTAATTTATTCCAGTCCAATCTTCTTAATTAATTCATTATTTATTTTTTCTAGGCCTTATTAAAACCTAAGACTAATTAATCAATTCTAGTTGGACTCTTAGAATAAATTTTATTTCTCTTCCAAATAATTATCCATCAAGTCTAGATTATGTCTAAACAACACCAAGGTAACTTAAACTACTCTGGGGACCAAACGACATATTATTCATAACTACTAAAATGACCAAAATGCTCTTATTACTAAATGGCTGCATTTTACCATTTTCAATATTTTCATTTATCACCATATGGAAATATTGATCCCAAGAATAATATTGTTAAAGTAATATCTCATATCTACAGGTCAAATGATAGAAATACCCCTCTATATAACACCCATCAATGAGACAGGATAAATGTACTAACACCCATCTCAAAGACATCTACCATTCTTAGATCTCTAGTCTAATAATCCATGACTCACTTAAATGTACTTGCTTGTCATTTGAAGCTACCCAAAAGCACACACTCTAGAGTCACATTCCCCGGGCTCTGGATCATTAGATTATTCCGGACAATCACAAGGGGGTGATTTAAGTTCACTATGTGAAGCATAGAAACTCTATTGTACGAGTCCATCTTAACTAACTAGAGTAATGACCCAACATGCAAGGCTATTGATCTCATAAAAGAAATCTCACCCAACAAACATTAAAGTATAAAACACTTACTTCGCCAAACCACCAACTCATACTCAAGTATGAAGGTATCCATCCACGCTGTAGCAGTAATAATCTAGTCTCTATAATTATTGTACTTTAAGAGAGACCACTACTGCAGGTCCAGTTCTACGCATTAGAAATACGCTTATACCAATGATGTGAGTGAACTACTCACAAATTCAAGGTAAACCATTCCTCATTGAAACTCATGGCATAATAGCCTTACCTTGATGAAATGTCCAATTCCATTAAATGACTAAGAACTCAATTTTACTTATTTGATAAGTACCCATGGTCTATACCTCACTGTGAAAAATGAACTAACATATAGACCATTACTTGTCATACTTGGACCTTAAATGTGCAATAATATAAGAAATAAACTAAATTGAATGAATTAATATTTTATTACAATATATTTACACAGAATATATAGTCTTTGAGGGCATACTTTCCAACATACTACGCATCTTGTGATCACATATTCAATTAACATCAGTAATGCTAATCTAGAATATAACAAAGTAATTCCAGATTTCCCAAAGAAAATAAAGACGAAAACATCATTGGCGCCTATCTGTAAGTTCAATTGTTTGCTAAATTAGAGGAGATAGAGATGTCTAATCCACCTACTGAAAGTGTCTTAAATTCCAAACACCTATATATTGTCAAAATGGACTTATAAATCATTTAATTTTAACATGGGCTTTTGAGCTAGAAACCTTTAGGTGCTTAAAAATATCCGCACTCTCTACTCTCTCATCATCCAATAGTTTTTCCAAATTATGAATGCAAACATCAATAGAAATATATGCCCCTTGCCCATAGAGATAACAAAAACCACACACTAATTATCATTAATTAGACAAAGAACAATTCAATAATGAAAATTCATTGGCTATAGAAGGGAAAATAAATCATAAAATATGAACTTAATTTCATCATAAAGCAAAACACAAATGGAGTGCAAAAACTCAATGATGTCTTTAAGATAAGAAAATACATACTTGGCAAGGCTAACAAAATGTCTTCAATTTAGCATGAATTCAAATGTCTTCAATTTAACATGAATTCAAATAACAAAATAGATCATGCTAACCTTTGAAAGAAAGATTATGCATTTTCTACTTCGGTTCACTTATTTTCATACATTTTTCTTTGTAATCTGAATACAAAATTCACATACAAGTTAATTCTATTTACTTAAGGTGTATCATTTCTTGCAGGAACTCAGATTTTCCAGTTCAATATGTTGTTATCCTTGGAATTGTGCATACACTAGAGCAGCATAAACAAGGGCATTCAAATAGGACTCTAAGAAAAAGAACTAATAAGGGCACAAAAGTGGCTAAACAGACAAAAGAAGCTAACAACCATACCTTCTATCTATAGAAACAAAAAAAAAAAAGATGCCATAAGTTGCTCAAAATAATTGAATAAAAAATATAGAATCCTGACGCAAACACACACATGCTCAGATTCAAAATGTATTAGGAACTAGTAATAATATATTTTTAAAAAAATCGGTAAAAATAAACAATATAAGAAACTAAAATTATTTAATAGTTCAATTTTAACATCAAATGCAACATATTTAGCACCTCAACACCGAAGAAGAAAGGAGAATTCTTAGAGAGGTTGATGAGAGAGTACCAAAAAATGAAGAAGAGCTAACTGAAGTAAGTTGAGTCTCAGCAAATGCTAAAGAAAGAGATGAGGAAAAGTTGAAAGTTATAATGGAGTCACTAGGATTGGGGTATATGTGCGAAAATCCAAACCAGAGTACATTAGTAAAAGCGATCCTGATGTGTACGAATTTGGTTATAAAAATAAGCACATTCCCAATCAAATTTAAATTAAAACGTTAATCCCAAATTACACATATGAGCAAGTGTACTCATCATTAGGCATGGCATAGGGTTTAAAATAAGTATCGATCCTCAAAGAACAAGTATGCATTAGTCATTTTTCCTTCATTGTTTAACCGACTCAATAAAGTGGAAAAAAATAAAAATAAAAATAAAATAAAATAATATAATATATACATGTTAAGAATGGAGATTTATGTACCTCAAACCATTATTTCAACAAACATGACCTTAAAGTACGCAATCATTATCATAACTAATCATTCGCTTGGCATCATAAAGGATTAAGATAGATTCACTTCTTTTTCAATCCATGAAATCGCTATCTTCTAGACAAATTAGCATCACATATTCTGTCTCAACTAATTCACCCAAAAGATGCATTAAACACAATCCTTGATTAAATTTTCATATTATGGCAAACTTAAAACATGAAATTAACAAATGAATCCATATTCTGGCAGACATCAATTAACCTCTAATTACCTAGTTCTTAGCAATTAACCTTGTTTTCAAGCAAGTTAAGAGACAACAAATATAAAATTAATGAATTGAAACCACCATCAACCCCTTTTCCAAGCAAGCCAATAGAAGAAACAACAAATTAATCTCGTAATCAGCATAAGTAATTAAATACCAAGAATAACAATCAATTAATCAAAAGATCAAAGTAACTGTAAAAATCATGAATACCGAAAACAATGTCAAATTACAATAAAACAATTAATACGTCATTGTTCAAGAAACGAAAACAAAAGTTAAAAGAAATCACTCATAGACAAGCCTCCTTCTTCTTCCTTCGTAGACCCTCTTGTACAATCCTCCTTGATTTGATAGAATTACACCTTGAATTTGAGTGATTTGATGTTTTACTCCATGAATTCCCCACTTTTCCTTGTGTTTTCCCTCTATTTATAGGTTTAGGAGTGCCTATATCCGTCCCTCTACGGTTTCTGGCTGAATAGAAGTAGGAAAATACTAAAAATCTACAAATTGCCAAAAATGTACATGAAAATCGAGGCACCACCTCAGTATCAATGCATAATCGGCACCACATGTCCTGCCTAGGGCCAGCACCGGTTTTGTTCTTCTTCTCCATCCGTTTGCCAATTTTTCTTGATGTTCGGGATAATTCTTCCACGATGCAGCCAGCGCCGCCTCTGGCCTCCTAGCTAGTGCCGTTTCGGTTCTGTTCTGCTCTGTTTTCACCAATTTTTCATCATCTCAAAATACATGCTAATAGTACATGGCCGGTGCCGGTTCTCCTGTCTTGGCCAGCACTACCTCTATTCTATTTAGTGACGTTTTTGCCTTATTTTACCCATAAAATCTGAAATAATGTACAAAATACCTTTGCAAGGATAAAATCTCAAATATAAAGGAATATGACCAGTTGTTGAACAAAATGTATCACAAAATGGCCTCAAATAACAAGCAAATATATGACTAATTTATGCCCTATCAGGTCCCAATACCAAGCTCAGAATGGGTACTTCCATTAGAACTATCCTTATTACCATAATCCTCGTAAGAACATACACTACAAAAAAATTGACTTTTGGCAAATCCAGAGAAAGTGTGGCAAAAGTAGCCAAAATTGTGGCAAATATGTTTTTTCCACAGAAATGCCACGATTTTCGGGGCGTGGGCATTGCAGCCGTTGCAAAAAGTTTGGCAGTGTTGTGTAGCCATGGGGAATACTTTTTGCCATGGATTTACCACAATTTTGGAATCATTGTAAATAAAGTGTGGTATTTGTTTATGGACTTTTGCCACAATTTTTTCCAACAGTTATTAACTGTGGACAAAGATTTCCATTTTTTGTCATGGGTTTCCAACATTTTACAACCGTGGGGAATATTATTTGTTACAATTAAATTTCTGTTGGAAATAATCCTTTTTGTCATGGTTCTTTTCTAAATTGACATAACCATAGGTAATGCCCATTTGCAACGATTTACTTGCTGTTCTAATTAATACTTTTTGCCACGGTTATTTTCTAAATTAACATAACCGTGGGTAAGGCCCATTTGCTACGTTTCGTTGTTGTTGTAATTAATAATTTTTGCCACGGTTCTTTTCTAAATTGACATAACTGTGCATAATGCCCATTTGCTATGATTTCCTTGTAAGTAATTAATACTTTTTGCCATGCTTTAAAGCTTCAAAAAAAAAAAAATGGCATGCAATTTTTGAACAACTTTCCATATTTTCTACATCCGTAGTGAATGAACATTGAATTCAATATAATGATATTGACAAAATATTTTTCCTTCTACTTTAACAAGATCATGTACTAGACATATAGAACTATGAAAACATTTAATATTAACAATCAACTATCGTTCATTGAATAAACATTCAAAATGCCATCTTCCATTAATAATAACTTAATATATACCAAAAAAAACTAAATGAAGTCTGATAAGTTCCATGAATCTAATCCTTGATATTAGTTCAAAATAGTCCCCAAAAAAAAAAAACAACAATTCTAACCATGACATCCATCAGAAGTCATAAAAATTCATTAAGGACAAAAAACAATGCCATAGTTAAATGAACCTTCAACCACCTTGATCTTCATTCATCCTATCATTAAGGAAAAAAAAAGGACAAGATTACTTCTTAATCAAGCTACAATCTGAATTTCTAAAGTCACTACAAAACCTGTCTCAAATATAAATAATCATCCACTTTAATATAAAATTCAGAATTATAAAGCACATAAGCAGCTTTGAAGAAATCTAATGTGCATTAACATAAAGTGAAACTTAAAATGCTATGTGCCACCACGTTTTCATGCATTTGAAGCATTTGCAGCTTTGAAGCATTTCATGCACCAGACAAAGATCATTTAAAAGTGAATTATAGAAAATTCTCAACAATTCTAGTCCCAACAGGAAATCTCAAGTGTAATTGCCAGTAAACGATAAACACAGGAGGATCATAATATCCGATAAAATGAAGATGCATTACTATATCATTAGGTGGTAATTTTTCAAAAGATAAACATCCATTAAATGAAGCCCCCAACTTTAGCATCACCGTAACAACACCATACATAAGCTATAATAGGTGATCAACACATCATCATTATTTGAAACTAAAAGACTAATTAGACAAAAGCAAAACAGTGGAATTAATCAGTGAGTTCTTGCTAAAATGGTACTCTGATGTCAACCAAGTACAACAAAGTACATCCAAATAAAATTTAGCCAAACAAAGGTAATGTCATTGCTCATGTTATTGAAATAGCAATTCCCAGGACCTCAGTAGAACACTAATTATTCAAAGCTAGTCCATGTTAACTAACAAAGTTCTGCACCAAATATTAAAAGTATTTTCAGATAGCATACATGGCATTTTCAGAATTTTCTGAATGAGATTATCCCAGAGATTGCTACTGTCTAAAATAGAAAAGAACACATGAATGTACTACATATATGTCTCTATTTTAACTCCTTAGTGATTTTAGAAACAGAAAAGAACCAAAAGAACAGTATAGTTAATATTAAAGCAGTTCTTTAACATCAGTTTCTTGCTTTTTCAAATCATGGCCTTTTGAAGTTTCAAATTCCCATAAAAGAATGATGAACGGGCAAATATTGCACATCATTTCTCGACCAAAACAATAGACAAAATGATTAAAGGGCAATTTCAAAACCTAGAAAAATATACAAGGGGAAGTTTGAACTATAGTGGAACAACCACATTATGTTCAAGGCTACATTGTGTTCAAAAGTATACTAAGCACTCAGAAGTATGCTCAAAAGTATACTAAGCATTTTCAGCATCACTACTCAACATTTTTAGCTGGAAACTATTCAATTACTACTCAACATTTACACAGCATTTTGAGACAGCATACATAGCATTTTCAACTAGAAACTAAGAACATTTTCAACATATCACTACTCAATTACTACTCAGTATTCACGTAGCATTTTCACACAGCATACATAGGCCTTTTCAGCATTTTTAGCTAGAAACTACTCAGTATTTTCAGCATCACTACTCAACATTTTGTAGCATTTTCAGCTAGAAACTATTTAATTATTACTCAGCATTTACACAATATTTTCAGACAGCATACCTAGCATTTTCAGCTAGAAACTAACAACATTTTTAGCATATCACTACTTAATTACTACTCAGTATTTATGTAGCATTTTCACACAGCATACGTAAGCCTTTTCGACATTTTTAGCTAGAAACTACTCAGCATTATCAGCATCACTACACAGCATTTCAGAGACTATTCCAGTACAACACTTTTAGCATTTACATAGTATTTTTAGCATCACTACTCAGCAATATTATGCATTTTTCAGTTGGAAACTACTTAGCATTTTTAGCACACTAGCCATATGTTAGGGATATGCCCTAAAGTCAATTTGTACTTGTACTATTGTCGTTATGTTTTATATAATAATATGAGGTTTTCCTTTCCATGAATAGTGCATTTTATTTTGTGGTCATCAATTACATGACTTGATAGTAAAATCAAACAATAAATACAATGACTATTCTAAAATTGTCCCTGATCGATTATTATTATTGGAACAATAATAAATTAAGATTAGTATGTTTGTGACTTGATAGTTATGCTTTACTGATCATGGATATTTGTGATATCGAGTCAAAACATAAATAAATATTAGAGAACATTGTATTGGACATGACCCACTGTGAGAGTACTTCATAGAATATGTCATAAGTACTTTCTAGCCATAATAATATTAAAAGTCCTTCGACCTAAATTCATCATAGTTTCTTACTTGCTAAATTCTATATTTTAATGTTGTCTAACGTTGTCTTTAATCAGATAATAAATTAGACTACTGTTGGATATAGAATAAATCAATAAGAGGAATATGATTGATAGTGAAGGAATTTGTCCCTCTCAATTATGGGAGAGATAGCCATGGGCCACTTGATAAGTTAGACTGTTAAAATGCATGTCCGTGCTCAAATATATCATTCTAAGATATTGATATCATTTGCTTGAACAGTCTACTATGAAATCAAGAAATAATTGATTAAGCTTAATAAGGATGACATGCTCCGTACCTTATGCTTAATCTAGATATCGTGTGATAAAAGGACTAAATATAAAATTATAGTTTGGATCAAAGAGATCACCGATCTTCATTTAACTTGGATAGTTATAATGTTTTGCTAGAAACCGCTTATAACTTGTGCGCCATTTAAATATGATTTAGGCACACTGCCAATGTTAAATGAACCTATAGGGTCACACAATAAGCAAACTTGTTAGGTTATTTTTCTGGTAACCAGATTCGATGAATTTGGAAATATGTCTAAGTTAATCGAACTTAGAAAATTTACCAGATACAATGAATTTGGAAATATGTTCATATTTGTTATATCTAGATAATGTCCATATTTTCCTTTCCATGAATAATGCATTTTGTTTTGTGGCCATCAAGTACGTGACTTGATAGTAAAACCCAACAATGAATATAATGACTATTCTAAAACTGTCCCTGATTGATTATTATTATTGGAAGAATAATAAATTAAGATTAGTATGTTTGTGACTTGATGGCTATGCTTTACTGGTCATGGATATTTGTGATATCAAGTCAAAACATAAATAAATGTTGAAGAATATTGTATTGAACATGACCCACTGTGAGAGTTCTTCGTGGAACATGTCATAAGTACTTTCTAGCCATAATGATATTAAAAGTCCTTCGACCTAAATTCATCATAGTTTCCTACTTGGTAAATTCTATATTTTGACGTTGTCTAAAGTTATCTTTAACCAGATAATAAATTAGACTATTATTGGATATAGAATAAATTAAGGAGAGGAATATGATTGATAATGAAGGAATTTGTCCCTCTCAATTATGGGTGAGATATCCATGGGCCCCTTGATAAGTTAGACTGTTAAAATGCATGGCCGTGCTCAAATATATTAATCTAAGATATTGATATTATTTGATTGAACAGTCTACTATGAAATCATGAAATAATTGATTAAGCTTAGATGACATGCTCCGTGCCTTATGCTTAATATGGATATCGTGTGACAAAAGGACTAAATATAAAATTATGGTTTGGTTCAAAGAGATCATTGATCTTCATTTAACCTGGATAGTTATAATGTTTTGCTAGAAATTGCTTATAACTTGTGGGCTATTTAAATCTGATTTAAACACGCCGCCAGTGTTAAATGAACCTATAGGGTCACACAATAAGCAAACTTGTTAGATTATTTTTCTAGTAACCAGATTCGATGAATCTGGAAATATATCTAAGTTAATCGAACTTAGAAAATTTACCAGATACAATGAATCTAGAAATATGTCCACATTCGATGTATCTGGATGATGTCTAGATTATAAGAATCTGACTCGGTAAATTAATTAGTTAAATTACCGAGATAATAGAAGAATCTTATCATATCAGTTTTAATTTAATTTGAATTTAAATTAAAATATGATAAAATATTGTCACAGTTGGACTCTAAGAGGTTCGAGGGTTTTTAAGAAAACCCTAGCCGTCTTCTCAAAAGCCCCGTTCTGTTGAGAATATTCGTGCCTCCATTCACCAGGAAAAAAAAACTCTCAAACCCTAGGCACTAGCACTCTCAGGGTAACGAGTCATTTTGCCGTGTGTATCCGATAGATAACGTTTGTACACTACATCATCTAGTGATCATTTGGGTTGCACATACAACAGCACAATCAGAATCGAATGATCTCAATTACGCTGAATAGAGGTAATTCTGTAAATCTTAGATCTTCTTAATCATTTACTTGGGTTCTCGAAAGGGATTCATGGATATTTTCCGCGTTTAGGAGTCCACGAATCCTAACACCATAGCATTTACACAATTAAGCATATTCAATATATGAGCTTTTAATATATGATTCAAGTGAGAGGAATTTACAGCAAGAAGTCCTTGTTGAGTCACCAGGTTCAACAAACTAATAATAGTAACTATGCATTAACATCTCACCATATTCTATTATCTTCTAAGTCCAAGTTAATACTAAAATCCCCTAAACATTGAAGTTTAGATGAAGAGATGAGGCATGTGTTGAGATGGAGAATGAAGGCACTAATCATGCACTGTCTACTGCACTCTCGTATTCAGAAATATGCTTGTTCAGATTTGAATTAAAGCGTTGAGCACTTGAGGTATCAGTCACCTAAAATAAGTAAAAAGTTATTATAAGTATAAGATTAATTAGCAAGTAAGAATCCATTACAAACATCTATTTCAAACCTGGTGACCATTTTTTGTGCAAGGAAGGCTATGATTTTTCTCCATTGAAGTTGCTATTTCATCCACTCGAGCATTAAGTGTATTAATTTGACCTTGAAAATTTCCCAGCATGCTATCAAATTTTGAGGTCAAATCAGTTTGTAGTTTCTCCGGGTGCTTGTTCATAAACTCTTTAAAGCCAAAATACATGTTACTTTCACCACCAATAAGCATTGAGCGAGTCAGACCTAATCCCATTGTTCTGACATATCCATGCCCCTCAGATCCCATAAATTCTTGGAATATTTGTTGTCTGCATTCCAATGTAAGCTCTTCAGGAAGCAATTCCTCAAGGCTTGCACTTATTGCACTCTGCACAATGATGCAAGTGTGAAGCAATTTTATGAATTATAAATAATACAATAAATAAACTTTATGCATTATAAATAATACAATAAATAATATCTAAGAGGTAGTAGTTCGTTACAATTAGTCTGGCTACTTCTAGATCTCTAACGATGCCATTTGCGTCCGTCCGCATTTTCATATAAACAGATAGCGGATCTATTTCCTCACTTTTCTTTGTCATCTAAAATATGGAAAGTGAAGACTTGTACTATTTATTTAAAAAAAATAGGCACAAATATAGTATAATAAAAATGTGATGACTTACATCAGCTCGTATTACCGAAAATGGTGTTCTACCATATCTATGTGGAGGGTCATTCATTCCATGGTTACGCTTATTTTTTTCAGTAGCTTCCTACCAAAGTGTAATAAATAAATCATAGTCATTTTCATCAAATTAGTATAAATTGATATAAACGGCATTCTATCTTGACTAAAAAATGAAGTTTATTAATGGAGAACTATAGAAATCTAATTAAGATTTGATTTGGATTGAACTAGTACTTGCACTCGCTCTAAACTCCAATAATCAACTAGCACTTTCCATTGCTCAGGCTTAACCCTTGATGGAACATTAGCTAAAGCCTCCTCTTTGGTTTTGTTGATAAAGTGGTTCTTCTTTAATTGGCTTTTCCATGATCTCCATTTTTCATCAAGTGACTTCAAGCAATTAATCCTATATGCAAGAGGGACGGTGCTCTTTGCCTTTATTTCAAAAAGAAAGAGAGAGATAAATGAAGAAAAAGTTAAGAATATACTTACTCTAATAGAATAAAAATCATGACAAAATTTTGAGATAAAATAAGCTAAAGTTCTATGTACATGTAATTTACCTGAATATCTGCCCAAACACGATCTAATATATCTTCTGGAATGTCTCTCCATGTCTCATAAGTAAAGGGTAATTGGATATTGTTATGAGCAACATTACCAAGATAGGTCATGAAGATTGGTCTTGTAGGTCCAATTGGCTGCGTAAGTTCATTAAATGCAACCGAAATAGTTTCTCCTTCAGCAAGATTTATGGGCTTTGAAGGACCCCTTCCCTTTTTCTTTGCATTATTCCCATGTTCTTGCCCAGGAAAGGAAAAAAAAACAAAAATCATTAGTATTATATTTGGACCACCAAGTAAGTGTAATGCAATGTCGGTGAATGGATGCATGAGAAGTATATATGACATTTGGAATCATAAAGCAGTGTTTAAATAAGTTGTAAGAAATTTCAATATTCAGGTCGGGGTTACTGATCTCTTTATCAAATAAGTATGTTCAAGTCAAGGATTATTGCAGCACACAGCATATCTCTCACTAAAGCCTAGAATGAACCAAAAAAGGCCATATACCAGCAAGAATTTGCAAATTTTAGGATAGATATTGTACTCTGTCATTATGTAGCTGCCCATTTTATCCTTTAGCAACATTGTTCTATGTAACTACATTTTAGTTCCACAAACTGTGGTGCAAAACAATGACCAAATAGGACATTTTGGGCCTAAAAAATGGAAGAACCAAGCTAGAAATTTCAAGACAAAGCAGAGCATCAATCATTTTAGGAACAAGGATGCGATGTGTTTGGGATTATGGAAGACTTTATAGTCCAGCCTAATAAAGGAAAAGATTACAACTAAAGTAGTATTTGTCACTTCCTTATAAATCCCTTCAATGAAAATTCAATAACATATGCCCTATAGGTTAAGTTGTATCAGCTTGGACAAGAAATGGAACGAACATAAACTGGTAAAAGTCCATAAATGCTCAGAAGAATCTTGATATAACAAACAGAAAGTAGATCTTTAAGTTTGTTCTATTTGAGAAAGCAGATATTTAATGATGCAATATTTCAGAAAACAGAAAGCAGAAAGTAGATATTTAAGAAACAAAAAGCAATCACTAAGCCCTTAAACATTGAAGTTACCATCTCAGGGCAATACTTCTGTTCTTTTATATGATTTTCATTAGCATTATCATATGCACCAAAAAATTTTGATATTCTCAACATTTTCCTACCAACTCTTTTTGTCATTACACATATTCCTCAATTTTCCATTCAATTGCCAGAAATTTCTAGTATGCATGGCATAGAAAAAGAAATGGGGCAAAAAATCAGTATATGCCTGCCAACACTTGTGAGTAGTGTCTTATGAAAAGTGAGAAAATATAATTTCTAAATGACTGCCAATCCAAATAGTGCAAAAATGTGGTATGTTGTCATGCTTTTTAGATAAATATATAACTGATCCATTTATCAAATTAGTATGTGCAAGTCAAACTGCTCCACCAATCCTAATGATAACATAGTTCGGATTCATTTAAGTCAACAGAGGCAATGTAAGCAAATATAAATCTTTGCCATAGATTGATGTCCTAACCACAGAAAGAAATGTGCTGGCTATTCCTCTTCTCATCGAGGTAAATAGGTGTTCATCAAATAAACACAGATCTTTTACCTAATAAACACATATTTTTATTTAAAAATGTAGACCTAGATCTTTGAGTTAAACTAAAATAGGATAGTAATTTATCTTTCAAAAAAGAATGAATTCAAGCTACAAAGCACTGCCATCAACATATCTTGAAGATCCATTAAATCAAAAGGCCAATAGCAGAGCATAAAACTATGTTGAAAAAAGAACAAAAGGATAGCAAGTTAAAATCAAACTTCATTTCCTCCACAGTGCATACATTTTGCCATACTAATTTTCCTCAAAATTACTGAACATATTAAATGCAAAAAACAAAACTAGTAGAAATATCAACTAACCAGTAGCTGCAGAACATTGCTTCCTGCAACCAAGAAAATCAACGAGCCCCTCCCCTTCCCATTCCCTTTCGCAAAATTATGCCAAACCAAAAAGTTTAAGCCCCAACTTCATATTGGTACTTCCCTGCTTCATGTTAGATCCAGAAATCCCCTGATCCAACCCCAACAAAGTTCCTTAAACAAACTAAACAAAAAATAATCCATAGACATCCTCAAACAGAACATGCACATTTACAAAGATATTAATAGCTAAGATAATCCTCGAAAACCATCCATGGACATAATCCATTCAGCATACAAAAGTTAGAAACCCTCAGCACACAAAAGTTTACCCACAAAGGGCATCAACATAAACAAATACTTGGGATAAAAAGAATCATCATGTATCCCAAAAAATGGGTGATAAATGACTTAGTAGAACCATCTCAATACTTAACAATATTCTCAAACTATTGGAAAGAATTTAGTTCAAAAAAGACTATGCATTCCATAAGCTTACTTTTCATACACTCTCTCCACTAATCCGAGACATATCATGATTCTACTTAGGTCAAGTAGGACTTTCAAGCTTGTAATGTAAGGCTAAAGGTTTGTA
Organism: Voacanga thouarsii; assembly: GCA_026120185.1. Taxonomy (NCBI): domain Eukaryota; kingdom Viridiplantae; phylum Streptophyta; class Magnoliopsida; order Gentianales; family Apocynaceae; genus Voacanga; species Voacanga thouarsii. Next base: position 615,946 of record JANUWF010002285.1, read on the forward strand.
ATGTAGGTTATCAAACGAAGGATATAGGAAAATCAAATATCAAAGAAGCTGAGAGTTCGCAAGAAAAGAATAAACAAAATGAACCAATAATTTCCAAACTCTTCTTGCTCTCCTATTCCAAAAATTAATCAAACCATAACCTTATTTAGCAATTACAACTCAACTCAAGCAAAGCCTGCATTTTTTTCTTTTCTTCTTCTCTTATATTTCCACTTCCTTCATCAATTCTTCTCTATTTTTCACAAGATCACTCATATTTTTAGCAATGGTGTCAAAGATTTGATATGAATTTAACTTTTATAGCTCAACCACCATTCCTCTTGTGATATTTCATCTCTCTTTTTCTTTCAATTCTCTTTTCTTTTCATTGTTGTTGTTCTTTTCTTTCGCATTTTCTTTCTTTCCATTCTTTCTATTAGCTTTTCGTCTTCTTTTCTTGTTTTCAATCCCTCTTTTCTCTTTCGTTTCTTTTTCTTGCTCAACACAACTATTGATACATGACTAAAAGTAACGAGTCATAATCTTTCTCCAAGTATTCTTCCTCAACATTCTCCTACATATACTTTCATCCATCAAGAGCATAAAGATTTGGAAATTTATTCAAACTCTCAGAAACAAGCAATGGACAAAGTATGATAACGGGTTTTAAAGAAAGAAATCAATAATATAGGCTCAAAATAGGCACTAGGGATAATATAAAATAGGTAGGCTTGAATAGCTCAAACTATCCAAAGAAGGCCTATTGTCGTCATCCCTAAGTTAAATCATGACTAACTTTCTTATTTCGCCTCGAGAGGTATTCAAGTAAGTTCTAGAATGCTTCATGAATTTTAGTAGAAAAACAGGTTTAAGAATAATGTAAAGCATTTGATCAAGAACTACTTTGTCCAAGTGCGTGCAAACAATCATGCATAAGCCATAAATGATCCAGAACATATGCTCTATAATCCATCATAAAGACATGCATTAAAAATACAGCTTGAAATCTCAAAGAAAATCAGAAAATTTTTGAAATTTTTTTGTTTTACAAGAAGGATAAAGAATACAAGAATGATGCATAGAAGAATTTTCAATGAAATTACTCCCCCACACTTAAACTAGACATTGTCCTCAATGGCCAAAGAAATAGAACAAAGAATAAACAATGCCATGGGACCAAAAATAACGGGGAAAAGATAAGAAAGACAATACTTCCATGACAGAGTAGCTCCAATTTTTCAAACTTTGTGCTCAAAATAAAATTGATAAAAACTTAGACAAAGTATATCACCAAACTACTCCCCCTATACTTAAGTTGGAAATAATCCTCATTGGTAACAAATAAACACAAGAAAGCATCTCCAAAGGGACTAAAAATAATAATGGGTTAGAAAGTTTAAGTAATACTTCCCAAGTGCAATAATGCTCCAATAGTGTGAAACCCCAGTCGAAACCTGAGGGAACGCAGAAACAGGGGAGCCATGGACGGAAAAAAAACAGAGAGAAAAATAAAACCCGAGCTATAAAGGCCATGCGGAAGCGTGAAGATCATACCTTTGCGTTCCTTAACCCTCCTAGGTTGCGTAGGAACAGATTGAACGGCTGGAATCGCCTCGCTTTGCACACTTGAAGGAGCTTCCGGTTGAATACCCGCTAGCCTTCGACTTCGCCTTGTTTGCATTAACGCTTAGCTCTCCAGCTCTCGGGATATTCCTCAGCCTAATCTCTAGTTTGTGAACACAATGGGAAAGAGAAATGGTCTCAATTCTCCTTGGTTCGCTCGCTATTTGTTAGCAAAGAACAAGGAGAAAACCAGAAGAAGAAACGTGAGAGTCCAGAGAGAGAGAGACGTGAATCTCCTTAGCCAAGGGGAAAAAAAATTAGGTTTTTTTCCAAAGAGTTGTTTTTGAGTTAGCCTAAACTAGGTCTCCCAATATCTGATAAACATATCCCCGGATTTCAAAACACCCGGATGTTATCCTGAGAATCAGTTTGGCCAAACCCTAAACTCCTCTTAACCGTATCTGGAAAAACCCTAAGGTCCAAGCTATTGGGCCAGAAAAATATTAATTATTTTTCTTGGACCCAAAAAGCCCAAAATAATAAATATTAATTATTTATTTCCTGGGCTTACATAAGTAACCCAATAAATAATTAATGAGCCCAAATGAACCATAATAATTAATCTTTAATTATTTATTTCTTGAGCCTATATAAATAACCCAATAAATAATTAAACATTAATTATTTCTCCTAGTTTAAGCCTAGGTTAATTTCTTAATTATTCATACTGGACCTGTAACACCCCACTACCTAGGCCCGACAGGGCCGGGGATGTCGCCCCGTCCAAAGGACAAGGGGTCTTTATAACTAGGTCACACAAAAGAAAATAAAAGTAATACCTTGAAATTGAACTTGTTACAACCCAAAAATACATGAGCAAATCCAAAATAAATTGTTCGCTACCATCTCTCAAAACAACACATAAGAAAAATAACATAAAGTCTTCAAAGCATAGGCAACAAATCTAGCTATTCATCTCCACAGCAGGATCGCCCTGAAAACATGGCATAAAAGGTGATGAGATAAAAATCTCAGTAAGTCCGTGTGTGCTTTGAGTGTTCAGTGAAAACAGTTCGTGGATGCAAAATGTGAAAAATTTATAAGAGAAATATTGGCAAGCATTAAACATTAGTAAAAAACAAGAGTGGTGTTTTCGGCTTTTCCAGCCATACATAATTTATAAGATCAACCACTCAAAAGAAAGGATTATGGGTTACCACACGTTGGGCCCCATAACCGGATGGTCAGTATGCCACACTTTGTGCATACTGCCGGTCAGAATGCCGACACTTTGCGCAGACTGACAAAAGGTAGGTGATCGGCCTACCAGGCAAGATACTCCTCCTTCTCTATACCCAAACAACAACCGGGTGTCCATTCCGGCAAAACACAGTCACTTGACTGAAATAAAATTGCTAGCTCGGACCGGCATGACTAAGTAGTACTGACGTTTCTCTGAGTTGAGTTTTATCTTCTGGAGGTGGCCTCCTGTCAGAAGACTCACTCTTGCTCTTCAAAACTAGTACTACTAGCATACCCTTATTGAGTACTCAACGCTAATTGTCCCACTTGGGAGAAAATTGGTAAAACATAGCTTTACTTGAAAATGGCAATCAAGGGTTTCTAAAGTCCATGCCAAAATCAGTTTTAGAAATAGTTCAGTGTTTAAGTAAAACAGCTTTGAAAATTTTCAAATAATTGGTTTGACTGAATCAAGAAAAGAAATTGTCCTTAATTGCCTTTACCAAATCAGTATTCACATACTTCGTGTTTAGCTTGCCATGGTAACCTTTTACAACAAACAAGTTTTATGCAGGAGCTTACCTGATCTTTTGCTTGCTCAAATTCAAAAGTCTTCCAAAGCTGACCTAACCCCGCCTGGGGTAAACACAAGACATAAGGTTACACTCAAGCTATATTCACTTACACAAATAATCCTAGTTCAAGTTATTACAATCATGACCCTAATGTTCTAAGCTTTAAGGCTAGGTGATAAAGAATTTTATAAAATAATTCTAGTTTGATAAGTTAAAATAACTAGTGTTTCTAAAATAATTGCTAATAAATTATAGACTCAAACAATAATTCTTGAGTATTATTATTAATAAATAAACTAAGGTTTGAATATTAAGTCCTAAATAGTACTAATAAATGGTGGTTTGAAAATAGCTTTATTAAAAATAAATATTTAATTACAAATAACCTTTAATTAATTTTTAAATAGATAATAAATAATTAGTAATAAATAAAATTAATAAATGAATGAATTATTTTAAATTTTAATTAATAAATAACAAATAGATTTTAATATAATATTTTATTTATTGTAAAGGATTTATTACTATATATATTATTTTTAATAAAAGATCTCATTTATTTGATAAAGAAAATATGAGTATTGTAATTAATAAACCATTCCAAATCTCCCTAGAGTTTCGAATTTTATATGGAAAAATATAGTAGCATTCTATTCAAGGTAATAAAATTTGTTAATAAAAATAATCTAGCCTTAACAAGAAAATACTTTTTCACCATGATTTTCCTATTGCTAGAAAGGATTCATGAAGACCTTCTCCATTATCAAACAATATATTAATCCATTCATGAACATACACTTGAACTATCTCATACCATCACATGGCCAAAATCCTACTAAGCATAATCATCAATCATGGTTTCCATGGAAAAATAAGAACATAAAAAAAAAAACTAATCACCTTTGGTGTCATGGTCGCTAACATGCTTCAAACATCCATAAAATTCATTAAGCACGAAGAACATATATTGGTTCAAAAGGGAAAACACATATATCCTAGTCAAATACAACCATCATCATGCCATAACTTCATTCCCCTAATCCACATGCATATACTCAATCTCCTAATCATAATCCATTTCCCTATCATCAACTAGGAGACATAATTTCAGAATTTAATAAGAGAAATTTAGGGATGAATATTTGATTGTCGAGTCCTTCGATGAAGATAAAAGAAGGTCCACGCGCAATGGAATGACTTGAATGGTCCATCGAAACAACATCCATGGTTGATGGTGGTTCAACCATTTTGGTTAGAAGAGAGAGAGAGAGACGTTAGAATGATATATTCGAATGGAAGAAGATGAACAAGAAGGTTGTTCATGACTCACCTTGTTGATGTTCTTGAGGTCTTCAAGAAAAGCTGATTTTTGATCCGGTTGAAAATTCTAGATTGCTAGATTTCGTGTTATAAATGGCAGAAATGAAGTCTAGGGATTAAGTAGAGATGATCTGGAGTTTTTGAGAGTGATTGGAGGGGTTTGGAGTTGGTTTAGGCTTAAAGAAGTTTAGTGTGTGTTCTTAGTGTTCTTGGTGTTTGTAGATGAAATTGGAGAGAAATTAGAAGAAGTGCTGCTGGAATTTGGTAGAGGGCTGGCCGAATGGTAGAGTATGATTGAGGGTTTCGGTTTTCAGCAAGGAAGAGTAAGGGTGATCAGATTTTATTTGAATTTTAAATGGAGAAAAATAGTGGAGATGTTTAAGGTAGGTGGTTAGCAATGGTGTTTGATCAAGAGTGGTCTCTATGGTCTTTAATGGTGTCGGCTAGAACAAGACTGTTTTGCTGAAATGATTGAAGGCTAAATGTTGCTCAAGCTGGCCAAAATTCAGTCCATAAAGGCAGAGAAAATTATGGTTGTTTCAGCTTAATGCAAGAGTGATTTATGGGAGTGAAATTCTGGAATTTTTTTGAAGTTCAAATGGTGTTTGAATGGGGTGATCTTAGGAGTGTTTTGTGGAGCAGCTATGGAGTCCTTAAGCTTCAAGGTAAGTGTGGGTTTAATGGTGTTCAGTATATGGCTGAATAAGGCTCAATTCCACAGAGATTGAAGGTGGCTTTCGGTCCTAGGCTAGAAAGGAACATGGCTGGAAAAAATTCTGTTCAAGTGTTCATGGCCTTTCCGAAATTGCAGATTTTTGGTGCAGGATTTTCGCACCTTCTTGGCTCGGTTTTTCAGTGGTTCTTCAGGGTTGTTTGAGGGTCTTCCAATGGTGGTTTTTCAGCCTCATTTCTGGACAAATGCAGAGAAGTTTGCTGGCTTGAAGATGAACTAAAAACAGCTTCATTTCCTTGAGGAAAAGCTGCGAATTGCCCAGAAAAATTTCTGGTTTGGTGCTGTTTTGTGCAGTCCGAAAATTGCACAATTTTTCCAGCTTCCAAGCCACTTGAAATGATCACTTTCTTGGCAGCAAATGAATGGATTTATGGCCTGAATTTTCGAAGGAAAGGGCTGCAACAAATCTGGAAAATTTCCAGATTTCCGTACCACTAAAACATGAACATCTTGAAGATGGATTTGAAGGTCTTTCCATGGTGATTGATTTTCTCTTGGAACCTTCCTATTTCTCCTCCTAATTTTCGGTCAACCTCCCTTCCCCAAAGATGATTTTCGAAATTCAAGGGAAAGAATTTATCACAGAAATTTTTTTTGGAATTCAAAGAAAAAGAATTAAGGGATTTTAGTTTATTTGAATTATGAAAATGCTAGGACAAAGCTAGAGGTAATAAATTGGACAAGAATTCTTCTAGAATTCTTTTTGGACATGAGGATAAGATTAGGACATTCTCTTCATGTCTCCCCTAAGACAATCATTCCTATTTTCATGGGATGCAAGAAAACAAAAATTCAAACTTAATTAAGATAATCATGCTAAAAGCTTAAATGATGGGATTTGAACTCATGACCTTAGAGATTAATTCACCAAGCTCTAACCACTAACCATACTAACTCTTATTCTTATTTTCTCACCAACATATTTTTCTTATCTACTCCTCAAGCTATCTTCCTATTCTGACCTCAAGCAAAATTACCATTTTACCCCTCCTACTCAATAAGTATAACTAAGCATTCAAACCTATAATCCACGATTCTAAAGCACATAAAATCATCCAAAAACACATATATTCATGCAAAATAATATGATATGCATTCCAGACCCCCTTACTCTAAGGTTGGTTTTTTCACATCCTCCCCTCATTAGGAGAATTTCGTCCCGAAATTCAGACGCACCTTTACCTCAGATCGGGATACTTTCGCTTTACCCATTCTTCTGTCTCCCATGTGGCATCTCGCGTGCCATGATGTTCCCACAGCACTTTTACCGTCGGAATCTGCTTGTTCTGGAAAGTCTTGATACTTCGGTCCAATATCTTTACGGGTCTCTCCACATAACTTAAGTCGGGTTGTAGTACTAACGGCTCGTCATTCAACACATGTCCGGGATCGACATTGTATTTCTTCAACTGTGATACATGGAATACGTCGTGAATTCCCGTCAACCCATCTGGCAAATCCAATCGATACGCCACCGGCCCAATTCTTTCTTTTATTGGAAACGGACCCAGATACCTTGGATTCAGCTTTCCCCCTCTCGGATGTTTCAGAATTCCCCTATTTGGTGTCAGTTTTAGGAACACGCTGTCTCCCACCTGAAATTCCAACTCCCTTCGCCTATTGTCTGCGTAACTCTTTTGTCGGCTCTGGGCTGCTCTCAACCTTTCTCTAATTAACTTGACTTTATCCAACATTTCCTGAACATAGACTTCTCCCGACTTGCTTATGTGACCATTCTCTGACCAACTCCAGTATAGCGGTACTTGACACTTACGTCCATATAGAGCTTCATACGGAGCCATTCCAATCGAAGCTTGATAACTGTTATTGTATGATAACTCGGCATACGGCACACTTTCAATCCACTTATCCCCGTAATCTAATACACAGGCTCTCAGCATATCCTCCAATATCTGAATAACCCTTTCTGACTGTCCATCGGTATGCGGATGTGCCGACGTACTGAACTTCAGACTAGAACCCATTGATTCTTGAAACTTGCCCCAAAATCGGGATGTAAATCTCGGATCACGGTCGGACACAATACTCGAAGGTACTCCGTGCAATCTAACTATCTCACGCACATAAGTTTGAGCCAACTTTTCCATTGAATCCTTCACATTCACAGGTATGAAATGCGCCGACTTGGTCAATCGATCTACTACTACCCATATGGCGTCCTTTTTGGCTCCTCGCCATAGGGAGTCCGGTGACGAAGTCCATGGTCACTTCTTCCCATTTCCATTCCGGCACTAGCAACGGTTGTAATAATCCTACCACATTCTTACGCTCCGCTTTGACTTTCTGACAGGTTAGACACGTTGAGACATATTTAACCACATTCCGCTTCATCCCAGGCCACCAATAAGACTTTTCCAGATCTTGATACATCTTGACTTCTCCCGGATGAATGGCGTACTTGCTCTTATGCGCTTCTTCTAAAATTCTGTCCCTCAACTGGTGCTCATCGGGTACACATAAATGATCTCGAAAGTACAACACTCCTGCTCCGTTCTGTCGGAATTCACTGCCTTGCCGTTTAAGCTCCTTGTCCTTGAAAAGCTGAAATTCTTCATTACTTTGTTGGGCCTCAATAATGTCCTGCCTTAGATCTGGCATCAACTTCAGGTTGCTAACCCTAATTCTCTCCTCTTGCACTTCCGCCCTTCTATCCAACACATCTTGAACCACTCGAACCTCCTGCATTCTTAGCCTGGCCATTCGGACTTTTCTGCTTAGGGTATTAGCTATAATGTTAGCTTTCCCGCTCAGCACCCTTTGACCAACAATTGTTCTCTACATGACCCATTTTTTCCAAGTGTCAGCATAATGGAAGATCCTACGCAAGACCAACCAGTGCTGATCAGGCTTGCCTTCCTCAGTTCAGCCACTGCTGGTTGGTAAGGCGCTTGACGGACTGCTGCTTTTGCAAAGGCCTCGATGGTTGTCTTGGTAGTAAGAAAGGTCTTGGTGCCATTCGATTGTGGTCTTCATTCTCAGTTCGGGTGGCTGCGTTCACAGTCCCCGAGTAGGTCGTTGGTAGAGAAGGTGCCAATGCCCTTCTTAACTCCTGCCTTAGCCCCTTGACAAACTACCTTATTCTGTTCTACTTGGTGTCCACCAGTCTCTTACAGTACTTTGACAATTGGGTGAACCGTGCTACGCACTGAGCTACCGTCATACCTCCCTGCTTTAGATTCTGAAACTCATCCTCCCGCCTCTCAACTATCCACTGAGGGATATATTCGGCTTTGAATGCTTCCACTAAATTGGTCCATGTCCAATCCTGGACAATTAGTTCCTAGTCGTCCTGAACCCGTTGCCACTATGCCCGAGTTGGGCCCCTCATTCAGAATGCAGCAAACTTCACCATTCGCTTCTCAGTGTACTAAAGTGTAGCAAAGATATCTTCCATTTGCTCTATCCATTGTTCAGCTTTCTGATCCTGCTCGGCTTCTCCTAAGAAAATGGGCGGTTGGAATTTTAGAAACCGCTCCAAAGCTTCGTCCTCTCCTTTTGGATTACTCCGTTCAGTTAAAGTTTGAAGAATCTCGGTCATCTTGCTGAATGCTTACCCCATTGTCACTCCAACAGGTTCTTTTGACCCCAATTCCAAATCTGGCTCATTCTCATCCCCCCGATTGGGTGACGGCATTTGAGTCGTCCCAACTCCCGGTGTCACAGGTTCTGCTTCCGGAACTCTTCTGCTTGATATGGCTACACAGCGCTTGGGTGCTATTCTCAACCATGCCCAGATAAATGAGTGTATGCATTCAAATTTAAAACATTTTGAGCATGCATTCACATTCAGGTTTATGTAAAAGAAAATCAGATGTAAATTTTTTTTTTTTTTTTTTGGAAAGAAAATTTGATGATATTATTTAGGGGAAAACCAAGCAATAAATAAAATCATATTTCTCATAAAAATAATACTTTCATAAAGAAGGGTTATCACACGCGATACCTTTTTATTCAGCAAAACAATCGAACCCTACAAGCAACATGCTTCTTTGAAAAGAATAAATGAACAAAAGAATGCAAATCCCAAAAGAAAGAGAATGAGCAAATACTGCAAATCTTCTACACTCTACTCACCGCTAGAGTCAATAGAGGCATCTGGATCGTCAGAGGCTGGTTCCACGAGCCACCCCACGGAGCTATTGGATTTCCCCACATAATCCCTCACAAAACCCGCACTCTCCCTTGGTTGACCTAAGTCATCCTCATTGCCCTTCTTAGCTCTCATAGTTGCCTCATAAAACTCATCCAAAGCTAATCTAATCGCACCCTTGAGTGCAGGCCTCTCGTCCTCTGAGTCGAACAAGTCAAACAATCCCTCTCTCCTTAACTTAGCATCTACACCCAGCCCATATCGAAGTCCGCTCCTCTTAGGTCTCTCTTCTAGCTTCCTTTTCCCCTTATCTTCCATTCCTATAGCGGCCTGCCTATGTTCCCCTACTGCCGGGGTATCTCCATCCCTCAATCTATAACCCTCATCACTGGACTCCTTAAGGTCATAGCAAGTAAAAGTCCTATCAAACTCACCTATCTTTGGTGTCCGAGGAGCCTCAATCGCATCCTCATCCTCCTCCTCTATCCCATCTATCTCTTCCTCACTTTCAACATCATTCTCAACCCCAAACTCAACTGCCTCCCCTTCACTCAGCTCAGCCATCTCTTCATTTTCCTCGCCCTCACTAACAAGCTCATCAATCTCACCCTCGTCATCCCTATCGTACTCACCTACGCCCCCATCAACCTCCATCTCTACCCCATCAACCGGGTCATCTAGCATAGGTGGCTCATGCTCCATTTCGTCTTCACTCAAAAACCAACCTCCCTCAGGCTCTGCCTCTGAATCAGACGAGGGTGGATCCACTACAGGTAATGGGGCAGGTGGATCCCTGCAACCGACGGGCCGATCTCGACGACCAATGCAACTCTCTTGACCATCCTATAAACAAAACACAAGGATTAGAACTAGATCAAAATGCTTTAGGAATAAAAATCCAGAAAACCAACTGATTGCCTAAACCTAGTCTCTGATACCACTTGTAACACCCCACTACCTAGGCCCGATAGGGCCAGGGATGTCGCCCCGTCCAAAGGACAAGGGGTTTTTATAACTAGGTCACACAAAAGAAAATAAAAGTAATACCTTGAAATTGAACTTGTTACAACCCAAAAATACATGAGCAAATCCAAAATAAATTGTTCGCTAACATCTCTCAAAACAACACACAAAAAAAAATAACATAAAGTCTTCAAAGCATAGGCAACAAATCTAGCTATTCATCACCACAGCAGGATCGCCCTGAAAACATGGCATAAAAGGTGATGAGATAAAAATCTCAGTAAGTCCGTGTGTGCTTTGAGTGTTCAGTGAAAACAGTTCGTGGATGCAAAATGTGAAAAATTTATAAGAGAAATATTGGCAAGCATTAAACATTAGTAAAAAACAAGAGTGGTGTTTTCGGCTTTTCCAGCCATACATAATTTATAAGATCAACCACTCAAAAGAAAGGATTATGGGTTACCACATGTTGGGCCCCATAACCGGATGGTCAGTATGCCACACTTTGTGCATACTGCCGGTCAGAATGCCGACACTTTGCGCAGACTGACAAAAGGTAGGTGATCGGCCTACCAGGCAAGATACTCCTCCTTCTCTATACCCAAACAACAACCGGGTGTCCATTCCGGTAAAACACAGTCACTTGACTGAAATAAAATTGCTAGCTCGGACCGGCATGACTAAGTAGTACTGACGTTTCTCTGAGTTGAGTTTTATCTTCTGGAGGTGGCCTCCTGTCAGAAGACTCACTCTTGCTCTTCAAAACTAGTACTACTAGCATACCCTTATTGAGTACTCAACGATAATTGTCCCACTTGGGAGAAAATTGGTAAAACATAGCTTTACTTGAAAATGGCAATCAAGGGTTTCTAAAGTCCATGCCAAAATCAGTTTTAGAAATAGTTCAGTGTTTGAGTAAAACTGCTTTGAAAATTTTCAAATAATTGGTTTGACTGAATCAAGAAAAGAAACAGTCCTTAATTGCCTTTACCAAATCAGTATTCACATACTTCGTGTTTAGCTTGCCGTGGTAACCTTTTACAACAAACAAATTTTATGCAGGAGCTTACCTGATCCTTTGCTTGCTCAAATTCAAAAGTCTTCCAAAGCTGACCTAACCCCGCCTGGGGTAAACACAAGACATAAGGTTACACTCAAGCTATATTCACTTACACAAATAATCCTAGTTCAAGTTATTACAATCATGACCCTAATGTTCTAAGCTTTAAGGCTAGGTGATAAAGAATTTTATAAAATAAGTCTAGTTTGATAAGTTAAAATAACTAGGGTTTCTAAAATAATTGCTAATAAATTATAGGCTCAAACAATAATTCTTGAGTATTATTATTAATAAATAAACTAAGGTTTGAATATTAAGTCCTAAATAGTACTAATAAATGGTGGTTTGAAAATAGCTTTATTAAAAATAAATATTTAATTACAAATAACCTTTAATTAATTTTTAAATAGATAATAAATAATTAGTAATAAATAAAATTAATAATGAATGAATTATTTTAAATTTTAATTAATAAATAACAAATAGATTTTAATATAATATTTTGTTTATTGTAAAGGATTTATTACTATATATATTATTTTTAATAAAAGATCTCATTTATTTGATAAAGAAAAAATGAGTATTTTAATTAATAAACCATTCCAAATCTCCCTAGAGTTTCGAATTTTATAGGGAAAAATATAGTAGCATTCTATTCAAGGTAATAAAATTTGTTAATAAAAATAATCTAGCCTTAACAAGAAAATACTTTTTCACCATGATTTTCCTATTGCTAGAAAGGATTCATGAACACCTTCTCCATCATCAAACAATATATTAATCCATTCATGAACATACACTTGAACTATCTCATACCATCACATGGCCAAAATCCTACTAAGCATAATCATCAATCATGGTTTCCATGGAAAAATAAGAACATAAAAAAAACTAAGCACCTTTGGTGTCATGGTCGCTAACATGCTTCAAACATCCATAAAATTCATTAAGCACGAAGAACATATATTGGTTCAAAAGGGAAAACACATATATCCTAGTCAAATACAACCATCATCATGCCATAACTTCATTCCCCTAATCCACATGCATATACTCAATCTCCCAATCATAATCCATTTCCCTATCATCAACTAGGAGACATAATTTCAGAATTTAATAAGAGAAATTTAGGGATGAATACTTGATTGTCGAGTCCTTCGATGAAGATAAAAGAAGGTCCACGCGCAATGGAATGACTTGAATGGTCCATCGAAACAACATCCATGGTTAATGGTGGTTCAACCATTTTGGTTAGAAGAGAGAGAGAGAGAGAAAGAGAGAGAGAGAGAGAGACGTTAGAATGATATATTCGAATGGAAGAAGATGAACAAGAAGGTTGTTCATGACTCACCTTATTGATGTTCTTCAGGTCTTCAAGAAAAGCTGATTTTTGATCCAGTTGAAAATTCTTGATTGCGAGATTACGTGTTATAAATGGCATAAAAGAAGTCTAGGGATTAAGTAGAGATGATCTGGATTTTTTGACAGTGATTGGAGGGGTTTGGAGTTGGTTTAGGCTTAAAGAAGTTTAGTGTGTGTTCTTGGTGTTTGTAGATGAAAATGGAGAGAAATTAGAAGAAGTGCTGCTGGAATTTGGTAGAGGGCTGACCGAATGGTAGAGTATGATTGAGGGTTTCGGTTTTCAGCAAGGAAGAGTAAGGGTGATCAGATTTTATTTGAATTTTAAATGGAGAAAAATAGTGGAGATGTTTAAGGTAGGTGGTTAGCAATGGTGTTTGATCAAGAGTGGTCTCTATGGTCTTTAATGGTGTCGGCTAGAACAAGACTGTTTTGCTGAAATGATTTAAGGCTAAATGTTGCTCAAGCTGGCCAAAATTCAGTCCATAAAGGCAGAGAAAATTCTGGTTGTTTCAGCTTAATGCAAGAGTGATTTATGGGAGTGAAATTCTGGAATTTTTTTGAAGTTCAAATGGTGTTTGAATGGAGTGATCTTAGGAGTGTTTTGTGGAGCAGCTATGGAGTCCTTAAGCTTCAAGGTAAGTGTGGGTTTAATGGTGTTCAGTATATGGCTGAATAAGGCTCAATTCTACAGAGATTGAAGGTGGCTTTCGGTCCTAGGCTAGAAAGGAACATGGCTGGAAAAAATTCTGTTCAAGTGTTCATGGCCTTTCCGAAATTGCAGATTTTTGGTGCAGGATTTTTGCACCTTCTTAGCTCGGTTTTTCAGTGGTTCTTCAGGGTTGTTTGAGGGTCTTCCAATGGTGGTTTTTCAGCCTCATTTCTGGACAAATGCAGAGAAGTTTGCTGGCTTGAAGATGAACTAAAAACAGCTTCATTTCCTTGAGGAAAAGCTGCGAATTGCCCAGAAAAATTTCTGGTTTGGTGCTGTTTTGTGCAGTCCGAAAATTGCACAATTTTTCCAGCTTCCAAGCCACTTGAAATGATCATTTTCTTGGCAGCAAATGAATGGATTTACGGCCTGAATTTTCGAAGGAAAAGGCTGCAACAAATCTGGAAAATTTCCAGATTTCCGCACCACTAAAACATGAACATCTTGAAGATGGATTTGAAGGTCTTTCCATGGTAATTGATTTTCTCTTGGAAACCTTCCTATTTCTCCTCCTAATTTTCGGTCAACCTCCCTTCCCCAAAGCTGATTTTCGAAATTCAAGGGAAAGAATTTATCACAGAAATTTTTTTTGGAATTCAAAGAAAAAGAATTAAGGGATTTTAGTTTATTTGAATTATGAAAATGCTAGGACAAAGCTAGAGGTAATAAATTGGACAAGAATTCTTCTAGAATTCTTTTTGGACATGAGGATAAGATTAGGACATTCTCTTCGTGTCTCCCCTAAGACAATCATTCCTATTTTCATGGGATGCATGAAAACAAAAATTCAAACTTAATTAAGATAATCATGCTAAAAGCTTAAATGATGGGATTTGAACTCATGACCTTAGAGATTAATTCACCAAGCTCTAACCACTAACCATACTAACTCTTATTCTTATTTTCTCACCCACATATTTTTCTTATCTACTCCTCAAGCTATCTTCCTATTCTGACCTCAAGCAAAATTACCATTTTACCCCTCCTACTCAATAAGTATAACTAAGCATTCAAACCTATAATCCACGATTCTAAAGCACATAAAATCATCCAAAAACACATATATTCATGCAAAATAATATGATATGCATTCCCGACCCCCTTACTCTAGGGTTGGTTTTAGGTGGGGTTTCACAGGACCTAGGCCCTGAATAATTAATTAACCAAATAAACTAGATAATTAATTTCTCTCAACTCCTATTTTATTTATTTATTTATTTCATTCCAGTCCAATAATAAATTAGACTTCCTGAATAAAATAAAATAAAACAAAATAAAATAAAATCCTCTTCAATTGAGACCAATTCCTCAACCCAAAAATAGTTAGGACTTATGGGCTATCCCGAGGAGCAAAAAGACACATCGCATTGGCTGCTAAAATGACCAAAATACCCCTGCTATATAAATAGCTGTATTTTGCATTTTAAATATTTTCTAATATCACCATAAGGAAATATTGACCCCAAGGACAATGCTGCATTTGCAAAGTCTCCGACCTACAGGTGAAATGACTAAAATACCACTCTACACATCACCGTACATTTAGAGAAGAAGAAGTGTACTAAAACCCCCCTAAATGACATCTACCATCCTTAGGCTTCTAGTCCAATGATCCACGACTTCCTGGAGTGTTTCCGCTTTCCAAGGGAGCTACCCTAAAGCAAACATCCAAGTCATGTTTCCCATGGCCCTAGATAATTTAGACCAGTCGGACAACCACAAGGGGCGATATAGTGCAGAAACTATCTTGTATAAGTCTGTCTTAACTAACTAGTCACACATACCCAACATGCAAGTATATTGGCCCTACGATAGAACCTCAACTATAGCAAATCAAAGTATATGCTTCCAGCTTCGCCAGACCACCAACCCATACTCAAGTCTTAGAGTACTAGTCCACGCTGTAGTGGTAGTAGTCTAGGTTTCTACCATACAGTACTTTGAGAAACCACTACTACAGGTCCTGTTCTACGTATTCGAAATACACTTATGTTATGAAGTGAGTGGACTACTCATTGGCTAAAGGTAAGCCATTCCCCATTTGGAATTCATAACATAATAACCTAAACGTAATGAGGTTCCCAGTCTCATCAATAGGCTAAGAACAAATGTTTATGAGTTAAATAACCCATAATTCATACCTTACTGTGAAAGACCACCATTCACATGGATCACTTATTTAAACACAATGGGTCTGTTCCAAACGAAAATCGTGCACATTGCATGAGTCCATGCTGTACTTGGCTAGCATCTTGTCAATGTATGTCGCTTAGGATAATCCTAACATTCTCTGCTTCCTTTTTCTAAGAAGCCTATCCCGAGAATGTAGCTGGCTTCTCCCAAGTCCTTCATACTGAATTGACTAGACAGCCAAACCTTTGTAGATGACAATATCCCGACATCATTTTCAATGAGCAGAATGTCATCCACATACAGGACAAGAAAAACCACATTAATGCCTTCAAGTTTCCTTACACGCATGGTTCATCTTCGTTTTAAATAAAACCATAAGACTTTACGGTCTCATCAAAACGAATGTTCCATGCTCTCGATGCCTGCTTAAGTCCATAAATGGACTTCTTAAGCTTGCAAACCATGTGTTCCTGGCCTTCAGCAATGAAGCCTTCCGGTTGGGACATATAGATGTCTTCGCTAAGATGGCCATTCAAGAATGTCGTCTTGACATCCATTTGCCATATCTCGTAGTCATAGTGATAGGCGATGGCAAGGAGGATGTGGATGGATTTAAGCATAGCTACCGGGGAAAAGGTTTCCTCATAGTCGATACCCTCTTTCTGAGTATACCCTTTCGCCACAAGCCTAGCTTTGAAGGTTTCCACCTTCCCATCCGCTCCTCTCTTTCTCTTGTATACCCACTTGCACCCAATGGGTTTTATCCCTTCGGGTGAAGCTACAAGATCCCAAACCTGATTGAGGTACATAGACTCAATCTCGGCTTTCATTACTTCATGCCATAGATTTGCATCGGCATCAGCAATAGCTTCCTCGTATCTAGCGGAGTCTTGTTCCTGATGGTCGGAGACCAGCTCAAAAGCTTCTCCAGTCCATCTATCCGAAACCCTAGAAACTCTCCCACTATGACGAGGCTCTATCTGCACAGGCTCTTGAGGCTGTGCCTCTTCTTGTTCCAGAATCGGGTCAGAAGAAGTTGATTCTGTAGATAACTTCTCCTAAAGTTCCAACCTCGTTGAACCTTTAGTGAAAGTACTTTGATCATCTTCCAAGTATCTAGCATTGGTACTGACTAGTACCTTCTGCTCCTTATGATGATAAAAGTAGCCTCCTTTTGTCCCTTTTGGATACCCAACAAAATAGCATAATTTTGATCTTGGTTCCAACTTGTCTCCCTTGATTAGTACATAAGCTGGACATCCCCAAATCCTGAGATGATTCAGACTTGGCTTACGCCCAGTCCACATCTCATAGAGAGTCCTAGGTACTGACTTGGAAGGCACCAAGTTCAAAATATATGCCGTTGTTTCCAGGGCATATCCCCAGAAGGATACTGGAAGAGTAGCATGAGACATCATGCTTCGGACCATTTCCATCAACGTCCTGTTCCTTCTCTCAGCTACTCCGTTCTGCTGGGGGGTTCCCGGTGCAGAGAGCTGGGATACTATCCCATGATGTACCATGTAGTCCCTAAATTCACCTAGGAGGTACTCTCCACCACGATCCGATCGTAAGGTTTTGATTAATTTACCTGTCCGACGCTCCACTTCAGCCTTAAACTCTTTGAACTTGTTAAAAGAGTCAGACTTGCGTCTCATCAGGTAAATGTAACCATACCTCGTACAATCATCCGTGAGCGTGATGAAGTACTCAAAACCTCCTCTAGCTGGTGTAGACAAAGGACCACACATATCAGTGTAAACAAGACTCAACACCTCATTGGCTCTATCCGCCTTTGGTGTAAAAGACCTTTTGGTCATTTTTCCCATCAGGCAGGATTCACATTGAGGCCAACTTTCCAATCTCAATGAGCCCAAAAGCCCATCATGAATTAGCCTCTGAATTCTGGTTGAGTTAATATGACCCAACCTCAGATGCCAAAGGTATGAATCATTGATATTGGTCTTTCTCTTCTTAGTTAAAGGTTCAGACAGAGCGTTATTTGATTGGTTGTTAATAGGGTTTAAAAAGAACAAATTTCCATACATGTGCCCAGTACATAAAATTTCTCCATCTCTACTGATAGAAATACCAGAATGGAAAGATACAAAATATCCTTGATTAATAAGTTTTGCAACTGAAATCAAATTCTGACAAAAAATAGGTACATATAAAATGTCTTTTAAAACCACTATCTTATTACAATAAAAAATGAGATCCAGCTCTCCCACTGCAAGGACCTAGACTTGTGCTCCATTTCCCACTCGAAGCCCATGTTCGCCCTTCTTGAGTCTTCTTATTTTCCTAAACCCCTGCAAGGAGTTACAGATATGATCAATGGCTCCTGAATCAACAATCCAAGTGGAAGTTGATCCTACCATTGATATGGACTCTAGATAGTAAACATTACCTGTGGGGTTTTTCTTGGCCTGAAGATCTGGACACTCTTTTTTCCAGTGTCCCTTCTTTCCACACTTGAAGCACTTGCCCTTTGGTTTGTCATTGGGCTGGTTCTTGGGCTGGGCTGCTGCATTCCCCTTCTTCCTCTTGAACTTTCTAGGCTTAGGCCCAGTTCTTGAAGAAGAGGCCTTAGCAATCATAGCCTTAGACTGCGGCTTCATGACCTTCTCCGCCATCTGGAGCTCTTTCATCAGTTTAGTTAAACTCATGTTCAACTTGTTCAAGTTATAGTTTAACTTGAACTGAGTGAAAGAGCCCGGTAGAGATTCGAGAACCATGTCCACTTGGCTCTCGGGGTCAATAACAGCCCCTAAGATTTCTGCCTCCTCGAAAGTAGCAATCATCTTGAGCATATGCTCTCGGACTGATGCTCCCTCAGCCATCATAGTGTTCACAATAGTTCGAAGAGCCTCCTGCCTTGCGGGCTGGCTCTTGTCTGCAAACATAGTTGCCAATGATTGACTTATGTCATATGCAGAAGCCATGTGCTCGTGTTTTGGCTGGAGCACATTAGACATGGAAGCTAACATATAGCAACGTGCCATTTCGTCAGCTTTCTTCCATGCCTTTTCAGCCTCTCGCTCTTCAGCGGTGGAACCTTCCCCAATAACAGGGCAGGTTTCGTAAAGGACATACTCATACTCCTCGGCTGTAAGTATTATGTCCAGGTTCCTTTTCCAGTCCATATAGTTTGGACTCGTTAACTTATTCTCCCTGAGAATAACGGCCAATGGACTAAAAGAACCTCCCACCATTTCTGAAAATCGAAAATAAAAGAAAGAAATTAGTTTGTGAAAACAAAATAAAAATTTGTGCACTGAAAATAATTTGGCTCTTAGGAAAACTGACATAGTTTCTTGGGAAGATTAACAGTTTCCTAAGCTAAGTGTATTAACCACCACAAATTAATTTCCCTTCTAGGAAATGGTCTAGAGAATAACTCCATCGTGGGATGGCCGTTTCCTCTCATTTTCTATGGACATACCTCGCACTATAACTTCCAATGTGGGCTGGCCGATCATAGTACGTGCCCCAGGTTATTAATTACATCCTTCCATTAGATCTAGATCCTTGTGGTATCCCTATCCTATACGGGTTCACTCCCAGGGTGACGCGAGGGGATCCACGATCTCTAATGACGACCGTGATGGAAGCCGTGGGGCCGTTGGAACCCCTCTCCCACTTAGTCTTTTAAAATCAAGGTTTCTGGAAAATATCCTTTTGAAATTTCCATTAAGTTTTTCCTTAACTCAAAAATAAAATATCTAAGTCCAATAAAATCTCTATGTCAAGGCTTATATCCTTTGAGAGATTTCCTCCATGGACTAATTTTATATAAGTTAAAACTTAATTATTTCAAAAAATTTCCAATTAAAACTTTTTAGAGACTTTGGTCTGAAGTTTATTTGACAAAATAATTTTTCTAGTGCAAAATAAAACAAAATGGCTCTCCATTTTAATTTACAAAAATATCTAAATCCAATATATTTTCTATGTCAAGGATTATATCCTTTGAGAAAAATATTCAAGGATTAATTTTTGTACCAATTAAAATAACCATTTAGTTTTTGAAGAAAAAATATTTTTCTTGTCAAAAATGTTCCCAAAGACTTTGGTCTTTGAGAAAAGCACACATAGGTACATAAAAAAATAGCATGCTCAAAAACAGTAAACGTTTTCAAGCTTTTCTATTTTTTAAACCAAAGTGCCCAAATAATAGAATTAAACACATTAATTAATTAATTAATTATCTTATTTAATCCTAAAATCCCTTACTAATATTTTTCATGCAAATATATTTCAAGAATATAAATATTGCAAAAATATTAACTTCGCCTGGTATGGGACCCAAAACGAAAAAGAAAAAAAATAAAAAAAATTACAAAAATCACTGGCGGTCCATTGAACCTACTGCACCGGATCCGCGCCTGCATGGCCTGCGCTCCACCGCGCCCCCCGGTGCACCAGCCGCACTAGATCAGACGCTGCCTCAACCCGCCCGCCTGAGTGCCCCGCGCCCGCGTCCGGTTCTCCTATGCTACCGACCCGCGTGCACTCGCGTACTCGCCGATACCGCCGCTTGACCCGCGCAAATTGAAGTTGCAATTGAGCAACGAAATCAGCTCAATTTTCCTCCAAATCGGCTCGGCTCCAAGGCGTGAACAGCGCGGCTTCACTCACAATGTCGGCAGCGGCTCGGCTCGGCTCACACGGCGTAGGAACAGTTTTCTTCTTCGTTTTTCTTTCTCTCTTGCACGAAAATTGCAGAACCTTTGTTCTTCATATTTTGCTCAAAATTTTGGCTTCTTTGGACATTTTTACTTACAAAAAACATCCAGAACCAAACCACAATCGCCTATGCCCATTTAAATTGGGTTTACACGATTATCTAGCAATGCCAAAAAAAATTTACAGTAGCTCCTATGCTTCACGGTGAAGCTTACAAAACCATCTATCCCATACCAAAACAGCGAAGGATCACAAGTATAATCATCTTCTCCATTTTATTAACGACCATGCTCCCTATATTGATCAAAACCATTGGCTCTGATACCACATTGAGGGAACGTAGAAACAGGGGAGCCATGGACGGAAAAAAAAACAGAGAGAAAAATAAAACGCGAGCCATAAAGGACATGCGGAAGCGTGAAGATCATACCTTTGCGTTCTTTAACCCTCCTAGGTTGCGTAGGAACAGATTAAACGGCTAGAATCGCCTCACTTTGCACACTTGAAGGAGCTTCCGGTTGAACACCCGCTAGCCTTCGACTTCGCATTATTTGCATTAACGCTTAGCTCTCCAGCTCTCGGGATATTCCTCAGCCTAACCTCTAGTTGGTGAACACAATGGGAAAGAGAAATGGTCTCAATTCTCCTTGGTTCGCTCGCTATTTGTTAGCAAAGAACCAGGAGAAAACCCGAAGAAGAAACGTGAGAGTCCAGAGAGAGAGAGACGTGAATCTCCTTAGCCAAGGGAAAAAAAATTAGGTTTTTTTTCAAAGAGTTGTTTTTGAGTTAGCCTAAACTAGGTCTCCCAATATCTGATAAACATATCCCCGGGATTTCAAAACACCCGAATGTTATCCTGAAAATCAGTTTGGCCTAACCCTAAACTCCTCTTAACCGTATCCGGAAAAACCCTAAGGTCCAAGCTATTGGGCCAGAAAAATATTTATTATTTTTCTTGGACCCAAAAAGTCCAAAATAATAAATATTAATTATTTATGTCCTGGGCTTACATAAGTAACCCAATAAATAATTAATGAGCCCAAATGAACCATAATAATTAATCTTTAATTATTTATTTCTTGGGCCTATATAAATAACCCAATAAATAATTAAACATTAATTATTTCCCCTAGTTTAAGCGCAGGTTAATTTCTTAATTATTCATACTGGACCTAGACCCTGAATAATTAATAACCAAATAAACTAGATAATTAATTTCTCTCAACTCCTATTTTATTTATTATTTTATTTTATTCCAATCCAATAATAAATTAGACTTCCTGAATAAAATAAAATAAAATAAAATAAAATAAAATCCTCTTCAACTGAGACCAATTCCTCAACCCAAAAATAGTTAGGACTTACGGGCTATCCCGAGGACCAAAAAGACACATCGCCTTGGCTGCTAAAATGACCAAAATACCCCTGCTATATAAATAGTTGTATTTTGCATTTTATATATTTCCTAATATCACCATAAGGAAATATTGACTCCAAGGACAATGCTGCATTCGCCAAGTCTCCGACCTACAGGTGAAATGACTAAAATACCCCTCTACACATCGCCGTACATTTAGAGAGGAAGAAGTGTACTAACACCCCCCTAAATGACATCTACCATCCTTAGGCTTCTAGTCCAATGATCCACGACTTCCTGGAGTGTTTCCGCTTTCCAAGGGAGCTACCCTAAAGCAAACATCCAAGTCATGTTTCCCATGGCCCTGGATAATTTAGACCATTCGGACAACCACAAGGGGCGATATAGTGCAGAAACTATCTTGTATAAGTCTGTCTTAACTAACTAGTCACACATACCCAACATGCAAGTATATTGGCCCTACGATAGAACCTCAACTATAGCAAATCAAAGTATATGCTTCCAGCTTCGCCAGACCACCAACCCATACTCAAGTCTTAGAGTACTAGTCCACACTGTAGCGGTAGTAGTCTAGGTTTCTACCATACAGTACTTTGAGAAACCACTACTACATGTCCTGTTCTACGTATTCGAAATACGTTTATGTTATGAAGTGAGTGGACTACTCACTGGCTAAAGGTAAGCCATTTCCCATTTGGAATTCACAACATAATAACCTAAACGTGATGAGGTTCCCAGTCTCATCAATAGGCTAAGAACAAATGTTTATGTGTTAAATAACCCATGATCCATACCTTACTGTGAAAGACCACCATTCACATAGATCACTTATTTAAACACAATGGGTCTGTTCCAAACGAAAATCGTGCACAAACAAAAAATAAATTCACAAACAATTTCTGAAAATAAATTCTTTTATTAAAATATTCGATTTTACATCAGAAACCTAGTCTAAGAGGGCATACAATCCAACAAAACCAACCTTAGAATAAGGGGGTTGGGATGTATATTATATTTTATTGCATGTTTAAATATATGTTTATATGATTTTATATGCTCTGGGTTTGTGTGCTAAATTCTCGAGGGCTTAATTATGTTCATTGAGTAAAAAGGGCAAAATGGTAATTTTTGCTTGAGGTGAAAATAGGGAGATAGCCTAAGGATTAAATAGGAAAAATATTTTAAAGAAAAAATAAGAGCAAGAGTTGTTGTGGTATAGTGGTTAGAGCTTTGTAATTAATTCTTGAGGTCTTGAGTTCAAATTCCATCATTGGAGCTCTAGCATGATTAAATTTTATTTTTGCTTAGGAAGGTTAGATTTTCATCCTTAACTGCTCTAGAGAAGGATAAAGGTGATGTCCTAGGGGAGACATGATAGGAGTACCATAATCCTACTCTTGTACCCTACAAAAAATTCCTAAGGGAATTCATACCCTTCTTGATTCTTAATTTTTCTTACTTCTCAATTTCTTAAGTTACACAATTTATTCAAGCCAATTTCATTCCAGAAAAATTCCAACAAAGTGTTGTGGCTTTGAAGGTTCAAAATGTCTGAGTGTAAGACATCTTATGGACCAAAAATGTGTAGGAGTTGGGGAAGGTATCCAAGAGAATTAATCTCCATAGTGAACCTTCAAAACTCCATTCTAGCTATGTTCATTTCCTTCATGAAGTATTCTGGAATTTTTTTTCCAGCTTCTTGTGCATGCAAAGTGTCGAAATTCTCAGCCATTATTCCCTCCAAAATGCTGCCAGAAAATGGCCCTCTTGACCAGTTTGAAACCTGAAATTTTCTGGCCAAATTCGGACTGCACAAATGCTGTGCAAAACCAGAAAATTTTCTCGGCAAAATCGCAGTATAGGTGACTTAAACCAAGCTATTTTCTTCCAGTTTTCTCCTAGCTCCTTAGCCACGTTTTTCCTCCATAAAGAAGGCTGGAAACCAGCCTTGAAAGACCTCTGAATACCCCTTCAAATCCTCTGCAAACTGACTGAACAATGGCAGAAGAATTTGCCCAGAATTTTCCTTCAAACTTGCGAAAATCACTGAACAGAAATTCCAGCTTGTTCATTCTTCAGCCTTGTCCAAAATCTTCATCATTTTTCTACACAAACTTCTCTTGAACAGCCATGAACTAAACTCCATTGTCTTCCCCAACCTTCTACTCGAAAAAAATCAGTCATGGCTGCCCTAAAATATCTCCAACAATTACTCCAATCATGCCTTGATTGAAGACCAAAATTCCAGCAATCCTAATTTAGTAAACTTCCATAAAATATCCCCTAAACAACCAGACCTTTCCTTCACCAATGTACTCCCTCTTTTCAGCCACCATTAAGCTTCTTCAACCAGCTTTCATCCAACAAAAACACTGAGCAATCAGTCGGCCATTACAGCTTCCAAAGAGCTCTCCAATGATCAAAGATCTTCTTGCCATATTTAGTTTCCAAATTTAATTCCCTAAAATATTCTTTTAGGATTTCAACAACTAGCCTTTCATTTTCCTTTCAAACCAAAAAAATCATCCACCAAAACCATTCAAACAATTTGGCCACTACAACCCTACAGAATTTTGGCAGCTTCAAATCAAAATCTCTCGATTCTCTTCAACCTTCAAACACACATAAAACATCAAGAACACCTACTCACTTCTCTCGCCTAATACCTGATGGAAAATGCAGAAACAGGGGCATGCACCGTAAGAAAAAAAAAATTGGAGAAAAATAAAACGCGAGCCATAAAGGCCATGCGGAAGCGTGAAGATCATACATTTGCGTTCCTAAACCCTCCTGGGTTGCGTAGGAACAGAATGAACGGCTGGAATCACCTCGCTTTGCACACTTGAAGGAGCTTCCGGTTGAACACCCGCTAGCCTTCGACTTCGCCTTGTTTGCATTAACGCTTAGCTCTCCAACTCTCAGGATATTCCTCAGCCTAACCTCTAGTTGGTGAACACAATGGGAAGGAGAAACGGTCTCAATTCTCCTTAGTTCGCTCGCTATTAGTTAGCAAAGAACAAGGAGAAAAACAAAGAGGAGAAGAGAGACGTTGAGAGAGAGACTCACGTGAAGCTTGTAAGGCTATGGAAAGAAATTAGGGTTTTTCCTTTTCAAAGAGTTGTTTATATTTGGCCTAAACTAGGTCTCTCAATATCTGATAAACATCTCCCCGAGATTTCAAAACACCCGGATGTTATCCTGAGAAACAGTTTGGCCTAACCTTAAACTCCTCTTAACCGTATCTGGAAAAAACCCTAAGGTCCAAGCTATTGGGCCAGATAAATATTTATTATTTTTCTTGGACCCAAAAGGCCCAAAATAATAAATATTAATTATTTATTTTCTGGGCTTACATAAGTAACCCAATAAATAATTAATGAGCCTAAATGAACCATAATAATTAATCTTTAATTATTTATTTCTTGGGCCTATATAAATAACCCAATAAATAATTAAACATTAATTATTTCCCCTAGTTTAAGCCCAGGTTAATTTCTTAATTATTCATACTGGACCTAGGCCCTGAATAATTAATTAACCAAATAAACTAGATAATTAATTTCTCTCAACTTCTATTTTATTTATTTATTTATTTTATTCCAGTCCAATAATAAATTAGACTTCCTGAATAAAATAAAATAAAACAAAATAAAATAAAATCCTCTTCAACTGAGACCAATTCCTCAACCCAAAAATAGTTAGGACTTACGGGCTATCCCGAGGACCAAAAAGACACATCGCCTTGTCTGCTAAAATGACCAAAATACCCCTGCTATATAAATAGCTGTATTTTGCATTTTAAATATTTCCTAATATCACCATAAGGAAATATTGACCCCAAGGACAATGCTGCATTCGTAAAGTCTCCGACCTACAGGTGAAATGACTAAAATACCCCTGTACACATCGCCGAACATTCAGAGAGGAAGAAGTGTACTAACACCCCCATAAATGACATCTACCATCCTTAGGCTTCTAGTCCAATGATCCACGACTTCCTGGAGTGTTTCCGCTTTCAAGGGAGCTACCCTAAAGCAAACATCCAAGTCATGTTTCCCAGGGCCCTAGATAATTTAGACCATTCGGACAACCACAAGGGGCGATATAGTGCAGAAACTATCTTGTATAAGTCTGTCTTAACTAACTAGTCACACATACCTAACATGCAAGTATATTGGCCCTATGATAGAACCTCAACTACAGCAAATCAAAGTATATGCTTCCAGCTTCGCTAGACCACCAACTCATACTCAAATCGTAGAGTACTAGTCCACGCTATAGCGGTAGTAGTCTAGGTTTCTACCATATAGTACTTTGAGAAACCACTACTACAGGTCCTGTTCTACGTATTCGAAATACGCTTATGTTATGAAGTGAGTGGACTACCCATTGGCTAAAGGTAAGCCATTCCCCATTTGGAATTCATAACATAATAACCTAGACATGATGAGGTTCCCAGTCTCATCAATAGGTTAAGAACAAATGTTTATGTGTTAAATAACCCGTGATCCATACCTTACTGTGAAAGACCACCATTCACATGGATCACTTATTTAAACACAATGGGTCTGTTCCAAACGAAAATCGTGCACAAACAAAAAGTAAATTCACAAACAATTTCTTAAAATAAATTCTTTTATTAAATAATTCGATTTTACATCAGAAACCTAGTCTAAGAGGGCATACAATCCAACAATCTCCCACTTGCACTCTAAGACTAGGTAAGTCCATAGGTGCCCACCCCTATGGCGTCTAAGTGTCTCTTGAAGACTCTCTCAGCCAAAGGCTGGGTGAATGGGTCTGCTAGATTGTTTTCTGAGGTAATATGCTCCACCACGACTTCCCGTCTCTGGATGAAATCCCGGATCAGGTGGTACTTCCTCTCGATGTGTTTCCCCTTCTTGTGGTTCCGTGGTCCTGAATCAACAATCCAAGTGGAAGTTGATCCTACCATTGATATGGACTCTAGATAGTAAACATTACCTGTGGGGTTTTTCTTGGCCTGAAGATCTAGACACTCTTTTTTCCAGTGTCCCTTCTTTCCACACTTGAAGCACTTGCCCTTTGGTTTGTCCTTGGGCTGGTTCTTGGGCTGGGCTGCTGCATTCTCCTTCTTCCTCTTGAGCTTTCTGGGCTTAGGCCTAGTTCTTGAAGAAGAGGCCTTAGCAATCATGGCCTTAGACAGCGGCTTCATGACCTTCTCCGCCATCTAGAGCTCCTTCATTAGTTCAGTCAAACTTATGTTCAACTTGTTCATGTAATAGTTTAACTTGAACTGAGTGAAAGAGCCCGGTAGAGATTCGAGAACCATGTCCACTTGGCTCTCGGGGTCAATGACAGCCCCTAAGATTTCTGCCTCCTCGAAAGCAACAATCATCTTGAGCATATGCTCTCGGACTGATGCTCCCTCAGCCATCTTAGTGTTTACAATTGTTCGAAGAGCCTCCTGCCTTGCGGGTCGGCTCTTGTCCGCGAACATAGTTGCCAATGATTGACTTATGTCATATGCAGAAGCCATGTGCTCGTGTTTTGACTGGAGCACATTAGACATGGAAGCTAACATATAGCAACGTGCCATTTCACCAGCTTTCTTCCATGCCTTTTCAGCCTCTCGCTCTTCAGCGGTGGAACCTTCCCCGATAACAGGGCAGCTTTCGTAAAGGACATACTTATACTCCTCGGCTGTGAGTATTATGTCCAGGTTCCTTTTCCAGTCCACATAGTTTGGACCCGTTAACTTATTCTCCCTGAGAATAACGGCCAATGGACTAAAAGAACCTCCCACCATTTCTGAAAATCGAAAATAAAAGAAAGAAATTAGTTTGTGAAAACAAAATAAAAATTTGTGCACTGAAAATAATTTGGCTCTTAGGAAAACTGACATAGCTTCTTGGGAAGATTAACAATTTCCTAAGCTAAGTGTATTAACCACCAAAAATTAATTTCCCTTCTAGGTAATGGTCTAGAGAATAACTCCATCGTGGGATGGTCGTTTCCTCTCATTTCCTATGGACATACCTCGCACTATAACCTCCAACGTGGGCTGGCCGATCATAGTACGTGCCCTGGGTTATTAATTACATCCTTCCATTAGATCTAGATCCTTGTGGTATCCCCATCCTATACGGGTTCACTCCCAGGGTGACGCGAGGGGATCCACGATCTCTAATGACGACCGTGATGGAAGCCGTGGGGCCGTTGGCACCCCTCTCCCACTTAGTCTTTTAAAATAAAGGTTTTCTGGAAAATATCCTTTTGAAATTTCCATTAAGTTTTTCTTAACTCAAAAATAAAATATCTAAGTCCAATAAAATCTCTATGTCAAGGCTTATATCCTTTGAGAGATTTCCTCCATGGACTAATTTTATATAAGTTAAAACTTAATGATTTCAAAAATTTTCCAATTAAAACTTTCTAGAGACTTTGGTCTCAAGTTTATTTGACAAAATCATTTTTCTAGTCCAAAACAAAACAAAATGGCTCTCCATTTTAATTTACAAAAATATCTAAATCCAATATATTTTCTATGTCAAGGATTAAATCCTTTGAGAAAATATTTAAGGATTAATTTTTGTACCAATTAAAATAACCATTTAGTTTTTAAAGAAAAATATTTTTTCTTGCCAAAACAAAAGGTTCCCAAAGACTTTAGTCTTTGAGAAAAAGCACACATAGGTACATAAAAAAAAAAATAGCATGCTAGAAAACAATAAACGTTTTCATGCTTTTCTATTTTTTAAACCTAAGTGCCCAAATAATAGAATTAAACACATTAATTAATTAATTAATGATCTTGTTTAATCCTAAACTCCCTTACTAATATTTTTCATGCAAATATAATCCAAGAATATAAATATTGCAAAAAATATTAACTTCGCCTGGTATGGGACCCAAAACGAAAAAGGAAAAAAATAAAAAAAAATTTGCCAAAATTGGCTGTCGGTCAACTGCACCGGCCGCACAGGATCCGCGCCAGAATGGCCTGCGGTCCACCGCAGCCGCAATGCACCACGCCACACCAGATCGCACGCCAGCCACGACCCGTGGACTTCGCCCGCGACCCGCTCCCGGTTCTCCTCTGCTGCCGACCCACGATTCAGCCCGCGAGCTGCCCCGGTCGGATCTCCTCTGACCCGCGCAAGAACCCGAAAGCCAAATGAAATTCAATTGCAAATTTTACAATTGAATTCGGCTCAAATCAAAGGAATTGGCTCGGCTTCCACGGCTCATCAGCGACCGGCTCCTCTCACCAACAGCAGCGGCTCGGCTCGGCGGCTCGGCTTGGACGCGGCGGCTTATGAACAGTGCATCTTCTTCGTTTTACTTTTGTTTCGCTCGCGACTTGCAGAGCATTTTTTTCCTTCGATTTTTTCTGCCTTCTTTGGCGTTTTTGGACATTTTTACTTATAAAAACTCATCCAAAACATAACCACAACCGCCTTTACCCATTAAAATTGGATTTACACGATTAAAGCATCAAAGCCAAAAATTTACAAAGAGCTCCTATGCTTCAACGGTGAAGCTTACAAAACCATCTATCCCATACCAAAACAGCGAAGGATCACAGGTATAATCATCTTCTCCATTTTATTAACTACCATGCTCCCTATATTGATCAAAACCAATGGCTCTGATACCACTTTGATGGAAAATGCATAAACAGGGGCATGCACCGTAAGAAAAAAAAATTGGAGAAAAATAAAACGCGAGCCATAAAGGCCATGCGGAAGCGTGAAGATCATACCTTTGCGTTCCTTAACCCTCCTGGGTTGCGTAGGAACAGAATGAACGGCTGGAATCGCCTCGCTTTGCACACTTGAAGGAGCTTCCGGTTGAACACCCGCTAGCCTTCGACTTCGCCTTATTTGCATTAACGCTTAGCTCTCCAGCTCTCGGGATATTCCTCAGCCTAACCTCTAGTTGGTGAACACAATAGAAAAGAGAAACGGTCTCAATTCTCCTTGGTTCGCTCGCTATTAGTTTGCAAAGAACAAGGAGAAAAACAAAGAGGTGGAGAGAGACGTTGAGAGAGAGACTCACGTGAAGCTTGTAAGGCTAGGGAAAGAAATTTGGGTTTTTCCTTTTCAAAGAGTTGTTTATATTTTGCCTAAACTAGGTCTCTCAATCTCTGATAAACATCTCCCCGGGATTTCAAAACACCCAGATGTTATCCTGAGAAACAGTTTGGCCTAACCTTAAACTCCTCTTAACCGTATCTGGAAAAAACCCTAAGGTCCAAGCTATTGGGCCAGATAAATATTTATTATTTTTCTTGGACCCAAAAGGCCCAAAATAATAAATATTAATTATTTATTTTCTGGGCTTACATAAGTAACCTAATAAATAATTAATGAGCCCAAATGAACAATAATAATTAATCTTTAATTATATATTTCTTGGGCCTATATAAATAACCCAATAAATAATTAAACATTAATTATTTCCCCTAGTTTAAGCCCAGGTTAATTTTTTAATTATTCATACTGGACCTAGGCCCTAAATAATTAATTAACCAAATAAACTAGATAACTAATTTCTCTCAACTTCTATTTTATTTATTTATTTATTTCATTCTAGTCCAATAATAAATTAGACTTCCTGAATAAAATAAAATAAAACAAAACAAAATAAAATCCTCTTCAACTGAGACCAATTCCTCAACCCAAAAATAGTTAGGACTTACGGGCTATCCCGAGGACCAAAAAGACACATCGCCTTGGCTGCTAAAATGACCAAAATACCCCTGCTATATAAATGGCTATATTTTGCATTTTAAATATTTTCTAATATCACCATAAGGAAATATTGACCCCAAGGACAATGCTGCATTCGCAAAGTCTCCGACCTACAGGTGAAATGACTAAAATACCCCTCTACACATCGCCGTACATTTAGAGAGGAAGAAGTGTACTAACACCCCCTAAATGACATCTACCATCCTTAGGCTTCTAGTCCAATGATCCACAACTTCCTGGAGTGTTTCCACTTTCCAAGGGAGCTACCCTAAAGCAAACATCCAAGTCATGTTTCCCAGGGCCCTAGATAATTTAGACCATTCGGACAACCACAAGGGGCGATATAGTGCAGAAACTATCTTGTATAAGTCTGTCTTAACTAACTAGTCACACATACCCAACATGCAAGTATATTGGCCCTACAATAGAACCTCAACTATAGCAAATCAAAGTATATGCTTCCAGCTTCGCCAGACCACCAACCCATACTCAAGTCTTAGAGTACTAGTCCACACTGTAGTAGTAGTAATCTAGGTTTCTACCATATAGTACTTTGAGAAACCACTACTACAGGTCTTGTTCTACGTATTCGAGATACGCTTATGTCATGAAGTGAGTGGACTACCCACTGGCTAAAGGTAAGCCATTCCCCATTTGGAATTCATAACATAATAACCTAGACATGATGAGGTTCCCAGTCTCATCAATAGGTTAAGAACAAATGTTTATGTGTTAAATAACCCGTGATCCATACCTTACTGTGAAAGACCACCATTCACATGGATCACTTATTTAAACACAATGGGTCTATTTCAAACGAAAATCGTGCACAAACAAAAAGTAAATTCACAAACAATTTCTTAAAATAAATTCTTTTATTAAATAATTCGATTTTACATCAGAAACCTAGTCTAAGAAGGCATACAATCCAACAATACCACTCCAAACCACTTAAATCTTCTTTGAAAAAATTCTAGATTTCATCTACTCACTGCCGTGAATCCATTCATACCACTTTTAACATCAAACTCCAAAATCCAACTCTCTCTTTTGGATAAAAAATTAGAATTTTTGTGAAGGCTCAAGAACACCTTCAAGGTAAGTTTGTTCAATCAACTTCATCTTCACTAATCTTCAATCTCTAATGAATATATATGTGTATAAGCATGCTAATGGACTCTCTCTCTCTCTCTCTCTCTCTCTCTCTCTCTCTCTCTCTCTCTCTCTCTCTCTCTCTTGGCCGAATGATTTCTTCAATAATGGCCATGCTTTCTTCATCTCTCTTGGACGGATCTAGTCATCTAGGAGTTGAAATCCATTCAAAACTCCTTCAAGGTACTCATCAATCAAGTAAGCCTTTTCAACCCTCCTTTTAAATTCTAGATTCATGTCTCTAGGATGATATTGGTAGGAGATGGATTATGAATAGGATTTGAGCATGAATTGTTGTGATGAGTTGAGATTGAAGCATGAATAAATGTGTGTATATGATGGAGATGGGATTTATGCATGAGTTGATTATCTTGGTTGATTGTATGGTGTTTTAGGGTTTAATGCATGTCTCCATGTCGTAAGTAGTATTTGTGATCAAGTATGCTAGAGATTATATTCATGTATGATTGTTAAAGCCATGATTATGTTTATGCTAGTAGAGGTTGGATCATGCCTTAGTAAATTTAGATCTATGCTTTTATTCATGATTTGGATTATTTGATTATTTGAAATGGAGTATATGCTCATGATTGTGGTTAGCAATAGAAATATGATCATGATCTAGTTGTCCCTAAGCTAATTTTATTTCATCAATAAAATATTTAATATTATAATTTGTGCTAATAAATTCGAAAACCCTAGGAAGGTAGATTTAGATTATTATATATATAATAAGGATATTTTAGTCAAATAAATGATAGCTTTTACTAAAGAAATAAAATATATAGATATTATATATATAATAATAATATCAAATAAAGCCTTATATATAAATAATCATAATAAGTAAAAATATTAATTTTGTAAGTCTTATATCCATAAATATCATTAAAAATTATTCTTCAATTATTTTCTTTTAATCAAAACCTGTTAAAATTTATTTGTTAGCTTTCGATCAAGACCCATTAAATTTTATTTTCAACTAATTTTAGTTACTAATTATTTTCAAATAATTAATTATTAATAAGTCATTATTTTACCTAATACCACCTAGGACCCTCCATCAAATAAAATCTAATTTATTTTTAACAAGATTTAAACCTTCAGCTTATTAGTACCTATTTTCCAAAACATTAATTATTTTAAATATCAAATCAGACTTAGCTTATAAACCTTTTTATTTATTATTTGGCCTTAAAGCTTGAGACACTAGGATCATGGTAGTAGTGAGTTGAGCTAGTTTTATTTGTGGAAGTGGTTTTTGGCATGAATTTGATTATGGTTCATGTTTACCCCAGGCGGGGTTGGGTCAACTATTGAAGACCTTTGTTTTATCTCAAGCTAAGGATCAGGTAAACTCCTGCATAAAACCTGTTTGATGCGAAATTGATTATTATGGCAAGCCAAATGTAGAGTGCATGGACACTCATTTCTATAAAGGCAATTAAAGATTGTCTCCTTTCTCATTTCAGTCAAACAAATTATTTGAAGCTCAATAAGCAATTTACTCAAACTCAAAACTCTTTCTAAAACTGATTTTGACAAAGACTTTGGAAATCCTTAATTGCCATTTTCAAGTGGAATTATGTTTTATTCATTTTTCCCCAAGTGTGGTAAGTTACGTTGAGTACTCAACAAGGGTAGGCTAGTAGTACTAGTTTTGAAAAGCAAGAGTGAGTCTTTTGGAAGGAGGCCACCTCCAAAAGATGAACTCAACTTAGAGAAACGTTAGTACTACTTAGTCATGCTGGTCCGAGCTAGCAGTTTTCAGTCATGTGGACTGTGTATTGTCGGAGTGGACAACCAATTTTTGTTTAGGTATAGAGAAGCGAGGAGTATCTTGCCCGGTAAGCCGATTACCTACCTTTTGTTAGTCTGCACAAAGTGTGGCATTTTGACTGGTTATGGGGCCCAACGTGTGGTAACCCATGACCACTTTTGAGTGGTTAATTTTATTGTATCTGTATGGTTGGAAAAGCCAAAACACCACTCTTGATTTTGACTATTGTTTATTGCTTGCCTGTATTTCTCTTATGAAGATTTTATACTTTGCATTCACGAACTATTTTCACTGGACACTCAAAGCACACACGGACTTACTGAGATTTTTGTCTTATCACCCGTTTTGCCATGATTTCAGGTCAATCCTGTTGTGGGGATGAGTAGCTAGATATTACCTGCCTTGGAAGATTTTCTAATATTTAATTTGTGTAATGCTTTGGGGAGTTGAGAGTGGATAATTTTTTTTTTATGGATTTGATTTTGGAATTCTTGGATTCATTCTTGGATTGTAATAAATTTTAAGTTTAAAGTATTATTTTTATCCTATTGTTTTGATTGTGTGACCTAGTTATAAAGACCCATTGTCCTTTGGACGGGGCGACATCCCCGGCCCTGTCGGGCCTAAGTAATGGGGTGTTACAAATAGATATCCAAACTTGAGGTAAAGAGAAAGGTTTGTCCAAGAGGACTTTATTCCTATAAAACAAAACACAAATAAAAGCATAAGAAAAATAATAATAAAATAAAAACATACCTAAATAAAAGAAAACAAACTAAAGAAAAAGACTCAAAAAATAAAATAAAAATAAAAATAAAACAAAAACTTTTTACACTCATCATGCTTCCTCCCCAAACCTTTTGAAAAGAAATTAAAGCTCAAAATAAAATATAGGCATGATGAATGTAGAATGAAGAGAGGTTTTTGAAAAATAGAAGGTTTATGAAAATAATTTTTCTTACTAAAGCAAAATACATAAACCTCTTTCTCTAACATTTCTTTAGACACACAAATATTGTTGTCAACGAATAAATACACATGATTTCTAAAGAATGTATCAAGCTTGAAATCACCTTTTAACCCTTCGAAAAATTTGTTATAATTGAAATTCCCCTTAGAACTTAGCAATTGAGCTCTTAATGATGGGATCAAGGAAATCCTTACTTTTCAAGGCATAGTCTACAAAAACTAAGTTGCCTCCCTGAAATTGGGGTGAAGGGTA
Source organism: Voacanga thouarsii (assembly GCA_026120185.1). Taxonomy (NCBI): domain Eukaryota; kingdom Viridiplantae; phylum Streptophyta; class Magnoliopsida; order Gentianales; family Apocynaceae; genus Voacanga; species Voacanga thouarsii. Next base: position 650,652 of record JANUWF010002285.1, read on the forward strand.
GAATTCGTCAACATCCTCAAAAGGTTTCTTATGATGTAGCGTTGAAAGATCCAACTCCTTGAGGCGTGATAAATTTAACACAACATCATTTGGACCCTTGTTCTCCAATAATTGAGAGGAACCTAAAAAAAAATCATGTGATAAAGAGAGATTAGAATTATTAGCACGTAGAATAGAATTGAATACCTCCATTTCCACATTATGCAATTGTCCCTCATAGCCTCTTTTTTTTTTTTTTTTTCATGGTCAATTATACGAGCTAGCATGAACTCATAAGTCTCCTCAACAATCTTAACTAATTGTTTCCTTTGATTGCCCATTCATTGCGAAGCTTCTTTATGCCACTGAACAGATGAATTTGTATTGGCAATAAAAGAATTCACTAATACTTCTAATGACATCTCACTAAAACAACCAATGTTAGCTTGTAATTTTGCCAATCTATCATCAATACACTAGTGTTTTTTTTTTTTTTGAAAAATGAAATAAAAATGATGAACACGCAGCAATGATGAACAATGCAATTTAATTCATGAAGAAAGAAATAAAAATGAAACAAAACGAAATCTACTATATCGCCTTCAAGTCATTGGATCACGTACCAAGGCAAACACCTAGCAAAGACAAAACGAAAGTTAGATAACGGAATTTATAATTCAAACAAAATTAGAAGAATAAATTAGTCAATTAATCATCAGCCAATGTTAGTAAGTTAGATTACATAGATACAAAGATACAAAAGATGGCACATTTTTACCTAAAGAACAATTGTACAAATTTACATATGTACATATTTACACGGTTAAATCAACAAAATCCAAACTTTCATGATATTATTTCCCGGCAACGGTGCCAAAAACTTCATGTTAAATCAAGTTTTTCAAAAACACCTCTATGATGAAATAGAAAAATATCCTATTCGCCGGCAACGGTGCCAAAAATTTGATGCGTATGGATTTGGGTATGAAAAATCATATAAAAACTAAGCACATTCCCAATTAAGTTTATATTAAAACGTTAAACCTAAATTACACATATGAGCAAGCGTACTCATCATTAACATAGTATAGGGTTCAAACGAGTGTCGATCCTCAAGGAACAAGTATATATTAATCCCTTTTCTTTCATTGTTTAACAAACTCAAAAAAGTAAAAATAAATAAATAAATAAAATAAAACAAAATAAAATAAAAATAAAAATATATACATGTCAAGGATGGAGAACTATGTAACTCAACCTATTGTTTAGACAAACATGATCTTAAAGAACCCAACCATTATCATAACCAATTATTCTCTTAGCATCATGAAGGATGAAAATAGATTCATTTCGATGGTCAATCCATGAAATCACTATCCTCTAGATAAATTAGCATCAATTGGTCTGTCTCAACTAATTCACCCAAAAGACGCGTTAAACACAATCCTTGATTAAATTTCCTTAGTCTGGAAAATTTAAAACATGAAATTAATCAATGAATCCTTGGTCTGGCAAACATCAATTAACCTTTAATTACTTAATTCTCAGCAATTAAACTCTTTGGTCTAGTAAGTTAACAGCCAATAAATATGAAATTAATCAATTGAAATCACCATCAACCTCTTTGGTCTAGCAAGCTAATGAAAAGAAACAATCAATTAATCTCATAATATGCCCAAGTAATTAAATACCAAGAATAACAATCAATTAATCAAAAAATCAAATAACTCTAAATATCATGAATATCTAAAACAATGTCAAATTACAATAAAACAATTAACATATCATTGTTAAAGAAAAAGTAAACAAAGTAAAAGAAATCACTCATAGACAAGCCTCCTTCTTCTTCCTTTGAAGACCTTCTTGCACAACCCTCCTTGAATTGAAGAATTCCTTATTTGATTTAAGTGATTTTCTTGATGGTCAATGAATTCTCCCCATTTCCCTTGGGTTTTCATCTATTTATAGGCTTGGGAAGTGCCTAAACTCCTTACTGTAATGTTCTTGGCCGAGTAGAAGTTGAAAGATACTAAAACTCCATAGATTACCAAAAACTGCGTAGAAAAATCCCAATCCTGACTTTTCCTCAGAGCACAGCCGGCGCCGCCTTGGCTCTCGGAGCCAGCGCCAGTTGTGTTCTGGTTCTCCACTCATTCGTCATTTTTTTTCGAATTTCACACAATGTAGTCCAACATGCAGCAAGCGCCGCCTTGGCCCTTGAAGCTGGCACCAGTTCCACTCTATTCTGCTCTGTTTTGACAATTTTTTGTCATCTCGAAGTTCGTGTCATCAGTGCATGGCCGGCGCCGGTTCTAATGACCTAGCCGGCACCGCCTCTCTTCTGTTTTACGACGTTTTTGTTTCGTTTTGCCCCAAAAATCTATAATAATGAACAAAATACCTCTCGAGGGGTAAAATCTCAAATATGAAGGAATATGACTAGTTATTCAATAAAATGTATCACAAAAGAGCCTTAAATAATTAAAAAAAATATGAAGGACCCTCCAAAACCAGCCTGAAAGGACCCTCCAAAACCCCTTCAAACCTTCTGCAAGTTGGCTAAAGCATGGAAGAAAAATCTGCCCAGAAATTCCAGCAAACCATGCGAAAGACTAACCAGAAATTCCAGCTTTGTTTCCCTCTTCACCATTATCCGAAACCTACTCCATTTTTCTGTAAAACTCACCTTGGTCAGCCATCAGCTGAACTTCATCACCTCCACCATTGTTCTGCACGAAAAGAGCTCCATGGCTACTACTAAAATCTCTCCATCAATCACTACAATCAAGCCATTAATTGGAGTCCAAAATTCCAGCAAATTGTTCTAGCAAACTTCTATGGATTAAGCCTCAACTATCCAAAAAATTCCTTCACCATTACACTCCATATTTCGGCCACCCTAAAGATTAAGCCTCAACTTGTTAGTGTTGTGCCGTAGAGGCAATCACTTGTACATTGTATATGATACATTTTATTTTAATAAAAGGCATTATTTATCTTATAGTTTCTTTTGTTTACTTTAAGTAATATAACTGTTCGATAAAGTCCCTAGTACAACACTGTGTTAAGGAAATTATGATAGAGATCATAGAATGAGATTCCTACTACACTGGATGGTGTTAATACTTAAATAGTCCCTAGTCATAGTATTAATGAGACAGAACATCATTAATACGTTAAGACTAGCATATGTTAGACTTCCTGATTTGATCAGGCGGTGGTTCTCATAGCTGTAAGTATTGAGATACTCAAAGTTAACACATGGATGCTTATTAATGGAACACGTTCATTGGATGACCTAGCTTTGAGATAATCATATGGATAACTATTTAGTGCCAGTGATATAATCTCAATATAGCAAATGTGCAAGTATCCTTAGACTTCAGATCTCCAAGGTACTTTGTTTGCTGAGCTTTGTACTTTGATTCCAATCTCCGGAGCTCGATCGAGGGCCGCCTATGGGATGGATATTGGGTACATTGTGAGGTAAACGAAAGTAGTTGAGAGGGTCAATAAAGGATTCACCACTCCTAATAGTATGGGCGAATATCTCACGGCCACTTGTAGGAATTACTACTCGAAAATCCTTAGCCAAGGCGATTGTGTATTGGAAACAGTTCCAATTGATACATATCTAGAGTAGTGGGTTCATGGTACAAGTACTATTGTATTTAGGCTAGAATTAATTCTGGAGGGAGTTGTAACTAATTCTGTACTCCAAACCGAATGAGATATTTTATGGTGAAAGGAGTTAATTGCACTGAAGTTTGTTATTGAAAGGTTCATGTCAAGCCACTTAACTTTCTGGACTCTTGGGTGGTCATGATGTGTTGTTAGATACCGCTCATGATCTGCGAATATGGGTTTATTAATTGATGAATTAATAAACCAATCCTGATTAGAATTGATAGGATTAATTCTAATTAATTATGGATTATTAATCTCAAAGACGTTTGGATTAATTCATGTTCTCTACCAATTGACTGGGAAACCTAATAGGTCACACACAATAGAGGATTATATACTCAAGATGTTATTTGATAACATTGTGGGGTTAATTGAGAGAAAGAGAAGTTGTTGTGAACAAATTATAATTAGTTATAATTTGTGGTCTAAGTTATAATTGTGAGAACTTGATGTTTCCAATTAGAATTCTCAATTTTAGCAGGGTTTTAGGTATATATGTATGATATAACTGAAAACCCTAGCTGATGTTGAGTCACACAAAATCCAGCCAAAAATAGCTGAACAACACACGATTCTCTCTCCTTTGTTCTCTCTTTCTCGGTTTTCTTCTTGAAAGAAAAACCCTAGCCACCATTAATTTTTGCTAGCATAGAAATTTTGATGCTTGAGTATACCTCTGTGTGGATTACTATTAGAGATAATCACACACTGTGATTATAGCGGTTTGACGTTCAACTCACGTGGAGGTTGATCACAAGGATTGCTGGATCGCGCCTCAACTTAAAAAATAAAATTTTGTTCTTCGTACAATCACCCAAAGGTAAAAAGCTATTACCTTTATGATCTTTATATCTTGTTTTCCACACATAGACGGGTCTTGGGAGGGTATCTCATTTGATTTTTCGCTGCGCCGTATGGGATACCCAACCGTGGTATTAGAGCCATGCTATGTGTGGTCTACAGACATTGTTTTGGCATGAAAAACTGTTTTCGTATTTATCTTTGTTTGCTGTGAAAATCGTTTTCACTCAAGTCGAAATTGTTTTGATCTTTATGAGTTGGGTCCGTACCACAATATGATTGTGTTATAGTCACAGAGTATTTCGAAAAGATGCTTTCTTTGGTGCTGAAAATTTCTGTAGGAAAAACATTTTCTTGCAACATGGATGTTGCCCTCCGTTTCATCTTAATTTTTCATTTGGATTTTGTTTAAACTAACAAATTAGTTGTTGTTTATAGCTTCAAAATAGAAAATACAACTGCGAATTGTTCTCACTGAAAATTTGCAGAAGAAGAAAGCACCAGACAATTGTTTCTGGAATTTTTTGAAAATCGCCGCCATTGTTGCAGAACACAGGCGGCACCGACAACGGCCTCCAAGCCGGTGCCGGTTCCATTCTGTTCGCAATGTCCGAAAATCATTTTTTGAAGATAAAATTTTTGGAAACCAGAACAGAGCCGGCGCCGGCTCCGGCTTCCAAACTGGCGCCAGTTCTGCTCTGTTTGCAACCTCTAGTATTTTTTTTAAAAAAATTTCCGGAACAAAATTTTGAAAGGGAAAAACCTCATTTGATGGGAGATGGGACCCAAAAGCATTTTCTCAAAATTAGTTTTGAAACAATCAATTTTGTTCTTCAAAATAATGATTTTGAAAATCTAAAATTGATGTATTTTCTAAAATGGTTATTTTAGAATTTGTTTTATTTTTCCAAATATTTTTCCAAAATAGTGATTTTGGAATAATAAAAGTATATTTTTATTTTGTTTAAGCATAGTCAATGGCATGGTGGATGGTTATGGACTTAAACCAATTATATCTGTTCATGCATTTTACAGTTTTGGTTTTTATGAAATAGGGCCTGCGTGTCCTGCCTTCTCTAGAATTCTTGTGTAATTTTCTTCTTATCTAACTCCCCTCGAATGTAACTCGAGGTTTTCTCTCTTTAGGAAATTATGTAATTTGTTTACATATGTTAGATAGGAGTAGAATTATTTTATTCTAGAGATGGCAACCAAAACAAGGCGAGGAGGTAAGACCTTCTACTTAAATCATGCATGAACACAAAGAGTTAACTATATTAATTTCTTTTATGGCTCAAAGAAATTAATTTAGGGTAAAGTCCATAACCATACCACGTAATCGCTTTATTACCATGATTATCAATTATGTGATTATTGATTATTATGCATGTCATTCAACGAAATCACTAAAAGGAACAAATCCCTTAATTAATATTAAACCTAATTCATTTCGTTAATATAGTAAGAACGAGAGTCCTTTTTCAAGACCAGGTTGTTGGGCAAACCCAAGCCTACTTGACATTGGGCATGTTCAAGCTATGGAATTAAATTCCTTTGGAATTATATTCCTGATTAATGGGTCGGGTTTAACTAAATTCTTTATCCCGGTTGGGCAAACTCAAGCATAAAGAAATTTAGAGGAAAAGTTGGGGTAGCCCAAAAGACTTTAAGATTAAAAGCTATTAATCACCAAATGATCCAGTAGTTGCATACGATGTAATTGGTATTGGATACCTACCAGTAAACTCAAGGGTAGCTTGTTAGGCAAACCCAAAGTTATTCTTGAGGAATTTGGATATCGGTCCACTAGGAAAGCTTCCAACGGGCTTTCCCGAATCAGTAGTGGGGGCTATTGGTTTGAGTTAAATAGTGGAGTAAAAATGCATTTAATTAAAGTCCTAATTATCTACATATCATGTGCATATACAAGTAGCTAATGCTCTCTATCTTTACATTTAGGTCACTTGCATCATGTCAACGAACTTGAACTTACGAAGCATTTTGGAAACCACCAAGTTAACCGAATCAAACTATCTCGACTGGTATAGAAATTTGAGAATCGTTCTCAAATCGAAAAAGTTGCTCTATGTGCTAGATGCTCCTATTCCACCACCACCAGCCCAAGATGCTCATGCTGATAAGCATGCTGTCCACAAGAGGCATAAAGAGGATAGTGATATAGCATCATGTATTATGCTGGCATCCATGACTCCTGAGTTGCAAAAACAGCACAAGCATATGAATGCTCAATCGATCATTTTACATCTTCGAGAGCTGTTTGATGCCCAAGCCAGAACTGAGAGATATGAGATCTCGAAACAACTATTTCGTTGTAAAATGGCAGAGGGTTCTTCTATGGCCACTCATGGGCTGAAGATGTTGGGCTTGATTGAGAAGTTTGGATCTCTTGGGTTTACAATGGACCATGACTTAAGTGTTGACTTAATTCTACAGTCATTGCCTAATAGTTTTTTACAATTTGTGATTAACTATCAGATGAACAAGATTGAGTCCACCATTCCTGAGTTGATCAATCTTCTCAAAACTATGGAATCCTCCATGAAGAGGGATTCCAATGTAGTTTTAATGGTAGAATCTTCCTCTTCTAAGAAGAAAGTCCAAAAGAAGAAGAAGAAGGCTCCCATGAAGCCCAAAGGTGGTGTGAACAAGAAGGACGCAACTACCAAGGGCCCATGCCATCATTATGGGAAGATGGGCCACTAGAGGCGCAATTGCAAAGCCTACTTGGAGACCATCAAAGAGAAGAAGCAGAAGGAGATGCTTACAAGCACTTCTACTTCTTCTCAAGGTATGTTTATGATTGAGATAAATATTGCCTTTAGAAATGAGATATGGGTATTAGATACTGGATGTGGATCTCATTTGTGCAATAATTTGTAAGGACTAAAGAGCAGTAGAAGGCTAGAAAAAGGCGATGTGGACCTACATACTGCAAATGGGGCAAAGGTTGCTGCACTTACTGTGGGGACATACGAGCTAAACCTGCCTTCGTGATTAATTCTAAAACTGGAAAACTGTTATTATGTACCAGTTTTAATGAAAAATATTATCTCAGTTGTGTGTTTAGACTTATGTGGATTTCATTTAATATTTAAGAATAAATGTTGTTCTTTTTCATTGAATGATATTCATTATGGTTCAGCAACTTTGGTTAATGGTTTATATGTTCTACACTTGGACAATCCAATTCTCAATATAAACAAAAAGAAACCTAAAATAGATAACTCTAACACCTCTTACTTATGGCATTGTCGTTTGGGCCATGTAAACGAAAATCGTATTTCTAAGTTATACAAGTTTGGTGACTTAGGGTCATTTGATTATGAATTATATGGCACATGTGAGTCTTGTTTACTAGGCAAAATGACTAAAACTCCTTTTCCAGGAAAAGGAGAACGGACCAAAGAGTTATTAAAACTCATACATTATGATGTATGTGGCACAATGTTAATACAAGCAAGAGGAGTTTATAACTATTTCGTAACATTTATCGATGATTTCTCACAATATGGGTATTTGTATTTAATGAAATACAAATCTGAGGCCTTTGAAAGGTTCAAAGACTTCAAGAATGAAATAGAGAAACAACTTGGCAAAAGTATTAAGACTCTAAGATCTGATCGATGAGGAGAATATTTGAGTCAAGAGTTTCTGAGTTATCTTAGAGATAATGGGATATTATCTCAATGGACTCCACCACATACACCTCAACATAACGGTGTATCTGAGAGAAGGAATCGAACCCTTCTAGACATGGTACGGACCATGACGGCTTCTGCAGACCTACCAAAATCGTTTTGGGGGCATGCACTAGAAACTTCTGTTTATATACTGAACAGAGTTCCGACAAAATCTGTTGATATTACTCCATTTGAGATGTTCTTTGGTAAAAGACCAAAGTTATCTCACTTGCGAGTATGGAGTTGTCCTGCTTTTGTTAAAAGGCCACAGTCAGATAAACTTGATAGTAAGACTGACAACTGTTTATTTGTGGGATATCCAAAAGAATCTTTTGGATATTACTTCTATCAATCCTCCAAAAACAAATTGTTTGTTTTGAAGCATGCCGTCTTCTTAGAGAAGGAGCACATGCTCAAAGGGAACAATGGGAGTAAGATTGAACTTAGTGAAGTTCATGAAGATCAAACAAACAAGGATCAATCGTCTAACCCCACATCTATTGAGAGAATAGATGAACCTTCTAATACACAAGAACCTCGTAGATCTAGTACGATATGTATGGCACCTGAGAGATATGGATTTCTCATTAGTGACCATAATAACATATTGCTCATAAATGAAGATGAGCCTACTACCTACAAGGATGTTTTGAATAGTTCAAAATCTGACAAATGGCTTAAGGCCATGAAGTCAGAGATGGATTCCATGTACGATAACCAAGTATAGACTTTGGTTGATCCACCCAAAGGAATTAAACCTATTAGGTGCAAGTGGATTTTCAAGAAGAAAACGGACATGGATGGTAACTTAGTTACCTATAAAGCACGACTAGTGGCGAAGGGTTATCGTCAACAACATGGTATTGACTATGATGAAACCTTCTCGCCAGTAGCCATGTTGAAATCCATCAGGATACTCCTAGCCATTGCTGCTCATTATGATTATGAGATTTGGCAAATGGATGTGAAAACAGCTTTCCTAAATGGAAATCTAACTGAGGAATTGTATATAACATAACCTGAGGGTTTCACATCCAGTGATGGCACAAAGGTGTGTAAGCTGCAAAGGTCTATTTATGGACTTAAGCAAGCTTCTCGGAGTTGGAATATCCATTTTGATGAAACAATCAAAGAGTTTGGTTTCATTCAAAATATGGATGAGACTTGTGTATATAAGAAAGTTAGTGGGAGTGCAATCGTTTTTTTACTGCTTTATATAGATGACATATTGCTAATAGGAAACGATATACCTGTCTTGCAAACGGTTATAATTTGGTTGTCCAAACAATTCTCCATGAAAGACCTTGGTGAAGCAACCTATATTCTTGGAATAAGGATCTATAGAGATAGATCCAAAAGGTTGCTTGGTTTTTCACAGTCTACATACATAGATAAAGTGCTAAAGAGGTTTAGCATGGATCAATCTAAAAAGGGATTCTTGCCCATATCACATGGTGTAAGCCTTTCAAAGTCGATGTCTCCCAAGACACAAGTTGAAAGGGATCACATAAGTAAGATTCCATATACCTCGGCAGTTAGATCTACCATGTATGCTATGATATGTACTAGGCCCGATGTATCTTGTGCTCTCAGTTTGATGAGCAGACCCTAATCCGACCCTGGTGAGGGTCATTGGGTGGCTGTAAAGAACATCCTTAAGTATTTACGAAGGACTAAGGATATGTTCTTAGTATATGGAGAAGGTGATTTGAAAATAATCGGGTATGCTGATACCATTTTTCAATCTGACAAAGATGATTTCAAATCACAATCCGACTATGTGTTTACGTTGTGCGGAGGGGCAATAAGTTGGAAAAATTCCAAATAAGAGATAATTGCCGACTTTACGACAGAAGCTGAGTACATAGCTACTTCTGAAGCAGCTAAGGAGGCTGTTTGGATCAAAATTTTGTGACGAAATTGTGTGTGGTTCTTAGTGTTGTTTGTCCAATAACTTTGTATTGTGACAACAACGGAACCATTGCATAAGCAAAGGAGTTGCGGTCTCACCAACGATCCAAACACATACTACGACGCTATCATCTTATCCAGGCAGATCATAGATAGGAATGATGTAAAGATAGAGAGAGTTCCCACGGATGAGAACATAGCTGACCCGCTTACGAAAGCACTATCCTAAAAGAAACATGATTGTCATGTTAAGTCATTCGGTATTAGATACATGAATGATTGGCTCTAGTGCAAGTGGGAGTTTTTTAATGTTGTGCCCTAGAGGCAATCACTTGTACGTTGTATATGACACATTTTATTTTAATAAAAGGCATTATATATCTTACAGTTTCTTTTGTTTACTTTAAGTAATATAACTGTTCGATAAAGTCCCTAGTACAACACTGTGTTAAGGAAATTATGATAGAAATCATAATACGAGATTCCTACTACACTGGATGGTGTTAGTACTTAAATAGTCCCTAATCATAGTATTAATGAGACAGGACATCATTAATACGTTAAGACTAGCATGTGTTAAACTTTTTGATTTGATCAGGCGGTGGTACTCATAACCGTGCATATTGAGATACTCAAAGTTAACACATGAATGCTTGTTAATGGAACAAGTTCATTGGATGACCTAGCTTTGAGATAATCATATGGATAACTATTTAGTGCCAGTGATATAATCTCAATATAGCAAATGTGCAAGTATCCTTAGACTTCAGATCTCCAAGGTACTTTGTTTGTTGAGCTTTGTACTTTGATTCCAATCTTCGGAGCTCGATCGAGGGCCGTCTATGGGATGGATATTGGGTACAATTTGAGGTAAACGAAAGTAGTTGAGAGGGTCAATAAAGGATTCACCACTCCTAATAGTAGGGGCGAATATCTCACGGCCACTTGTAGGAATTACTACTCGAAAATCCTTGGCCAAGGCGATTGTGTATTGGAAACAGTTCCAATTGATCTACATCTAGAGTAGTGGGTTCCTGGTACAAGTACTATTGTATTCAGGCCAGAATTAATTCTGGAGGGAGTTGGCACTAATTCCGTACTCCAAACCGAATGAGATATTGTATGGTGAAAGGAGTTAATTGCACTGAAGTTTGTTATTGAAAGGTTCATCTCAAGCCACTTGACTTTCTGGACTCTTGGGTGGTCATGATGTGTTGTTAGATACCGCTCATGATCTGCGAATATGGGTTTATTAATTGATGAATTAATAAACCAATCCTGATTAGAATTGATAGGATTAATTCTAATTAATTATGGATTATTAATCTCAAAGACGTTTGGATTAATTCATGTTCTCTACCAATTGACTGGGAAACCTAATAGGTCACACACAATAGAGGATTATATACTCAAGATGTTATTTGATAACATTGTGGGGTTAATTGAGAGAAAGAGAAGTTGTTGTGGATAAATTATAATCAGTTATAATTTGTGGTCTAAGTTGTAATTGTGAGAACTTGAAATTTCCAATTTCAATTAGGGAATTCTAATAGGATTAGAATTCTCAGTTTTAGCAGGGTTTTAGGTATATATATATATATATATATATATATATATATATATATATGATATAATCGAAAACCCTAGCTGATGTTGAGTCACACGAAATCCAGCCAAAAATAGCTGAACAACATACGATTCTTTCTCCTTTGTTCTCTCTTTCTCGGTTTTCTTCTTGAAAGAAAAACCCTAGCCACCATTAATTTTTGCTAGCACAAAAATTTTGGTGCTTGAGTATACCTCTGTGTGGATTACTATTAGAGATAATCACACACTGTGATTATAGCGGTTTGACGTTCAACTCACGTGGAGGTTGATCACGAGGATTGCTGGATCGCGCCTCAACTTAAAGAATAAAATTTTGTTCTTCGCACGATCACCCAAAGGTAAAAAGTTGTTACCTTTATGATCTTTATGTCTTATTTTCCACACATAGACGGGTCCTAGGAGGGTATCTCGTTTTATTTTTCGTTGCGCCGTATGGGATACGAGCCTAAGATACCCAACACAACTATCCAAAAAATTCCTTCACCATTGCACTCCATATTTCGGCCACCCTAAAGCTCTCTCTCTCTCTCTCTCTCTCTCTCTCTCTCTCTCTCTCTCTCTCTCTCTCTCTCTCTCTCAGCCGAATGGTTACTCCAACCATGTCCATTTTTCTTCTTCCTCTTTGGACGGATCAAGCCTTCCAAGCGTGAGGATCCTCTTGAAACATCTTCAAGGTAGTCATCATTCAAGTAAGCCTCTTCAATTTTCTCTTTAAATTCTAGATTCATGTCTCTTGAATGTAGTTGGATGAGGATGGAATATACTTGGAGATTGAGTATGTGTTTATGCGATGGAGTTAGGATTGATGCATGTGGATGATTTGTCTTGGTTGGATTTTATGATGTTTTAGGGTTTGTTGCATGCCCTCATGTCATGAGTAGTATGAATGATTAAGCATGATAAATATTATGTCACCTTTGGTGGATAGGATTTTATGTTCTTGTATCCTTGTTGAAGCCATGAAAATGATTATGTTTAGTGGAGTTTGGATCATGGGTTGGTAGTTATGGATCTATGCTTTTATTCATGATTTAGATGGTTTGTTGATTGGTGTAGAGTGTATGTTCATGGTTAGCAATAGGAACTATGATCATGACCTTGATGTTCCTAATCTATTTAAGTGAGCCAATTTTATTTCATTAATAAAAATTAATACTATATTTTCTTCTGTTGATTTCAAAAACCCTAGGAAAATGTGGATTTGGATTGTTATATGAAATAATGATATTTTAACCAAATAAATGATATCTTTTATTAAAATTAAAATATAAAAATATTATATATATATATATATAAAATAATATCATTAAATAAAGCCTTTTATATAAATAATCATAATAGGCAAAATATTAATCTTATAAGTCATATATTCATAAATACTATTAAAATTTATTTATTATCTTTTAGTCAAGACATATTAAAATCTACTTATTATTAATTTTATTTACCAATTATTTTCTAACCATTAGTTATTATAAATCATTATTTTAAATAATATCATCTAAGACCTATGACCCTTCATCAAATAAACCCTAATTTATTTATAGCACGATTTAAACCTACAACTTATTAGTAGCCAATTCGCAAACCCTAGTTATTTTAATATCAAGCTAGATTTATTTTATAAACCCTTTATTTATTATCTAGCCTTAAAGTTTGGGACACTAGGGTCATGTTTGTAGTAAGTTGAGTTAGGATTATTTATGAAAGTAAATTTTGGCTTGAGTTTAATTATGACTTATGTTTACCCCAGGCGGTGTTAGGTTAGCTTTTAGAGATCTTTATTTTATCTCACGCAAAGGATCAGGTAGGCTCTTGCATAAAACTTGTTTGTTGAAAAAGGTTATTATGGCAAGCTAAACACGAAGGTTGTGAACACTGATTTGGTAAAGGTAATTAGGGACTATTTCCTTTCTTGTTTCAATCAAACTAATCATTTGAAAAACAACATGCAGTTTTATTCAAACACTAAACTGTTTCTAAAACTAATTTTGACAAGGACTTTCGAAACCCTTGATTGCCATTTTCAAGTAAAGTTATGTTTTATCAATTTTATCCCAAGTGAAATAATCTACGTTGAGTACTCAATAAGGGTAGGCTAGTAGTACTAGTTTTGAAGAGCAAGAGTGAGTCTTCTAGTAGGAGGCCACCTCAAGAAAATGAACTCAACTTAGAGAAACGTCAGTACTACTTAGTCATACCGGTCTGAGCTAGTAGATTTCAGTCATGTGGACTGTGTGTTGCCAAAGTGGACAACCGATCTTGTTTGGGTGTAGAGAATGAGGAGTATCTTACCCGGTAGGCCGATCACCTACCTTTTGTCAGTCTGCACAAAATGTGGCATTCTGATCGTTGTATGGTTATGAGACTCAACAAGTGGTAACCCATGGCCACCCTTTTGAGTGGTTGATTTTATTGTACATGTATGGTTGGAAAAGCTAAAACGCCACTCTTGATTTTTAACATTGTATATTTCTTGCCAATACTTTTTCTTATGAAGTTCTTACATCTTACATTCATGAACTGTTTTCACTGGACACTAAAAGCACATACGGACTTACTGAGATTTTTATCTCATCACCCTTTTTACCATGATTTCAAGTCGATCCTGCTATGGGGATGAGTAGCTAGTTGTTGCCTGTTTGGAAGATATTCTGTTATCTATTTTATGTAATACTTTGGGAGTTGAGAGTGAACAATTTTTATTTCAGATTTGTCTTGAATTTTTGGATTGTAATAAGTTTAATTTTAAAGTATTGTTTTATTTTTATTTGTGTAACCTAGTTATAAAGACCGCTTGTCCTTTGGACGGGGCGACATCCCCGGCCATGTTGGGCCTAGGTAGTGGGATGTTACACAAGTGACTATTGTGCTAGCTGCTTCTCGAACTGTGCTTCAATGTGCAAGCTACTTCTTGGGCAGTTACTGTCTCTTGCTATGTTAGTTTTAGCAGCCAGCTTTTCCTACGATAGTTTTTCCAACATTCTCACACTTCGAGTCTTTCTCTTTGACATATTCACCTATATAATATGTGAAGAGAAACAAGAAATTAGTATCATAACATTAAGGAGGTGTTCAAAATAGAGGCTAAGATCAGTAAACAAAACTAAATGATGTTCGGGGAATGCAGAAAAATAATAAGAAAGTTGAGAATTCACATTACAAAAGTGACAATGTAAGATAGTGAACATTTATAATATATCTTCACATAGTGAACATTACAAAAGTGACAATTTATGACCATACATAGTGAACATTCAAATGTGTTCAGAAAGACAAAACACAACTAAAAATAAAGTAAAACTAATGGGTAGTCCAGTCACAACTAAAACTATTGGCCCTATTCTTCATAACCAGCACTTTCTATTTCTATATCATTCTTCATGTGAAGTAATTTCATCAAATGCCATTGCTTCTGAGCTTTGTCAAACCCAAATGTTATCATCTTCCTGAATTGCAACATTGTCATCAAGGTATTGTGAGAAACAAGGCTCAGCTTCAGACATATGCAAATTCGTATCAAATTTATCTTTTGGAGTCATTTTCATCACAACTGCCCAATCTGGTTCAATAGGGTCTGGCACATAGAACACATGTTCTACTTGAAATGCTAGTATGAAAGGTTCATTTGCTAGGAGGTTGTCCTTGTACATCAAATGATTGAAGTTCACCGAAGTAAATTTAACCATGTCCTCCTTTACTCCTCGGTGATTTTCAACCCAATCACACCTAAAAAGGATGAACTTAAATTGGCTATTATAAATCAACTCAATAATGTTTGTCAAAATCCCATAATAAGTTACATCCCTAATAATTGGATTCCTATCTTTTTTGCTAGAAAAACTAAGTGTTGCACCATTGACCATAACACCACTATTTTAAGTAGTGCTATAAATCTCAGAATTTTTTGTCCGAAAACGATATCCATTGACAATATATGACTTAAAGTGTCTCCCATGAAGATTTGGACCATCAGCTAATACATTTATTTCTTCATCAAACATGGCATTATATTTCCTCCTCTGATCTTGAACCTGTATATACCATATGAATAAGTTAAAATATAATATAATTTAGAATATATTAATATTATTTTCAATTTCCAACTAAGTTTTTGACTTACATAGGTTTTGAACCATCCATGAAATTGTTCACTGTGAAGGTTCTAGATATAACGATCACTGGCACGTGGCATCGCACTTTTGAGTTGTGAGATATGTATGCTGTCAAATAATGGTGATAATGTTAGATTTCAAATGCCAATTAGTGCCTCAAGCCTTATACTTAAATACACTTCCATTTACTCCATAAATAACTTTACAACGGGTGTATTCACGAGGATATATCTATGGGCTTGTTCCCATGTTATTCTATCAAATCTTACATGCTTGCCCATTCCTACAACGTGACCAATATTATCTGAATTGCCACATTTCCCTGAACAATTATTTGTTTTGTCTTCCATATCATTCAAGTATCTGGAACAAAAATTCATGCACTCTTACATCATGTACCCATTTGTAATTGATGCTTCTGGATGAGCAAGATTACGCACATACCTCTTTAATATAAGTAAATACCTACATGTAGTTGTGACAAATGAGGCTACTAATCATAAATCTAAAATTAATGACAACATTGAAGGTAATCCAATTCAAACCTCTCAATAGGGTACATCCATCTATATTGAACAGGACCAACCAACATTGCTTCCTCAGCTAAATGTATAGGCAAATGTTCCATGACAAAGAAAAAGGATGGAGGGAATATTTTCTCAAGATGACAAAGAGTGAGAGCAATTCTATCTTGAATATATTCCAGATCCTTCATGTGATTATTCTTGGAGCACAACTATCTAAAGAAGTTGCTCAACTCTATTAAAGGCATTGCAACATTTTTTAGGAAAACTCTACGAATAGCAAGGGGAAGAAATTACTGCATAAGGATGTGACAATCATGGCTTTTCATCCCGGATATACTTCTTTGTTTCAAATTAACACACTTAGAAATGTTAGCTGCACAGCCATCTGGAACCTTTACTCCCTTTAACACCTTACAGAATACCTATTTTTCCTCCTTGCTTAAGGTGTAACACGCAAGCAGTATAGATATTCTACCATTCTCAGTTTGAGTATGCATTGATGTTTGGATTTTCATTATCTCTAAGTTACGCTTAGAATTTAAAGTGTCCTTAGTTTTTCCTTAAACAATGAATATTATGCCCTTAATATTATCATAAAAATTCTTCTCAATATGCATCACGTCAAGATTATAAGGACATATATTATCCTTCCAATAAGGCAACTCCCAAAAGATGCTTTTTTTCTTCCACTTGCAATCTCTAGTTGCTACAACTTCACCTCTTTTCTGTTTTCTCAAATCATCCATCTTGTATTCTATAAGAACACTTCAGAGTTGTTGCACAGTTCTAGAACTAGAGATTCAATCTGGTTTTAAATCATACTCTCTTGTGCCATCAAAAGATACCTTGTCCATAAGAAATCTATGATTTGTAGGTAAAAACCAACAATGACCAATGTAGCAAAACTTTCTAGAATGCCTCAATCAAAGGGATCGTGTTTTATGTCGACAAACAGGACAAGTAAATTCTCCCTTAGTACTCCAACCAGATAACATTGCATACGCTGGAAAGTCATTGATTGTCCATAACAAAGCTGCACATAATTAGAACATGCTATTAGTTGAAGTATCATAGGTTTCTACTCCATTGTTCCATAAATCTTGAAGTTCCTCAATAAGTGGCTGCAAATAAATGTCAATCTTTTGTCCAGGACCATTAGAACCATCTATGAGTATGGAAAGAATGAAGAAAGATTGATTCATGCACAATTCTTGTGGCAAATTATATGGGATAAGAACAACAGGCCATGTGCTATGAGCAATAGGCAATGATTTAAAAGGATTAAAGCCATCTTATGTGAGCCCAAGTCTTATATTGTGACTATCAGATACAAATGATGAATTCTGATACGAATTCTTGGGTGGCTTTTCTTGGTGTTATGGTGTTTTTGGTGGCTATGTGTTCAGTTCAAACAAAGGGAGCCAAAACAGGGACTTTTCTTGTGACAACAGGAGAAAAGTAACCTAACTACCTACACTCTTTCAAACCCTTAAAGAATAAAGCCTCAAAGACGCTCAAGATGAGCAGAAAGTTCTACTATAATCTCACCCTAATATCGTTAAAGCAACAAAGGCAAATAAGAACAAATAGAATAAAAAAAATAGGCACCCAAATATTGAATTTCAAACAAACCTTAGAAGAACAAAGCAACTAAGATCCATTCAAAGAAAATAACATTGGATTATCCAAAAGATTTATAGACTCTTACAAAAGGAGGACTAACCCTTAAGTTTGGTCTTGAACAAGATGAACAAGGAGGCTTGGGCCTCTCAAGATTCTCTCTCAAGTTTGAATTAAAGTCAAGTGAATTATCTTATCAAATCACTAAATGTGTTATTTATACTATCCTAACCCTAACTAAGTAAACCCTCAGGTTTAATTACAATTTTGGATCATAATAAGTATTTACAAGCAATTAAAGATGAAGAAAATCGGAAAAAAGTATTAAAAACGCAGAGCAGACGTTGGTACCCAGGGGGAAGCCGACGCTGGATTGGAACATCACAACCGGCGCCGGTTTGCTTGAGGTGTTGTTTGGACAGAATGGAGCCGGCGCTGGTTTAGCTTCATGGAGTCGGTGCCGGCTGTCCTTTGGGAAGCCTCCCTTGTTAAGTTTTGTCCCCTTTTGCTACCGGTTTAAGTTCTTGTTGCGGTCCTTCGCGGATGGCCATCAACATGAACTCTTGGCTAGCTTCCTCAACTTTCCAATCCTCCTTCATCCTCAAGCATAGTTTGATAATCAATTGAAAATCATCTTGAAGCTTCTTGGTCCACGCTCTTGTCATTGGCCCATGTCCTCCATGATGAAGTAGAGTCTCATCATCTCCCTCTCCTTAAAAAGGATTCGTCTTCAAATCATCGCCATCATCTACATCAAAAAGAGAGATGTCACTAACATTAAAGGTGGCACTAACATGATACTCACCAGGTAGATCTATCTTGTAAGCATTATCTCTAACTTTAGCAAGAACTTGAAATGGTCAATCCCCTCTTGGATCAAGTTTGCTTTATCGTTGCGTGGGGAATCTCTCATTGCGAAGGTGCGCCCATACCCAATCGCCCGGCTCAAAGGAAACATTTTTTCTTCCTTGATTGTGCTTTTGGGCGATCTCTTTGTTTCGTGTTACAATGGTTGCTTTCACCTTCTCATGGAGTGCCTTCACTATCTCTGCCTTTTTAGCTCCGTCGAGGTTCAACCGTTCACCTATAGGTAAAGGAACCAAATCTAAAGGAGTTAGAGGATTAAAACCATATACAATTTCAAAAGGAGAATAAGAAGTGGTAGAGTGAATAGTCCTATTGTAAGCAAACTCAAAGTGAGGCAAGCACTCCTCCCAATTCTTCAAGTTCTTCTTGATTATGGCCCACAAGAGTTGGGTGAGTGTACGATTGACCACCTCTGTTTGTCCGTCCGTTTGGGGATGACAAGCTGTGGAAAATAAGAGGTTAATTCCAAGTTTGTTCCATAAAACTCTCTAAAAGTGGCTAAGGAATTTTGTATCCCTATCCAAGACAATAGTCCTTGGAATCCCATTCATTCTCACCACTTCCTTAAAGAATAAATCTGCAATATATGACGCAATATGTCAACAATCACAAATATAGAATCCTCCCCCCCCCCGCTCTTGGACCTAGGCAATCCTAAGATGAAGTCTATTGAAATATCAACCCAAGGCATATTAGGTGTGGGCAAAGGAGTATAAAGACCATGTGGAAGAGCTCTAGACTTAGCTCACCTACAAGTAATACATTGAGAACAATGTCGCTCCACATCCTTTCTCATTTTTTGCCAAAAGAAATGTTCCTTAAGGATGCCTAAGGTTTTTGCAACACCAAAATGCCCCTTTAGTCCCCCACTATTGGCTTCCCTAACTACCAACACTCTAGTGGAACCCCTTAGCACACAAAGCCTTGCCTCCCTAAACAAGAAACCATCATGCCTATAATATTTAGCAAATGCACCTTTCTCACAAGCATGGAAAATATCCCCAAACTCCTCATCATCAACATACAAATCTTTCACAAATTTAAAACCAAGAAGTTTAGCATCCAAAAAGTTGAGGAGTGCATACCTTCGAGATAGTGCATCCACTATCACATTTTCCTTGCCCTTCTTGTATTGAATGACATATGGAAATGTCTCAATAAACTCCATCCACCTTGCATGCCTCTTGTTCAAATTTTGTTGGCTCTTGAGATGTTTAAGGGTCTCATGGTCGGTATGAATGACAAACTCTCTTGGCAAAAGATAGTGTTGCCAATACTCTAAGGTCCTCACCAAAGCAAAAAGCTCTTTGTCATAGGTAGAGTAGTTGAGGGTTGCCCCGGACAATTTCTCACTAAGGTATGCAATGGGTTTTCTATCTTAGGTCAAGACTGCACCTATACCCACTCCACTTGCATCACACTCTATCTCAAAAGCCTTCTCAAAGTTGGGAAGAATAAAAATTGGAGCTTGGCTTAAATTATCTTTGAGGGTTTGAAAGGCTTGTTGTTGGGCTTCCTCCCACCTAAATCCCACCTTTTTCTTTACCACTTCGGTTAGAGGGGCTACTATAGTGCTAAAATTTTGGATAAACTTCCTATAGAAACTAGCTAGCCCATGGAAACTACGGACTTGGGTAATGGTGGTAGGGGTTGGCCAATCTTGTATGGCTTTTACTTTTTCCTCATCAACCTCAATCCCTTTAGTACTCACAATATATCCAAGAAATGTAATCCGCTCTAAACAAAAAGAGCATTTCTCAAGATGAGCATACAATCTCTCCCTTCGGAGGGCAACAAGCACACTTTGAACATGATTCAAATGATCCACATGTGATTTACTATAAATTAATATATCATAAAAGTACACAACAACAAGTTTTACAATGAATTCTCTCCAAATATGGTGCATTAGTCGCATAAAAGTGCTAGGAGCATTAGACAATTTAAAGGGCATGACAAGCCACTCATACAACCCTTATTTAGTTTTAAAAGTTGTTTTCCATTCATCCCCTTCTCTTATTCTAATTTGGTGATAACAATATTTTAAATCAATCTTTGAGAAAATGCATACACCAAATAGCTCATAAAGCAAGTCATCTAATCTAGGAATGGGATAACGGTATTTTACCATTATGTTGTTGATAGCACGACAATCTACGTACATACACCATGTTCCATCCTTTTTGGGCACCAAGAGAACCGAAACCGCACATGGGCTTAGGCTTTCTTGTTAGGATTCGTAGACTCCTAAACGCGAAAAAAATCCACGAATCCCTTCTGAGGATCCAAGTAAATGATTAAGAAGATCGTAGGTTTGCAGAATTACCTCTGTTAGGTGTAATCGATATCCTTCGATTCCGATTATGCTGCTGTACGTGAAATCCGAACGATCACCAGACGCTGCAATGTGCGAACGTCTTCTATCAGATACACACCGTGAACTCACTTGTCACACGGGGAGTGCTAGCACCTAGGGTTTGAGAGACTTATTTTTCTGGTGGATGAAGGCACGAATATTCTTAACCGAATAGCTATCTAGAGAAGACGGCTAGGATTTTCTTAAAAACCCCTCCGAACCTCTTAGAGTCCAACCCTGATAATATCTTATCGTATTTTAATTTAAATTCAAATTAAAATTGATATGGTAAGATTCTATCATTATCTCGGTAATTTAACTAATTAATTTATCGAGTCAGATTCTTATAATCTGGACATTATCCAGATACAACAAATATGGACATATTTCCAAATTCATTGTATCTGGTAAATTTTCTAAGTTCGATTAACTTAGACATATTTCCAAATTCATAGAATCTGGTTACCAGAAAAACAACCTAACAAGTTCGCTTATTGTGTGACCTTATAGGTTCATTTAACATTGGTAGTGTGCCCAAATCATATTTAAATGGCGCACAAATTATAAGCGGTTTCTAGCAAAACATTATAACTATGCAAGTTAAATGAATATCGGTGATCTCTTTGAACCAAATTATAATTTTATATTTAGTCCTTTTGTCACACGATATCCAGATTAAGCATAAGGTACGGAGCATGTCATCCTTATTAAGCTTAATCAATTATTTCTTAATTTCATAGTAGATTGTTCAAACAAATGATATCAATATCTTAGATTAATATATTTGAGTATGGCCATGCATTTTAACAGTCTAACGTATCAAGGGACCCATGGATATCTCTCCCATAATTGAGAGGGACAAATTCCTTCACTATCAATCATATTCCTCTCATTGATTTATTCTATATCCAATAGTAGTCTAATTTATTATCTAATTAAAGATAACTTTAGACAACGTCAAAATATAGAATTTATCAAGTAAGAAACTATGATGAATTTAGGTCGAATGACTTTTTATATTATTATGGCTAAAAAGTACTTATGACATATTCCATGAAGTACTCTTACAGTAGGTCATGTCCAATACAATGTTCTCTAACATTTATTTATGTTTTGACTCGATATCACAAATATCCATGATCAGTAAAACATAACCATCAAGTCACAAATATACTAATCTTAATTTATTATTGTTCCAATAATAATAATCGATCAAAGACAATTTTAGAATAGTCATTGTATTTATTGTTGGATTTTACTATCAAGTCATGTACTTAATGACCACAAAATAAAATACACTATTCATGGAAAGGAAAACCTCATATTATTATATAAAACATAAACGACAATAGTATAAGTACAAATTGACTCTAGGGCATATCCCTAACATCTCTCTCACATGTCCCTTCTCAAGCAATGCCTCCACTTGCTTTTGCAACTCCTTGGATTCCTCCGGGTTGCTTCTATGTACCAGTTGGATGGGGATGACGGCTCTGAGCACAAAGTTGATCAATTCCTCTCAATGGTGGTAGTCCTCCGGGCACCTCATTTGGAAAAACGTCTTCAAACTCTTGAAGAATAGCTGCAATTTCATTAGGCAAAGACAATGTGAAATCATTAGTAGAAACATAAGAACCCTTGTATAAAAGAAGTATAACCGGTTCCTTAGCTTCTATGGCCTCTATGACCTCACTCTCTTTTGCAAAGAAATTCACTCTCTTTTTTCCTCCCCTCTCTTGTCCTTGCTCACTCCTATCCTTGATTATCAATGGCACTTGTTTGTTCATCCTCTCTCTCAACTCTTTTTCTTGTCTCTCCTTTTCTTTCCTCTCAATTTCTTGCTTTTACTTAACTTATTACGCTTCCTTCTTCTTCTCTTTTTCCTTCATGATTCTTTGGTCTTTGCTTACCTCACTAGGGGCCATAGGGATGAGGGTAAACTTAGTTTCCTCCTTGAGTAGTGAATAAGTATTCTTCCTCCCATCATGGTTTACATGCCTATCATATGGCCAAGGCCTCCCTAGTAGTAAATGACCCGCTTGCATGGGTACGACATCACATAGCACATCATCCTTGTACTTCCCCATTTCAAAAGACACCAACACTTGCTTGTTTACTCTCATTTCCCTACTATCGTTCAACCATTGTAATTTGTAGGGCTTAGGATGTTTAATCCAACTCGTGTCTAATTCTTCAACCAAATCTGCTCTAATAACGTTAGCGCAACTCCCACTATCCACAATAACACTACAAGGGGTCTTATTGATCAGACACCTAGTGTAGAAAATATTCTCTCTTTGTTGGTGGTCTTGATCCTCAATGGCTTATGAGCTCAATGACCTTCTTATGACTCCCACCAAGGAGTATTCTTGTCCAACAACTTCCCCTTCATCACTCTCCTCATCTCCATTTCCCTCTTGGTTTCTTCGGTACCTTTCTTCCTCTTCTTCTTCGTCGGTAGAAACCTCACCATAGGGGTTGGTATACATCACTCTCTTGCTTGAGCACTAGTGGGAAGTATGTCCATATCCAAGGCACTTAAAGCATTTGATGTCTCTATTTCTTTGTGGCCTCTCCATAGTTTTCCCTTTGTCCTTGTTCCATCCTTCCCTAAGTTTCCAATCCTCCCTAGGCTTCCAATCTTCTCTAGGTTTCCAAGCTTCCCTAGGTTTGTGTGAAGTCCCTTTAAAATGGTTTAGGGGTTTCATCCTTCTCAGTTGGCACCTTGCTAGTTGTGTTGGGGTTTGGGAAGGGTGGTCTAGTAAATGCCCTCCTCTTTAATTGCCTTTCAATCTTCATGTCGGTATGTACCATATCCTCCAATCGACCATAAGGGTGCAATTCCACTAAATTGGCAATCTACCTATTTAATCCTCCCAAAAATCTTGCTCTTGTTGCTCTTGGATCCTCATGGATTTGAGCTCTCATCAACATCACTTCCATTTCTTTATGATAATCTTCTATACTCTTGTTCCCTTACTTGAGCGATTGGAGCCTTTGGTAAAGATCGTTGTAGTAATGGTGTGGTATAAATCTTGCCCTCATCATGCCTTTCAACAAATTCTAATTAGCCACGGTTTCCACTCCCGTTTGTCTCCTTTGGGCACTAACTTACTCCCACCATACCAAGACATACTCCGAAAATCCCAATATAGCCAACCTCACGTTTGACCTCTCACTATAGTTAGGGCTCTCTAGGAATATCTCTATCTTACTTTCCCGCTCAAAATAAGCTTCAGGGTCACTTTTGCCATAGAATATAGGCACTTTTAATTTACTATGGCTCAACTCCCTATCCACATCATTTCCTTCTCTCCTTCCTCCTCTATTACCCTATCCTCTATGTTGTTCCCTAAAGACTTCAACATGCTCACCCTCATACCATTCTTTAGCTCCCTCAAATTCTCTTTCTAGCCCCCTTATATTGATCCCTCCATTCCTTCCTTGGCCTCTACCTCGTCCTCCTCTCAAGCCATGTATTCCTCATCTCATAGGAGCTTGTTGGAAACTCCCAATAGAGTATTCATCCCATTCTTCCCCTTGTTGGGCATGTAACAGAGGAGTATGAGCATCACCATCCCTCATCCTTGGACTTGGCACTTCAAATCGCTCTTGGCCTATCCTTTGTGCCACAGTAGAAGATTATCTAAGGTTATTTATCGACTCCCTTGTCATATTTTGGAACTCACTTTGCATCGTCCTCATCATAGCCTGTAAGTCTTGACGCAAACCCCTAACATCAATTTATTCTTCTTGAGGTCTACTAAGTCCACTTGGGTTAGGCCTAGAGATCTCTTGTTCATGGGCTATGGTGGTAGAGTATTTACTTGTCTATACCTGTAAAACAAAGAGATTAGAAGGAAAAGATAGATCCTCACTTCACTTCCTTATGTGTTAGCTCTCAAAATTGATCACTCCACCATCGTGTTTACTCTCTTAGACTCTTTTAATAATAGGCTCACCCTCTTGCCTTTTTCTCAACTCTCAAGCCTTCTTATTCAATCCCAATTCTCCCCAATAGTTGATTATTTAGTCCAACTAAGTGAATTACACAAATCAAAAGAATTTTCCAATTAGGGGGTCTTAGGGGAATTTCAACAAACACTTGTTGGGCACCTCAAACAAACAAGCTTTAAGTCAAGAATTTAAAGAAAAAATGGACTCAATCAACTCACGAACAAGCACTAAATGCACAAGAAACAATTCTAAGCAAGAAACAAACAAGAGTTATCAAGAACAAAGAAACAAGAACGACTAGAACTAGGATGATGAATAACAAGATGGTCACAAGTGTGCAATAGAGAAATTGAGTCCAATGATTATGGAATTTATCATTAGAGTGATATAACAAATCACAAAACCCAAGAAATAAAAATCAAGAATCAAAGTTTCCAACTATAGCTAAAAACACTTTCATGGAACATTTATCAAACACCTTAGCTGCAATCTCGTTACTCAAGAGCAACCAGAATTTTCACCTATATTCAAGTAAATTTTCAACACAATTACAAGATAAATTTGTACCCAAGGATTATAACAACATCAAGGAGCAATTTCCCAACAGAAAATTCAAGATATAACAAAAATTTCAAGACCTTTTTCGGAGCAAGTTTTGAGTGACGGAATTTTCTATTTTTTTCTCTTTTCTTCACTTTGTAGGGCTCCTTGTTCTTGTTTTCAAGCTTTGATGGGAATCAAGATTTTCCTTACTCTGATACCAAACTCTTTGATACGAATTCTCGGGTGGCTTTTCTTAGTGTTGTGGTGTTGTTGGTGGCTATGTGTTCAGTTCAAACAAAGGAAGCCAAAACAGGGACTTTTCTTGTGACAAAAGGAGAAAAGTAACCTAACTACCTACACTTTTTCAAACCCTTGAAGAATAAAGCCTCAAAGACCCTCAAAATGAGTAGAAAGTTCTACTATAATCTCGCCCTAATATATTTGAAGCAACAAAGGCAAACAAGAACAAATAGAATAGAAAAAATAGGCACTCAAATATTGAATTTCAAACAAACCTTAGAAGAACAAAGTAACTAAGACCCATTCAAATAAAACAACATTGGATTATCCAAAAGATTTATAGACTCTTACAAAAGAAAGACTAACCCTTACGTTTGGTCTTGAACAAAATGAACAAGGAGGCTAGGGCCTCTCAAGATTCTCTCTCAAGTTTGAATTAAAGTCAAGTGAATTGTCTTATCAAATCACTAAAGGTGTTATTTTTACTATCCTAACCCTAGCTAAGTAAACCCTGAGGTTTAATTACAGTTTTGGGTCATAATAAGTCTTTACAAGCAACTAAAGGTAAAGAAAACTAGTGAAAAGCATTAAAAACGTGGAGCAGACGTCGGTGCCCAGGGGGAAGTCGGCACCGGATTGGAACATCACAACTAGCGCCGATTTAGCTCTATCTTCGGTCGGTTCATGTTTGCTTCAAGTGTTGTTTGGCTTCATGGAGCCGGCGCTAGCTGTCCTTTGGGAAGCCTCCCTTGTTAAGTTTCGTCCCCTTTTGCTGCTGGTTTGAGATCTTGTTGCGGTCCTTTGCGAATAGCCATCAACACGAACTCTTGGCTAGCTTCCTCAACCTTCCAATCCTCCTTCATCCTCAAGCAAGGTTTGATAAGCAATTGAAAATCATCTTGAAGCTTCTTGGTCCTTACTCTTTTCATTGGCCCTTGTCCTCCATGATGAAGTGGAGTCTCATCAGATTCCTATCATTAAAATATTTCCAAGCTTGAGAATTAGCTTGATGTCGTTGTATGCCATCTTGGGTTCTTTCCTCATCATGCCACTTCATTAATGACACAGTTTTTGATGACATAAAGTATTTTTGGAGCCTTGGCTTCAACAGAAAATATCTCATCTGCTTAACTGCTTTCTTGCATTTAATTTTATATCTTGTAGCATTACAAATTTTACAACAATCAAGATCTTTGTCCTCATTTCTGAACAATATACAATTGTTAGGACATGCATCATACGTCACATAAGTGAATCCAAAATCTTCAGTAATCTTCTTAGCTTCGTAGAATGATTTGAGACGTTGTACACCTTTGGGAAATGCATCATTAAGTAAATCAATCAACATTGTGAAACTTGTATTTGTCCAACTACTAATAACTTTCAAATGTAACAAGCTCACAATAAATGAAAGTTTTGTAAATCTATCACATCGTGGATACAATTCACATTCAGCATCTTCTAGATGTTTTAAGAAATCCCTAGTCTATTTATTAGGCCCATTTGATTGATCAGTGTCAGAAATTTCCACATTACCAATATTTGGAACCCTAAATGCTTCATGAACCATATCAACCATGTTATCTCGAGTGACTGAATTGAAAGAGCTTTGTCCCTCATCCCTAACTATTGTGTCCACATCGGTTTCCCCATGAAAACTCCAAAAAGTATAGTTATTTATGAAACCATGAATAACTATGTGAGCTTTCACAACATCCTTTGACAAAAAGAAACGATTCTCATATTTCTTACAAGGACAGTATATCAGTGAATGTTCATCCTTGAACCGGTATGCAAATACTAAGAATTCATCCATCTTCCGTATATACTCATATGAAGTCCTTTGTTTTGAATACATCTAACCCCTATCCATGTTGACTTGAATCCCCTGATAAATTTTTTATAAAAAAACTATAGTACACGAGACTCATAAACTACAAATCAAGATGCATATAAATAGTTTCAAAGGTAAAAGTTTTTACATCATAAACTAAAAAAAAAAAAAAAATCCAACCAATTTCAAATCAATTTAATTCAAGGAAGACATTCAATTCTAGTTACTAATTTAAATTGATTTTCAAATTGTCCACCTTCTATTATGAACAAGATCCATAGAGCATGCAAATGCAAAATAACATTCCCAATTATATCCTAACTGTTGAAGCTACCTAACAAATTCATTCTAAACTATATTTTTTCAATTAAAAATCTGGACTTGCCATAAAATAAAATGGTTAATAAAAAAGTTTTTAGCAGCAACTAAACCTTATAAAGGAGAGGAATACCTTTGCTAGTAGTTGTGCCCAACGATTTAAAGCTTCAAGTTCTCTTTGTTTATCAACTTCCTAAAAACAAAGGAAGAAGAATAAGAACACCAAAGGCAATAATCCCTTGGAAGAGCACAACTCATATAAGTAGTATTGACATATACAATATTATTTTTAAGGGAAGCCATCATTACCGCTATGCTATGTACACCTTTACTAACCATAAAATAGAAGCCCTTTCAAAGTGTATTGATGCATTTAACTATATCCACCCACAATCCTACCAACATTTGTCAAAGGCATTAGAAGGGGAGATATTAAGCAAATGCCACATAAAAAGAAAAACAAAATGAAACATAACAAAGTACCAAGACTACTATAATTTGCCAAAGTCATTACAATGTGATATAGATTTTAGCTTAGAAGAAGTGCAAAACACCAAAAGACATTATAACAAGAATTTCAAATCAAAAATAATTTCAAGGATGTCAACTCGATTATCTTGAATGAACTTCACCTCTTAACATCTTTTACATATATTTACCCCTTCCCTAATTACACGAAATAAAATGCACCTACAATAAACAAAGGGTTCATACTTTAAAGTGTAAGTATTGACAAAACCCATTTTTAATAATCTAAGAAAGTGGCATCTAATCCAGAATACATGCTTTCAAACAAAGCTGAAACACAAACTTACCTAGCATAATAACATAAAAAAAGAGACCTTAGCATTCATAACAATGCACAATGTATTGAAACATTTCTAAACTGCAAAAATAAATAAATAACCAGCTTTGAAGATCAATAAGACAACCAACAAGGAACCCAGATTCCTTCGCACAAGATCAGTCAGTTCACAAAATCATAGTCTAGGGCAATTCACCTACAGAACACTAAACTCATTGAACGGGACATTTCAAACAACATATATAATAGAATGTCTTAACAGAAACTAGATTATGAAGAAGGTCCCTCAAGTCAAGTCCATGAACCAGACATTCATCAAGGCCCAAATAACAAGAACAAATGAGAATCGGTAAGTCTAAAAGGTGCATTTTCAGCCTATAATCAAGACCCACATTGTCGATTCTAATAGCAATTTTAACTTTTTATCAACACCCAGACAAAAAAGCAGAGATGGGTACCTATAAAATCTTAGTGCTAAGCTTGATACTGCAAACCACATATTTGTTTACCTCTTCGAAAATGCAGATAAATTGCTGAAAGACGGAAGAACTTACCTTTAATAAGGAAGAGCAAAGGAACTCTTTGAACCACCCAAGTAGAAGGCTGACGCTTGATTTGGTTAGAGATGGGCAGATTTTTGAGAGATTGGCGGCAAGGGTTCAACTGTTGGCGAGATTGAGTGTTGTCGGAAAGGTTGCACATGCGCGAGGTAAGGAAAATGCAACCAAGTAAAATAAAGTCATTCCAATTTCAGATGGTATCTTTATCCTATTTTTATTATAAAATAAAATTTCACATTACTTAAGAAATTTTGAATTTCATTTGCAAAGATATCTAATTAATTTCATATTCTTAATTTCTTAGCATTATCGAATCTAATTAATTTTTTCTTCTAAAAAAATTCAAACTAATAGTTGTAAAGTTTAATTAATAGATCTCCTAAATACTATCAATTCTAAATATTAACTGTGTTTTTGAACATCTAAAATCATAGTATAAAAAAAACTAATAAACCTTATATCAGATCAAAGCCCTTGTATATTTTTTGTCCTCCAAAAATTGGTTAAAAAAAAAAGAATTATTTTTCATTAAGAAAAAAAGTAAAAATGGTGAGAATAGTAAAATAGACTTAAATAAACAAAGTATCTAATTTATATTTAAAAAATTCATAAAGGAATCATATACTATATAAAAAAAATTAACAAAAGAATTGTTAATAAATATAACTTTTTTATTTAATTAAATAATATAACAATATATCAATTAGCTAAATAATATCTTCTACTATAGTCATATAACTAAAACGTAGATCTTTCTCCCCTTCTCCTTCTATAATTTAGCATAATATCTAGAAAAATATAAAAAAAAACCAACGTGTTTACAAAGATAAGCATATCAAATTAATAATTCAATCGTTAGATTTGTTAAAATTTCTGGCAAAAGTACTATGACCTAGAAAATATCTAAAACCTAATGCATTTACAAAGATAGACATATCAAATTAATGATATAACCATTAGATTTTTAATATCACTAAAAAAGTATTATGACAAAATTTAAAGGTAATCGGATATATTTTGGCATTTAATCTAGTATAATATCTAGAAAAATATTAAAATCCTAACACATTTTTGAAGATAGACATATCAAATTAACGATTCAACCGTTATATTTCTTAAAATCACTAAGAAAAGTGTTATGAAAAAATTTAAAGGTAATCAGATATATTTTGGTACATAATCTAGCATAATATCTAAATAAATATCCAAAACCTAACACATTTACAAAGATAGGCATATCAAATTAATGATCCAACCATTATTTTTGTTAAAATCACTAAAAAAAGTATTATGGCAGAATTTAAAAGTAATCAGATATTTTGGTACATAATCTAGGATAACATCTACAAAAATATAAAAAACCTAACACATTTACAAAGACATGCATATAAAATTAATGATCTAACCATTATATTTGTTTAAATCACTAAGAAAAGTGTTATGAAAAAATTTAAAGGTAATTGGATATATTTGGTACATAATCTAGCATAATGTCTAGAAAAATATAAAAAACCTAACACATTTTCAAAGATATGTTTATCAAATTAACGATCCAACTGTTATATTTGTTTAAATCAATAAGAAAAGTGTTATAACAAAATTTGAAGGTAATCGGATATATTTTGGCACTTAATCTAGCACATATTTAGAAAAATATCCAAATCCTAACACATTTTTGAAGATAGGCATATCAAATTTACAATCCAACCATTATTTTTGTTAAAATCACTAAGAAAAGTGTTATGAAAAAATTTGAAGGCAATCAGATATATTTTGGTACATAATATAGCATAATATCTAAAAAAAAATCCAAAACCTAACACATTTACAAAGATAGGTATATCAAATTAATGATCCAACCATTAGATTTGTTAAAATCACTAAGAAAAGTGCTGTGGAAAACTTTAAAAGTAATCGGATATATTTTAGTACATAATCTAGCACAATATCTAGAAAAATATAAAAAACCTAACTCATTTATAAAGATATGCATATCAAATTAACGATCCAACCATTATATTTGTTTAAATCATTAAGAAAAGTGTTATGACAAAATTTAAAGGTAATCAGATACATTTTGGCACTTAATCCAGCATAATATCTAGAAAAATATCAAAATCCTAACATATTTATAAAGATAGGCATATCAAATTAATAATTCAACTATCAGGTTTGTTAAAATTACTAAGAAATGTATTATGACAAAATTTGACGGTAAATGGATATTTTTTCGTACATAATCTAGCATAATATGTAAAAAAAAAAAAAATCCAAATCCTAACGTATTTACAAAGATAGGCGTATCAAATTAATGATCCAACCATTAAATTTGTTTAGATCACTAAGAAAAGTGTTATGACAAAATTTGAAGATAATCGGATATATTTTGACACTTAATCTACTATAATATTTAGAAAAATATCCAAATCCAAATGCATTTATAAAGACATACATGTTGAATTAATGATCTAACTGTTAGATTTGTTCAAATTACAAAGAAATGTGTTATAACAAAATTTGAAGGTAAACGGATATTTTTCCGTACATAATCTAGCATAATATCTAAAAATATCCAAAACCTAACGCATTTACAAAGATGGACATATCAAATTAACGATCAAATGGTTAGATTTGTTAAGATTGTTAAGAAAAGTGTTATGACAAAATGTGAAGGTAATCAGATATATTTTAGCCATAATCTAGAATAATGTCTACAAAAATATTCAAAATCTAACACATTTACAAATATATGCGTATCACATTAAGGATTCAACCATTATATTTGTTAACATTACCAAAAAAAGTGATATGACAATATTTAAAGGTAATCAGATATATTTTAGTACATAATATAGTATAATATTTAGAAAAATATTCAAAAAAAAATGTAATTGGTCCAAAAAACTATATAAAAATTAATAAAATAGTAACATCAAAATTTGAGTACACAACCACTGAAATATATAAAATTTCCTCAACCATGATATTAAATGAAAACTTCCATTTGATGTTGACATTTTTTAATATTTGATAAAATAAGAAAAAATATGTTTTTTCCACAACTTAGTAAAACTATGGGTAATAAAATCTATTTACCCATAATTTCAAATCTATGTGGCAAAAAAGTATTTTTACTCGCACAATTTTTAAATCTGTAGTAAAAAGTAACTTTTACTTACAGAAATATAGCCGCGACAAAATAAAGAGTTACAAAAAAAGATTTATATACCACGGAATTCAAAACTATAGTAAAAACCGAGCATTCACCACAGATTGTGCTATGTTGTAAATAAAAGCATTGCTAAAAGCCACTTTTTTTGTAGTGATAAGAAATCATCCAAAGAAAAATCGAACCCTTGGAGCCCAATGTTTTGCCTCTTCTGACAATTCTAGATGCCATTGACAAAAACCACAAAAAATCAACCTAGGGTTTCCAGAAACACAAAGTGAAAGAAGACAGAAACATCAATTTATCTGAATCTATCAATGGATTTCTTTGCTTGTGCACAAAATCGAGAAGAAGGAGAAGGAGGAGTTTCGGTCTGTATTGAAATCGGAGTGAATCCGTGGGTCGCAGTTGGCGTGACTGTGAAGGCCGAAAAAAACATTTATGGAGTGAAAATCGTGGGGCAGTGTTGGACATTTTGCAAACCGAGATGTATTTCTAAATGCAAGTTGTGGTTCATGTGTTCTGAAACACGAAGGGTGCTGGAAAAGGTTGGGGGGAATTTGTTCATACCTTTTTAGATTTAAATACGGTGATCTTAAAATTATCATATTTAATAAATACAACGGATGTAAATATAAATTTTATTATATTATTATTTGTTTATATATATATATATATATATATATGTATGATAATATATTTTTAAAAATCACAATATAGTATAATACTTTATATTATTCTTTTTTTCTTTCTTATATTTATAATTTTGAATTATAATCAATTACTATATTTTAAATTATGATAATATATATACATACTAAATACTAATTATATATATATATATATATATTGTGTGTATATATAAATAATAACAATAATTTATATACATAATATATATGTATATATAAATAAGCATATTTATTATGTTTTGATACATATATATAATTAGATTTTTAATATATTTATAATATAATATATTTGTGTGTGTGTAATATCAAAACTATATAATTTTAAGTTATTCTATTTTGTCCTTCCTTATTGCCTAGGATTTTTTTTTTTTTTTACTTCAAAAAAATTGATATAACTTTTGAAATCTTTTTTTTAAACAAATTTAATTTTTGTATCCTATAAATGTAATTGGTGTATTTTGTTTTTTTGAGCCTTGTAATTCTTCATTACTAAGTTTATTACTCCTGTAATTATGATATAAACATAACCACATAAATATATCTTTTTAAAATAATATAAATGTAACTAATTGGACATAAATCTTATAGAATAATATGCAATGTTACTATTAGATTTGATAAGTCATAATCCCAACATTATCATTAGGCTCAATTTGAAAATCATTTCAATTTCAATAGACTTAATTTTAATATATTGATTTTCGAAGCTATTCCCAAATATAGCCTTGATATTTTTATGTAAATATAAAGTACGAGTCATTTTAATTACAGTAACTGAATATCACATTAAACAAATATTAGTTAATAGGCATAATATACAAAATAATTTTGGCTCTTATATGGAGACTATACTAGATTATGTGACAAAATATATACGATTACCTTTAAATTTGGTCACAATACATTTCTTAGAAAATTTACAAAATCTAACGGTTGATCATTAATTTGATATTCTTATCTTTATAAATGCATTAGGTTTTGGGCCGTTATATAGAGATTATGCTAGATTATATGGTAAAATTTATTTGATAACCTTCAAATTTGGTCACGATACTTTTTTTTTTTTTTTTGAAAATTTAACAAATCTAACAGTTGGGTCGTTAATTTGGCATGCTTATCTTTATAAATACGGTAGGTTCTGGATTGTTATATAGATATTATACTAGATTTTGTGGTAAAATATATCTAATTATCTTCAAATTTAGTCGCAATACTTTTTTTTTTTACCAACATTAACAAATCCAACGGTTGGATCGTTAATTTGATATTCTTATCTTCAAAAATACATTAGGTTTTGGACCTTTTATAGAGATTATGGTATATTATGCGACAAAATTTATATCTGATTATTTGCAAATTTCATCACAGTACTTTTCGTAGCAATTTTAACAAATCTAATGATTGAATTGTTAATTTGATATGTTTATCTTTATAAATACGTTAGGTTTTGGATCGTTATATAGAGATTACGCTAGATTATGTGACAAAATATATTCGATTATCTTCAAATTTGGTAATGAAACTTTTCTTAGCACTTTTAACGAATATAATAGTTGGATCACATAATTATCTTTATAAATGCGTTAGGTTTTGGGCCGTTATATAGAGATTTTGCTAGATTATGTGGCAAAATATATTCGATTATTTTCAAATTTAGTCAAGATACTTATGTTAGCAATCTTAACAAATTTAATTGTCAGATCGTTAATTTGACATGTGTTATCTTTATAAATGCATTAGGTTTTGGGTAGTTATATAGAGTGTTGTTCAACTATGTGACAAAATATATCTTATTACCCTCAAATTTGGTCACAATATATTTTCTAACAATTTTAACAAGTCTAACAGTTGAATAGTTAATTTTATGTGCGTATCTTTAAAAATGAGTTAGTTTGTTATATAGAGTTTATACTCGGAAAAATATATTCAATTACTTTAAAATTTAGTCATGATACATTTTAAAGCATTTTTAACACATCTAATGGTTGGATCGTTAATTTCACTTGCTTATCTTTATAAACGTGTTAGGTTTTGGGTCGTTATATAGAGATTATGCTAAATTATGTGGCAAAATATATCCAATTTACCTTAAAATTTGCTCATGATACTTTTTTTATAGTAATTTTAATAAATTTAATGGTTGATCATTAATTTAACATGCTTATGTTTGTAAATGTGTTAGGTTTTTAGCTATATAGAGATGATGCTAGATTATATGGCAAAATATATCTGATTATCTTCAAATTTGTTCTAGACACTTTTGTTAGCAATTTTAACAAATTTAACGGTTGGATCATTAATTTGATATATTTATCTTCAACAAATCTATTTTCTTTCTAGTTAAACTTCTAGCAACTACCCATTTTAGTTGATAGATCGTTAGAAAATCAAGCAAGAAAAACATTCCCCTCTTTTATTATTAACAAATTACCCTTAGGCATAGTTGCCAACTACTCGCATTTTATTGGTAATTTGTTGATAAATATTTCCTACCTCTTTGCCAATATATTACCAATAGATTACCAACACAAATATCAACAACCAAATACACATAATTAGTAATTCTATTGGTAGCATATTGCACATTGATATTCTATATTTCCAATGGATATTTCGGTTGGTAATTCTATTAGTAAAAAATTGGTCATCACATTACCAACTATATTACCAACTAAAATATCTAGCAACTGTCCATTTCAGTTGGCCTTCTGATGGTAAATTGGTATGAACAACATTCTTTCTCTATTACCAACAGATTACCATTAGAAATAGTTACCAACTACTCGCATTTTGTTAGTAATCCATTGGTAAATATTTTCCTCCCTGAGTACCAATAGAAAAATCACCAACAGAATACACACAATTTGTAATTTGTTGGTAAGTAACTGAAATGTAACACATTCTACACTTGTTGGAATTCTGTGGGTAATTTGTTGGTAATTACCAACTGAACTTGGTTTGTTAGGAATGGTCTGTTAGTAATCAACCTTTTTCCTAGTAGTGTCTAGATGATCTTCTTTCAGTTTGATCCACAATACATCCCCGAATAGCTCTTCATGGCATCTTTGTCGTTCCTTTGCAATCCTTTTCACCTAATGTCAAGAGAAATAACACTACTTCATATAAGTCTTACTAGGGTTTCAATGTCGCAAACAAAAAAAGATGATTAGCAACAAAGAATGAAGGTCTCTTCTATCTAACTCCACGCAATCCATAAGCTATACTTATATCTCGCAACCTAAGGACATACAATCACAAGAGCACCACAAAAATAAACATACTTCCATGTCTCTACCTGAATCTTTCGAATAATTTGGTACCATCGATTCTTTTCTCGTCCTTCGCTAGTCATTTTCCTATAACTACACCTATAATCATATATTGGTGGGTGTAGCTCGGTCTGATCTCTGAAACAAAGGGTCTTTATAACAAGTTAAAACTCAAAATGAAACTACATTTCAAATTTTCTCATAAAAGAATATACATCAATTATATACCATAATGTACATTTAGCCCAAAAGTTATAGACAACATATTGTCTTCATATAACTACTTTATACAGCATGATAATCGAACGTCTGCTCCTATTTCACTATGCTTCTATTGCGCTCTTTGATCACTATGTAGATCTTCAGAACTAAAAACAAAGGAATAGAGAAAAAATGTGTGAGTAGAAATATTTAGTGAATCCCGTGTGTACTAGTGATTTTCTACTAAAAACAACTCTTATGAAAATCAAGGTTTTGTAAATAATGCGTTCACTCTCATAAATCTGGTTGGTTACATATGAAACACATTTCATACTGATGCCCTATAGTTGAAAGAAAGTAGGCACTCTTCCCTAAAGAAGGCCGACCTACAGGCAAAGTTCAAGAACTTCACTTTCGACGAATATGCTACTCTGTGCCAAGTACGACCCTAGAACATGGCCATAATTAGCTGGCCAGTAGAAATGTCATCACACTCTACCTGATATATGCCTCCCAACAATTAGACATTCGTTCCTCACCAAGAGCAGCCAAGGTATATAAATCATTGCTTATGCCCGGGGACCCATTCCCATTCGTTCCTCACTAAGAGGGAGCAAGTGGTTAACCAGGCACTTACTTTCCAACGGGGTCAGCACTCCCATTTGGACCTCACAAAGAATGGGGTAAGTCCTTCCCATGCTAGCCAGGGATGGACGTTTCCAATGTCCTATCACTCCGTTTAGACTATTATAGTCCCAAGAACTAACTAGGTTACTTGGAGTTATTTATTTAACATAAGCTAGTACAAAGGTCAAAGCCCCTATTAAGTATTCAACATCTTTATAGCTGCCATCGCAGTGTCCGTCAATTCCTATTGTAAAACAATTTCAGGGCATACTTGTAAAATAATTCGCAATCATGTGCTGAGCTTTGAAATGCCTTATGCAAGAAACCATATGTCCCCATACTCTTTAAAACCATATAAAAGGTTCAGAAGATCCCCAATGTTAAGAAATGTCACAAAGCTTGTTTTCACTTACATGTTGTAGTAAAGCACTTTTTTCAAACAAGACATAGAAGCCTAGATATTCATAATAGTCTTTTTTTCATAATACTATTTGATAAAAGCTCAGTTTGAAATCATTTAGGAAAGCCACTAGTTGAAACAATAGTTTTAAAGTAAAGGGACTCACAAATGCCTGTGTTTCTTAGAACCATTGAATAAAAATATTTGATATCAAACGATGCTTCTAAAAGTAAAAGGATTCACAAATCTTTGGAGAGCACAGTATATTGGAAGATCATAACAGAACATTATTTAGAAAACAAGGAGACTCACCTTATTTGAACCTAAGTCATCACAAGCTCCACATCTTCCTTTACAATCTACCTATAATAAGAACCTTTCATTATTTTCTTGATTGCAATAGGAACTAAAGGAAAAAGATGGCCCAAAGTAACAATGGTTAACTACTATAAATACACAAAATAGTATGAAAAACTGAGGAACTTAAGAACAAGCATTTCATTTGCTAAATTATAATGCTATGGGCTTTCAGCACCTTCAAGATTCTATCTCACTATTATTATTATTATTATTATTATTATTATTATTATTATTATTATTATTATTATTATTATTATTATTATTATTATTATTATTATTATTATTATTATTATTATTATTATTATTATTATTATTATTATTATTATTATTATTATTATTATTATTATATCTATAGCTCCAACAGTACATCATAACTGTAGCTTAAGTTTTTTTCCATTTTCTTGCATTCATGACATTCACTAGTAAGGCTATTCTGTAGGCTCTGGTATTCCTTAAACATGGAAATGAGAAGTCCAAGGTCATCACCAACTTTCTTATGCATGATGTTGCATGTGAAACAAGAGATTTCCAAATCTCAAGTGAGCCTTATCAATTCTATGGATATTATGGTTCTTTCTTTAAGAATGGTCATTGATTCTAAATATATAATTGATGGGGGCTAAATTCACCTATATTTTCCTAGCTATTTGAGGATATTTTGTGATACTTTTGATGTAATAACTAGACATATTCCTTCCTATTTGATATTTTACCTTGGAAAATGTATTTTGATGATTTTATGCAGAATGTGATGTAAAACAAAGCAAAACCGTTGGGTGCACAGAGCATGATCGGAGAGCACAATCGGCGTTGGCCTTTCACTGAAAAAACGGTGCTAGCATGGAGGCCAGCTGTGCGCCAACCTAAGGTGGCGGGCCGACATCGACCTAAGACGATGGGTTTCCTTTTCAACAATGGAAAAGGACTCTTGTAGACACTATTTGGCAATTAGAACTCCTATAAATAGAAGAGAATAATATTGTACAAACTAGTTGTCAATTCTTCAATGTAATATCTTTACAAAACTCCTAGAAAAACACCAAGAGCATGGAGGATTAAGGAAATCTTGGAGAAGAAGAGGAGCTTTATAAAAAAGATTGCAAAGGAGAAGGGGATTATACTTGTCTATGAGTTTTCCTTCTTTCTTTCTTTGTAATTCTACTTTGTTAAAGTTGAATTTATATGTTTTAATTGTAGTTGAAGATATTTTTGCTTTATGATTTTATGTTAAATTAATTCTAAACTTGTTGAATTCCAATTCTAAGTATTTGATTATTTAATTTTATGAGTTGAATTAATTATTTTGGATTAGTTAATTTACTATCTTATGATCTCTTAATAGACTTGAGAAATGAAGTTAAGTGAAAGACTTGGTAATCAAAGAGAGATTGATATCGCTTGGAGTATAAGGGTATTATTTCTTCCAAAAGACGCTATTGTTGCCTAGAGTATAGGGACATTAATTGTTTAACTGAGTTGTTCTTAATACTTCTTAGTTTTAATTAGGGAGGTAGAGTATACCCTTTAATTGGACTACGAATTGGAATTTCATGACTTGGGAAATGATTGGAATTTACTTTTAAAACTGATATTGGTATTTTAGAATTGGGAATCAATTGGTTGAAAGATATTTTCTTCACTTGTCATAGAATTGAAATATTTCTTCATTCCATGTCTTTTCTCCTTATTCTCACTCCTTAATTATCCTTGTAACTTTTCTTGTGTGAATTTGATTTATTCTCTAATATATTGGGTTAGTTGGTTATTTATTATCTCTTCTCATTTTATTGGCTAAACAATAAAGATTTGGGTAAAGTAAGGTGGGAGCTTAAGTTCTTGTGGATTCAATACTTACTATTCTTTATACTATATGATGGGTATATTTGCCCGTATGTATGGTTTTAATAGTTAGCATTTTAATTAAAATTTAATTGATTGTGGACTTTATTGGTAAAATTTTCTACACTAAAAAAACGCATCAATAATCATTCCACCATATTGATTTCAATCCATTATTGACCATGTGAAATCATCTAATTAATCACCCATTTTAGCTTTCAACCCATCTGATGTCCGGTCACAGACTAGTCAACAAACATGTCTATGACTGTCCTAAATTATTGTTCCTTGTCATATAATTTGTCCAAGTTCCATGTCTTCTCTTGCTCTATCTACTTATACCACTCCAGCCTATCTTCAGCTTTTAATTATAATACCCACATAATACTTGTTTTCCTTAAATCCGTAATCACATCCAACGTAACAGCGGCAACTACTAAAAATGGCTGAATAATAATTTCTCTCATTTTTCCACTTTTGACCATAAAAACTGACATAAAAAAGAAGTTCTCACATGCCAATATCTCTTTTATCCTTATAGTTCACTATGAAATTAATATTAACTAGAACTGTACAGACCCATCTCCTTTTTGGATTTTCTAGATTTTCTGTTATGACAATTAAGGAAAAGAACCATCGGCCATCAGCTATAATCGAAAGAAACTATAGCACACCAGCACCTTTACTTGGCCTTCTAACACAACACAAAATAATCTGAACAGTTCAATGCAAGTCTTTCAAAACTGAAGACAATTGAACATAAACATATATATATATATATATATATATATATATATATATATATATAACAGCAAGCAAACCAGAACATTCTATTACGTTTTTCCCTTGAATTTCATCATAAAAAATCCCATATAATTAAAGTTTCCTTCTACTTCTCTAAGTTCACTCTCATATATTACGAACTTACAGCTGAACACATGAGCTGATCATCGGTACCATACCATTATGTAATGGGTTCATCAGTTGACTAAGTTAAGATTCCTTTAACCTTTGCAATATTTGTCCTTCATATTTATTTACAGCTGAAGCTCAGTTCAAGAGTTCAACACAGTATCGTTTCAGCCATGGTTTTGTCACCTGCTTCAATACATCTAGCTTTTCCCTCACACAACTACATCATATCTCATCCTTATTTTCACATATACGGCTCATCGTAACCCAAAACCAAAAGCTATTTGAATTGAATTAAACAATGAATTAACAGGAGAATCACTACTTTCCTCTTTCGTCTAAGCATCATCAACTTACGTAAACACTTGTGCAATTTTCACTTCCATTAAAGTGTCCCTCAGCTTTCCCGATTCCCCTTGTTCTTCTTTTCGGTGTCCTTCTCCCCGACACTCCCTCTCTTTCTGTTTCTTTTATGTTCTTTGTTCTACATCTCTCTCTCTCTATCTATATATATAAATATATGTTTTTCCTTCTGGCTTCTTCTTGTTCGATGCCGTCTTCCCCACTGAGATCCGTTTCTCCTTTCTGGTTCTCAGTTTTTCTTCTTTCTTCAATCTTCTTTTTGGTTTCCCCCTTCTCACACGATATCTCTCTTTTCGTTTCTTTCTTTCCTTTTTTTTTTTTTTTTTTTTCTCGGCCCCTACCTGCGTGCGGTAGCTGTTCAGTGTTTTCTCTTCTGTCACAGATGGTAAACTTCCGAACAACCCAACCATTTTTGGCCAATGTCGGCCACCGCTCTTTTGG
Source organism: Voacanga thouarsii (assembly GCA_026120185.1). Taxonomy (NCBI): domain Eukaryota; kingdom Viridiplantae; phylum Streptophyta; class Magnoliopsida; order Gentianales; family Apocynaceae; genus Voacanga; species Voacanga thouarsii. The sequence goes on from JANUWF010002285.1 coordinate 692,351, forward strand.
TCCACTCTCAAGCTGCGTACCATTTTTTATATATAAATAATTCTGATGAAATGAACGTCTTCCTTTTATCCAATTCTACTTCTTCCCTTGTAGCTTCACCACCACTTTTTAAATAGTTGTCAATTTCCTAGTATAATATTCCTATAGCTGACCCACTTGATTTTCTTCACTTATTCCTTTTTCTCGTCTTTTCTATTTCTTCATTTTCCTCATCGACTTTCCTATTCTAATCGAACATTTCTGTTTCTATTAATAAAAATACTCCATGATGTACCGGGAATTCCGAAAAATGAGGCTGATTTCTATCCGAATTCTGACAGTAGGGCGACTCTAACTGATTTTCTGAATATAGTGAGGCCAGTTAAAATTAGGTCGCATTATTCATAATGAGTCTATATCGTTATTTTCTATGAAGAAAAATGGAAAATTTAAAATTTTTTTTTAAAAAGCAATTAAAGAAAGGTCGACTTCACGGTCTCATTGCACTAATATGACCTTTTCTGAATCTGTGTTTATAACCTCATCGCATTGAGATCGCGATTCTTGCTTGCTTTCATATGCACTGCAATGAGATCACGACTTGCTTTCATTTGTACCCAGTGAGATCGCATTTGCGTCCCCAATCCTTTTCATCATCGACGTCCCTCCTGCGCTCATTTCTTCCTCGATATCTCGTGCCTGGTAGAGCGATGTTTCTGGCCAACTTTGCTTTGGCAGGTTTGCTGGTTTCATATTTTTACTTGCATTTTTGCCTTGACACAGTCTTCTCTGAACATCTTCTACCCTGCTGCCATTCTATGGTGCTTAGTTTATTGCATTCTGAAGTTCCCTAATTCGTCCTATCTATTTGTAATTTTATTGTTAAAGAACTTTGAGCACAGTTTTTACCATATTGTACTAATATGCTAGTATGTCATGTCGCGTGATACTTATTTGTTAATTCATGAAGAGAAATACTTTTGCTGTTTTTGAAAATGAAGTGTTGCTGGTTTTTTTTTTTCCTAAGATATACTTTTCCTAGCCAAATTTGCAATTTTTTTTTTTTTTTTTTGGTGTTGCTTATTCTTTTGTTCCTTTGTTTAAGGTATCAACAATTTTTTGCCATTTTCCTGTTCTTGCAAATTGTATATGTTAGGAAATTACATTTTTTAAGCTTAGAAGGGGAAGATTTGCTACAGAGTACAGAGCCTTCATTTTCAAACTGCCTCCGCCTCCCCCTCCCTTGATCATCATTTTTATAGGAACTTTTAAGTAAATGTTCTTTTATCTCATCTCACTGAGAGAACATTCAAGAAGTTCAAAAAACAAGCATTTCCATAAAATTTGTGAAATTCTCCCTTCAATAAATTCAGAAGTTTTTATTAGCAAATTTAGGTTCATGAAAGGATGGTTGTTTTATGGTCATGTCATCCCATTGCATGGTACACTTCAGTGTTTGCCATCCCATTGCATGCTCTCCCTTCAGTGTCTGTCTTCCATTCTAGCTCTCCCCAAAAGTCATCCTAATATGATCTATGATGATCTGATGCCACTTTGACATGATCTTGGGAAGCACAAAAAATGTGGATTAAGCACAAAACAAGAAACCTACCAAACCTACACACAAGAACACCAAAATGCTAAGAAATTAACATTCTTGTGATAATATGAATCTAGCCTACTTCAAAGACACTTTAACACCCTAATCTAATTACAGATTAGAACACCAAGGAAAAGAATTTGAAGGCACCTAACTCAATCCTATCAAACACACTAGACAACCTAGCACATAAGAATAGAGATGAAGTTTAGATTATCCCTTAAGATTTAGGGACAGGATCAAAGGTGGGACTAATTCCTTTGATTTAGTCTTGATATTTAATGGACATTACCCAAGAGGATCACCCTCAAGAACTTTCCTTCTATAGAGAAAATTTGAATTCTCCTTCCCAAAATACCAAAGTTTTTTTACAAGAGTTATAATGGCAAATATAAAGATGCCTTGACCTAAACTAATTAACAAATTAATCAAAACTATTAAATGGCCTTAATATAAGCTTTGAGGCCATATTACATGCCTTAAAAATAGGTTAAAACATAATGGAAGCCGTGGGAATTTAATTGGGAATAAAATAGAACAAAACAAGAAAATTTAGGAAAACAGGACAGGGCCCGAATGGACCTGGCGCCAAGTACTTTTGGTGGACTTGGTGCCAGGTGTGTTCTAGAAACAAAACCCTACTCTAGTGTGGACCTGGCACCAAGTGTGCTAGTGAACCTAGCATCAGGTGCATTCTGGTCGCCGTCCCTCTTTTATTGCACTTCAAAACTTGCTCTTTAGACCTTCATTCTATTTCTCTGTGTTTCCGTAATCCTCCAAATGAAATGTTGATCGTCTTGAGCTCTTCTTGATACTCCCTTGACCTTCAATCCTTGTTTAGAGATTGGTTTGATCCTCCACATGAATTGTTGTTTGTGTTGTGCATTATTTGGTCCTTCTTTTACTATCCATCTCTTCACAATCTTCTTAGCTCTTAGCTTATATGCTTGGATGGCTTGAAAATCCTCCTGAAACTTCTTGAATGTTAAATATTTCCATGGAGATTTGAAGCAAGTGTTGACTTTTCATCCCCCCTCTTTAGATGTGCCTTGTTGCGTGGATAGATTCCTACCATTTCCCTCTTCTTGGAGATGATTCGTCCTCTAATCGATGTGCCTTGTTGCTTGTACGGATTTTCCTGCATAAGAATTCAAATAAGAGAGTTTTTGTGAAAGTAAAATGTCATGGCTTTGTACCTCATTATTCTCTATACTTTCTTTTTTCACTACCCATATTTTTCCTCTCATTTTACCTCCTCTCTTTTTTCTTTTCCTCTCACCTCAACCTCTTGTTCCTCCGTCTTTTGTTCTTCCCTCTTCTCTCCTTTTTTTCTCCTCATTTTCTTTCTCACTCATCTTCTTTTTCTTCTCCTTTCCCTCTCTTCTTTCCTTTTCCTTTTCCCTCAAGATATTTTGATCTCTCAAAACCTTACTAGGGGATAAGGGAAGTAGAGTGATTTTCTTTCCATCTTTTCTCAAAGAATAAGTGTTCCTCTTCCCTTCATGGACTATATCTCTATCAAACATCCAAGGTCTTCCAAACAAAATATGCCCTACTTGCATGGAAACTACATCACAAACCACTTCATTCTTATACTTCCCCATATCAATGGCAACCTTGACTTGTTTGTTCACCTTCACCTCTCTACAATTGTTCAACCATTGTAACTTGTAAGGTCTAGGGTGTTTTAAGGTTTCTATTCCTAACTCCTACACAAATATAGTACTATTCATATTTTTACAACTCCCTCCATCAATGAGGCTACTATATGGTTTTTGCTTGATTAGACACCTTGAAAAAAATATATTCTCTCTTTGTGAATTTTCTCCTTCTTCCACTCCCTCACAAGCATTTTCATCTTCCATTACTACTCTAATCAATTAACATTGTTTCTCAAGTATATTCCCATCTCTTCCATCCACTCTATCTCCTCTACTAGATTTGGTGTCATTTTGTGAAGTTGAACTAGATGCTTCATTCTCACTAATTCCACTCATTTTCATTTGTTTTTGCACCATCTCTAGCTAACTCCTCTTTTTCTCCTCTTGTGGATGTGAGCTTTCTCCCACATCATAAGAACTTAAAGCACTTTGGGAACCTTCATCTATAGCACGCATTTGTTCATGCTTTGCCTCAATTTTTGAATTCTTTTGATCTTCAACAAATTCCACACTCTTTTGCTCAACTTCTTCTTGCTCATTCTCCTCTAGCACTCCCAACAAGTTTGACTTATCCTCTAGGAAAAAGAGAACGTTATAAAATTCTTCAGTCTCCCCATTTGTTGAATTAAATGGTTTCACGTCTTCTTCTTCATCATCACTAAGCTCCTCATCAACCTCATCATCATTTTTCTCAACTTATTCATTTTGATTGAGCATTTCTTGGCCTTTGGCTTCCCTTTCTAGCTTCTCCTCCTTCTCAAATCCATGTAATTCATCTTGCTCAACCTTCTTAATGTTTTCTTCACTTCTTGCCCTTCTTGGCTCCACAACGTCTACAACATTTTTCTTGTCACTTTGGTCTCAAGTCTAGCTCTTTGCTCCTTAAATTTATAAGTCTCACTTTGCTCCTTAGAGAACTTCCAATGACAATCAAAGGATTTGTGCCCCTAGCCACTACAATTCTCACAAGGAATTGCACTAAACTTTTGCAAATCAAAACTTCTTTCTTGTTCACTCAATCTTGGGCAATCACATATACTATAACCATAGTCCTAACATATAGAACAAACATAATCTTTTTTTCTCCTCATCCTTCCTTTTGAAAAATTTTACATTGTACTTCCCTCACCATACTTAGAACTTCTTGAACAATTATGGGATATGTGAGCAACATTTCTACATATTTGGTACTCATTGGGGTCAAATCGCTCCCTCATCAATTCTTTCATCTCTTCCCAAGAATCGATCATTTGATATCCACTTTGCCTCCTTTATGCATTCATTTGCTTCCACCATTCTAAAACATTTTTAGAAAAGCTCATTAGTGCCCATTTCACCTTAAAACTTCCACTAGGCATGAAACATTTAAACAAATTTTCTATTTTTCTTTCCCATTCATATTACTCCCTCCAATCTCTCTTCCCATGGAATGGAGGTGTCAATTTCTCATTGTACTTCAACTCCCAATTCTCCACATCCTCCTTCCTTCTTTGTAAACTACCCTTTAAATGTTTTTGTGCTACTTCCACATAAACCCCCTCACATTCTTTTTTATTTTCCTAATGGCCTCTTTCATAGCTATCATACACCCTTCCACTTGTACTTATCCAACTTCATGTTCATCTAAATATCCCATGCTCTCATAGTCATCCTCCTCATATTCTTGCTCATATTCATTTTCTTCCCCATAACTACTCTCACCATAGCAAGATTCCTCATAATTGTCATATTCCTTCACGTTTACTCCAACTAGCCATTGTGAATTTTCTTTCAAGAGAAGCACCCACAAAATTGAAGTAGAAAACACAAGAAAAATTCTTCACTTCACTCCCTCACGTGTTTATACTCAATTTTTAGTGGTCACTCTTCAATCGTATTTTCACTCTTCTTGGCTTTTATCACAATGTGCCCTCTCTCTTGCCTTTTTCAAACTTTTAATTCCACACCCAAGTTCTTCCCAACTCTTTCCCACTTCAAAGGATTTAGTTCTACTAATCAAGTCAACTAAATTCCAAGGAATAAGAAAAAAGGTGTTTTATAGCCAATTTATCGAACCCTTGGTGTGCAATTAGGAAGATGCATGGATTTCAAAGAGTTGTTACACTAAGTAATACTATCATAATCTCAATCACAATTTAGCAATTAACAATCACATAAATGCCCTTTACTAAACAAAATTCATCATACTACATGAATGGAAGCTTTGGTAGTCAAGTATGAGCAATCACAATTCATTGGGATAATATATCCAACACATTGAATGTAATCTCGTAGCTGAATGTTGTATAGTAAATTTCAACTTGGTTTTGGCACCAAATCAACAAAATTTTACACCAAATGACTCCTCAAACATCAATATACATATAGGGTCGAATTAACAACATTTCCATGGCACAAATTCAAGTTTTTGACATCTAAAAATAGCAATGGAAAAAGTGATAAAGAATTGAAAATCAATAGATCTTAAAGAAGATTGTACCTGAGCCCAAAGAAAGTTGGTTGATTAGAATCAACTCAATGCAAGCTCTGATACCATTTTGATATGATCTATGATGCTCTGATACCACTTTGATATGATCTTGGGAAGCACAAAAAATGTGGAACAAGCTCAAAACAAGAAACCTACCAAACCAAAACGCAAGAACACCAAAATGCTAGGAAATTAACACTCTTGTAATAATGTAAATCTAGCCTACTTCAAAGATACCTTAACACCCTAATCTAACTAGAGATTAGAACACCAAGGAAAAGAATTTGAAGGCACCTAACTCAATCCTATCAAACACACTAGGCAACCTAGCACATAAGAATAGAAATGAAGTTTAGATTATCCCTTAAAATTTAGAGGCAAGATCAAAGTTGGGACTAATTCCTTTAATTGAGTCTTGATGTTTAATAGACATCACCTAAGAAGATCACCCTCAAGAACTATCCTTCTAAAGATAAAATCTGAATTCTCCTTCCTAAAATACCAAAGTTTTTTTTTTACAATATTTATAATAGCAGATATATAGATGCCTTACCCTAAACTAATTAATAAATTATTTCTAACTATTAAATGGCCTTAAGACAAGATTTGAGGCCCTATTACATGTCTTAAAAGTTAGTTAAAACATAATAGAAGTCGTAGGAGTTTAATTGGGAACAAAACAGAACAAAATATGAAAATTCAAGAAAACAGGGCAGGGCCCGAATGGACCTGGTGCCAAGTGCTTTGGGTAGACCTGGCATCAGGTATGTTCTAGAAACAGAACCTTGCTCTAGTGTGGACCTGGTGCCAGGTGTGCTAGTTAACCTGGTCGCCATCCCTCTTTTATTGCACTTCAAAACTTGCTATTTGGACCTCCATTCCATTTCCCTATATTTTCTTGATTCTCCAAATGAAATGTTGATCACCTTAAGCTCTTCTTGATACCCCTTTGACTTTCAATCCTTGTTTAAAGATCGGCTTGATCCTCTACATGGATTGTTGCTTGTGTTGTGCATTATTTGGCCCTTCCTTTACTATCCATCTCTTCACAATCTTCTTAGCTCTTGGCTTGTATGCATGGATGGCTTGGAAATCTTCCGGAAACTTCTTGAATGTTAAATGTTTCTATAGAGATTTGAAGCAATTATTGACTTTCCATCCTCCTTCTTTAGATGTACCTTGTTGCGTGGAGAGATTCCTATCACATCCCCTGTCAATAACTAATCCAAATGCTTTTATTTTTTGTAGGGTGATACAACACAACCTTTTATTATTTACGATGCCCTATTGTCAAACATCATTTATTAAACTAGTTTAAAATTTATTTTTGGTTAGAAATACTCTTTTCAAGGACTATTGTTGTAATGGTTTTATTTTTTTAAAGTTTTTTAGTAGTACAACACATGGGATTATAGTATATATTTTGGTATACATTTTTTGGTAAATTTGCAATGGGAGAATTTACATGGTTAGTTCCTAGAAGCTTTATCACTAACTACAACATTTTTTAGTTGAAACATCTTCCCCATCCTTAGTTAGTTAAAACATGTACAAACCTTCCCTTTATATTACTTAATTTAAACATTCTTATAGTTAATTGTGTTAACTTAATTTAAATAGGTACGATGCATCATATACATATAGATATCCAACCCAGCCCTCTCGTAGACAGTTTATTATCTCTACAGTCGAGTTATCATTCTTTTTTGGTATGGTCTGGAGATCAACATGCTTGTGAGATTCTGTTGGTGTTTAGCCGATACGATTTCACATTTTGGGAGCATACTCCCCTTTCTGGTAAAGGGACAGAGTTAGTGGATAGGGCTGGTTTTGGTGAAATTAGATAAGCTAAACATATCCAAGTTGATCATGCTCTCATTACTGCATTGGTAGAGCGATGGCAAAAAGAGACCTATACATTTCATTTCCTATTAGGAGAGGCTACCATGACACTCGAGGATGTAGCGATATTATTGGGCCTTAGGGTAGATGGGAATCCAGTAATAGGGCCTCTTTCTCACTATAGTAAATTTGATTGGATTAACCTTTGTGATAGACTGCTTGGCATCACACGATGGGCTAAGGACATACGGAGAAATAGGATTAGGAAGGCCCCTATTAAGGTGTACTTGTAGATTCCTCTGACATAGGATGTGATTGACATTAGTATCATGCAGCGTGCTCGTTTTCTTATCTTCATATTGATTGGGGGGTACTTTTTTTTTATAAGTCAGAGAACTTACTTCACTTGAGATATTTACGTATCCCAAAGGATTTTGAGGCATATGGCACGCTTAGCTGGGGTAGTGTAGTTCTCGCATACCTGTATAGATGTTTGTGCCAAGTTGCTATTGGGTCGGCCCAGGAGATTTGTGGCCTGATGGTCTTACTTCAAGTAAGATTTCAAATTTTGCTTAATTTTTTTTATTTTATAACATATGTGTAATACAACTAACACATTTTTTATTATGTTGTAGCTGTGGGTATGGGAGAGTCAGGTTGTACGACCAGAGCAAAATATACCTCACAATGAGCACCCACCAATTGCAACTTATGGTGCTCGATGGGATGTAGGTTTATAGCTTTTTTGTACATCTACATATGTTCTCGTGTCATATCGCTCCTAGCTCGATGCTCTCTCAGATAAGGATATAAGTATCTATATATATATATATATATATATATATACATACATATATTGTTTCTTTATATATAACTCATCATTTGTTTGAATCCTTACATGCATTATTTGTATGGTAGTTTGTTTGCCAACCTTATCAGCATGATTTGGTGAGTCTCCTCCCCCCGAGTTATTTGGAGGGACCTAATATCTAGAGGTCACGCATGAAGCTTATCAATTGGGAGGTGGTCAAGCTCTACTTTTCGGATCGGGTGATGTGGTCATTTGGGTTGCTTTAATCTATACCGATAGATTGCAATACAATAGTTGACCTACATGAGATTGATAGGCGAAGCAATTCCTCCAGAGATTATAACATATATCATATGTCGTATCTTCATATGTGGGCGCAACGCATAGACTATATACAGACCAGTATAATCAGTGTTTCGGTTGCTGTGGACTATATTTAGTGGTATGGGACTATATCCATCTTCGGATAAGGAACCCCATTACTCATCGTTCACTATCGTCAGGATATCAACCTACTGAATCTAGTACAGTTGTCTTGATATGTAATTCTTTGATCGTAATTTTGAAGTTAATAATTTGCAAAATCTTTAAAAATCTAGCAAACTTTTGTATGTATTTTCAGGCTAATATTGTGCAACGTGCTATGAGAGTGGCAGATTGCTATATTTATAGTGCCGACTCGATTTCTCGAATGGCATTTTTGGAGATATGAGATATATGTGCTCGACGACTCATAGCATGTCACCAGGCACATAATAGATATGCTGGTCCAACTCCAATTGATTCAAGTGAGCCTATTGTACCAGTAGTTCAGCCTACTTCGAGGCCCTGAGCACCTATTGATGGACGTGCACATGTAGGAATAAGGTGTGGGGGCAGGAGACCCCGAGTATGATCATATGCTCCACTAAACCATCATATGAGATCACTGCCTACTGAGGTTGATGAAGTGATGGCACCGGAGATTCACGAGAGCAATGGGATAGGTTGCACCCCGAGGTTAGCCTAAATGGTTTGCTGCGAGATGATTTCATGGTAATTCCAGTTCATTCTCCACAGATGACAAATGGTGAATGTGAGAATGAGGTTGTAGTGCTATCTTGTTCAGAGATCTGAGAGAGACATGCCACATGTTAAGGATCTCCCCACTACTATAGATTAGACTACTGGGAGCGTGCAAACTACTGAGTGTGTGAGACAAAAGGTGTGTGTTCACGCATTGAGGACCTCCTGATTTGACCATTTTGTGGGACAATCTATCGTAAGTGATGAAGAAGGGTTGAATATCCGCCCCAACAAAATCTAGATCCCAGCCTTTCTCCCCAAGAAAACCCATAGCCCGCCCCTGCTGTTGTAAGCGATGATGCTAATTCTACTAAGAGACCGAGGAGAAAGATTAAGCCTTACCGGCCATGTATACTCTCACCGCATTAGTTGTTTGTTACTATATTAGATTTTTTAGGTATTTATGTTGTGTTAATGCTATGGTATTATCTCATATAATTTCCTTTTCTGAAAAGAACCTTAATAATTTCCTTTTTTTGCATTGTGCTAGGGTATTTGAAGGGAAGCACCTAATTAAAGTGACTTTTATCATATACTCTATTACTACAAATGGAAGGTCATTATTTTTCTTGTATATATAGCTACATTCTAGTTGTTGTGTTGCTCATTTGCAACATCTTGTTCAAGAGCCTTGTTGTGAGAGTAGAAGTATGAGAGTTCATGTGAACAGTAACAATTTTTAAATCCAGTGTTGGGACATTTGTGAGAATTTGTTGAATTTTATGTTAGGACTGTGTTAAGGTTTGCTTGAAGTGTATTTTGAAATGTAGGGTGTGGATATAGTTAAAGAACATGACCTATTTGAAAAAAAATAAGGTTGCATTATTGTAATGCGACCTAAAGGTTGCATTTCACTAATGTGACCTTAAGGTCTCATTAATAAAATGTGACATGTATGCACTATAGATATTCTAAACTGATGACAGATCTGCATCTTCGTTCATAATTTAATCTCAAAGTCCAAAGGGTAATGTGGTAGCTCAATGGGCAATATCTTCTTATGAATATGGAATGGGGTTATTGATTTTGCATATCTAAGTGTAAAGGTAACCTCAACTCAAAACATACATTTTGAGTCTAAGTATTTTCCAATCAATCTTTATCTGTTTATACTCATTTTCAATTTTCTCTCCTACAGCAAATTTAGTAATGCCGCTATTGTTGTGTTGGATTTTTAGGAAAAAAATTATATTATTATTATTATTATTATTATTTATTTCTTGTTTATTAATAACAATAATATTTCAATATATCTCAGATTATGCCTATATTATTATCATGAATGCATTGGAGCCCCCTATTTTGCTATGTTTTTGTGGGATTGTTAAATACAACATGATTATCGTGGCTCTATAAGGTTTGATGGGGCAATTAAAAAAATCTGCATTCTCTAACATCAGATATCTTACTCTAAACTACTTGACAAGGCCCGGAGATATCTTGGATTTGGAGGGAGAAACGTGACAACCAAGATTACACTTCAGCATCCATTTTTTTATGGATTTGATTAATAATATACTGCAAATGAGTTAAGCGATGATGATGATATGGAGGTTTTATGGATGTTGCCAAATGAATTTAAGTCATAGAGCATTCAACTTCATGTTAGTTATTCCGAGGTGACTTCTCGACGCCCAAGTTATTTATCTGAAGTATCCCCACCAACGGGTTCATTCATGGCAATGCTTAATCAGGTCACGGGTTTGGGTCCCTCGATAAATGAACAACAAAATTCATTATCTCGGCTCCCTATGGGCATGAGAGGGGAAAACTTAAACTACATGCATCCCTAAGAATTTTACTAGCCAATAAAAAATACAAGGGCAACCATAAACAATATAGGAACTGAATACATTAGTTCAACTGGTACTAATGCTTAGATGGTTGATGTTGGTTAATAGGGCCTAAATTGTCATATATTTTCATAGTTATTTGAGTATATTTTGTGGCACTTTTGATATAATAATTAGTCATATTCCTTCCTATTTGATATTTCATTTATAAAAATATTTTTTTGTGATTTTTATACTAAAATAGGTGAATTAGGAGCTAATTGAATAATTTTTCAGCGAAGACCCGACACCAGGCTAAGAAGATAGACATGGCACCAGGCCAGGTCTAAAGACAAAATAGAGCAAAATGGAAAAAAGTAAAAGTGAAACAGAGGAACTGAAATTAGAAAATTGGAAGAAAAAAAAAGAGAACAAATGCAATCCTAAGAAGGATTAAATGAATCCGTGGGAGGCTTAAGGAAGCCTTAGCTTGGTTTTCGTGGCTCCATAATAAGACAAAAGAGAAAAAAGAAACAAAGACACGATCATCGGAAGAAACAAACAAACAAAAGCTAAAAAGAAAAAAAAATAGTAGAAACATCATGGGGAGGATGCAACCAAACAAGAAAGGAGGCTCGGCTTCGCAGCTCGGTAGAACAAAAGGATCAACTCGAGTGAAGCTGATTTCAAGAAGAAAGGAAATTGCGGTGGACCGGCAGCTCGATAGAAAGAAAAGAAATATGGTTTCTTAGCTCAGGCAAGTCGGCTAGCGGAGGAAAGAAATAGAAACTACTCGATTTCTATTCAATCACTTGGATGTCTGCTCACCATCAGCTTAGACAATTTAGCTTCCACAAGAGTGTTTCTTTAGTACAAAATGATAACGAAATAGAGTGCTAAATTCCTAAGTTGGTGGACTTCTTTATTCCATCTTAGATTAGGAAGCTACTGTCTTTGTATATTTACAGTTTTTAGGAAACTTGTAAGCTTATAAATAAGGCCATTCACGTTAGAAATAAGTGTGCATCATGTGGATCATTAGAAAAATATTTTAGAGTGCAACATTAATATTTTCTTTAGGGAAATTTGTCATTCATGGAGCATTGATTTTGGAAGGAGTTTTCATTGAAAATTGAAGGATTTGTCTATGAGTATTTATCTCTTTCCTTTATTTTCTTTTTCTTGAAAAATGATGAGTTTAATTCTTTAATTGCATTTGAATATTATTCTTGTATTTATGATGTTGAGTTTATTTATTCTTTGATCAATTAATTATTTTTCTCAGTATTTGATTACTTGATTTTATTTGATAGGTTGATGAAATTAAATTTATATCTAATGGACTTAGGAAACAAAGTTAGATTAAATTTAATTTATTCAATTCTATATATTTGTTATCTTAACTAGATTGAAAAAGAAGGTTGAGAATTGAACCTAAGTAATCAAAGATTGGTTAATTACACCTAGAGTATAGGGTTATTGACTAATTTCATGTTTATTATTACTTAGAGCATAGGGATAATTTATGAGGAATTAAGTTCAATGCATCTTTTAGTTGTTTTAGTGTGATTAGAAAATCTGCTAATTTAATTAAGAGATAGTGATTCCATGGATTGAGAAAGAAGTAGAGTCTATATAAGTGGATTCATAACTTGGGAAAATATTGAATTTTACTTTATATTCCTTCATGATGCTAAGAAAATAATTGGTTGTGATAAGTGTTAAATGATTCATGTCATGCTTTTGAGAATAACTATTTAATTATATATTTTTCTCTCCATATGTTGTGTGTGTGTGTGTGTGTGTATATTATTTTGATTTCTTTATCAATATAGTTTATAGGGTAAACAATGAATGACAAGTGATTAGTGTGTACTTGTTCCTTTAAAGATTGATATTCGTTAATTCCCTATACTATGCTTGCGATAAGTATACTTGCTCATATGTGTAATTTAATAGTAATGTTTTAATTAAAACTTGGCTAAGGAATTGATTTAAATTTAATGATTTTTATACACACAAAATTTACACATCATTGGTCACACATATGAAGGTTTGCGAATTAGATGTAACTTGATCAACCCCGAACATCTCTTGGTTCCACTAGGAAGTCCAGAATTTAGTACACATGAGGAGGAAGACAACCGTCATCTGTTGGATTGTATGCCCTCTTAGACTAGGGTTCTGATGTAAAATCGAATATTTTAATAAAAGAATTTATTTTCAGAAATTGTTTGTGAATTTACTTTTTGTTTGTGCACGATTTTCATTTGGAACAGACCCATTGTATTTAAATAAGTGATCCATGTGAATGGTGGTCTTTCACAGTAAGGTATAGATCTTGGGTTATTTAACACATAAACATTTGTTCTTAACCTATTGATGAGACTGGGAATCTCATCATGTTTAGATTATTATGTTATGAATTCTAAATGGGGAATGGCTTACCTTTAGCCCGTGAGTAGTCCACTCACTTCATAACATAAGCGTATTTCGAATACATAGGACAAGACCTGTAGTAGTGGTTTCTAAAAGTACTATATGATAGAAACCTAGACTACTACCGCTATAGCGTGGACTAGTACTCTACGACTTGAGTATGAGTCGGTGGTCTGGCGAAGCTGGAAGCATATACTTTGATTTGTTATAGTTGAGGTTCTATCGTAGGGCCAATATACTTGCATGTTGGGTATGTGTGACTAGTTAGTTAAGACAGACTTGTACAAGATAGTTTCTGTACTATATCGCCCCTTGTGGTTGTCTGAATGGTCTAAAATGTCTAGGGCCCTGGGAAACATGACTTGGATGTTTGCTTTAAGGTAGCTCCATTGGAAAGCGGAAACACTCCAGGGGCGATTCCAGTCGTTCAATCCACTCCTACTCAACCTAGAAGGGTTAAGGAGCGCAAATGTATGATCTTCACGCTTCCGTATGGCCTTTATGGCTCGCGGTTATTTTTTCTCCAATTTTTTTCACGTACAGTGCATGCTCCCCTGTTTTCTTCTTCCCTCATCATCATGCCACCACTTCTGCACATGGTATAGCATCTCAATCACACATGGTCACTGGTGTAGTAAATGTTGATTTGATGGTGCATACATCTGACGGTGATGGTTTCACAGGCTCCAAGAGACTAATGAATTGGTGTGACACAGATGAGGGTGAAGAAGATGACATTCCAGCAAACAGTCCATGTCATGAACCCAACATTCCTTCGCCAGATGATAGGAATGATATAACAAGGCCTTCCGATATGAAATGTTGAAGTTGTATTCTTATTATGAGGGAAAATCTAGAGGGCATGTTGTGACTGAATTTAATGCATAGGTTGGTCTATTCAGGAACAAATTACCAATTCAACAAGGGCATAGAGGTCTAGATGTTTACAATGTCAATTTGAGGGAGATCATGCAGTTGCCAAAAGTGGAGTATATATAGTTTACATTATTCGCATGGGTTTGCAAAATGTTGTCACAGAGGTTGGAGTCACATTGACTTTGTTTTGGAGTTTTATACTAGAAGGAATTACGAGTTGACATATGAGGGTCAATTTTGCCCTGTGGCGGATAAACAATATTAGAGACCTTTAACTTTTACGCTTGCATCTGTGGAAGAAATGATGAGGAATGAACTTCTTGGTCATCTGTGAACATCGAGGATACCTTGTGATATGGATTAATGCACACCCAACTCTTCTCCAAGATGTAACAACTGTCATAGGGGTGGACATACTAGAAGAAATTGTACTAATAATACTTTTAGTGTCTCAAGAGATTAGCTCATTTATTCAACTATTCCATTATATCCTATTTCATTGTATTTTGACTATGGTTTCTCTATGGTACTTGTAATATTGGAATTTATATTTTGAATGCTTCAATAGACTATGTAAATGTACTCTATTACCAAATTTTTAGACAATTATTTTGTTATTATTGTAATATTGTTATATTATTTTATTGAATTATGAATGGTTTAAGATGATGTCAGATGTATAGTTCTGTTGCATTCTGAGTTGAGTAAATGTACAGTTTTTTGATGCATTCTGGAGTTTGATGCATGGAAGATTAGGTCACATTATAAATGTGACCTTAATCTTCTAATTGTCCAAAATTTCCTATTTTTCTTTGTGGAAAATAAAAATAGGTCGATATGATCGCATTATGTAAATGCGCCCTCATTTTAAATGGTAGAATTTATGCGACCTCACTATATTCGGAAAATCGGTTGGAACTACCCCACTGTCGGAATTTGGGTAGAAATCAGTCCCATTTTTCGGAATTCCCGATGATGTACACTTTTTTGTATCATCTTTTTTTTAACTTTTCTTCACTTGTCCTCAAACCACCATTTTGTCTTATCTCCACTAATTTTCTTCTTCCTTTTATTCTCTTATTCCATTTCTATAACATTGCCATTGTTGTTGTGTGTATTAGGTCCATTTTACTCGTACTTTTCCAAAGCTATTTAATTTCGTTTCTCTATGCATATACTCCGACAAATTAGACACAAGCTGTTTAATACAAAGGGCATACTTGATTGTCTTAGCATGATGCATTCTCAAATTACTCAAAACAAGTTAGTCTATGCCATACTCTATATAAGTGTATATAAAAGTAACTCACCTTGATATGAGCTTGAGGAAGTAAGTCTTTCAAGATCTAAAAATGGCTTTTGTTTAAACTTTAGTAAAGTAGAAGGACTTTAAGACAAGCAAAACAAACAAGAAAAGGATATAAAGAGATCAAGAAAAGTAACAAAGTAAAATCTTTTTTTTTTCACAAACAAAGAACCCTAAAAGAATTAGCTTTCAGAACACCAAATTTAGTAGATAAGGCCTACCACAACAACACCTTAGAACCCTTGACTTAGAAATAAATCAAGAACTAAAAGGATAGGAAATTGTGGCCATTCAAACAAGAAATAACAAGAATCCTAAATGGTATACAAGAAGAGCCCTTGTTGATTTCCTAGTTTAATTATCCTTAGAGTTTATAGACACACTTACTCAAGGGTGGACTAAGCCCTTAGGTTGGTCTTGAATTGATGTTGAATAAGGAATCTTTCCATGCTTCAAGATGAATCTTCATTCATGTTAAAAATATGATATATGTTGTTCTTGTTCTTACAATACAAAAGCATTATATAAGCGTGTTCTGTTCCTGAACTACAGACTTTCATATATTATAAAATGACCTACAAATAGCTGAAAAACATCAAGGGTTCGATTTCAAAGCACGGCCGGCACTGGGTAGGTCTCCTAGGGGGCGTCGAGTCCATTTTAGCTGAATAGTTCCCCTTCTCAAAAAGTTAAAACAAAAAACGGGACATAACTAGTCTACAGCCAGTGCTGGGTCGGGCTACTAGGGCCAATACTGAGTCCCTTCTGGTGGAACAGTACATGCTTCAAAAATTAGAATTTTACAAACCACAGCCTACACCTAGTCGGGCTACTCTGGCTAGCATTGAGTCTATTCTACTGGGCGACATTTCTGTATGAACTGCTTCCGGTTAACGTCCTTCGTACACCAGCAGCATGGTCCGTTCTCGATCCTTTTCCAGTAATACCCATATGCTATCCCACTTAAAATGTGCTTGTAGATATACTTGAAGGTTGTGTTGCAATTGTTCGGCACGGGCTCTTGTCAATAGACTGAGCAAGCTCGATTTTGGTTCGATTTTGTCCTCTCCCCCTTCTTAAGCTCGATCCCCGTGGCCTAGTTGATTCCTATTATTTCCCCCTCATTAGAATGGATTCATCCTTGAATCATAACCTACATTATAAGGAGAAAGATCAGCTATATTAAAAGTATCACTTACATTATACTCACCCAGTAGATCAATCTTGTAGGCGTTATCTCCATATCGCTCAAGAACTTGAAATGGGCCATCTCCTCATGGTTCGAGCTTTAATTTGCATTAGGTGGGAAATCTCTCCTTGCACAAATACACCTAAACCCAGTCTCTTAGCTCGGATATCACCTGCTTTCTTCCTTAGTTGTGCTTGCATGCAATGGCCTCATTCCGTTTTTCGATGAGAGTCTTAACTTTCTCGTGCATGGACTTAACCATCTCGGCCTTCTTTTTTCCATCAAGACTCAATCTTTCATCTACAAGAAAATGAGATAAATTTAATGGGGTTAATGGATTAAACCCATAGACAACTTGAAATGGAGAAAATGTAGTAGTAGAATGGACAATTCTATTATAGGCAAACTCTATATGTGGAAGACATTCTTCCCAGTTCTTCAAGTTCCTCCTTATGATTGTTCATAGTAGTTGCGTGAGGGTCCGGTTGACAACCTCCGTTTGTCCATCCATTTGTGGGTGACAAGTTGTAGAAAACAATAAGTTAGTTTCAAGTTTTGCCCACAATATTCTCCTAAAATGACTTAAAAATTTAGTATCCCTATTCGATACAATTCTCCATGGTAACCCATGCAATCATACCACTTCCTTGCAGAATAAACATGCAATATGAGTAGCATCATTAGTTTTTGCACAAGAAATAAAATGAACCATCTTAGAAAATTGATCAACAGCTACAAAGATGGAATCATTTCCCCCTTAGTCCGTGGCAATCCTAATATGAAATCCATTGAAATATTTAACCAAGGTGCATTAGGGACGGGTAAAGGAGTATATAAACCCTAGGGTAGTGTTTTAGACTTGGCCCTTCTACATGTTATGCATGAATTACAATGTCTCTCTACATCTCCCCTCATTTTTTGCTAATAAAAATGCTCTTGCAAAATACCTAATGCTTTTGAATTCCCAAAATGTCCCATTAAACCTCCTCCATAAGCTTCCTTCAATAACAATTCTCTCAATGATCCTTTTGGTATGCAAAGTCTACTCTCTTTAAACAAAAATCCATCATGTTTATAAAACTTTTGGAAAGCACATTTTTCACAAGCATGATAAATCTCTCCCAATTAATCATCCTTTAAATATAAATTCTTAATAAGATCAAAACTAAGTAATTTTGCATACAAGGAATTTAAAAGTACATACCTGCGAGATAATGCGTCGACTACTACATTATCCTTACCTTTCCTATATTTGATCACGTATGAAAATATACCAATGAACTCCATCCATTTTGCATGCCTTTTGTTCAAATTTTTTTAGCCTTTAAGATGCTTTAATGTTTAGAGATCAATATGGATGATAAATTCCCTAGGTAATAAATAATGTTGCCAATGGTGCAAGGTCCTCACTAATTGATGCGTAAATTTTAGGTGCATAAAATCATCAATTTTAAATCCACCCCTTAGTCACGTTTTAATTAAAACATTAATCCCAAAATGCACATGTGAGCAAGTATACTCATCGCAAGCATAGTATGGGAAATTAATGAGTATTGATCCTCAAAGGAACAAGTACACACTAATCAGTTTTCATTCATGATTTAATCGACCCCAAATAAAGTGAGAAAAGAATAAAAAGAAAAATAAAGAAATATATACAACTCAAGGATATAGGTTTATGCAATTTAAACACTTATCCTAGAAAACATGATAATGAACCAACTAGAAATTCTCTCAATTAATTATCATCTTGGCATTATAAAGGAATGCAAAGTAAGATTCAATCGTTTGTTAAGTCATGAATTTACTTAGATAAATTCCAATTCATTTGTCAATCCATGGAATCCTATATTTTACTTCATATTAAAAGATTTGTAAATCAAGCTAACATAACCAAACCATGCATTAAGCTCATCATTCATATCTTGATTCAATTAGCAGATTTATCAATCAAGCCATTCTAACCAAAACATGCATGAATCTCAAATCTTCAAAAACATGAAATTAGCTAATAACCTTATGGCAAGGCGAAATTTACTTAACCTTTGATCACTTATTTCCAAAATCCTAACTTCATCGTTAAAATCCATTAAGATTCAACAAATATGAAATCAATGTAACGAAACTCCTAATATCATTTTGTTGAAGTCAATTAAAAGAACTCACATCAATAACCAATAAAATCAAGTAATCAAATACCAAAGATGACAAAGAATTGATCAAATAACTAAATTAACACAAAGTCATGAATTTCGAAATAATGTTAAATTACAATACAAGCATTGAATACATCATTGCTAAAGGAAAAGAAGACAAAAAGAAAAGAAAGCACTCATAGACAAACCTCTTTCTTCTTCCTTGAAGACTCCCTTAAATAATCCTTCTTGATTTGGATGAACACCTTCTTCAATGAGAGATTCAAAATTTCTGCCTTTTAATTCACCTCTCTATGTTGAATATCCAACACTTGTGTTGTAGGCCTCTTGGATGCCAATTTCGTGGCTAAGAAAGTCTTGGCCGAGTAAGAGTAGGAAAATACCGAAATAATTGGATAAGCCCTAATTCCACGTATAGAATTTTCACCTCCAGAGCGTACCTAGCACTGGGTACCTCTGACCCACCTGGTTCCAGGTGCACTCTGTTCTTCTCCTATTTTTGCTCTATTTTTGGCCACTTCTCCTTGGTAGACAGATTGGACTCGGCGCCTAGTACACTTGCTAGACCTGGCACCATGTCTATTCTAGAAATCTCCTAATGTCGATTTAATTTCTTCTGCTAGAGCAGAATGGACCTCGTGCCTGATCTATTTGCTGGGCCTGGCGCCAGGTCTATTCTGGTTGTGTGCATTTCTGCTCGATTTTAACTTAAATCTACACATATTTGTCAAAACACCTTTTACAAGCAAAATGTCAAATAGGAAGGAATATCTCTAGTTGTTACAACAAATGTATATTGAAACAACCTCAAATAACTAGGAAAAGAATAGTGATTTTAACCCTATCACATACCCCCACCCTTGAACATTTGCTTGTCCTCAAGCAAAATACTTTAGTCCAAGAAAAATTATCAAGAAAACATAAGTTCTTTCTCATTTAAAAATTTCTTCACCATAGCAAAGATCATGTATTCACTTCATACTTTAGATACAACCCTCATCATTCATACCCTTTGAAACATTAGACAAGACATCATAAAACTCTTGAAGTCAAATTAATCAAGTGCATACTTTAGTCTAAGAAGATTATTTCACTCTTCAAGTAAAAATATAGATAATCTGAATCACATAAGTCAAGCTATCTACCAACTCAAATATTATAAATCCAAAAATTGCACACTCAAGTTATGATGTGTGGAAAGCACTCCAATTTTATCTCTCAAAAATTTTCAATGACTTAAGGAATTGATAGCCTCAAGTGCATGGATTTCTCTTCACACACCGTATTGGCCCCCTTTATAGTCATCACTCATTATTTTTTTTTTTTCAACAATTCTTTCTTTTTATGCTCTTTCTTACCTTTTTGCCTTTAGGATAGCCTCAAGAAAATGCACCAAATTCACTTACTACATCTCCCTATATTGACTCCATTTTTCAGCTAAAGGTCTTCAATGATCATCAATAAGAGCTTTTTTTTTCCCCTCAATTCACAACAACAATAGTATTGTTTCCACTCATTTTTTTTTCAACTCAAATCAATTTTTTTCAGCATTCTCCTTAATCTTTCCTGTCAAAGATCTTTTTTCAACTCACATTTTTCATCATAACTCAAAGCTAGCAAAATTTAAACTCATAATACAAGAGTTAGCCAATAAACTCTTCCTATATTCATCATATCTACTATATTGCACTAGATAAGTCAAATAACATTCAAACACCAATGCATAAACAATATTAATCAAAATTCTCAAATTTTGACAAATATCTTATCTAATAAAACCAATTTCATCAAAATCCACCTAATGAATGACAAAACTCATATCCGAGTAAGAAAAAGAATTACAACCGTACTTAACAATAAAACCACTAAAATTTTTGAAAACTTTTATCACAAAATAAATAATCTGGAAAAGCACTTCTTTAACCTTATTCCCCCCCCCCCCACACACACACACTTAAACTGGCCAAAGATAAAATAATAAAAGTAGAGCCAAGAAGACCAAGATGAATAAAGAAGAAGAATAAATTAAAGAAGATACTTCCATTACATTGTTGTGCCACCATATTTGAAGCCACCTCAAGGAAGGGTCATTACAAGAGTATCTACTAAAAGAAAAGAAACAAAACAAAGAAAAAAAAACATAAATCTAGAAAAAGAAAAGAAAAAAAAATGAGACAATAAAACAACTATCATGAGAAAGAAAATGAGATAGAAAGGAGTAATGGATAATCATGGCTCATAAAGGAGAACATCGAGATGTTCTAAAGTGTTAAGGGTTTCTCCTACATATAGTTTTAATCGACTCCCATTCATCTTAATGATCCCCTGAGTTGGGTGAGAATCCTCAATAACTTCAAATAGACAAACTTGATGTATCATATACGGCCATGACCATCAAGATCTTAACTTACCCAGAAAAAGTCTAAGCCTAGAATTAAAGACTAATACCTTATCTCCTTTTTGAAACTCATGGGAAGAACGAATATGCCTATCATGACATTGTTTCTTCTTATTTTTTTTTTTAAATCCATGAATTATGGTAGGCATCATTTTGCCACTTATCCAACTTATTTACTTGAAGCATTCTTTCTTTTCTTGCAAGATGAAGGTTATAGTTGATAAGCTTTATTGCCCAATGAGCCCTATGTTCAACTTCTACCGGTAGATGACATGATTTCCAATACACCATTGATAGGGGGTCTGTAACACCCCACTACCTAGGCCCAACAGGGCTGAGGATGTCACCCCATCTAAAGAACAAGGGGTCTTTATAACTAGGTCACACAAATGAAATTAAAAATAATAATTTAAAAGTGAACTTATTACAACCCAAAAATTCAGGAACAAATCCAAAATAAATTATTTACTATCATCTCTCAAAACAACACATAAAATAAATAACATAGAGTCTAAAAAGTAGGCAGAAAATCTAGCTACTCATCTCTATAGCAGGATCGACCTGAAAAC
Organism: Voacanga thouarsii; assembly: GCA_026120185.1. NCBI lineage: Eukaryota > Viridiplantae > Streptophyta > Magnoliopsida > Gentianales > Apocynaceae > Voacanga > Voacanga thouarsii. The sequence continues at coordinate 714,484 of JANUWF010002285.1, forward strand.
ATGGCATAAAAGGTGATGAGATAAAAATATCAGTAAACTCGTGTGTGCTTTGAGTGTTCTAGGTAAAATAGTTCATATATGCAAGTTGTAAAAATTGTGAAATAGAAAGTGCTAGTAAGCAATAAATAAGGTTAAAAATAAAGAGTAGCATTTTGCTTTTCAAACCATACATGTGCACAATAAATACAACCACTCAAATGGGTGGGCATGGGTTACCACACGTTAGCCCTCATGACCATATAACGGTCAGAATGCCACACTTTGTATAGACTGACAAAAGGTAAGTGATCGGCCTACCGGGTGAGATATTCCTCCTTCTCAACACCTAAACTTACCGGTTGTCCACTCCGAAAATACACAGTCCACATGACTGAAACTTGCTAGCTCGGACCGGCATGACCTACTGGACTGGCATCCTATCCAGGAAGGACTCACCCCTCAGAGGTGACCACCTACTGAGAGACTTATCCTAACTCTTCAAAGACTAGTCCTAGTAGTCTACTCTTATTAAGTACTCAATGTTGATTGTCCCACTTGGGAGAAAACTGATAATACATTGTTTTATTTGGAAATGACAATTAAGGATTTCTAAAATTCGTGTCAAAGTTGGTTTTTGGAAAGAGTTTAGTGTTTGTGCAAAACTACTTGTTTGATTTTCAAATGATTTGTTTGACTAAATAAGAAAGGAAACAGTCCTTAATTGTCTTTACAAAATGAGTATCCATACACTTCGCGTTTGGCTTGCCATAGTAACCTTTTTGTCATCAAATAAGTTTATGTAGAAGCTTATCTAATCCTTTGCTTGATCAAAATCAAGAATCTTCCAAAGCTGACCTAACCCCGCCTAGGGTAAACATAAGTCATATGGGTTATACTCAAGCTATATTCGATTCCACAAATAATCCTAGTTCAACTTATTACAATCATAACCATAATGTCCTAAGCTTTAAGACTAGATAGTAAAGGCTTTTATAAAATAAGATTAGCTTTAAAATAACTGGGGGTTGTAAAATAATTACTAAGAAGTTATAGGCTTAAATAATAAATCTTGAGTGTTGTTGTTAATAAATAAACTAGGGTTTCATTAGTGAAGAATCCTAAGTTCTAGGTGATATTAATAAATGGTCATTCTTAAATAAAAAATTTTAAAGTAAATATTAAATTATTGCTAATCTCTTAATTAATAATTAATAGATAGAAAATAAGTAAAATTAATAATAAATACATTTTAATAAATATTGCTTAGCAAATAAATATCATATTTATGAATATATGGCCTACAAGATTAATATTTTACTTATTATTATTATTTATATAAAAGGTTTTGTTTATTGTTATTATCATTTATAAATATTTATATATTACAAAAGATTTAATTTATTTGGCTAAAATATCACTATTTCATTTAATATTCCAATTCCAAAACTTCCTAGGTCTTTCAAAATCTTTGGAGGAAAATATAGTATTAATTTTAATTATCGTAATAAAATTAGCTAATTAAAATAACTTAGGATCAACAAGGTCATGATCATAATTTTCCTATTGCTAACAAGAATCATGAACATATACCCCAACATCAATCAACAAACTATCCTATTCATGAATAAAGGCTTAAATCCATACCTACTATCACATGGCCAAATCTCTACTAAGCATAATCATAGTCATGGCTTCAATGAAAATAAGAACATAATACCCTATACACCAAAGGTGACATAATATCTAGCATGCTTAAACATTCATACTCACTTAATACATAAAGAACATGCATCGATCCATAAGGAATTTCATATAGCTTAACCATGGCCAAACATTCTCATGCTCCAATCTCAACTCCTTTATAATTAGTATATACTCAATCTCTAATCATATTCTATCCCTTTCTATCAATATCTAAGAGACATAACTTTAGAATTGAAGAGAAGGTTAAAGAGAAATACTTGGTTGATGACTATCTCGATGAAGATTTAAGGAGATCCACGTGCTTGAGAGGCTTGAACCATCCAAGAGAGGAGAAGGAAAACGGCCATGGTTGTAGCAACCATTTCAGCGAGAGAGAGAGAGAGAGAGAGAGAGAGAGAATATTAGTATGACATGTTAAAGTTTGAAGGGAAGAAGATGAACAAAAGCTGTTCTTGGTTACCTTGATGATGTTCTTGAGACTTCAAGAAAAATTTTGGTTTTTTATCCGATTGTAATTTTTTTTTTGAGATTTGATGTTATAAAATCCAGAAATAGACTCTAGGGAGTATGTAGGCATGTTCTAGAGTTTTTGGGAGGGATTGGTGGTGTTTAGAGTGGTCTTAGGCTTGAAGAAAGGTAGTGTAGTGTTCTTGGTAAAAATGGAGAGAATTAGAGAGAAGTGCTGGACGAAATTGCTGAAGGGGTTAGCCGAATGATTGAGAAGGTTCTAGGATTTTGATTTTCAGATTAGAGGGAAGAGAGAAATCTGGTTGTTTGAAATTCAAATGGAGAAATTTATGGAGAGTAAAAGATATGGTAATGATGTTTGATTGATGGAAGTTCCTTGGAGCTACAATGGAGCCGGCTGGTTTGCTGAAATGAATGAGGGTTGAAGGAGCTATAAGTCTGGCCGAAATTCTAAGTTCAATGGTGGGAGAATTTTTGGGTTTTGGAAGCTTAATCCAAGGGTGTTTTCATGGAGCAATTGCTGAAATTTTTTAACTTCAAATGGAAGTTTGATTGGAGTGATTGTAGGAGAAATTTGAGGAGTGGCTATGGAGTCTAATTGTGTAAGGTCAGTGGAAGGGGCAATGGAGTTCAGTTCATGGCTGAACAAAGGTAAACTCACAGAAGTTTGAGGTGATTTTCAGACAAGGCTTGAAAAGGGAGCAAGGCTGGAATTTTCTGGTTGAGATTCGAATTGTTTGCTGGAATTTGCTATGCAATTTTTCTGCAAAGTTCCAGCCAATTTGCAGAGGGTTTGGAGAGGTATTTAAGGGTCCTTTAAGGCTACTTTCCAGCCTTCTATATGGAGGAAAAGTAGAGGTAATTTATTGGTTTGAAGGGTAGAAGAAACAGCTTGTTTTTGGTCTGCTATGCATCGAAGTTGTCCAGAATTTTTTTCTGGTTTGCGCAGCTTTGTGCAGTCCGGGTTTTGGCAAAGAATTTTAGTCTTCAAGCTGAGTGAGTTGGCCATTTTTCTGGCAGCAATTGAGTAAGGAAGATGGCTAAGGTTTTTGAAAGCTAGGCTGCCCAAGAATCTAGAAAAATTTCATATTTCTTCCATGGAAAAGATAAACACTATGGAGTGGAGTTTGAAGGTCCAACCATGGAAATTAATTTCTCTTGGGAACCTTCCTTAACCCCCTCCCTATTTTCAGTCCAATCTCCAACCTCTAAGAATTACTTTCAAAATTTAAAGGCCAATAAACCTTGCTGAATTTTCTGGAATCAAAACATAGATTTGGATAAATTGAACAAATTTAATTAGTAAGGAATTTAGTGTAAGCTAGGAAATAAAAATACATGAATCCCTTAAGAATACTTTTTAGGACATAAGAATAGGATTAGGACATTCCCTTCATGACTCCCCTAGGACAACTCTCCTATTTTTACTTATGGAATGCAAGGGACGAAAATTCCACCTTAAATTAAAATAATCATGACAAAAACTTAAATGATGGGATTTGAACTCAAGACCTTAGAGATTAATTCCAAAGCTCTAACCACTACACTACAACAACTCTTGTTCTTATTTTCTCTCCCAAATATTCTTCCTATTTAATCCTCAAGCTATCTTCTTATTTTAATCTCATGCAAAATTACCATTTTGCTCTTCCTACTCAATAAGTATAACTAAGCCTTCTAGACTATACATCATAATTCTAAAGCACATAAAATCATTCAAAAATACATATATTCATGCAAAGAAATATGATATGCATCCTGACCCCCTTACCCTAGGGTTGGCTTTAGGTGGGGTTTCACAGGATCGTACTAATGGGAGTTTTAAAAGCAGTCTTATAAACCTAAAGAGTATCATCTAGCTTCAAACTCCAATCTCTTTGTGTATGATTGACCACTTTTTCCAAGATTCTTTTTAATTCTCTAGTGACCACCTCAACTTGGCCACTAGTTTGCGGATAATAGGGAGTAGCAACCTTATGAGTAACCCCTAAATGTTTGAGAACTTTATCTAGTGGGGTATTACAAAAGTGGGTTCCCCTATCACTAATGAGCACCTTAGGTATTCCAAACCAAGTGAATAGTTTTTTTAGAAATTTTATAACAACCTGCGCATCATTAGTAGGAAAGGCTTGCACCTCAATCCACTTTGATACATACTTAATTGCAACTAAGATGTATTTGTTGCCTAAAGAACTAGGAAAAGGGCCCATGAAATCAATCCCCCAACAATCAAAAATTTCAAAAGCTTGAAAAAATTATAATAGCATCTCATTAGATTTAAAGATGTTACCTGTACGTTAACACCTATCACAACTTTGAACAAACCTGTGAGAGTCCTTGAAAAGTGTAGGCCAATAAAAACAGGACTCAAATACCTTTCTTGCAGTGTTGTTAGCTTGGTAATGGCCTCCTGCGGGTCCTTCATGACAATGTTTCAAGATATTGATGATTTCCATAGAATCCATTCACTTTCGAATGATTTGATCCGCACAACATCGGAACAAGTACAGATCTTCCCAAAAGTAATGCTTTATTTCAGAGAGGAATTTCTTTTTTTGTTGGGCATTGAAGTTGTCCGAAAGAATTCTAGCAACCAAGTACGTAGAAAATCTGCATACCAAGGTAGTTAAGAAATCTCACCATCAACTAGTAAAAGTTGTTCATTCGGGAAGGTGCCATTGATGTCTCTTTTGGTCGATGTCTCTTTTGGCCAATGGCTCAAGGTTGGGATTTTCCAACCTAGACAAGTGATCCATAATCAAAATTTTCGCTCCTTTTTGCCCCTAATCTCCCAGTCAAATTCTTGCAACAATAAAACCCTATCTTATCAATCTTGGTTTGGAATCATGCTTGTTTAGTAGGTACTTAAGAGCAAAATGATTCGTATACACAATTACTTTGGACAAAACAAGATAAGAACGAAATTTATCAAATGCAAACACTATTGCAAGCAACTCTTTCTCTATTGTGGTGTAGTTCTCTTATGCTACCGTAAGAGTTTTGCTTACATAGTAAATTGGCTGAAAGTGTTCATTCCTCTGTTGTCCAAGCACTGCGCCCACTGCATAGTCACTTGCATCACATAGTAGTTCAAAAGGAAGAGACCAATCTAACGAAATTAAAATAAGAGAATTAATCAGTTTTGTCTTAAGCATATTGAAAGCATTGAGACATTTTTCATAAAAATAAAAAATAGCATCTTTTTCAAGAAAAGAAGTAAGGGGTTTAGAAATCATTGAGAAATCCAAGATAAACCTCCTATAAAAACCTACATACCCAAGAAAGCTTCGAATTGCTTTCATGGAAGTTGGTGGAGGGAGTTTCTCAATTGCCTCAATGTTGTCCCTTTCAACCTCAATACATTTTCTTGAAATCTTGTGTCCTAATACTATACCTTCTTAGACCATGAAATGGCATTTTTCTCAATTAAGCATAAGGTTGGTCTCTTCAAATCATTAAAGTACCTTTTCCAAATTGGCATTTTTCCCAATTAAGGATTTTTCCTATAATCAATGCAAACCCTCCAATTGATTACCAATCTCATTGGGATCAACTTATTTTTTTCATTAGGGCTCACAATCATTCCACCCTTCTTTGGTACCACTTATGTTAGACTAACCCAAATACTATCAGAAATAAGGTAAATGATATCAAAATATAAGAGTTTAATCATCTCACCTTTTATCACATCACTCATGTTTAGGTTCAACATACGTTAGGGTTGCACTACGAGTTTAGCTCCTCATTCCAACAAGATTTTATGAGTACAAAATGAAGGGTTAATTCCCTTCATATCCATAAATGTTCATGCAATAACTCCCATATATTTTTGCAATAGACTTACTAATTTGGTCTTTTGTTCATAAGTAAAGTCTTTGGCAATGATCACTGGCAATTTTTCACCTTTTGCTAAAAATGCATATTCTAAGTGCTCGGGGAGGTCTTATAATTCCAATTTCGATGGTTCCTCAATGGATGACTTCATTCTTCCCAAACTGCCTTTTTCGATTTCCTCAAAATTTTCCAACCTATGGCCCTCAATTGAATTCTCCAAATATGCAATGGATTGTTCCATATAACCTTGGACAAAAGATTCCTGCACAAAGTCAAAGAAAGGTTCATCAAGAATATCAACCATTAAACAAGAATCATCACAAGAACTAGAATGTTGCATGGTTTTATGGATTTTGATAATAACTTCCTCATCCTCAACCCTAAGTGTCAATTTTCCTCCATGAACATCAATTAACACTTTAGCACGTACTAAAAAGGTCGACCTTGGATTAAAGGAACTTTAGAATCTTCATCCATATCTATAATTACAAAATCCACAGGGAATATGAATTTATCCACTTGAACCAAGACATCTTTAATTATTCCTCTAGGATATTTAATAGATCGATCCGCAAGTTGAATACTCATCCTAGTGGGCTTAGGTTCACCTAGCCCTAGCTTTTTGAAAGTTTTGTACGATAAAAGATTAAAACTAGCACTTAAGTCGGCTAAAGCATTGCAAAATGTAAGAGTACCAACAAGATAAGGGATCGAAAAACTCCCCGGATCACTTTCTTTTTGTGGCATAGTCTGTGGGTCCTACAAGGTGGCTGAACACTCTTTATTTAAAACCACAGTGGATAATTCATCCAACCTTTTTTTGTTCACAAGCATGCTTTTGAGAAATTTTGCATATTTGGGCATGTGCACTAAGTCTTCACTAAGTGGAATGTTTATGTGTAGTTGTTTGAAGATTTCCAAAAACTTATGTTTTTGTTGTGCTTCTACCCCTAATGGCAACTTTATCACTAAATGCATTAAAAACCAAATTTACTTTTCCATATTTCTAACCATGCCCTCAAATTTTTTCAGTGTGTCATCTATCTCAGAAAAGTGCTTAGTTACATGGGAGATAAATTTTTCCAACACCCCTTCTAAGGTAATAGAGTTGGAAAGTTGAGATGTCATCCTATGAGATATGTTAGGATACCGTCCCAGACTCCAATTGGCTATCTTATCTATACAAAATAACTGGTTAGCCTCACATATACACATCATAATATGAAATCAAGTTAGTTAGTTAAGGTACATGTTCACAAATTAAGTTACAAGGAATTACAACATATAGAGACATTAAAATACAAGTATACAGGAAAACAAAATACAACACCTAGTCATACAAGAAACATATATACATATTCACATATAAATATATAAACATATAAACATGGTTAAATCAACAAAATCCAAACTTTCATGATATTGTTCCCATGCAACGGCGCCAAAAACTTGATGCATAAATTTTAGGTGCATAAAATCATCAATTTTAAATCCTTCCCTTAGTCAAGATTTAATTAAAACATTAATTTCAAAATACACATGTGAGCAAGTATACTCATCGCAAGCATAGTATAGGGAATTAACAAGTATCGATCCTCAAACGAACAAGTGCGCACTAATTACTCTCCATTCATTGTTTAACTGACCGCAAATAAAGTGATAAAAGAATAAAAAGAAAAATAAAGAAATATATACAACTCAAGGATGTAGGTTTATGCAATTTAAACACTTATCCTAGAAAACATGATAATGAACCAACTAGCAATTCTCTCAATTAATTACCATTTTGGCATCATAAAGGAACACACAGTAAGATTCAATGATTTGTCAAGTTATGAATTTATTTAGAAAAATTCCACTTCATTTGTCAATAAATGGAATCCTATATTTAGATTCATATTAACATATTTGTCAATCAAGCTAACATAACCAAAACATGTATTAAGCTCATCATTCATATCTTGATTCAATTAGTAGATTTGTTAATCAAGCCATCCTAACAAAAACATGGATGAATCACAATTCCTTAAAAATATGAAATTAGCTAATAACCCTATGTCAAGGTGAAATTAACCTAACCTTTGATCACTTAATTCTAAAACCCTAACTTCATCATTCAACTCCATTAAGATTCAACAAATATGAAATCAATGCAACGAAACTCCTAATATTGTTTTGTCGACGTTAATTAGAATAACTCGCATCAACAACCAATGAAATGAAGTAATCAAATACCAAAGATGATAAAGAATTGATCAAATAACTAAATTAACACAAAATTATGAATCCCAAAATAATATTAAATTACAATAAAAGTATTGAAAACCTTATTGCTAAAGGAAAAAAAAAAGACAAAGAGAACGAAAAACACTCATAGACAAGCCTCTTTCTTCTTCCTTGAAGACTCCTTTGAACAACCCTCTTTGATTTGGGTGAACACCTCCTTCAATGAGAGATTCAGAATTTCTACCCTTTAATTCACCTCTCTCTGTTGTATATCCAACCCTTGTGTTCTCTTGTGTGTTTATAGGGCTCTTGGATGCCAATTTCGTGGCTGAGGAAGTCTTGGTCGAGTAAGAGTAGAAGAATACCAAAATCATTGGAAAAGCCCTAATTCCGCGTACAGAATTTCTGCCCTCTAAAGCGTACCGGGCGCCGAGTACCTTTGACCCACCTGGCACCAGGTGCACTCTGTTCTTTCCCTGTTTTTGCTCTGTTTTTTGCCACTTCTTCTTAGCAGACAGACTGGACTCGACGCCAGGTACACCTGCCAGACCTTGCGCCAAGTCTATTATGGAAATCTCCTGACATCGACTCAATTTCTTCTGCTAGAGCAAAATGGACCCGGCGCCTGGTCTATTGGCTGGGCCTGGCGCTAGGTCTATTCTAGTTGTGTGCACTTTCTGCTCGATTTTAACTTAAACTACATATATTTGTCAAAAATACCTTTTACAAGAAAAATGTCAAATATAAAGGAATATGCCTAGTTATTACAACAAATATATCTTAAAACAACCTTAAATAACTAGAAAAAGAATGGCTATTTTAACCCCTATCACTAATGCATACAATTCCTTGTCATAAGTGGAATATTTCAAGGGTGCTCGTGATAGCTTCTTAGTAGAAAATACAATAGATTTTTTATCCTGAGTCAACACAACACCTATTCCTATTCCACTAGCATCATATTCCACTTCAAAAGGTTTCTCAAAATTAGGCAAGGACAACAATTGTGCTTCACACAATTTTTATTTCAAAGCAATAAAAGCCTTTTCTTATTCTTCTCCCCACCAAAACCTTACATTCTTTTTTATAACTTTAGTCAACGGGGCAGCTATTGTGCTGAAGTTTCTAATGAATCGCTTGTAAAAACTTGCTAACCCATGAAAACTTCTTATCTCAGTCACAGATGTAGGTGTTGGCCACTCCTGTATTACCTTGACCTTTTCTTCATCAACTTCAATACCCGTCAAACTTACAACATAACCAAGAAAAGTTATTTTTTCCAGACAAAATGAACATTTTTCAAAGTTCGCATATAACCTTTCTCTTCTAAGGGCAATAAGCACACATTTAAGATAATGTAAATGTACTTCATAAGTTTTGCTATAAATCAAAATATCATCAAAATACATCACAACAAAATTTTCAATATATTTTAGCAACATATAATACATCAACCTCATGAAAGTACTCAGTGCATTTGATAACCTAAATGGTATCGCAAGCCACTCATATAAACCATGTTTGGTTTAAATACAGTTTTCCATTCATCACCTTCCCTAATCCTGATCTGATGATATTCGGATTTCAAATCAAGTTTTGAAAATACACATGATCCATGTAATTCATCCAATAAATCATCAAGCCTAGGGATAGGGTAACGGTATTTTACCGTTATGTTGTTAATAGCCCAGCAACCAACACACATTCTCCATGATCCGTCTTTGTTAGGCACCAACAACACTAGAGCCACACATGGACTCAAACTCTCTTGAGCATGGCCTTTCTTGAGCAACTCCTCAACTTGCTTTTGTAGCTCCTTATCTTCTTTAAGGTTGCATCTATAAGCTAGTCTGTTTGGAATGATAGCCTTCGAGATGAAATCAATTTGATGCTTTATTCCTCAGACGGGTGGCAATCATTTGGGTATTTCATTTGGAAATTCATCTTGGAATTCTTCAACAAGACATGCAATTTCACAAGGTAAGAGTAGTTTCATTAGTAGTTACATAAATGCCTTTACAAATTAAGATATGCACTGGTTCCTTAACTTTAATAGCTTCTACCACCTCTCGCTCTTTTGCAAACAAATTTACTCATTTCTTATCTTTTATCTCTTATTTTCCCTTTTTCTTTTCCTTTTCTTCTTTCTCAGTGTTCTCTCTCTTGATTTTTTTCTCATTTTCTTGAACACTCTTTTTTTTCCCTCCTTTTCTCTTGATCTTTTAATCTTTGCTCACTTCACCTGGAGACATAGGCAGTAGAATAATTTTCTTTCCCTCCTTATACACAGTGTAGGTGTTTTTCTTCCTGCCATGCATTACTCCCCTATCATATTGCCATGGTCTCCCTAAAAGTAGGTGGCCTGCCTGTATAGGAACAACATCGCACAAGATTTCATCTTTATATTGCCCCATGTCAAATGCAATCAAGGCTTTTTATTAACCTTCAATTCCCCACTTTCATTTAGCCATTACAACTTGTAGGGATGTGGATGGTTCCTTATTTCAAAGCCTATTTCTTCCACCGCACTAGCACTTATAACGTTGGTGCAATTCCCACTATTAATGATTATGCTGCAAGGTACTTGGTTGATCAATCATCACGTATAAAAGATATTCTCTCTCCATTGATGATGCTCATCCTCCTTCGCTTGCGTACTTAATGATCTCCTCACTACAGTAAGTAATACACACACTTGGCCAACTTCTTCACCTTCTTCACTCAAAATTTCTTTTTCCTTTTGAATTTCTTCCAATTTCTCATATTCCTCTTCCTCGGATGAGATCTCACCATAGGCATTTATGTACATCACCCTCTTGTTAGGGCATTCATGTGCTGTGTTCCATATCCCAAACAACAAAAGCACTTGATATCCTTACTCCAAGACTTCTGAATAGCCTTTCCTTTATCTCTATTATTTTCTTCCTTCGGTTTATTAAACTTCCTAGGTAGCGGCCTTGGAACTCCTTCCTTTTTAGGTATTGGTTTAGGGAATTCCTTAAGAGATGAAGTTGCCTTACTTTTCTCTCAAATGGCCTTTTCTTCAATTATTTTTCTACCTTCATAGCTATGTGCACTATTTTTTCCAAGGTTGCATATGAATGCAACTCGACAACATTGGCTATCTCCCGATTCAATTCACTTAGAAATCTTGCTTTAGTGGCATGTGGATCTTCAATAATAATCGCCCTCATCATTAGCACCTTAAGTTCTTTGTGATAATTGTCAACGCTTTTATTCCCCTGTCTTATCACTTGAAGCCTCTGATATAGCTCATTCTAGTAGTGGTGCGGTACAAACCTCGCCCTCATGAGATTTTTCATCAATTCCCATGTCCCAACGGCATTTTCTCATGTTCTCCTTCTATTAGCTAAAACCTATTCTCACCCTGCCAATACATAGTTTGAAAACCCCAATACTGCCAAATTCACTTTATTTCTCTCACTATAGTCCTGCCAATCAAATAGAATTTCTATTTTTCTTTCCTGTTCAAAGTATACCTCGGGATCAATTTTCCCGGGGAATTATAGTACCTTCATTTTGATATTTTTCAATTCCCACTCTCCTTCATTTTCATCTCTCCTCCTACCTCTCATCACTTTACCCGATATTGTTCTCCAGAGTCTTTCTCCGAGTATCCCTCTTCCTATTCAAATTATCTCTCAATATTTCTTTCGACTCCCTTCATAGGATTCTCACCAAATCTCCTTCGGCCTCTTCATCTACCTCATCTCAACCCATTTTTCCCTCCTCTCATAGGAACTTGTTGATATCCACCAACTAAATATTCATCCCATTCTTCTACAAGTTATGTATTTATGGGAGGCGTGTTGTAGGCTTCCAGTGGCTCTTGTCCCCTCCTTTGACCGACGGTAGATGTTTGGCCTTGTCAAGCTCGGAGTTCAGTCATCTCCCTCTAAATAGCCTTTATTCTCCTTGGCAATTAAACGAGGGTTTCACGAAGATCTCCTGGATCCTCTTGTGGTCTACTTGCTCCACCAAGATTTAGCCTAGTCGATTCCTCTCCTTGAGTCATTGTTGGAGTTTAGAATGATATTCCTGCAAAAAGAGTTAAGAAAAAAAAATAGAAATTGGTTTCCTCACTCACTCCCTAAGTGTTTGCACTCTACTCTCGTGTTTGCACTCCTTTGCTTTTTCAAATAAGAATCTTTCTCTCTTGCCTTTTTCATTCACTCAATGTCTTACTTGTTCAACCAAATTCCTCCCCAACTTTAAAGGGTTTAGTTTACCTTAGTCTATTAGCTTTTAAGATGCTTCAATACAAGGGTCCTAGGATAACTCAATTTAATGAACACTTAGAAGGTCAAGAAACAAGTAGAGTACAAAGTGTTCACAATATACAACAAGAATAAAGGACACAATAGAGCACGTCAACAAAGTTTACACCAATTCCAAGGAATGAGTACAAAGATACATGAATTAAGTAGGACAATACGATAAGAAGGAATCTAGGATTATGTTATAGGGATAACACTAATGTTCAAGCCACATTCTTTCATTGAGACATTTCATCAAACACATGGTGTTCATAGGGTATATAGTCACTGAGAACTTTTATCAAACACCTTATGTGTAAGATTCTCCTATGGAACTTTGTAAGAAAATTTCTTGCCAAACAAGCCCAATATAGTCACAACATCAATAATCAATGTATTCCCAAGGATTTTTCTTCAACAAGTCATTCTCATTCTCTTTTTTTTTTTTTTTTATCCAAGAAAAACTCAAGATTAAACAACACTCTAGGTTTGATAGATCCAAGCTAAGATAGTGATCTAAGCTTAACTAGGCTTTGATACCAAATTTGATATGAGCTTGAGGGAGGAAGTCTTTCAAGATCTAAAAATGGCTTTTGTTTGAACTTTAGTAAAGTAGAAGGACTTCAAGACAAGCTAGACAAACAACGAAAGGACATAAAGAGATCAAGAAAAGTAACAAAGTAACATCGTTTTCCACAAACAAAGAATCCTAAAAGAACTAGCTTTTAGAACTCCAAATTTAGTAGATAAGGCCTACCACAACAACACCTTAGAACCCATAACTTAGCAAGAAATTAAGAACTAAAAGGATAGAGAATTATGGGCATTCAAACAAGAAACAACAGGAACCCTAAATGACATACAAGAAGAACCCTTGTTGATTTCCTAGTTGAATTATCCTTAGAGTTTATAGACACTTACTCAAAAGTAGACTAAGCCCTTAGGTTGGTCTTGGATTGAAGTTGAACAATGAATCCATCCATACTTTAAGCCTTCAAGATGAATCTTCATTCATGTTAAAAATGTGATATATGTTGTTCTTGTTTTTACAATACAAAAGTATTATATAAAGGTGTTCTTTTCTTAAACTAAACACTTTTGAATATTAATGACCCTAAAATAGCTGAAAAATGTTAGGGGTTCAGTTCCAGAGCACAGCTGGTGCCGGGTAAGTCTCCTAGGGGCGGTACCGGGTCAATTATGGCAGAATATTTCCCGTTCTCAAAAAGTCGGAACAAAAAATAGGACTTAAGCAGTCTACTGCCGGTGCCAGGTTAGGCTACTACGGCCTGTGCCGGGTCTATTCTGGTGGAACAATACATACATAAAAAATTGGAATTTTACAGACCATAGCTGGAAACCTAGTTGGGCTACTCTAGCTGGCACCGGGTATGTTTTGCTGGGTGACATTTCTGCACGAACTACTTCCAGTTGACGTCCTTCGTACACCAACAGCATGATTCGTTCTCGATCCTCCTTCGGAAATACCCATATATTATCACACTTGAAATGTTCTTGTAGATATACTTGAATGTTGTGTTGGAATTATTTGTCATAGGCTCTCGTCAACGGTTTGGGCAAGCTCAGTTTTAGTTCGGTTTCGTCCTCTCCCCCTTCTTAAGCTCGATTCTTGTGGCTGGGTTGATTCCTATCACACCTAGAAAGGTTTTTAATAGAATTCCCAAGCTAAAAGATGTATAATAGCTCTAGCAAACTAACACATTTTAACAAACATGCCAAAAAATCTTGAATAAAAAAAATTTAAACATAAATAAAAAAATATTTTAGCACAAAAATTCATTAAAATTTTAGCCTGAAATGTCATAAGATGCCAAGGATAATTAATAAAAGCTTGAAAAGAATATTACTCAACCCTTCCTCCACACTTAAATTATGTAATGTCCATATTCACCACAAATCAAACAATAATAGCATATCCAATGGGATGAGAAGAAATATAAGGGCCGAGAAAGATAAGCAATACTCCTAAAGTGTCTTTAAGCTTTGTGTGTTATGGATTGAGAAGAAATAGAAGGTTGTCCAAAAGAAGAAAATCTTCAATCTTGCAAAAAAAAAAAAAAGAAAAATACAACAGCATTCCAAGGCTAAAAAGATAGTAAAAACAACAATACAAACAAAATAATAGACAAGGGAAATAATGCAAAAACAAATACAAATAAAAAGGATACAAGGAGTTGTTACAAACATACACTAGTATCAATACTAATAAGAACACAAAGCATCATATACTAATATAATTACACAAAAATTATTATCAAACCATAAAGTTAACTAATAAAGACAATACTAAACATATATTAGTAAGAAGAACTATTCTAATAGCAATACAAGAATATGACAAAACAAATGAACAACCTAACATTTTCACTCGGGATACACTAAATCAATATATGTATATATACATATATATATATACACACACACACACACACACACACACACACACATATATATATATATATATATGTATATGTATATACACATACCATCATCAATATTTAGCCTATATACACAGCAAAACTCTAATATACAAAGCACTGGAACTATTATATATACCAAGAGTCCTTACATACAACAAAAGATTACCACGACAACATTCACCAATCAATTAGTACTACAACCTCTAAATAACACAAAAAAGTTTCCCAAACAACCAACATTTAAGCCCAACAGAATAATAACAACTACATAAAAGATTACAAAAATTTAACAAAATCTCCAAACAAAAATCAATAGCCTTAAAAAATACAATACCAACTATACAAATAAATTAACTTCTCAACTTATTCACTACTACTATATTTTGTTTCTAACCTTGTCACACACAAACACATATGGATATTACAACAACAACAAAAATTTATCAATACAAAGCTAAAAGAAAAACTCAACAACAACAACTAGAATTATACAAAAAAATGTGCAATAAAACTACTCAAAATATCCAACACTCTCCCAACAAAACTAATGATTCCACAGCAAAGTCTCCACAATTAATAACAATTTAAAACCACACTTTTATCCTAGAAGTACAAAAACAAGCACGAAAACTAAATAAATTGTAACACCCCCCCCCTTTTACTTCCAATTGGCTACTATTTGTAATAGGATGAGAATTTGTACCAATGTCCAGAACAAAAGTTGATCGGTGTAATGAGACGAATATTTTGGTGGAATAATATTTTGTCAGGACCCAAATGTAATTATTGAATTTGTTCTACCCGTACCCTAAATTTTTGGAAAGCTATTATTATTAACAAAATAAGAATTTAAGGGTACTCTGAAAAGAGAAATTGATCAGTGCAATGAAATGCACGTTTTGGTGCGAATTATGCTACTCCGGGTATTGGGGGCATTTTCGTCATTTTGACCGTGCTCGTGACTTTGACTACAAATTTTACCAAGTAGAGAGGGAATTGAAGAATTTAATTGTTACCAATGGATTCAATGGAATTTTTGGAGTTGAATAGTGAAATAAAATATTTTTTCATTACGGACCCAATTTTGGTCGTTTATGAAGAAAATAGAAAATTGCAGTTAAAAATAGGCATGTGGCATTATGTGAATGGTGGATGAAAACAAGTGTTAAAATACTATTAGGGGAGTAAAATATTTTTGGGATTATTAAATTGCAAAAGCTTATTAAATAAACTTAAGAATTATCCATTTAAATTAAATCCACTAACAGGAATTTAGCTTTAAAATGGATAGCCCACAATATAATTAATGTTGGTTGACTTTGGACACTAGAATGGCGGTGGAAGGTCTGTAAAACAGCCAGACATTCGTCCAAGAGAAGAACAAAAGGAAGGAGAGGAAGAAAAGAAAGGAAAAAGGAAAGAAAAGCTAGAAAAAAAAATAGAGAAAAATGGGAAAAGTGAGAGAATAAGAGTTCTTGGAGAGAAAAAGGGAAACTTGAAGCATTTTTAAGCCAAATCAAGCTACAAAAAAGGTAAACATTGAAGATTCAAGAATTAAAGTTGTAGATTAAAGCATAAGGATTACTTTCATATAAATTTTGTTGGTAAATTCATGCTATTTATGAATTTTTCTCAAGAATTCAAGTTTGTTTACAAGGTTGTGTGTGTGTCGGTTGGTGACGAGGATTTTATGCTATATTTTATATGGTGATTAAAGATGCTTTCATGAGAATTTTATTGGTGGATCATGGCTGCGAAAGAATCATGTGAAATAGGAAGGAAAGCTAGACTAATTCTTAAAGGAAAATGAATAGTTATTGTTGTTGTTTGAGAATGTTAAATTTGGTATTGGAAAATATGGTTTACTGAGCTAAATATGTCTGAAAATCAGAGCTATGAAGGCTGTTTTAGTAACATTTGAGGAGAATTAAGTTATATATAAGTGTTTGGATTGAAGGAGAACAAGGAAGACATGAATAGTTAAATTAAGGTAAAACTACTGGGGCCGTTTTTGTCCATTACCGTGCCTCAAAAACCATAATTCTGAAAAATGTCTCATACAGAATTAAATTTAAGAGTTTTATGGTCGTTTTGATATATAATAGAACCAAAATGGAGTTGTGAATTGAAAGTTATGTCCAAAACAAAATCATGTGTCAAAGCTGCAAAATTTTAGAATTTTGCTTGGAACATGGACGAATTTAAGGATAATTAATTGTGTAATTTTGGATGAAATAATTGGAGAAATATGAATTGAATCTCTTGTTTATGAAGGGAGAAAGGATTTGGAAAAAGGAAAATAAAAGAATCAAACAAATGACGAAAAAATGACGTGAACAAAAGTTGAACGTTTTCCTTAATCGTCGGCCCCGTCGGCTAAATGTCAGTTGAACGTCAGCTAACCGTCGGACACGTAGGCTAGACGCCGACTACCCATTGGGCACGTCAGCTAACCGTTGACTATTTTTTAGCCAAACACGATTTGACTCGAAAACGATGTTTGGTGTAGGTTTGTCGATAAACGACCAATGGAACATTGAAAACAGTGGAAACAATGGTTGAATGGGCGTAAATGGAAATAGTTTAGTTAGGATACAAGGTGAGTTCCTTGGATTTCTAAAACCCTTCTAAAAGCTAGTGTACTTTGTTTTTCCATGAAATGCTATGTTCTATACTCTTTTGGGAATCCTTGAATATGCTTAAGGTTTATCTAAGCAAGAATTATTCTTATGCCACTTTGGGCTCGAATGAACTTCAAATTTAGCTTGGAAACCTTACTGGATTATTGAAGTATTAATTTTGTGAATTGTCCATTTTGGATTAAATATTTGGAATTTTCAAAAAATAGTTAACTTTGGAATTAAGTATTCATAAATTGACCAGAATGTCCTTATTGGAACATTTTATGGAATTTTTTTTGGAAACTTTAACTTTAATCCTCATTTGGGATTAGAATTCTAGATTTCTTGAAATAATTTCCTTTTGGAATCGGGTATTTGAAAAATGATCCAAATGTCCTTATTGGAATGTTTTATGAAAATTTTTAGAATTGGGTATTTGGTAAATGACCAAAATATTCTTATTGAAACTCTTGTGAATATTTTTCAAATCGGGTAAGGGTAAAATGACGCAAATATCCTTGAAAAGTCTTTCGGAATCGGGTATGGGTCAAATGACCTGAATACCCTTGAAAATGACTTTTGTGATCAAATATGGGGGAAATAACCCGGATACTCTTGGAAACATGTTTTGATGTGTGAACAGAACTCTTTATCTTATTTCAACATAATTTTGGAAAATAATCAATTGTGATAAGATCGACTTTTGGAAAACGACCTTTGATCCCTGAAATTATTTTATTGGTTTGATGTACCATGGAATGAATTGATTGGCTCTGTGGAGCCTATGTGAATGATGATTTGACTTGTGAGTCAGTGGGATCAATTTTTTGAAAATGTTGCTTTACCCCAAAAATGTTTTGATTTGAAAATCTTGCTGGATCAGATAACCCCCTAGCTTGATCAGTCAGACGGGGTTGGTATTGTAAACATTGAGTACTCAGCAAGGACTTTGATCTTTGTACTAGCTTATGTTAGAGATGGATGACCCTAAGTAACCTAGTTAGTTCTAGGGATTGTCTTACTCTAAACAGGGTGATAGGACATTGAGATAAGTCGTCCTGACTAGCGGTTTAGCACTTGGCAATTGGAAAACGACCTTTTGTGATCAAGTATTGGGGGAATGAACAGAATACTCTTAGAAATATGTTTTGATGTGTGAACAGAACTATTTATCTTATTTCAACATGATTTTGGGAGATAATCTCTCGTGATAAGACCGACTTTTGGAAAACGACCTTTTGATCCCTGAAATTATTTTATTAGTCTAATGTACCATGGAATGAATTGATTAGCTCTGCAGAATGTATGTGAATGATGATCTGACTTGTGAATCAGTGGGATCAAATTCTGGAAAATGTTGTTTTGCCCCAAAAATGTTTTGATTTGAAAATCTCGCGAGATCAGATAATCCCCTGGCTTGATTAGTCAGATGGGGTTGGTATTGTTAATGTTGAGTACTTAGCAAGGACTTTGATCTTTGTACTAACTCATGTTAGAGATAGATGACCCCAAGTAACCTAGCTAGTTCTGGAGATTGTCTTACTCTAAACAAGGTGATAGGACATTGAGATAAGTCGTCCTGGCTAGCCGTTTAGCACCTGGCAATTGGAAATGGACCTTTTGTGATCAATTATGGGGGAAATGACCTAGATACTTTTGGAAACATGTTTTGATGTGTGAACAGAACTCTTTATCTTATTTCAACGTGATTTTGGACAATAATCTCTCGTAATAAGATCGACTTTTGGAAAACGATCTTTTGATCCCCAAAATTATTTTATTGGTCTGATGAACCATGGAATGAATTGATTGGCTCTACAGAGTCTACGTGAATGATGATCTAACTTGTGAGCCAGTGGGATCAGATAACCCCCTGGCCTGATTAGTCAGACAGGGTTGGTATTGTTAACATTGAGTACTCAGCAAGGACTTTGATCTTTATACTAGCTCATGTTAGAGATAGACGACCCCAAGTAACCTAGCTAGTTTTGGGGATTGTCTTACTCTAAACAGGGTGATAGGACATTGAGATAAGTCATCCTGGCAAGCCGTTTATCACCTGGCAATTCTCGCGTCTGTGGGTGCTTCTTATTTTTAGTCATTCACTGGATGCCGGGCGAGGACACTCGGTGCATTTAATTCCTTGCCGCCTCGATAGTGATTAATGTCAGGATTGGGACCCCTGGCTTATGGTGGCAAGTAAAAGATTATGTGCTGTGGTACACTAAATATGTTGTGGTATACCTGAGTAGAAGTACGCTACGGTGTACTTATTCTGGCGACATACGGTTGAGTACTAGAGGCTACGGTTTCAGTATAATGATACGTGGCGTTGAAGGAAAGGACTGCAGGACTTGCATACAGGCCGATCTTCTGTTGAAGAAGTGCTTGTGATTTGAAAATTGGGGCAATGATTTGAAATTGAAATATAGTTTTCCAAAAATGATTGAGTTCTAAATAAACTCTTCGTTAAAGAGTTTTGAAATCATTTCTAATTAACAAATGATAAGCTATTCCACAAAAAATTTTGTGTACTCTGCCTCTTTGTTAAAGCACTAGCATACTCGGGACTTACTGGGTGATTTTTCACTAACACATGTCTTTTATCTTACCTTTTTGTAGGATCTGGAGTTGAGTGGAACTACGGATAAAAGACGATACCACAGGGACAGTAGAATAGGTCCGGAAGTTTCCCTTTTGGATAATGTACCTTATTACAGATATTGAATGAAAATTTTCATGTATGAGATTCTTTATTATATATGTGCACGTGACCATCAGTATAGATTGTTGTATGAATCTGGACCTTACATATTCTGTTGGTTTTTCGTTATAAAGACCCCTTGTCTGGGTAACTGGACGAGGTGACACCCGTTGTTTATATGCTTCTGCTATTACCTTTAGTAGGGGTGTTACATCAATAGAATCTAATATATATTCACACACAAATATAATAAAACAACATTTAACAATATAAAAAATAATAATATAATAAAATACAAATGATTATTAGTATTCTGCATAATATATATATATATATATATATATATATATATAAACATGTTTTTACATAAATATTTAGTTATATTCACAAATATGAACATAGCTAAATCAAGATGACTTAAGTTTTTCATAATATTGCCAATCCTTAGCAGCAGAGCCAAAACTTGATGTGCGTTTTTTAGTGTTGGAAATAGTATCAACAAAAACCATAAACAATTAAGTTTTAATTAAAATGTCAAACACTAAAACAACATAATTGGGCAATTATACCCATCGCATAGTATAAGGAATAGTAAGTATCGAATCCATCAAAACTTAGCAATTACTTTTACTTTATTCTAATCCTTATCTAGCCAAAATACATATGTGAAGTACAAATAATTACACTGCACTAGGAGACCAACACAAGAATGAGTCATAAGTTCAATAAAGAATTAGAAAGAGAGAAAAGTTTTGTAACAAAGTGATTTTCCCTATAAAACACCTCAAAGATGAGTATACCTTGGATCCATAAATCTAAATTCTAGGCACCGTTGTGAGTAAAAAATCAATCTTACACTCTCTCGAGTTATAAGACTACTAATTCCTAAGTCAATTAATCAGTATTTCTACGTAATCAACCAAACCCAATGAGGCAATAAATGTTAGTATTATGCCCTAAAGGCAATCACATGTATTCTGTATATTGTGCATATTGAATAAAATAATGCATTCTTTATCTTTTAGTTTATTTTGTTTATGCTCTCATGTAAAATAACTTTTAGATAAAGTCCCAAGTGTGACACTGTATTAAGGAAATCATGATAGATATCATAATGTGATGTTCCTACTACACTGAAAAATGTTTGTACTTAAATTATCCCTAGTCATAGTATTAATGAGATAGGGCATCATTAATGCGTTAAGACTAGCATATGTTATACCTCCTGATTTGATCAGGTGATGGTTCTCACATTCGTAAGTATTGTGATACCCAAAGTTAACACATGGATTGATGGGAATCGCCCCAGGCATGAAGGCCACTCAAAAGAAAACAAAGAGAAGTCTATGCCACAGCTCATAGCATCTTAGGTGAGATCCATTTTCAAGAGGCTTCAACATGAGTTTAAGGCTAACTAAGCTAACAAACCACAAGTCAAGAGAATGATGAAGGAGTGGATAATAAAAGGATGGCCAGAAGGAGTACAAAGAAGGCAACAATCCTTGTGAAAGGTCAAGCAAACATATGAACAAGGATTAAAGGGCAAATAGACAAATAAAGGAATGCGACCTAAGGGAGCTTCAAATGGAAGCAATCTTGGCTTGAAAACTATTTGGAAGATCAAGAGAATACATGGAAAAGGAATGGAAGGAATGGAGGTCCAGTTAGCTGGGATTGGATTGCCCAGAGTTGACCTGGCACCAGCCCAGATCGACTGACCAAGCATTGTCTGTGATCTGCAAAATTTCTCAATTTTTGATGCACACACTGTTCTAGTAGATTGGACCCGACACTG
This sequence comes from Voacanga thouarsii, assembly GCA_026120185.1. NCBI lineage: Eukaryota > Viridiplantae > Streptophyta > Magnoliopsida > Gentianales > Apocynaceae > Voacanga > Voacanga thouarsii. The sequence continues at coordinate 736,533 of JANUWF010002285.1, forward strand.
GCCCTAACAGCCTAACCTAGCAATGGCTGTGGACTAGTAAAGTCCCGAAGTTTGTTCCAACTTTTTGTGTACGAGTACTGTTTCTCCAAATTGGACCCGATGCCACCCCCAAGAGGCCTACCCGGCGCCGGCCCTGTTTTGTAACCCGAACCCCTGACATTTTTCAGCAATTTTGGGGTCATTTTATAATATTTAAAAAGTAGTTTAGGTCAAGACTTCTATATATATGCTCTTATAACCATTGTAAAAAAAAAAAAAAAAAAGAACCTTGGGAAGCATATGAAATTGTGAGAGTTCAAGAACTCTTTAAGAGCTTTAGAAAGGATGATCCTCTTGGGTGATGTCTATTAAACATCAAGACTAAATCAAAAGAATTAATCCCACCTTTGATCTTGTCTCTAAATCTTAAGGGATAATCTCAACTTCATCTCTATTCTTATGTGCTAGGTTGCCTAGTGTGTTTGATAGGATTGAGTTAGGTGCCTTCAAATTCCTATCCTTGGTGTTCTAATCTTTAGCTAGATTAGGGTGTTAAGGTGTCTTTGAAGTAAGATAGATTCATATTATCACAAGAGTGTTAATTTCCTAACATTTTAGTGTTCTTGTGTATGGGTTTGGTACGTTTCTTGTTCTTGAGTTTAATCCAAAAGTTTGGTGCTTCCTAAGATCATATCTTGGATGCTTGTTACCAGAACAAGTACATTGAATGACCTATCTATGAGATAATCATATGGATAACTATTTAGTACCAGGGATATAATCTCATCATAGCAAATGTGCAGGTATCCTTAGACTTGAGATCTTCAAGGTACTTTATTTGATAAATGTTACAGTTTGATTCCAATCTCTGGAGTCCTGACAAGACTGCGTATGGGATGTATGTTGGGTATAACATGAATCAAATAGAAGTAGTTGAGAGAATCAATAAAAGATTCACCACTTCTAATAGTAAGGGCGAATATCTCACAGCAACTTGTAGGAATCACTACTCGAGAAGTCCTTGACCAAGGAGATTGTGTATTGGAAATGATTCCAATTGATACATGTGATGAGTAATGAATTTTGGGAACAAGTACTAAAATATTCAGACCAAAATTAACTAATATTTTGGAGGGAGTTGGCACAAATTCTATACTCCAAAATGAATAAGATATTGTATGGTGAAAAGAGTTTATTACACTATTGATTGCTATTGAAAGGTTCATGTTAAGCCACTCGATTTTCTGGACTTTTGGGTGGTCATGATGTGTTGCTCGATACCACTCATAATCTGCTAAATATGGATTTATTAATTAGAGAATTAATAAATCAATCCTAATTAAAATTAATAAGTTAATTCTAAATTATTAAGGATTATTACTCTTAAAAATGTTTAGATCAATTCATATTTTTGCTACCAATAGACCGAAAAGCCTAATAGGTCACACACAATACAAGATTGGGTGCTCAAGATATTATCTGATAGCATTACAGGGTTGATTGTGAAAAGAAGTTGTTGTGGTCAAATTGTAATTAGTTATAATTCGTAGGCCATATTGAAATTAACAATAATTATAATAGTAATTGGCAATTAAAGAATCAATATTCATTATGGATTCTGATTAGCAAAAACACGGATGCTATATTTGATATGCATGTTGTAACACCCCACGACTACGTACCCTAAAAGGGCAGGGATGTCGCCCCGTCCCGTAGGACAAGGGGTCTTTAGAACGAGGTATAAAATCTAAAGGCAATCTCCAAAAGGATCAACTTAGCTAAATAAAGAAATACTCTTATTACATCAGGCTCAACTTGGAGTAAAACGGAATAAAACAAAATATTGTTTAGAAGCATAAGCAACAAATGTCTCCTAGAACGGATAGAGAAAATAGCAAAAGCTTCAACTATTACATGCCCCGCTGACTCAGCACAGTCTATCTCCTGAAAACATGATGTAAAACGGTGTGAGAATAAATCTCAGTAAGTCCTATGTGTGCACATCGTGTTTTAAATAGTTCGTGTATACAAAGTGTAAAACATTTGTAGAAATAATTTGGCAAGTCATAACAATCTCTTTTCGCAAGGAGTGGATTTTTCTCATTGTCACACTTTGTACAAAATAAATCCTCCACTCGGATAAAAGTCATGTCACCACACGTTGGGTTCCATGAGAACAAAATGGCCAAGGCACCACACTTTGTGCACCTTGTCCGGACCAGATTACCACACGTTGGGCGTTCTGATCAAGGTGAGTGTACAGCTCACCGGGTAAGATACTCCTCCATCTCTACACCCAACAAAACCATCCGGGTGTCCATGCCGGGAATATAAATAATACATTTCAGGTATAATGCTAGCTCGGACTGGCCTGACCAACCAACACTGTCGCCTTTTCAAGCAGAGTTCATCTTCTGGAGGTGGCCTCTTGCCAGAAGACTTACGACAGCCCTCCAAGACTAGTATTGTTAGCCTACCCTTATTGAGTACTCAAAGAACATATCCATCAATTCCTGATTCAAAATATTTCCAAACCTTGGCTTTGTAAAACGTGGTTTTCTTTAAAAGAGATTTCTAAAAATTTAAGGAAAAGAATAGTTTTCTTGCTAAAATCATTAGTTGGACAAAACCGTTTAAGGAATAAATATCCACGTTTACAACCCAAGCAAACATAGTTTAAAAATAGCTTTACCAAGCTTCACAATATAGACTTTCCATCACAACATTTAACAAAACAGTTTATAAAAGGACTTACCATCACAATAGTTAATAAAAGAGTTTATGCAAGGACTTACATAATATGCCTCAGATAAATGCGGTAAACTCACAGCTGGCTTTCCTCAATTATCCACCTGATCTAAACCATATAATATCATGATCAGGGTCTCAATTAATTCAAACATGCTCTAATCCCATTTATTTTCACAACAATTCGCAATCCCCTATTTAATTACAAGTAAACTATTCAATCCCCAAAGATCATATACTACGACCACATGTTTATCTCGCTAATAAACACCATTAAACTTTACTTTCGGCATCAAGGGAGGGTATTCCCTTACCTTGCAACTACCGGGTAATGAGGTCTCGATGCTCCTATGGTGATCATCCCGAGTTCGCTTGAGAAGAAGAGAAAAGCTACCTCCTTTGCTTCTCCTGACCAAAAATTAAGGAAGAAGAGGAAATCAGCCTCTATAGGGCATGATTTAAGGGTAGAATAAAGGGAAAAGAATCATTAGAGAAAACGGCATCAAGAGGTTGAAATGATTTACGCTTACCTTAAGGTGTGTTCGACTTTTGGCTTAGAATAGCTCTTGTGTTTTCGAAAAATTTGCAGGGAGATGTTGCTGAAATTTTCGTGTAGAATGGAGAGGGTAGAAGGTTGCTATGATTTAGAGTTGGAGAAGATTGGTTTAGGGTTAGATGGTGATGTTTAGATAGACTCCTAATGGCTTTAGGTTTCATGGACAGCAAAGGCGAAATTTCAGCTTGTTGCGCGTCTCCTTGCTGCCGATTTTAGGGGAGTTTAATGGAGGAAAAGATTCTGCAATTTTGCTCCTTTATGCTGGCCAAAATACAGCTCAAGGGAAGGGCTGAATGTGTTCAGAATTTTGGGCCAAACAAGGAAGAGTTTGAGTGAGTTTTGATGACTGAAAAATCCTGTGCAAGTGCTGTGAAAATTCTGTGCAAGAGTAGCAAGGTTTGGACTGTTTTGGCTGCTGTACTTCTACTGAAATTTCCAGAGGAAAATTGGGGGTTTTGGGTGCTGAAAATAGCTTGATCAGCTGGGGGTTTTTGGTGTGTTTTGTGTGCAGAATTTCGGTTGGAGTAGGAACACAACAGCTGGCCGAAATTCCTGCACCAAGCTGCCGAAATTCCTGTGCATGAGCTCGACGAATTTCAGTGTTTTTGTGTGAATAAAATTCTGATTTTGTGCAGCTAGGGTACCCTGAATTGATGAGGAATATTTAGGTGTTTTGTGCTAGGATTTACAGAGTTGGATTGTAGCTAAGAAGCTGGAATTTTCGGACAGCTTGTGGTGACACAAGGCTGCCGAAATTCAGCTAGGAAAAGGAAGAAAATCCTAGTTGAATTTGGATTGAAATAAAATCTGATTTTATCAAGGATTTGGATAGGATTTCCTCTAGTCCTAGAAGAGTTTGGATTGAGCTACAAGTCCTCCAAGAAGTCGCGGCACTTGCTGGAATTTTTTTCTAGATTTTTAGCTAACATTCTAGGATTGAAATCAACAAGATTTCCTACTAGGAAAAAGGACTCATTAATTCCACCTATCCATGGCAACATCTATCTAGCTAAAATCAAGCTAATATTTTAATTACTAGCTAGGGTTTTTTCGAAAATCCTAAGGAACACAAGCTGAAAATTAAAGGTGAACTTTATTCACATCAAAATCTTTGAATTTAGGAAATAAATATAGAGACTTATTTCCTCGGAGTAAAAATACTAAAATTTCTCTAGGATAGTTAGATTCTTTTTCGGCCAAGATAAGAAATGGTCTAAAGAAAAGAATTTCAAGAAGAGAAACTAACTTCACAAAAGGTAGGATTCGAACTCGGGTCACCAAAGGAAATCACCAACCTCCCCGCTATTCCAAAACAACTCCAATACTAATTTTTCTACAAGAAGTTCTTACCACCCCAATACTCATCCTTCCAAATCTTCGACCAAACCTCCCTTAACAAAGTCTTTAACAACATAACTATTTCACATCAATTAATTCAAATGCAAGAGCAACGGAAAAATTCACATGCATCCATGCAAATACAATTATTCAAGCTACCACATAAAATGCAAGATGCTATGCAATGCATGACTTTTCCCCATAGTCAAAGGTGGTTTTGGGCGGGGTATTACACATGTCGTGGGTTTTGATTATCGAATCAATAATAGAGAGTTTTTTTTCCAAAGAAAAATACAGCTCTCCACTTTGTCTTCGTCTTCTGGTTGTCACAAAAACCCTAGCCACCAGAACTAATTCTACTAGCACAGAATTTTGGTGACTTGAGTGTTGTCCTAGGGTAGGCTGCTTTAGAGACAATCTCACACTGAGATTGTAGAGGGTTGATAACGAACTATCTCTCATTAACAATTGAGGAAGCAAAACAACTCTTGCTGGATCGTGCCTGCAGCAAAAGGAAAATTTTGATTACAGAGACGCCACCGTAGGTAATTTTCATCCTTTTTCTTTGGTCCATTAATTGCGTATAAGGTGAACTGTGATGCAGTTTCGTGTTTTAATTCCGCCTGTAATATGATTGCCAAACCATACATTAAATACTACTAACAATCCGAAATAATCCGGAAGCCATAAAATCCCTATCTCTAGGTAATTTCATAAACCCTTAGTTATTAACCCTAATCTATAAACTCCCTTTCTGGTTAATTGAAGATGAAAAATATTAAATTAATCGAGTGAGTCTTCAAATCTTAACCCCATCTCTCGAAATCATTAAGACAGAACAAATACTTGAAGAAAATTAATTAAAACCCAACTTAACCAAAATAACACAATAAACACAAATAACCAAATGTCATAGAATAAAAACCATAGATTTAAGTAAACACATCAATTCAAAGCATAAAATAGGGCACAATCCTTCATTACAATTAAAAATAAAAATTTAGCACAAAAATTGCAAAGTAAGAATACAAACAAAAAGTAAGGAAACACTCGTAGACAAGCCATTTTCTTCCTTTTCCTTGATATCTCCTTACAATCAACCTTTCTTCCTCCTTAAATCATTAAGATCCTCTTCTTCTTGTGTAGAAGCTTGTTCTCCTAGTTTCTTGGAGAAAACCCAAGTCCAAAACAAGTATTTTGAGGCTATAAATACCAAAATCACATGTGCCTTCAAAAAGAGCCGAAATAGGACATTTTTTGCTAAATGGGGTGGCCCACATCCCTAAGCCACCAGGTCATCTAGTGAATGAGCAGCTTAAGAAGGTGGAACCTTCGTAGGTAGCCAACAGACGTTCCATCTATAACACCCCTCTGTGCACATTGACATGCGACTACTTTTATTTGAATAAGAATATTCATGAAGACTTACAACAAAAAATGATCAATTTAATCAGAAGAACATTTTAGTGCAATAAAAATTTTAAGGTGCGGAGGAGAAGTTTTTGATTGCTAATTAAGAAAATCTGAGAAGGAATTTAGAAATTCTGATAGACATCATGATGAACAGTTCAATGCATAGATTGCATTGGAAGAATAAAAATTTTCCTCAATTAAAATGAATACTAACCCGGGAAAATTTTATTTTTGGGAAATATTGATTTTTGGGAAAAAAAAAGTTGTGGGCTTGGAATTCATTTATGGGCTAAGTTGGAAGAATGAATTTAGGCCATTATTAGGCCCATCAAGGCCCAAAAAATTAATCAAGATGAGAGAGATTGGGCTTGGAATTAATTTGGCCCACAACAGACAATTAAATGGATTAAAAAGATAAAAGCCCTTTTTAAATATGTTTTGCCACCTAAGCTTTTTTATAAGCATCCAAGACCTTCTACCATGCCCTTACTTTCCACCTAACATCGTAATCATCCATGTGAGGATTTAAATCACCAAAACAAGAGAAGAGAACTAGTTGGCAAGGGAAAAATTGAGGGCAAGCTTGGAAAAAAAGAGAAGAGAGAGAAAAGGAAAGTTAGCAACAACTTGGGCATGTTCCTTGCCAAATCTCATCCATGTGAAGGTAAAAGCTCTATTCTCTTGAACTAAAGGTGTTCTACGAGTTTTAAGAAGCATGTTGATGGTAATTTTTCCATGACATAGCAGTATTTCCAATTATGCTTCATGAACTATAATTGATAAGCTATGGCTTTTAGTCATGCTATGGATGCTGGTTTGGGAGAGGATTGTTTTGGAGTTATTTTTATGTTGTTTGGAGAAGATTTAGTGACGTTATGATAAGTTTTTCATGGCTGAAAATTTGGAGACAAGATGGAAGAAAGAAAGAATAAGTGAGAGCTTGTTTTGTTGTTGTTAATCAAAACTTGTTCTAAGCTTAGCATGGCTGCTAGTTTTTGTTTAGATGATTGAAAGATTTTTAGCTTTGAGCAAGACTGAAATCAAGTTGCTTTGATGTTGTTAAGACCATAAATGAATGGAATCAAGTGTTATTTATGGCTAATAACAAAGACAGAACTCACAACTAATGTGTTTTGTAAGAAAAATAATATGGACCAAGTAAAGCTGGGAATTTCGGCCCCAGTAGTTCGTCACCATGCACAGATAAATTTGATTTTATATTATAAGTAGGAGCATTTTGGTACAAATTTGGGATTAATCGGATTTATGGATCAAAAGATATGATGGAAATCCTAAAGTATGCTAAGAGTAAAAAACGCAGAATTTTAACTTTAGTAATATGCCCTTATGAGGTTTTATTGCTTTAAATGTTTGAAGAAGATTTGAAATGACATATATAGAAGTTGTATGCTTGGTTGAGAGAAAGAAAACGAAATAGGTTAATGGACTTCGGTGATTGCAAGTAATGACTCGCATGTGGTGAGAATAAATGATTATTTCTTCTTAGTGATAATTGTTTAGTCGCTATATTTTTGTGGTCGTTGTGGTCGACTACGAAAGCAAAGTTTCATTCTTAACGTAGGTGCTTTTCGTTAAGGATTTGGCATGAGTACATGCATTATAAGTGTAAGCCCCTATATTTTCACATTTTAGTTGGTGACTACTTTTGATAGAATGAGAATTTGTATCAGTGGCCAGAACAAGAAATGATCAGTGTACTAAGATGAATATTTTGGTACGATAAAAATTTTCAGGGACTCAAATAGAATTTTGAATTTTTTCTACCCTAACTTTTATTTTTCTTTCAACGATTACTTTAAATAAAGTAAGACTTTGGGTATGTGCTCGGAACAAGGATGATCAATGCAATGAGGATGTTTTGGTATAACCCGAGCTAACAAGGGTATTGTTGTAATTTTGACTGCAATTAGAATTTTCACCGCGAATTGAGAAAAATTAGGAAGAATTTGAGAATTATAACTTTCAGCATTGAATTTATTGAAATATGTAGATTCCATTGGTGGAATAAAAGTTTTTTCGATTGGAATATCTATTGACCAGAATTTTAGTTCATTTATGAGGAGATTATAAAAAAGGTCAAAATTGAGCCAAGCATTGTTTTGTGATTTGTAGGCAAAAATAAGATCAAAATACCATTGGAAAAGTGAAATATTTATTAGATTATTAAATTGAAAAAGCTTATTGAATAAGTTTAATAATTAGCTATTTAAATTAAATACACCAATAGGAAATTAGCAATTAATGGACAGCCCACAATTCATTTAATGAATTGTACCCAAAATGGTCACAATTTTGTCTAGAAAATGGCGGTGGAAAGCTGGTGTTCAGCTGAAGAAAACAGCAGCCAAGAATAAGAAGGAAAATAAGAAGAAAAAGAAAGGGAAAAGGAGAAATAGCAAGAGAAAAATAGAGAAAAGGGAGAGAGAGAGAGAGAGTCCTTGAAAAGGAGAAGGTAAACTTGAACCAATTTTCAGCAAAAACAACTTATAAACAAGGTACACATTCAAGCTTCAAGAATTAAAGTTGTAGTATGACACACGAGGATTGTTTTCATATACGTTTTGTTGGTAAATTCATGCCATTTGTGATTTTTCTTAGAAAATAGCTATGTTGTTCAAGTGCAAGTGTGTATTGTGTGTGACGACAGCATGAAGAAGCTAGAATCTGTGTTTTATATGGTGATTAAGGGTGTTTTGATGGTGGTTTTATTGGTAGTTCATGGCTGCACAAGAATCATGTGGAAAGGAAGAAAACCTAGTTTAATTATTAAAAAAAATGAATTGTTATTGTTGTTATTTGTGATTGTTGAATTTGGTAATGGAAAATATGATTTTTCTGGATTGAAAATCTCTAAAAATCAGAGAGTTAAAGGCTGATTTGATGGAGTTTAAGGACGATCAAGTGTTATATAAGCATTTAGATTGAAGAATGATGATTTAATGATGTTATTTTGTGTAGAAAATGAAGAGAATATGAAAAGCTGACAGCTGTTTTGCCTCAACAGTGTGTCACGGTTCAGAGGCTGTTGAAGTGAAGTTTATAATCATAAATTTTGAAGATCTTATGAGCATTTTTATATAAAATAGAGGTTAATAAGATTTGTGGATCAAAAGTTATGCCAAAAATAAAATCGGGTGTTAAAGCTGAAATTTAATTTAAGCTTTTGTGTAAATAAATGAAATTCAAGGGATTGAATTTATTTGCATTAATGGGAGAATGAAAGGATAAAAGATCATATGAAGACCATAAATTATGTGTAGAAAAAGGATGAAGATGTGGATAATAGATTTTGGTCATTTTGGAAAAATTATTCCATTATGTTTGGAAATAGGGAAATGAGAAATGAATGATTCTCATTTTTACTCGAGTAATCCATTATCCTAGCTTTAATTAAGTTGAGAATGTAATGACATTAATGTTTGTTTTCTACATTAAAGACTTGAGGAAAAGCTAGGAATGTTACACTTAAAGCTATTTTGATATAAGACATGAGGTGAGTCCTACTTGTTTAAAAACCCTATTTTATGCTAGTGAAATTATGTCTTACTGAGAAATGTTCTATAAATCCTTTTGGTTTCTCTAAACAAGAATAAGGTTGTTTTTGAGAAAGAAATTACATTATGCTATGCTATATTTGAATGAAAATATGGATTTTTATTATTGTAATTATTTATAGTAAATGACTGTTTCCTAAAGAATAGCAATGAGGTTGAGGAACCTTTGTGTTTTTCTAAACAAGATATGGTTTTCCAAAACGAGGAATGGTTTCTCTAAACGGGAAATTTTTGGAATCTTTGGAAACAATATTTTCTGCAAGGACTTTTGGGCCACTTAAATTATGAATAATTCTTAAGTACAAGTGTATACCTAGAATGTTTTATTCTTGGAAAGCATAAACATTCCTTTTTATGGAAAGGATTTTTGGGAAAATGTGAATTATGAATGTTATAGAATTATAATTGGAATTTGTTGAATTAAATTCTTCCTTTTGGGTTAGAATTCTAGAATTCCAAAATAATACTCCTTTTGAAATCGGGTATTCTTCAAATGATGAAAATACCCTTGGAAACTTATTTTATCATACGAAAAGGACTTTTTATCTTTTTTGCTATGGTTTTGGAGAACAATCTCTTGGTATGAGATTAAGTTTTGAAAAATAGTATTTTAACCCCAGAAATTATTTTATTGGTATTCCTTTAGGAATAAGATAATTAATTGGCCTTGTGAGCCAATGGAATTAATTAATTGGTCTTGTGAGCCAGTGGGATCAACTTCTAAAAAATGATATTTTGGCCCCAGAAAATATTTTATTTGGAATTCCCTCAGGAATGTGGTGTTGGTATTAGTCTTGTGAACCAGTAAAGACGTTGAGTACTCAGCAAAGACTTTTATCTTTGTACTAACCCATGTTAGAGGTAGACGACCCCAAGTAACTGTTAGGATTCGTGGACTCCTAAACGCGAAAAACATCTGCGAATCCCTTCCGATGACCTAAGCTTCACAATTAAGATGATCTAGAGATTACAGAATTACCTCTGTTCGGCGTAATCAAGATCATTGGATCTTAGTTTTGTTGTCGTACGTGTAACTTGAACGATCACCAGACGCTGCAATGCGCAAACGCCCTTTATCGGATGCACACAACGAACTAACTCGATACCTCGAGAGTGCTAGCACCTAGGGTTTGAGAAGCTTAAACTTTTCTAGTGAATGAAGGCGTGAATATTTTTCTTAACAGAATACCCCTTTTACAAGACGGCTTGGGTTTTCTTTTAAAACCCTTCGAACCTCTTGGAGTCCAACTCTTATAATATCTTATCATATTTTAATTTAAATTCAAATTAAATTAAAATTGATATGATAAGATTCTGCCATTATCTCGGCAATTTAACTAATTAATTTACCGAATTAGATTCTTACAATCTGGACATCATCCAGATACATCGAATATGGACATATTTCTAGATTCATTGTATTTGGTCAACTTTCTAGGTTCGATTAACTTAGACATATTTTTAGATTTATCGAATCTAGTTACCAGAAAAATAAGCTAATGAGTTCGCTTGTTGTGTGAACCTATAGGTTCATTTAACACTGGTAGTGTGCCCAAATCATATTTTAATGGCCCACAAGTTATAAGCAGTTCTAGCAAAACATTATAACTATCCAGGTTAAATGAAGATCAGTGATCTCTTTGAACCAAACCATAACTTTATATTTAGTCATTTTGTCACACGATATCCAAATTAAGCATAAGGCATGGAGCATGTTATCCTTATTAAGCTTAATCAATTATTTCTTAATCTCATAGTAGACTACTCAAATAAATGATATTAATATCTCAAATTAATATGTTTGAGTACAGCCATGCATTTTAACAGTCTAACTTATCAAAGGGCCCATGGATATCTCTCTCACAATTGAGAGGGATAAATTCCTTCACTATCAATCATATTCCTCTCCTTGGTTTATTTTATATCCAACAGTAGTCTAATTTATCATCTGGTTAAAGATAACTTTAGACAATGTCAAAATATAGAATTTATCAAGTAGGAAACTATGATGAATTCAAGTCGAAGGACTTTTAATATCATTATGGCTAGAAAGTACTTATGACATATTCCATGAAGTACTCTCACATTGGGTCATGTCCAATACAATGTTCTCTAGCATTTATTTATGTTTTGACTTGATATCACAAATATTCATGACCAGTAAAACATAGCCATCAAGTCACAAACATACTAATCTTAATTTATTATTGTTCTAATAATAACAATCGATCAGGGACAGTTTTAGAATAGTCATTGTATTCATTGTAGGGTTTTACTATCAAGTCACGTACTTGATGACTACAAAACAAACTGCACTATTCATGGAAAGGAAAACCTTATATTATTATATAAAACATAACGACAATAGTATAAGTACAAATTGACTCTAGGGCATATCCCTAACAGTAGCCTCATAAGTTCTGGGGATTGTCTTACTTCAAACAGGGCGACAGAATATTAAGATAAGCCATCCTAGCACTTGGCAATTGCATGTGCCTTGTGTGTACATTATTTTGGGTTGTTCACAGACGCTAGGTGGGGACACCTAGTGTGTTCAACTCCTTGCCGTCTCAATGGTGATTGACGTCAGGATCGAGACTCCTGGATGTACGATGGCAAGTAAATATCCTAATTTTTTTGACAATGCACTGCTAAGTACTATAAGCTTGTGTCCTAGTACAATAAGACTCTGATGTCGCTCTAACAATGCATGGTTGAGTACTGTAAGGCATAGTCCCTGGCACAATAAGACCGTGATGCCGAAAGCTAAGATGTTGAGCTTTGCACTCAGGCCGACCTTCTATTTAGAGAAATGCCTGCATTTCTTTTTAAAAAAAAAATGGGACAGTGATGTTGGGTGAAACTCAGTTTTTCCAAATATGGCTGAATTTTAACTAAACAATCCCATAGTGAGTTGTAGAAGTATTTTTAGTGGACAAATGCAATGCTTTCTCGTAATGGTTTTATGAAGTGACAGCTGATAATATATTTATCTATTTGTTTCATAGAACACTAGCATACATAAGGCTTACTGAGTAATTTTCACTCACACATGTATTAATTTTCTTTGGAAATTTTAGGAATTAGAGGCATAATAGAAGTGCGATGGACTTCTAAAGGCTCATGCTGTTTCTTGGATTTATGGTTATTTGAGTAATTGTACTTGAGACCGTACTCTACAGATCTTTCTGCAATAAATAAAGATATTTTGGGAAAAAAAATTCGTTGTGCATTAGGTTAAGTTCGTTATAAAAACCCCTTGTCTGGGCAACTAAACAGGGCGACACCCCTCAAGAGTGAAGCCCAATACACTATGGAAAAGTGGGGTGTTACAATAAGACTACACTTACGCTTTAGAAGGCGAGTCCTATTAATTTGATGAATAATGTTGTGTGCTAGTGATTTTCTAAAATGTACTATGATCCGATGTGATATGGATATTATGATTCCATTTGGTTTTCCCAAACTAAAATATGGTTTTCATGAATAGAAATGATTTTGATTTCTCTAAACTAGCAAAAATTTAAATATTTGAAAATGGAATATTTCTACAAAGACTTTGGAATTCTTTGTACTATGAATAATATTGAGTGCAAGTAGAAAATATTCTTCGCACATGTCATGTGACAAACTAACTATTTTACTTGCACAAATGTGTTTCATTACATATTTAATGACAAACTCTGGTGGTTATGATTTATTTGATTTGATGTAATGATAAATGTTCTCTAAACATGTTGAGGCACGTTATTTTGAAATTCTTGAATTTATTTCTTTTACGAATTTAGAATTCTAAATTTTGCTGAATAAACTTCCTTTTGGTCATGGATGTGCATAATTTACATAAATACCCTCAAGGAACATTTTATTACTAAACAAGGTTCCTTGTGGTTACAGGTATTTGAAAATTACATAAATGCCCTTAAGGAATAGTTTTTATCGCATGAAGGACATTTTATCCTTTAATGCTACGATTTTCGAGAATGAATTTTTTGTATGGAATCAACATTTGGAAACTGATATTTTAGCCCCAAAATGATTTTCTTAACACTCGGGTATGAGCTTGTGTTTTGGAAAAGATGATAGGGGCTAAATTCATCATTATTTTCCTAGTTATTTGAAGCTCTTTTGTGATACTTTTGATGTAATAACTAGGCATATTCTTTCCTATTTGATATTTTTCTTGTGAAAAGTATTTTTGATGAATTTTTACAGAATTGAGTAGATTTCGAGCAAAAAATGAAAGATTCCAAACTGTACCTAGCGCCAGGTCTAGCTAAGACACCCAGCGCCATGTCTGTTCTAGAAAAGAGCAATTTTGAGGAGAAACCAGAATGGACTCATCCCCAGGTCTACTCTATGCAAAGGCAGCGAATTTTCCTTTTTAGATCAGATTTTGTCAATTTTAGTTAGATTCTTTTGGGAACTCTTTCAACCATGGAAAATAACTCTTGTACACATTTTTTGGCAATTAGAACTCCTATATATACAAGAGAATAACATTGTACAAATGAGTTTTCATAGTTTTCAAATCTTCAATGTAATATCTTTAGAAATCTCCTAGAGAAATACCAAGATTTTGGAAGATCAAGAAGAATTCTTGGAGAAGAAGAAAATGTTGCTCAAGAAGGTTTCAAGTAAGAAGAAGAAGGCTTACTTGTCTATGAGTGGTTTCTTTTTCTATTCTTTGTAATTTATTGACAATTTGAGATTAATGTTTTAATTGTCTTCAGATGATATTCTTTTAGATTCAAGATTTTGTATTGAGTTTAGTTCTTTGATCAATTTATTGCTATTCTTGGTATTTGGTTACTTGAGCATAGTATCTTGTTGAATTGATTAGTTCTCTTCTAATTAACTTGCAAAATAATGTTAGTAGAGAATGGCCAAGTAATTAATTCAATACTAGTTATTCTTGACTTGCTTGAAAAAAAAGTTAAGGGTAAAGACTAAGTAATCAAAGATTGGTTGATGATTGTTAGAATATAAATTCGTTGGCTAATTTCATACTTTAAATCACCTAGAATATAGAGATTTATGTGACGATTGATTTTAATGCGTCTTTTGGATAAATTGATTGGGTCAAAATATGTTCACTAATTTAACTAGAAGAGAGTGATTCCATGGATTGCAAATGAAGTGGGTCCATTTGAATTCCTTCATGATGTTAAGATGATAATTAACTTTGATAAGTGCTAATCAATCGTTGTCATATCTTTGAGGATTTCTATCTATTTACATATCTTTTCTCTTTGTTCTCATTCCTTAACTATCCTTGTGACTTTTCTTGTGTAACTTAATTTTCTCTAGTATATTAGGTTAGTAGGTTATTTACTTATATTTTTCTATTTTATTTGCTAAACAATAAAGATTTGGGTGAAGTAAAGTGGGAGCCTCAGTTCTTGTGAATTTGATACTTTCTATTCCCTATACTATACGATGGGTATACTTGCCCGTATGTGTTGTTTTAGTGGTTGGCATTTTAATTAAAACTTGATTAATTATATAATTTGTTGGTAATATTTTTTACACTGAAAAACATACATTAAGTTTTTGGCAATGCTTCCAGGGATGGGCACTATCGAAAACACTCGAATCTTGTGATTTAGCCATCGTTGTATTTGTAAATACCACTAATTTTTATTTTTTTTTTTGGGTAGCTTGTGAATATTTCTCATTTGTGTGTTTTTCTTTTCTTTATTTTTTTATTATTTTTGTTTGTTTTTATTTTTATTTTTGATTTGATTTTTATTTTTCTCTGAGTGCGAGATTGACATCATCATGGACAATTACTTTTGGGCATAAGATAAAAAGAAGCTACAATTATGAGAATTTGGCAAATTTGCAAGCTTAGATTGACGCTTTTTGTGAGATGCCACTTGAAGCCTCAATGCATTCTTTTGTTGCAAATACAAACTTATCTATTAAGTGGCAAGAAGAAGCATCCTAACGAATGAGCCATCAAAGAACATAACTAGCCAAATTCGTTAAAGATGCTATAAAGGCCCATACACTTAAACAAAAAGACCCCCCCAAGAAAAAGAGAGAGGATATGAGGAACAATTGCTTAATGTGGAAAGGGAGGTATTCGATTCTCTTCTATGAGCTAATAATTCTAATCTCTCTTTGCCACATGGTTTCTTAAGCTCCTCTCTATTCATGGAGGACAATGGTCCAAATGATGATGTATGGAGTTTAACATGTTTCTAGGAGTTAGATTTATCCATGATTCATCATAAGAAGTCCTTGAATGATATTGACAAATTTTACCCTTCACCCCAATTTCAGGGAGGTAACTCGGAATTTGTAGATGTAGTGCAAAGTAAGGATTTCTTGATCCCATCTTTAAGAACTCGATTACTAAGTTTCAAGGGGAATTTTCATTACCACAAATCTTTTGAAGGGTTAATTGGTGATTTCAAAGTTGATGCTTTCATTAGATACTATGTGCACTCATATATTAAAAAAGATATTTTTGTTTCTAAAGGAATGTTAGACAATAAGGCTTATATGTTTTGCTCTACTAAGAAAAATTGATTTCATGCCCATTACCTTTTTCGAAAACCTCCCTTCTTTCTACATTCAACATGCCTATTTTCTACTCTGAGCTTGAATTTCTTTTACAAAGGCTTGATAAGGAAGCATGATGCCTGAAAAGAGTTTGTATCTTTGTTTTGTGTTTGGAGTTGTTAGGTGTTATTTTCCCCAAATAAGAAAACTATTTTCCATCTTAAGTGTGGGGGAGTGAGTCGTGTCTTTATTTACTTTGTTAGGATTTTTATTAGCATTTTTTCTTTAGTTTGTTTTTTTTTTTTAGGTATGTCTTTATTTTGTTATTATTTTCCTTATACTTTTATTTGTGTTTTCTTTTGTAGGTATAAATAAAGGCCTCTTGGACAAGCTCTTCTTTCTATTCTAAGTTTTAATATTTATTGGAGCTCTATTGCACTTAGGGAGTATTGCTTAACCTTTTACCCCCATTTATCATTTTTGCTCCCTTTAGAGATGCTTTCTTGTGTTAATATTTTGCCAATGAGGACATTGACCATTTTATGTGTGGGAGAGTGGTTTGGTGATATTCTTTGTCCAAGTTTTTCTCAATTCTCTTGGTATTTTCTTGGTATCAAACAATTTTCTTGTTTGATAATTTGAAACTTTGAAAGTTTGGAGATTTTTGAGCTAAATTGAGTTTATTTGTCTATAATGGAGTTATAATTTTCTTTTCAACTTTGGATATGGATTTGACATTCACTATAGTTTGATTTTTATTAAAAGGTAAATTTGTGTATTATGGTGGATATTGCTAAGTCTTGAGAATTTATGTTAACCTTGGTTATATTTGGTATTTGAGTTTTGTTTTATTCTTTTAGGTTGAATATGGATGATATGATGAAATATAGGAAGATTTGTTGATTAATTCTTTTATTATAGATTTAAAGTTTGCTTGACTTTGAGTTGTGCATAAGGAATGTGAGAAAAACAATTGAGTGAAAAGAAAAAAATATATATGAGTTGAAAAAAAAAATTTCTTTCATCTTTTGAAAAAAAAAAAAAAGAAAAAGACATTTTGTTGAAAAGGGGATTAATATGGAGAGAAGTAGCAAGTAGTGTTTAGTGCACTCTCTTGAGACTATCCCAAGGCAAAAAGGCAAGAAAGAGTGAAGAAAACGAATGTTGAAAAAAATGATGAAAACATGTACAGTGACTATAAAGGGGTCAATACGGTGTGTGAAAAGAAATCCATTCACTTGAGACTATTAATTCCCTAAGTCATTGAAAAAAAAAAAGAGAGAGTTGAGTGTTTCCCTTGTTTCACAAACTTGAGTTGTGTAAATTTGAGTTTATAATGCTTGAATTGGTTAAATGGTTTGACTTGTATGATTTATGTTATCTATATTTTTGCTTGAGGAGTATGATGATTTTCTTGTACTAGATATAAGTTTGTTTAACTTAATTTTCATAGCCTTGGGATTGTTTGCTTTAATACAAGAGTCTACAAGGTTTTAAAAGGGTTGAGTGAATGACAATTTTGTGTTCGAGGTTGGAAGAAGATTATTCCTTTATTATGGACTGGACAGACCAACCAACACTGTCGCCTTTTCAAGCAGAGTTCATCTTCTGGAGGTGGCCTCCTGCCAGAAGACTTACACTAGCCCTCCAAGAATAGTATTGTTAGCCTACCCTTATTGAGTACTCAATGAACATATCCGTCAATTCCTGATTCAAAATATTTCCAAACCTTGACTTTGTAAAACGTGGTTTTCTTTAAAAGAGATTTCTAAAAATTTAAGAAAAAGAATAGTTTTCTTGCTAAAATCGTTAGTTGGACAAAACCATTTAAAGAATAAATATCCACGTTTACAACCCAAGCAAACATAGTTTAAAAATAACTTTACCAAGCTTCACAATATAGACTTGCCATCACAACATTTAACAAAACAGTTTATAAAAGGACTTACCATCACAACATTTAATAAAAGAGTTTATGCAAGGACTTACTTGATATGCCTCAGATAAATGCGATAAATTCACAGCTGGCTTTCCTAAATTATCCACCTGATCTAAACCATATAATATCATGATCAGGGTCTCAATTAATTCAAACATGCTCTAATCCCATTTATTTTCACAACAATTCGCAATCCCCTATTTAATTCCAAGTAAACTATTCAATCCCCAAAGATCATATACTATGACCACATGTTTATCTCGCTAATAAAGAGCATTAAACTTTACTTTCGGAATCAAGGGAGGGTATTCCCTTACCTTGCAACTACCGGGTAATGAGGTCTCGATGCTCCTATGGTGATCGTCCCGAGTTCGCTTGAGAAGAAGAGAAAAGCTACCTCTTTTGCTTCTCTTGACCGAAAATTAAGGAAGAAGAGGAAATCAGCCTCTATAGGGCGTGATTTAAGGGTAGAAGAAAGAGAAAAGAATCATTAGAGAAAACGGCATCAAGAGGTTGAAAGGATTTATGCTTACCTAAAGGTGTGTTCGACTTTTGGCTTAGAATAGCTCTTGTGTTTTCGAAAATTTGCAGGGAGATGTTGCTGAAATTTTCGTGTAGAATGGAGAGGGTAGACGGTTGCTATGATTTAGAGTTGGAGAAGATTGGTTTAGGGTTAGATGGTGATGTTTAGATAGACTCCTAATGGCTTTAGGTTTCATGGATAGCAAAGGCGAAATTTCAGCTTGTTGCGCGTCTCCTTGCTGCCGATTTTAGGGGAGTTTAATGGAGGAAAAGATTCTGCAATTTGCTCCTTTATGCTGGCTGAAATACTTCTCAAGGGAAGGGCTAAATGTGTTCAGAATTTTGGGCCAAACAAGGAAGAGTTTGAGTGAGTTTTGATGACTGAAAAATCCTGTGCAAGTGCTGTGAAAATTCTGTGCAAGAGTAGCAAGGTTTGGACTGTTTTGGCTGCTGTACTTCTACTGAAATTTCCGGAGGAAAATTGGGGGTTTTGGGCGCTGAAAATAGCTTGATCAACTGGGGGTTTTTGGTGTGTTTTGTGTGCAGAATTTCGGTTGGAGTAGGAACACAACAGCTGGCCGAAATTCCTGCACCAAGCTGCCAAAATTCCTGTGCATGAGCTAGACGAATTTCAGTGTTTTTGTGTGAATAAAATTCTGATTTTGTGCAGCTAGGGTACCCTGAATTGATGAGGAATATTTAGGTGTTTTGTGCTAGGATTTACAGAGTTGGATTGTAGCTAAGAAGCTGGAATTTTCGGACAGCTTGTGGTGACACAAGGCTGCCGAAATTCAGCTAGGAAAAGGAAGAAAATCCTAGTTGAATTTGGATTGAAATAAAATCTGATTTTATCAAGGATTTGGATAGGATTTCCTCTAGTCCTAGAAGAGTTTGGATTGAGCTACAAGTCCTCCAAGAAGTGGCGGCACTTGCTGGAATTTTTTTCTAGATTTTTAGCTAACATTCTAGGATTGAAATCAACAAGATTTCCTACTAGGAAAAAGGACTCATTAATTCCACCTATCCATGGCAACATCTATCTAGCTAAAATCAAGATAATATTTTAATTACTAGCTAGGGTTTTTTCGAAAATCCTGAGGAACACAAGCTGAAAATTAAAGGTGAACTTTATTCACATCAAAGTCCTTGAATTTAGGAAATAAATATAGAGACTTATTTCCATGGAGTAAACATACTAAAATTTCTCTAGGATAGCTAGATTCTTTTTCGGCCAAGATAAGAAATGGTCTAAAGAAAAGAATTTCAAGAAGAGAAACTAACTTCACAAAAGGTAGGATTCGAACTCGGGTCACCAAAGGAAATCACCAACCTCCCCGCTATTCCAAAACAACTCCAATACTAATTTTTCTACAAGAAGTTCTTACCACCCCAATACTCATCCTTCCAAATCTTCGACCAAACCTCCCTTAACCAAGTCTTTAACAACATAACTATTTCATATCAATTAATTCAAATGCAAGAGCAACGGAAAAATTCACATGCATCCATGCAAATACAATTATTCTAGCTACCACATAAAATGCAAGATGCTATGCAATGCATGACTTTTCCCCATAGTCAAAGGTGGTTTTGGGCGGGGTATTACATATGCCGTGGGTTTTGATTATCGAATCAAAAATAGAGAGTTTTTTTCCAAAGAAAAATACAGCTCTCCACTTCGTCTTCGTCTTCTGGTTGTCACAAAAACCCTAGCCACCAGAACTAATTCTACTAGCACAGAATTTTGGTGACTTGAGTGTTGTCCTAGGGTAGGCTGCCTTAGAGACAATCTCACACTGAGATTGTAGAGGGTTGATAACGAACTATCTCTCATTAACAATTGAGGAAGCGAAACAACTCTTGCTGGGATCGTGCCTGCAGCAAAAGGAAAATTTTGTTTACAGAGACGCCACCATAGGTAATTTTCATCCTTTTTCTTTGGTCCATTAATTGCGTATAAGGTGAACTGTGATGCAGTTTCGTGTTTTAATTCCACCTGTAATATGATTGCCAAACCATACATTAAATACTACTAACAATCCGAAATAATCCGGAAGCCATAAAATCCCTATCTCTAGGTAATTTCATAAACCCTTAGTTATTAACCCTAATCTATAAACTCCTTTTCTGGTTAATTGAAGAAGAAAAATATTAAATTAATCGAGTGAGTCTTCAAATCTTAACCCCATCTCTCAAAATCATTAAGACAGAACAAATACTTGAAGAAAATTAATTAAACCCAACTTAACCAAAATAACACAATAAACACAAATAACCAAATGTCATAGAATAAAAACCATAGATTTAAGTAAACACATCAACTCAAAGCATAAAATAGGGAACAATCCTTCATTACAATTAAAAATAAAAATTTAGCACAAAAATTGCAAAGTAAGAATACAAACAAAAAGTAAGGAAACACTTGTAGACAAGCCATTTTCTTCCTTTTCCTTGATATCTCCTTACAATCAACCTTTCTTCCTCCTTAAATCATTAAGATCCTCTTCTTCTTGTGTAGAAGCTTGTTCTCCTAGTTTCTTGGAGAAAACCCAAGTCCAAAACAAGTATTTTGAGGCTATAAATACCAAAATCACATGTGCCTTCAAAAAGAGCCGAAATAGGACATTTTTTGCTAAGTGGGGTGGCCCACATCCCTAAGCCACCAGGTCATCTAGTGAATGAGCAGCTTAAGAAGGTGGAACCTTCGTAGGTAGCCAACATACGTTCCATCTATAACACCCCTCTGTGCATATTGACATGCGACTACTTTTATTTGAATAAGAATATTCATGAAGACTTAGAACAAAAAATGATCAATTTAATCAGAAGAACATTTTAGAGCAATAAAAATTTTAAGGTGCGGAAGAGAAGTTTTTGATTGCTAATTAAGAAAATCTGAGAAGGAATTTAGAAATTCTGATAGACATCATGATGAACAGTTCAATGCATAGATTGCATTGGAAGAATAAAAATTTTCCTCAATTAAAATGAATACTAACCCGGGAAAATTTTATTTTTGAGAAATATTGATTTTTGGGAAAAAAAAAAAAAAGTTGTGGGCTTGGAATTCTTTTATGGGCTAAGTTGGAAGAATGAATTTAGGCCATTATTAGGCCCATCAAGGCCCAAAAAATTAATCAAGATGAGAGAGATTGGGCTTGGAATTAATTTGGCCCACAACAGACAATTAAATGGATTAAAAAGATAAAAGCCCTTTTTAAATATGTTTTGCCACCTAAGCTTTTTTATAAGCATCCAAGACCTTCTACCATGCCCTTACTTTCCACCTAACATCGTAATCATCCATGTGAGGATTTAAATCACCAAAACAAGAGAAGAGAACTAGTTGGCAAGGGAAAAATTGAGGGCAAGCTTGGAAAAAAAGAGAAGAGAGAGAAAATATAGGAAAAATGATTAAAAGGAAAGTTAGCAACAACTTGGGCATGTTCCTTGCCAAATCTCATCCATGTGAAGGTAAAAGCTCTATTCTCTTGAACTAAAGGTGTTCTACGAGTTTTAAGAAGCATGTTGATGGTAATTTTTCCATGACATAGCAGTATTTCCAATTATGCTTCATGAACTATAATTGATAAGCTATGGCTTTTAGTCATGCTATGGATGCTGGTTTGGGAGAGGATTGTTTTGGAGTAATTTTTATGTTGTTTGGAGAAGATTTAGTGACGTTATGATAAGATTTTCATGGCTGAAAATTTGGAGACAAGATGGAAGAAAGAAAGAATAAGTGAGAGCTTGTTTTGTTGTTGTTAATCAAAACTTGTTCTAAGCTTAGCATGGCTGCTAGTTTTTGTTTAGATGATTGAAATATTTTTAGCTTTGAGCAAGACTGAAATCAAGTTGCTTTGATGTTGTTAAGACCATAAATGAATGGAAATAATATTTTCTGCAAGGACTTTTGGGCCACTTAAATTATGAATAATTCTTAGGTACAAGTGTATACCTAGAATGTTTTATTCTTGGAAAGCATAAATATTCCTTTTTATGGAAAGGATTTTTGGGAAAATGTGAATTATGAATGTTATAGAATTATAATTGGAATTTGTTGAATTAAATTCTTCCTTTTGGGTTAGAATTCTAGAATTCCAAAATAATACTCCTTTTGAAATCGGGTATTCTTCAAATGATGAAAATACCCTTGGAAACTTATTTTATCATACGAAAAGGACTTTTTATCTTTTTTTCTATGGTTTTGGAGAACAATCTCTTGGTATGAGATTAAGTTTTGAAAAATAGTATTTTAACCCTAGAAATTATTTTATTGGTATTCCTTTAGGAATAAGATAATTAATTGGCCTTGTGAGCCAATGGAATTAATTAACTGGTCTTGTGAGCCAGTGGGATCAACTTCTAAAAAATGATATTTTGGCCCCAGAAAATATTTTATTTGGAATTCCCTCAGGAATGTGGTGTTGGTATTAGTCTTGTGAACCAGTAAAGACGTTGAGTACTCAGCAAAGACTTTTATCTTTGTACTAACCCATGTTAGAGGTAGACGACCCCAAGTAACTGTTAGGATTCGTGGACTCCTAAACGCGAAAAACATCCGCGAATCCCTTCCGAGGACCTAAGCTTCACAATTAAGATGATCTAGAGATTACAGAATTACCTCTGTTCGGCGTAATCAAGATCATTGGATTCTGGTTTTGTTGGCGTACGTGTAACTTGAACGATCACCAGACGCTGCAATGCGCAAACGCCCTTTATCGGATGCACACAGCGAACCAACTCGATACCTCGGGAGTGCTAGCACCTAGGGTTTGAGAAGCTTAAACTTTTCTAGTGAATGAAGGCGCGAATATTTTTCTTAACAGAGTACCCCTTTTACAAGACGGCTTGGGTTTTCTTTTAAAACCCTTCGAACCTCTTGGAGTCCAACTCTTGTAATATCTTATCATATTTTAATTTAAATTCAAATTAAATTAAAATTGATATGATAAGATTCTGCCATTATCTCGGCAATTTAACTAATTAATTTACCGAATTAGATTCTTACAATCTGGACATCATCCAGATACATCGAATATGGACATATTTTTAGATTCATTGTATTTGGTCAACTTTCTAGGTTCGATTAACTTAGACATATTTTCTGATTTATCGAACCTAGTTACCAGAAAAATAAGCTAATGAGTTCGCTTGTTGTGTGAACCTATAGGTTCATTTAACACTGGCGGTGTGCCCAAATCATATTTTAATGGCCCACAAGTTATAAGCGGTTCTAGCAAAACATTATAACTATCCAGGTTAAATGAAGATCAGTGATCTCTTTGAACCAAACCATAACTTTATATTTAGTCATTTTGTCACACGATATCCAAATTAAGCATAAGGCATGGAGCATGTTATCCTTATTAAACTTAATCAATTATTTCTTAATCTCATAGCAGACTGCTCA
This sequence comes from Voacanga thouarsii, assembly GCA_026120185.1. Classification (NCBI taxonomy): domain Eukaryota; kingdom Viridiplantae; phylum Streptophyta; class Magnoliopsida; order Gentianales; family Apocynaceae; genus Voacanga; species Voacanga thouarsii. The sequence continues at coordinate 760,526 of JANUWF010002285.1, forward strand.
AATAAATGATATTAATATCTCAAATTAATATGTTTGAGTACAGCCATGCATTTTAACAGTCTAACTTATCAAGGGGCCCATGGATATCTCTCTCACAATTGAGAGGGATAAATTTCTTCACTATCAATCATACTCCTCTCCTTGGTTTATTTTATATCCAACAGTAGTCTAATTTATCATCTGGTTAAAGATAACTTTAGACAATGTCAAAATATAGAATTTATCAAGTAGGAAACTATGATGAATTCAAGTCGAAGGACTTTTCATATCATTATGGCTAGAAAGTACTTATGACATATTCCATGAAGTACCCTCACATTGGGTCATGTCCAATACAATGTTCTCTAGCATTTATTTATGTTTTGACTTGATATCACAAATATTCATGACCAGTAAAACATAGCCATCAAGTCACAAACATACTAATCTTTATTTATTATTGTTCTAATAATAACAATCGATCAGGGACAGTTTTAGAATAGTCATTGTATTCATTGTAGGGTTTTACTATCAAGTCACGTACTTGATGACTACAAAACAAACTGCACTATTCATGGAAAGGAAAACCTTATATTATTATATAAAACATAACGACAATAGTATAAGTACAAATTGACTCTAGGGCATATCCCTAATAGTAGCCTCGTAAGTTCTGGGGATTGTCTTACTTCAAACAGGGCGACAGAATATTAAGATAAGCCATCCTAGCACTTGGCAATTGCATGTGCCTTGTGTGTACATTATTTTGGGTTGTTCACAGACGCTAGGTGGGGACACCTAGTGTGTTCAACTCCTTGCCGTCTCGATGGTGATTGACGTCAGGATTGAGACTCCTGGATGTACGATGGCAAGTAAATATCCTAATTTTTTTGACAATGCACTGCTAAGTACTATAAGCTTGTGTCCTAGTACAATAAGACTCTGATGTCGCTCCGACAATGCATGGTTGAGTACTGTAAGGCATAGTCCCTGGCACAATAAGACCGTGATGCTGAAAGCTAAGATGTTGAGCTTTGCACTCAGGCCGGCCTTCTATTTAGAGAAATGCCTGCATTTCTTTTAAAAAAAAAAAAATGGGACAGTGATGTTGGGTGAAACTCAGTTTTTCCAAATATGGCTGAATTTTAACTAAACAATCCCATAGTGAGTTGTAGAAGTATTTTTAGTGGACAAATGCAATGCTTTCTCGTAATGGAGAAAAGCAATTTTGAGGAGAAACCATAATAGACCCAGTGCTAGGTGGGTCGAAGTAACCCGGTGCTAGATCCACTATGTGCAGAGGCGGCAAATTTTCTTTTTCAGATCAGATTTTGGCAATTTTAGTTGGATTCTTTTGGGAACTTTTTCAACCACGGAAAATAACTCTTGTACACACTTTTTGGCAATTAGAACTCCTATATATACAAGAGATAACATTGTATAAATGTGTTTTCATAGTTTTTAAATCTTCAATGTAATATCTTTAGAAATCTCCTAAAGAAACACCAAGATTTTGGAAGATCAAGGAGAATTCTTGGAGAAGAAGAAGAGGTTGCTCAAGAAGGTTTCAAGTAAGAAGAAGAAGGCTTACTTGTCTATGAGTGGTTTATTTTCTATTCTTTGTAATTTATTGACAATTTGAGATTAATGTTTTAATTATCTTTAGATGATATTCTTTTGGATTCATAATTTTGTATTGATTTTAGTTATTTGATCAATTTATTGCTATTCTTGGTATTTAGGTACTTAATTATAATATCTTGTTGAATTGATTAGTTCTCTTCTAATTAACTTGCAAAACAATGTTAGGAGGGAATATCTAACTAATTAATTCAATACTAGTTATTCTTGACTTGCTTGAAAAAGAGGTTAATAGTAAAGACTAAGTAATCAAATATTGGTTGATGATTGCTAGAATATAGATTCGTTGGCTAATTTCATACTTTAAATTGCCTAGAATATAGAGATTTGTGTGAGGATTGATTTTAATGCATCTTTTACATAAATTGGCTGAGACAGACTGTGTTTATTAATTTAACTAGAAGATAGTGATTCCAAAGATTGCAAATGAAAAAGGTCTTTTTGAATTCCTTCATGATGCAAAGATGATAATTAATTATGATAAGTGCTAATCAATCATTGTTATGTCTTTGAGGATTTCTATCTATTTACATTTCTTTTCTCCTTGTTCTCATTCCTTGACTATCCTTGTGACTTTTCTTGTGTAACTTAATTTTGTCTAGTATATTAGGTTAGTAGGTTATTTACTTGTATTTCTCTATTTTATTGGCTAAATAATAAAGATTTGGGTAAAGTAAGGTGGGAGCATAAATCCTCGTGGATTCGATACTTGCTATTCCCTATACTATACAATGGGTATACTTGTCCGTATGTATGGTATTAGTGGTTGGCATTTTAATTAAAACTTGATTAATTGTGTAATTTGCTGGTAATATTTTTTACACTAAAAATTATGCATCAAAAGACAATATTATGCGAAAATGGTTTGATTTTGGAAATATTAAGCTGTGTTAAGACATTGCATTGATCTCTAGCTTTGTGCCATATGATATAACAAATATGAAATCAATGCAATGAACTTCAAACATCGTTTCCCAAGTCAATTCGAAGAAAACGCATCAATAACCAATGGTAACACGTAATCAAATACCAAAGACAATAATCAATTGATTAAAGAACTAAAATCAATACAAAGTCATGAATCCAAAAACATCCTCTAAATACAATTAAAATAATTAAAACTAAAATTGTTAATAAATTACAAAGAAGAGAGAAAGAAGCCATTCATAGACAAGTAAGCCTTTTTTTTCTTCTTTGAAACCTTCTTGAGCAACCTTCTCTTCTTCTCCAAGAATTCTCCTTTGATCCTCCTAAATCTTGATGTTTCTCTAGGAGTTTCCTACAGGTTTGCAAATGCTAAAGGTGAAAACTGATTTAGAAATGTTATTTTCTTGTATTTAAAGGCCTCTTTGATACCAAATTTCGTGTCTTTAGAAATCTGTCCAAGTAAAATTCAGAAAATACAAAAATCCTTCAAAAAATACTAAATTCGTGCACAAAATTGCCATTGTATAGGTTGGACTTGGCACTAGGTCCCTTCGACCCTCCTGGCGGCAGGTCCATTCTGGTCTGCCCCTATATTTTTGCTCTATTTTTCCTCTATTTAGACAGAGTGGACCTGGCACCGGGTGCTTTAACTAGACCTAGCACCAGGTGCATTATGGAATTGTCCACTTTTTGCTCGAAACCAACTTAAATCAGTACAAATTTGTCAAAAATACTTTTTACAAGAAAAATGTCAAATAGGAAGGAGTATGGCTAGTTATTACAACAAAAGTATCACAAATTAACCTCAAATAACTAGGAAAATAGTACTAATTTTAGCCCCTATCAATTCCCTCACACTTAAACTTTTGTTTGTTCTCAAGCACATAAGAATTAAAACACTAAGCAAATGCTTAAGACAAAACAATTTTTCAATTTATCCTTAGCAAATTCCTCCATAACAAAGGAATAATCTTCTTCCAACCTCAAACATAAACTTGGCATTCACTCAACCCTTTCAAAACCTTGTAGACTATTGTATTAAATCAAACAATCCCAAGGCCATCAAAGTTAAATTAAAAAAGCTTATATCTAGTACAAGAAAATCATCCTACTCCTCAAGCAAAAACATAGATAATATAAATCATATAGGTTAAGCTATTTAACCAACTCCAGCATTATAAACTCAAATTTGCACTACTTAAGTTAGTGAAACAAGGAAACACTCCTCTCTTTTTTTCTTTTTTCAATGACTTAGGGAATTGATAGCCTCAAGTGAATAGATTTCTCTTCATGCACCGTATTGGTTCCCTTATAGTCATCATTCATCATTTTTCTCAACAAATGCTTTCTTTGCTCTTTTTGCTTTTTTACCTTCGGGATAGCCTCAAAAGAGTGCACCGAACAATACTTCTACTTCTCTCCATCAGCAAAAGATCTTTTTTCTTTTCTTTTCAAAGATAAAAGCATTTTTTGCAACTTAATTTTTTTCATCCCATATTTTTTTCTTTTTACTCAAAAAAAAATCACATTCTAATAGGAATCAACCAGACTATGGGGATCGAGCTCAAGAAGGGGGAGAGGATAAGACCGAATCAAAACCGAGCTTACCCAGCCAATTGATAAGAGCTCGTGCCAAACAATTCCAACACAGCACATTTCTAAGTACATTTTAAGTGGGATAACATATGGACAATGCCGGAAAATTAGCGGGAGTAGTCCTATCTGTTGGTATATGAAGAACGACAACCGGAAGATTTTTGCACAGAAAAGATGGCATAAAGAGTGGAATTGGTGTCGGCCCAAGGTGCCTAAACCGGCGTCGACTGGGGTCTGTAACCAACGATGAAAGTTTCATTTTTTGGAGTACGAAGTACTGTTCCGCCATAGTAGAATCGGCATTGGCCCTAGGAGCCCTAACCGACTGAGCTCAGAAACTCGAATCCTTGATGATTTTTTAATTATTTTGGGGTCTTCTTGTAAGAATTAAGAGTTGTTTAGTTCAGGGATAGAAAACCCTTATATGTTGCTTTTGTATTGTAAGGAAACAACAACGTATACCACATTTTTAACAAGAATGAAGAATTCATCTTGAGGGCTTGAAGCTTGGAAGAGATTCTTTGTTAAACTTCAGTCCAAAACCAACCTAAGGGCTTAGTCCACCCTTGAGTAAGTGTCTATAAATTGTAAGGATAATTCAACTAGAAATTAACAAGGGTTCTTCTTATTTGTCATCTAGGGTTCTTGTTGTTTCTTGTTTGAATGCCCACAATTCCCTATCCTTTTAGTTCTTGATTTCTTGCTAAGTCAAGGGTTCTAAGGTGTTATTGTGGTAGACCTTTATCTACTAAATTTGGGGTTCTAAAAGTTAGTTCTTTTAGGGTTCTTTATTTGTGGGAAAAAGGTATTTTCTTTATTACCTTTCTTGATCTCTTTTTGTCCTTTTCTTGTTTGTTTGAAGTCCTTGTACTTGCTAAAGTTAAACATATGCCACTTTAAGATCTTGTAAGACTTTCTCTCTCAGGCTCATATCGAATTTGATATCAAAGAAATGATTAAGCTTAGATTTCTATCTTAGCCTGGATCTATCAAACCTAGAGTAAGAAATAAAACAAAAAAGTTGCAGCCACAAATTGTGCCAAAAGGGTCTTATTAATTCTTGTTTGGTTTTGAGTTTTCTTGGAAAAAAGAATAACTTGTTGAAGAAAGATCCTTAGGAATACATTAATTCGTGTTGTTATGACTATATTGGGCTTGTTTGGGAAGAAATTTTCTTACAAAGTTCCGTAGGAAGATCTTGCACATAAGGTGTTTGATAAAATTCCTCAATGACCATGTACCCTTTGAACACCATGTGTTTGATGAAATGGCTCAAAGAAAGAAAGTGTCTTGAACATTAGCATTATTCCTATAAAATTATCCTAGATCCCTTCTTATCGTATTGTCCTACTTAATTCAAATATCCTTGTATTCATTCCTTGGAATTGGTGTAAACATTGTTGGCATGTTTCATTATGTTCCTTAAACTATCTTCTTGTTATATATTGTGAACACCTTGTAGTCTACTTATTCTTGACATCTAAGTGTTCACGAAATTTTGTTGCCCTAAGACCCGACCCTTGTATTGAAGAATCCTAAGAGCTAATAGACTAAGGTAAACTAAACTCTTTGATGTTAGGGAGGAATTTTGTTAAACGAGTGAAACATTGAGTGATCAAAAAAAGTAAGAGTGAAAGATTCTTATTTGAAAAGCCAAGGAGAGCAAACACAAGAGTTAAGTGTAAACACTTAGGGAGCGAGTGAGAAAGCTAATTTCTATTTGTTCTCTTAACTCTTTTGTAGGAATATCAACCTAAACTCCAACGATGACTCAAGGAGAGGAACCAACTAGGCTAAAGCTTGGTGGAGCAAGTAGACTACAAGAGGATCCGGGAGATCTTCGTGAAACACTTGTTTCATTGCAAAGAAGTGTGGAGGGGATTTGGAGAGAGATGACCAAACTCCAAGCTCAATAAGGCCCAACATCTACTGCTGGTCAAAGGAGGGGACAAGAGCAACCGGAAGCTTAAAACACACCGCTCGTGAATACACATCCTAGAGAAGAATGGGATGAATATTCTGTTGGTGGATATCAACAAGTTCCTATGAGAGAAAGGAGAAACAAGTTGAGAAGAGGTAGAGGAAGAAGCCGACGGAGATTTGGTGAAAATCCTATGAGGGGAATCGAAAGAAATATTGCGAAGGAATTTGATTGGGAAAAGGGATACCTGGAGGAAGACTATGAAGAACAATATCGGGGTAACGTGACGAGAGGTAGGAGGAGAGATGAAAATGAGAGAGAATGGGAATTGAAAAATATCAAAATGATGGTCCCACAATTCTAGGGGAGAAGTGATCTCGAGGTATATTTTGAAAGGTAAAGGAAGATGGAAATTCTATTTGATTACCAGGATTATAGCGAGAGGAATAAAGTGAAGTTGGCAGTATTGGGATTTTTAGACTATGCATTGGTATGGTGGGAGCAGGTTTTGGCTAATAGAAGGAGAATAGGAGAAAATTTCTTTGGGACATGGGAATTGATGAAAAATTTCATGAAGGTAAGGTTTGTACCACATCACTACTACACCAAGTTATATCAGAGGCTTCAAGTGCTAAGCCAGGGGAATAAAAGTGCTGAAGATTATCACAAAGAACATGAGGTGCTAATGATGAGGGCGGTTATTAATGAAGATCCACGTGCCACTAAAGTGAGATTTCTAAGTGGATTGAATCGAGAGATAGCCAATGTAATCGAGTTGCATTTATATGAAACCTTGAAAGAAATGGTACATATGGTATAAAGATAGAAAAACAATTGAAGAGAATGCCATTTGAGAATAGAGGAAACCACACAACTCCAACCCTTAAGGAATTCCCTAAGCCAATACCTAAGAAGGAAGGGGTCCCAAGGCCACCACCTAGGGAGTTTAATAAACTGCGGGAAGAAGGGAATAGAGATAAAGAAAAGGCTATTGGGAAGTTGAGGAGCCTAGATATCATATGCTTTTGTTGTTTAGGATATGGACATACGGCACACGAATGCCCAAGCAAGAGAGTGATGTACACAAATGCCTATCGTGAGATTTTATCCGAGGAAGAGGAATATGAGAAATTTGGAGAAATTCAAAAGGAAGAAGAAATTTCAAGTGAAGAAGGTAAAGAAGTTGATCAGGTGTGTGCATTACTTGGTATAGCTAGAAGATCTTTGAATACACAAGTGAAGGAGGATGGGCATTATCAACATAGGGAGAATATCTTTTATACAAGATACTTCATCAATCAAGTACCTTACAGCGTAATCATTGATAGTGGAAGTTGTTGGGAATATGTCCTAAAAAAATTTGTACTTGTACTATTGTCGTTAAGTATTTTGTAATAATATAAGGAATTTCTTTTCATGAATAGTGCATTCAGTTTTATGATCATTAAGTATGTGACTTAATAGTAAAACCCTATAACAAATAGAATGACAATTCTTAAATTTTTCCTAATCGATTATTATTAGTGGAATAATAATAAATTAATATTAGTATGTTTGTAACTTGATGGCTATGTTTTACTAGTCATGGATATATGGGATATTAAGTCAAAACATAAATAAATATTCGAGAACATTGTATTGGACATGACCTATTGTGAGGGTACTTCATGAGACACGTCATAAGTACTTTCTAGCCATAATGATATTAGAAGTCCATCGGCCTGAATTCATTATAGTTTCCTACTTGATAAGTTCTATATCTTAATGTTGTCTAAAGTTATCTTTAACCAAATAATAAAATTAGACCATTGTTGGATATAAAATAAACCAGGGAGAGGAATATAATTGATGGTGAAGGAATTTGTCCCTCTCATTCTTAGGAGAGATGTCTATGGGCCCCTTGATAAGTTGACTTTAAAATGCATAGCCGTGCTCAAATATATTAATATAAGATATTGAAATCATTTGTCTAAACAGTCTACTATGAGATCAAGAAATAGTTTATTAAGCTTAATAAGGACGACATGCTCCATGCCTTATGCTTAATCTGGATATCACATGACAAAAAGACTAAATATAAAATTTTGATTTGGTTCAAAGAGATCACTAATCTTCATTTAATCTGGATAGTTATAATATTTTGTTAGAAATTACTTATAACTTATGGGCCATTTAAATGTGATTTGGGCACACTGCCAGTGTTAAATAAACCTATAAGGTCAAACATTAAGTGAACACGTTAGATTTTTTTCCTGGTGACCAGGTTCGATGTGTCTAGGTTCATTAAACCTAGAAAAATGACCAGATACAATGAATCTGGAAATATGTCTACATTCGATGTATTTGGAGGATGTCCATATTATAAGAATCTGACTCAGTAAATTAATTAGTTAAATTACCAAGATAATGGCAGAATCTTATTATATCTTTTAAAATTTAATTTGAATTTAAAATAGGATATGATAACATGTGATGAGAGTTGGACTTCAAGAAGTTCATGTGATTTTAAAAGAAAAACCCTAGCCATCTTCTAGTCGCAGACTTCTCATAAAATTTTCGTGCCTCCAAAACTAGAAAAATTTAGCCTCTCAAAACCCAAGGTGCTAGCACTCCCAGGTAACGAGCTAGTTTTTCCGTGTGTGTTCAATAGAGGATATTCGCATATTACAGTGTGTGGTGATCGTCTAGAGTGCACGTACGCCTGCAAATCTGAAGGTAGAAGTCTTGCTTTCGGCGATACAGGGGTAATTTTGTAACCCCTTAATTGACCTTAATCGTTTAGCTTGGGTCCTTAGAAGGGATTCGTAGATATTTTTCACGTTTAGGAGCCAATAAAACCTAACAGAAGTTGCACCAACATTTTAAGTGCTAGTATGGTGGAAGAAATAGGCTTTGAAACAAAGAAACATCCGCAACCCTACAAGTTGCAATGGCTAACTGACACTAGGGAATTGAAGGTTAATAAAGAAGCCTTGATTGCATTCGATATGGGGAAATAGAAGGATGAGATCTTGTGTGATATTATTTCCATGCAAGCAGGCTACCTACTTTTAGGGAGACTATGGAAATATGATAGGGGAGTAGTGCATGACGGGAAGAAAAACACTTATACTGTGTATAAGAAGGAAAAGAAATTTGTTCTTCTACCTATGTCTCCATGTGAAGTGAGTAGAGATCAAAAGACCATGAGAGAAAAAGAGAAGGAAAAGAGTGTGAAAGAAAATGAGAAAAAAATTGACAGTGAGAACACTGTGAAAGAAGAAAAGTAAAAGAGAGAAGGAAAACAAGAGAGAAGAGATAAGAAACGAGCAAGTTTATTTCCAAAAGAGAGAGGGGTGGTAGAAGCCATTAAAGCCAAAGAACCAGTATATCTCTTAATTTGTAAAGGGATTTTTGTAACTGCTAATGATACTACTCTCTTTTTAACTTGTGAAATTGCAGGTCTTGATGATGAATTTCAAGATGTATTTCCAAAAGATGTACCCAAAGAATTACCACCCATCTGAGGAATAGAGCATCAGATTGATTTCATCTCGGGGGCTGTCATTCCAAATAAACCAGCTTATAGATGCAACCCTGAAGAAGCTAAGGAGTTGCAAAAGCAAGTTGAGGAATTGCTTGAGAAAGGCCATGTTCGAGAGAGTTTGAGTCCAAGTGCGGTTCCAGTGTTGTTGGTGCCTAAGAAAACGGATCATGGAGGATGTGTGTTGACTACAAGGCCATTAACAATATAATGGTAAAATATCATTACCCTATCCCTAAGCTTGATGATTTATTGGATGAATTTCATGGATCATGTGTATTTTCAAAATTTGATTTGAAATCTAGATATCATCAGATCAAGATTAGGGAAGGTGATGAATGGAAAACTACATTTAAGATTAAGCAGGGTTTATATAAGTGGCTTGTGATGCCATTCAGGTTATCAAATACACCTAGTACTTTCATGAGATTGTGCATTATGTGTTGTGAGAGTATATTGAAAATTTTGTTATAGTATATTTTGATGACAATTTGATTTATAGCAAAACTTATGAAGATCATTTGCATCATCTTAAATGTGTTCTTATTGCCCTTAGAAGAGAAAGGTTATATGCAAACTTTGAAAAATATTCATTTTGTTTGGAAAAGGTAACCTTTCTTGGTTATTTTGTAAGTTTAAAGGGTATTGAAGGTGATGAAAAGAAGGTCAAGGCCATACGGGATTGGCCAACGCCTATATTTATGACTGAGGTAAGAAGTTTTCATGGGTTAATTAGTTTTTACAGGTGTTTCATTAGGAACTTCAGCACAATAGCTACCCTGTTGACTGAAGTTATAAAAAGAATGTAGGGTTTAAGTGAAGGGAAGAACAAGAAAAGGCTTTCATTGCTTTGAAATCAAAATTGAGTGAAACCCCATTGTTGTCCTTACCTATCTTTGAGAAGGCCTTTGAAGTGGAATGTAATGCTAGTGGAATAGGAATAGGTATTGTATTAACTCGGGATCAAAAACCTATTTTATTTTAGTGAGAAGCTATCAGGAGCACCCTTGAATTATTCCATTTATGACAAGGAATTATATGCATTAGTAAGGACTTTACACCATTGGCAACATTATTTGTTACCTAGGGAATTTATCATCCATACTGATCATGAAACGTTAAAGTACCTTAAAAGCGAACAAAAGTTGAACAAAAGGTATGCCAAGTGGATGGAGTTCATTGGAACATTTTCATACGTGATCAAATACAAAAAAGGTAAGAATAATGCAGCAGTCGATGCATTATCTCACGGGTATGTGCTTTTAAATTCCTAGGATGCAAAATTGCCTGGTTTTGAGCTCATTAAGGATTTATATGCTAATGATGATGATTTTGGACAAATTTATCATGCTTGTGAAAAATGTGCTTTCCAAAAATTTTATAGGCATGATGGGTTTTTGTTTAAAGAGGGTAGACTTTGCCTACCAAAGGGATCATTGAGAGAATTATTAGTAAGGGAAGCTCATGGAGGAGGACTAATGGGACATTTTTGGATTTCAAAAATATTAGGCATTTTGCAAGAACATTTTTATTGGCAAAAAATTAGGGGAGATATAGAGAGGCATTATAATTCATGCATTACATGTAGAAAGGCAAAGTCTAAAACACTACCCTAAGGTTTATATACTCCATTAGCTGTCCCTAATGCACCTCGGTTAGATATTTCAGTGGACTTCAGATTAGGATTGCCATGGACCAAAGGGGGAGGGATTCCATCTTTATAGTTGTTAATCGATTTTCTAAGATGCCTCATTTTATTTCTGGTGCAAAAACTAATGATGCTACTCACATTACAGGTTTATTCTTTAAGGAAGTAGTAAGACTGAACGAGTTACCACGGAGCATAGTATCGACAGGAATTCTAAATTTTTAAGTCATTTTTAAGAATATTGTGGGCAAAACTTGGAACTAATTTGTTGTTTTCCATAGCTTGTCACCCATAAATGGATGGACAAATGGAGGTTGTCAACGAGACCTTCACGCAACTACTACGGACAATTATCAAGAAGAACCTAAAAACTTGGGAAGAATGTCTTCCACATATAGAGTTTGCCTATAATAGAACTGTCTATTCTACTTCTTTATATTCTCCATTTCAAGTTGTTTATGGGTTTAATCCATTAACCCCCTTAGATTTATCTCTTTTGCCTGTAGATGAGCGATTGAGTCTTGATGGTAAAAAGAAGTCCGAAATGGTCAAGTCCATACATGAGAAGGGTAAGTCTCTAATCGAAAAACGGAATGAGGCCATTGCATACAAGCACAACCAAGGAAGAAAGCAGATGATATTCGAGCCAGGAAACTAGATTTGGGTGCATTTGGGAAAAGAGAGATTTCCCACCCAACACAAATCAAAGCTCAAACCGCGAGGAGATGGCCCATTTCAAGTTCTTGAGCAATAGATAACGTCTACAAGATTGATCTACCGGGTGAGTATAATGTTAGGATTACTTCTAATGTAGCTAGTCTTTGTCCTTATGATGTAGGTTATGATTCAAGGATGAATCCATTCCAAGAAGGAGGAAATGATAGGAATTAACCCGACTAAGGGGATCGAGCTCAAGAAGAGGGAAAGGATGAGACCGAATCAAAATCGAGCTTTATGAGAGCCCATGCCAAACAATTCCAACACACCTTCAAACATATTTACAAGCACATTTCAAGTGGGATAGTATATGGACAATATTGAAAAAGGAGTGGGAGTAGTCCTTCCTGTTGGTATACAAAGAGCAACAACCGAAAGATTTTCACGCAGAAACGATGGCACACAGAATGGAACCGGTGCTGGCCAAAAGAGCCTGAACTGGTGCCAGCTGCGATCTGTAACCAACGATGAAAGTTTCATTTTTTGGAGTCTGAAGTACTGTTCCTCCAGAATGGAATCGGTGCCAGCCCGAAGAGCCCAAACCGGCACCGGCTGAGCTCAAAAACTCGAATCTCTGATAATTTTTCAGCTATTTTGGGGTCTTTTATAATAATTAAAAGTTGTTTAGTTCAGGGATAGAACTCCCTTATATATTGCTTTTGTATTGTAAGGAAACAACAACATATATCACCTTTTCAACAGGAATGAAGAATTCATCCTAAGGGCTTGAAGCTTGGAAGAGATTCCTTGTTCAACTTCAATCCAAGACCAACCTAAGGGCTTAGTCCACCCTTGAGTAAGTGTCTATAAACCATAAGGATTATTCAACCAGAAATTATCAAAGGTTCTTCTTGTTTGCCATCTAGGGTTCTTGTTGTTTCTTGTTTGAATGCCCACAATTCCCTATCCCTTTTAGTTCTTGATTTCTTGCTAAGTCAAGGGTTCTAATGTGTTACTATGGTAGACCTTTATCTACTAAATTTGGGGTTCTAAAACCTAGTTCTTTTAAGGTTCTTTATTTGTGGGAAAAGGTGTTTTCGTTGTTACCTTTCTTGATCTCTTTTTGTCCTTTTCTTGTTTGTTTGAAGTCCAAGTACTTGCTAAAGTTAAACAAATGCCACTTTAAGTTCTTGTAAAACTTTCTCTCTCAAGCTCATATCACATTCCTTATTCATAACTCAAAGTCAAGCAAATTTTAAATCTATAATACAAGAATAATCAAAAACTCTTCCCATATTTTATCATATCATCCACATTCAAACTTAAAGAATAAAACAAAACTCAAATACCAAATATAACCAAGGTTAACTTAAATTTTCAAAACTTAGCAAAATCCAACTTAATACACAAGTTTATCTTTTAAATAAAAATCTAACCATATTGAATGACAAATCTATATCCAAAATAAAAAAGAAAATCATAACTCCATTATAGATGCCATAAAGGATGTGAAACCCCACCTAAAGCCAACCCTAGAGTAAGGGGGGTCGAGATGCATATCATATTATTTTGTATGAATATATATATTTTTGAATGATTTTATGTGCTTTAGAATTATGATTTATAGGTTAAAAGGCTTAATTATACTTAGTGAGTAAGAAGGGTAAAATGGTAATTTTACTTGAGGTCAAAATAGGAAGATAGCTTGAGGATTAAATCAGAAGAATATTTGGGTGAGAAAATAAGAATAAGAGTTGTTGTGGTTAAGTGGTTAGAGCTTTGGAATTAATCTCCAAGGTCATGAGTTCAAATCCCATCATTTAAGTTTTTATCATGATTATCTTAATTAAGTTTGAATTTTTGTTTTCTTGCATTCTATAAAAATAAGAATATTGTCCTAGGGAAGACATGAAGAGAATGTCCTAATCCTATCATTATATCCTAAAAATAATTCTAGAGGAATTCTTGTCCTTTTATTACCTCTAGCTTGTCCAAACCTCTTCACCAATTAAATTTATTCAAAATTTATCCAAATTCATGTTTTTAATTCCAGAAAATTCAGCAAGGATTCTTGGTCTTTGAATTTTGAAAATGAATCTTGGAGGTTGGAGATTTGACTAAAAATAGGAGGGGAGTTAGGGAAGGTTCCCAAAAGAAATTAATCTCCATGGTTGAGCCTTCAAACTCCACTACATAGTGTTCATATTCTTCATGAAAGAAATCTGAAAATTTTCCAGATTCTTGAGCAACCTAACCTTCAAAAATCTCAGCCGTCTTTCTTACTCAATTACTTCCAGAAAAATGGCCAATTTATTTAGCTTGAAGACTGAAATTCCTGTGCAAAAACTAGACTGCACAAAACTGCACAAACCAGAAAAAAAATCTGGGCAGGTTTCGCTGCATAGAAGCCTGAAATTGAAGTTGTTTCTTCTACCTTCAAGCTAGCAAAATTCCTTTGCTTTTCCTCCAAAAAGAAGGCTGGAAGCTAGCCTTAAAGGACCCTCAAACACCTCCCATGAACCCCTGCAAGTCGGGCTGGAACATTGCAGAAAACTACACAAAAAATTGCAGCAAAACATTCGAATCATAACCAGAAAATTTCCAGCCTTGTTCCCTTCAGGCCTTGGCCAAAAACCACCTCATGTTAGGTATCTCAAGTGTATCATATACGGCACAGCGGAAAAATAAAAACAAGATACCATCCAAGATCCGCATATGGGTGGAAAACAAGACATATATATATAAAACAAAGAAATAAAGAAAACAATTTTTACCTTTCTTTGTTTGTGTGGAAAATAAAATTTTCCTTCTTCGAGTAAGATAGTTGTGGCACGATCCAGCAATCCTCTTGAAGAATCACCACAAGAGTTGTATGTCCAACTAATATAATCACAGTGTGTGATTATCTCTAACAGAAATCCGCACAGAGGATCTCACACAAGCACCAAGAGTTTCTGTGCTAGCAGAAAATAACAATGGTGGCTGAGGTTTAGCTTCCTTGTTCTTCTTGATTAGCAAAACCAGAGAAAGAAGAAGAAGAAGAAGAGTCTTAAATTCCCTCTTAGAAGAAGCCACGCGAGAGAGAAAGATGTATAAGAGAACATGAAGATCATATCTCTATTATTCTCTTGAAAGGATGGCCCCACACAAATTATTTCATGTGTGTTGATAAAAAGGAGCATTGGCACCCATTCCTTCATGTGTGCCCTTTTGTTTGTTTTGTATGACTTCTTACTCAACAACAAAACCACTTTGATTATATCTCATATAACCAAAAGCCTCTACAAAAACCACATCTGAGAATTCCAAACAATTCTCCAATTGCAATTAGAACCCATCAAGTTCTCAGAATTATAAATTGGCCCATCAATTATAACTAATTATAATTTGGCCACATCAACCACTCTTTCTTGTAATAAACCCCACTATGTTATCAAATAACATATTGAGTATATAATCCTCTTTTTTGTGTGACCTATTAGGTTTCTTGGTCAATTGGTAGCGAACATGAATTAATCCAAACGTCTTTACAATTAATAATCCTTAATTAATTAGAATTAATCCTATTAATTCTAATAAGGATTTGTTTATTAATTTATCAATTAATAAACCCATATTCCCAGATCATGAGCGGTATTTAGCAACACATCATGACCACCCAAGAGTCCAGAAAGTCAAGTGGCTTGACATGTACCCTTCAATAACAAACTACAGTGTAATTAACTCCTTTCACCATACAATATCTCATTCGGCTTAGAGTACGGAATTAATACCAACTCCCTCCAGAATATATATTAATTCTGGCCCGAATATTATTATACTTGTACAAGGAACCCACTACTCTCAATGTGCCTTAATTGGAACCCTTTCCAATACACATAGGCCTTGGCCAAGGACTTATGAGTAGTAATTCCTACTAGTGGTCATGAGATATTCACCCCTACTATTAGGAGTAGTGAATCTTTTATTGACCCTCTCAACTACTTTCGTTTACCTCACAATGTACCTAATATCCATCTCATAGGTGGCCCTCGATCGAGCTCCGGAGATTGGAATCAAGGCACAAGGCTCAGCAAACAAAGTACCTTAGAGATTTCAAGTGTAAAGATACTTGCACGTTTGCTCTATTGAGATTATATCACTGGCACTAAATAGTTATCCATGTGATTATCTTAAAGCTAGGTCATCCAGTGAACTTGTTCCATTAACAAGCATCCATGTGTTAACTTTGAGTATCTCAATACTCACGGTTATGAGAACCACCGGCTGATCGAATCAGGAAGTCTAACACATGCTAGTCTTAACTATTAATGATGTCATGTCTCATTAATACTACGACTAGGGACTATTTAAGTACTAACACCATCCAGTGTAGTAGGAATCTCATATCATGATCTCTATCATGATTTTCTTAACACAGTGTTGTACTAGGGACTTTATCAAACAGTTATATTACTTAAAGTAAACAAAAGAAACTATAAGATAAATAATGTCTTTTATTAAAATAAAATGTGCCATATACAATGCACAAGTAATTGCCTCTAGGGCACAACACTAACACCTCAATCCTCTGTAAATTAACCCTTGTTCAGCCATGAACTGAACACCATTACCCCCTCCACTTACCTTGCACAATTGGACTTCATAACCACACCTCAAATTTCTCCTGCAATTACTCTATTCAAACTTCCATTTGAATTTCAAAATTTTCAGCATTTGCTCCATGAAGACACCCTTAGATTAGGCTTCATAATCAAAAATTCCTCTGCCATTGAGCTCAGAATTTTGGCCAGCCTTAAAGCACTATCAATCTTCATTCATTTTAGCAAAACACAGCAGTCCAACCAGCTCCATTGCAACTCCAAGAAACCTCCATCAATCAAACACCAATAACATATCTTCTATCTCAAATTTCTCCATTTGAATTTCAAACAACCAGATTTTCTCTTCCTCTCTAAATGAAAAATCAAAATCCCTGAACTCCCTCAATCATTCGGCTAGCACTCTCCAGAAATTCGTCCAGCATTTTTCCTCAAATTCTCTCCATTTTCACCAAGAACACACACTACCTTTCTTCAAGTCAAAAACCACTCTAAACACCTCCAATCCCTCTCAAAAACTCCCAAATACTCCTACATACTCCCTAGAGTTCATTTCTAGAATTTATAACATCAAATCTCGAAAACAAAAATTGCCATTCGGATCAAAACCAGTTTTTCCCCTTGAAGTCTCAAGAACATCATCAAAGTAACTAAGAACAACTCTTTTGTTCATCTTCTTACCTTCAACCTTTAACATATCATGCTAATGCTCTCTCTCTCTCTCTCTCTCTCTCTCTCTCTCTCTCTCTCTCTCTCTCTCTCTCTCTCTCTCTCTCTCTCTCTCTCTCTCTCTCGACCGAAATGGTTGTTACAACCATGGCTGTTTTTTTTTTCTCCTCATCTCTTGGACAATTCAAGACTCTCAAGCGCGTGGACCTTCTTAAATATTCATCAAAATAATCATCAACTAAGTATTTCTCCTTAACATTTCTTTTTAATTCTGAATTCATGTCTCTTAGATGTTGATAAAGAGGATAGAATATGAATGGGGGATTGAGTATATGTATATGTATGAAGGGGTTGAGATTGGAGCATGAGAATAGATGATCATGATTAAGCTATATGGAATTCCTTGAGAATCGATGTATGTTCCTCATGTCTTAAGAAATTATGAATGTTTAAGCATGCTAGATGTTATGACACTTTTGGTAAATAGGATTATTATGTTCTTATTTTCATTGAAGCCATGAGTATGATTATGCTTAGTAAAGATTTGGCCATGTGATAGTAGGTATGGATTTAAGCCTATGTTCATGAATAGAATAGTTTATTGCTTGATGTTGGAGAATATGTTCATGAATCTTGTTAGCAATAGGAAAATTATGATTATAATCTTGTTGATCCTAGGCTATTTTAATTAGCAAATTTTATTACCATAATTAAAATTATTACTATATTTTTCTTCTAAAGATTTCGAAATTCCTAGGAAGTTTTGAAAATGGGGTATTAAATGAAATATTGATATTTCACTAGTCGAATAAATAATATTTTTCATTAAAAATAAAATATGTATATGTATAATAGTAAATAAGATCTTTTTATATAAATAATAATAAATAAAATATTAATGACCTTGTAGGCCTATATTCACAAATATTATTCATATTAAAATTTGTTTGTTATTTATTAAACAAAAATTTAATATAATTAATTTATTATTAATTTTATTTATTACTAATTATTTATTATCTATTAAAAATTAATTAAAAAATTAATTGTAATTTATTAATTATTTATAATAAAACTATTTTTTTAATTGCCATTTGCTAATATTTAACAATTAAACACTAATTTATTTATTAGCAATAGTACTCAAGATTTCTTATTTGAACCTATAACTTATTAGTAATTATTTTACAACCCCTAGTTATTTTAACTTATCAAGCTAGACTTATTTTATAAAATCCTTTATCATCTAGCCTTAAAACTTAGGACATTATGGTCATGATTCTAATAAATTGAACTAGGATTATTTATATAAGTGAGTATAGCTTGAGTATAACATTATGTCTTGTGTTTACCCCAGGCGGGGTTAGGTCAACCTTGGAAGATTTTTGAATTTGAGCAAGCAAAGGATCAGGAAAGCTCCTACATGAACTTATTTGAAGACAAAATATTACTATGGCAAGCCAAGTGCGATGTGTATGGACACTCATTTTGTAAAGGCAATTAAGGACTGTTTTCCTTTTTATTTCAGTCAAGCAAATCATTTGAAAATTTAAACAAGCAGTTTTGCACAAATACTAAACTCTTTCTAAAACCGAACTTTGACAAGAATTTTAGAAACTCTTAATTGCTATTTCCAAGTAAATCAATGCTTTATCAGTTTTCTCCCAAGTGGGACAATCAACGTTAAGTACTCAATAAGGGTAGACTACTAGGACTAGTCTTTGAAGGGTTAGGGTAAGTCTCTCAATAGGTGACCACCTCTGAGGGGTGAGTCCTTCCTGGATAGGATGCCAGTCCAGTAGGTCATGCCGGTCCGAGTTAGCAAGTTTCAGTCATGTGGATTGTGTGTTTTCGGAGTAGACAACCGGTAAATTTGGGTGTAGAGAATGAGGAGTATCTCACCCGGTAGGTCGTACACCTACCTTTTGTCAGTCTGCACAAAGTGTGGCATTTTGACCGTTATATGATCATGGGGCCCAACGTGTGGTAACCTATGGCTACCCATTTGAGTGGTTGTATTTATTGTGCACATGTATGGTTTGCAAAGCAAAACACCACTCTTTATTTTCAACATTTATTTAATGCTTGCCAGCACTTTCTCTTATAAAAATTTTTCAACTTGCATACATAAACTATTTTGCCTGAAACACTCAAAGCACTCACGGGCTTACTGAGATTTTTATCTCATCACCTTTTATGCCATGTTTCAGGTCGATCTTGCTGTGGAGATGAATAGCTAGATTTGTTGCCTATGCTTTGAAGACTTTATGTTATTTTTCTTATGTGTTGTTTTGAGAGATAGTAGTGATCAATTTATTTTGTAGTTGTTCATGTAATTTTTAGATTGTAATAAGTTCAATTTTAAATTATTGCTTTTATTTTCTTTTGTGTGACCTAGTTATAAAGACCCCTTATCCTATGGACGGGGCGACATCCCCAGCCCTGTTGGGCCTAGGTAGTGAGGTGTTACAAAGGCAAACTTCCAAACTTCCAAATTTTCTAAACTTTCAAATTTTCAAATTTTCAAAATTTTCAACAAAATTATTTGATACCAAGAAAACACTAAAATAATTGAATTGTTTGATATCAAGAAAACACCAAGATAATTGATAAAAACTTGGACAAAAAATATTACTATACCACTCCCCCATACTTAAACTGGATAATATCCTTATTGGTCAAAAATTAACACAAGAAAGCATCTCCAAAGAGACCAAAAATGATAAAAGAGGTAGAAAGTTAAGCAATACTCCCAAGTGCAATAATGCTTCAATAAATATAAAAACTTAGAATAGAGAGAAGAGGTTGTCCAAGAAGTATTTATTCAAATTTACAAAAGAAAACCTAAATAAAAGCACTAGAAAAATAATAACAACATAAAGACACACTTAAATAAAAGAAAACAAATTATAGAAAAATACTAATAAAAATCATAACAAAGTAAATAAGGACACAACTCACTGCTCCACACTTAAGATGGAAAATATTTTCCTTATTTAGAGAGGAAAAGACACTTAACTGACTAAAAAAACCCAACCTAAGACAAAAAGACAAACTATTTCCACTCATCATACTTTTTCATCATCCTTTTGAAAAAGACATTAATGTTTATTGGAAAAAGTAGTCATGATGAAAGTAGAAATAAGAGAGGTTTTTGAAAAATGGAGGGTGCATGGAAAATAGTAGTTGCAATAAATGTACATGCATGATCCCTCCCCCCCCCCTCCCTCCCTCCCCTTCCGTAACACTTTTTTAGATATACAAATCAAGTTTCCAACACAAAGATATAAATTATGTCTAAAAAATGTGTAAACATTAGAATCACCACTTATCCCCTTAAAAGATGTGTCATAATTAAAATTCCCCTTTAGACCTAGTAATGTAGAATTTAAAGATGTGATTAAGAAATCCTTACTTTGCACCACATCAACAAATACCAAGTTACCCCCCTGAAATTGGGGTGAAGGGTATGAGTTGTGAACATCCTCCAAGGGTTTTCTATGATGTAGTGTTGAAAGATCCAACTCCTTAAGATATGTTATACTCCATACATCATCATTTAGACCATTGTCCTCCAAGAATGAAGAGGCACCTAAGAAATCATGTGACAAAGAGAGATTAGAATTATTAACACATAGAGAAGAATCAAATACCTCCTTATCCACATTGGGTAATTGTTCCTCTTATCCTCTCTCCTTTCCTTGAGGATTCTCTTATTTAAGTGTATAGGCCTTTGTGGCATCTTCAACCAACTTGGATAGGTGTGTTCTTTGATGGCTCATATGTTCGGATGCTTCTTCAAGCCACTTAATAGATAAATTTGTATTGGCGATAAAAGAATGTATTGAGGCTTCAAGTGATGTCTCATAAAAAGCGTCAATCCAAGCTTGCAACCTAGCCAATATATCATCATTGTAGCTCCTTTGAATTGTGCCCATGAATAATTGTCCATGATGATGTTTTGAACCTCGCGCTCAAAGAAAAACATAAATCAAACTGAAAATAAAAATAAAAACAAACAAAAATAATAGAAAAACAAAGAAAAGAAAAATACACAAATTAGAAATATTCACGAACTACCTAAACAAAAAATTTAGTAATATTTACAAATACAACAAAAGCTAAATCAACAAGATTCGAGTGTTTTCGATAGTGCCAATTCCTAGCAACGTTGCCAAAAACTTGTCGCGTATTTTTTAGTGTATAAAATATTACAAACAAAATCCACAATCAATCAAGCTTTAAATAAAATGCTAATCAATAAAACCACACATACGGGCTAGTATACCCATCATATAGTATAAGAAATAGCAAGTATCGAATCCATGAGAACTTAGGTTCCCACCTTACTTTACCTAAATCTTTATTTTTTAGCTAATAAAATAAGAATAGATAAATAAACCACTAATCTAATATACTAGAGAATAGACCAAGTTCGCACAAGAAAAGTCACAATGATTATCAAGAAGTAAGAATAAGGTGAAAAGATATGTAAATAGATAAAAATTCTCAAAGACATAACAATGATTGATTAGCACTTATCACAATTAATTATCATCTTTGCACCATGAAGGAACTTAAGTAAGATCCAATTGTTTCCCAAGTCTTGAACTTACTTATATAGATGCCACTTCTTTCCCAATCCATGCAATCACTATCTCTTAATTAATTTAGCAGATTTTCCAATCGCACCAAAATAGACAAAATATGCATTAAACTCATACCTTATAAAAATGGAATTAGCCAATGATCCTTTGCTCGAGCTCAAATCAACTCATCTTTGATCACTTGGATTTTTCAATCTTAACTTCGTTTCCCAAGTCTGTTAAAATTTAACAAATATGAAACTAATGCAATGAACTTCTAACATTGTTTCCCAAGACAATTAGAAGAAAATGCATCAATAACCTACGATAACAAGTAATCAAATACCAAAGATAATAATCAATTAATAAAAGAACTAAAATTAATACAAAGTCATAAAAACATCCTCTAAATACAATTAAAATACTTAAAACTCAAATTGTTAATAAATTACAAAGAAGAGAAAAAGAAACCACTCATAGACAAGTAAGCATTCTTCTTCTTCTTTGAAACCTTCTTGAGCAACCTCCTCTTCTTCTCCAAGAATTCTCCTTTGATCCTCCTAAATCTTAGTGTTTCTCTAGGAGTTTCCTATGGCTTTGCAAATCCTAAAGGTGAAAACTGATTTAGAGATGTTATTCTCTTATATTTATAGGCCTCCTTGATACCAAAATTCATGGCTTGAGAAATCTAGTCCAAGTAGAATTCAGAAAATACCAAAAGCCTTTGAAAAATACCAAATTCATGCACAAAATTGCCACTGTATAGGTTAGACCTGGCGCCAGGTACATTCTGGTCAGCCCCCTGTATTTTTGTTATTGTTGTGCCCTAGAGGTAATCACATATACATTGTATATGATACATTTTATTTTAATAAAAGGCATTATTTATCTTATAGTTTCTTGTTTACTTTTAAGTAACATAACTGTTCGATAAAGTCCCTAGTACAACATTGTGTTAAGGAAATCATGATAGAGATCATGATATGAGATTTCTACTACACTGTATTGTGTTAGTACTTAAATAGTCCCTAGTCATAGTATTAATGAGATAGGACATCATTAATGCGTTAAGACTAGCATGTGTTAGACTTCCTGATTTGATCAGGTGGTAGTTCTCATATCCGTGAGTATTGAGATACTCAAAGTTAACACATAGATGCTTGTTAATGAAACAAGTTCATTGGATGACCTATCTTTGAGATAATCACATGGATAACTATTTAGTGCCAGTAATATATCTCAACATAGCAAACGTGCAAGTATCCTTAGACTTGAGATCTCCAAGGTACTTTGCTTGCTGAGCATTGTACTTTGATTTTAATCTTCGGAGCTCGATCGAGGGCCACCTATGGAATGGATATTAGGTACATTATGAGGTAAACGAAAATAGTTGAGAGGGTCAATAAAGGATTCACCACTCCTAATAGTAAGGGCGAATATCTCACGGCCACTTGTAGGAATTACTACTTGAGAAGTCCTTGGCCAAGGCATATGTGTATTGGAAATAGTTCCAATTGATACATATCTAGAGTAGTGGGTTCCTAATACAAGTACTATTGTATTCGGTCTAGAATTAATTCTGGAGGGAGTTGGTACTAATTTCGTACTCCAAACTGAATGAAATATTATATGGTGAAATGAATTAATTGCACTGAAGTTTGTTATTGAAGGGTTCATGTCAAGCCACTTGACTTCCTAGACTCTTGGGTGGTCATGATGTGTTGCTAGATACCGCTCATGATCTGGGAATATGAGTTTATTAATTGATGAATTAATAAACTAGTCCTGATTAGAATTAATAGGATTAATTCTAATTAATTATGGATTATTAATCTCAAAGACGTTTGGATTAATTCATGTTCGCTACCAATTGACTGGGAAACCTAATAGGTCAAGATGTTATTTGATAACATAGTAGGGTTGATTGAGAGAAAGAGAAGTTATTGTGGACAAATTATAATTAGTTATAATTTGTAGTCCAAATTATAATTGTAAGAACTTGATATTTCCAATTACAATTAGGGAATTCTAATAGGATTAGAATTCTTAGTTTTGGGGATTTTCGTGTAACATATAGATGAGATACACGAAAACCCTAGTGTGGTGTGACACCAAAAACCCAACACACGAAATCCTTCTCTCTTCTCTCTCTCTCGATAGTTCTTGAGAAACAACCCTAGCCGCCACTTAGTGTTTCTGCTAGCACAGAAAACTTTGTGCTTGAGTATTCCTCTGTGTGGATTAATGTTAGAGATAATCACACACTGTGATTATAGTGGTTAGACGTTCAACTCTCATGGAGTTTGCACAAGAGAATTGCTAGATCACGCCTTAACTTGAAGAAGAAATTTTTGTTCTTCAGATGATCAAATAAAGGTAAAAAGCTGTTACCTTTGATCTGTTTATGTCTTGTTTTCCACATATATGCGGGTCTTAGGATGGTATCTCGTTTTATTCTTCCGCTGCGCTGTATATGATACGAGCCTGAGATACCTAACAATTTTTGCTCTGTTTTTCCTCTGTTCGGCCAGAATGGACCTAGCATCGGGTGCTCTAGCTAAAGCTGATACCAGGTGCATTCTGAAATTGTCCACTTTTTACTCAAAATGAATTTAAATCTGCACAAATTTGTCAAAAATACTTTCTACAAGCAAAATGTCAAATAGGAAGAAATATACATAGTTATTACAACAAAAGTATCTCAAATTAACCTCAAATAACTAGAAAAATAGTGATGATTTTAGCCCCTATAATTGGCTTTGATTTTTTTAAAGTCCCCTTGTCTGGGGAATTAGACGGAGCGACATCCCACGAAAGCTAGGTCAACTATCACATGTGATAGGGACTAAATTCATCACAATTTTTCTAGTTATTTGAGATTAATTTATGATACTTTTGACATAATAACTAGGCATATTCCTTCCTATTTGATATTTTGCTTGTGAAAAGTATTTTGGATGAATTTGTGCAGGATTCAACAGATTTCAAGCAAAAAGTATAAAATTCCAAAACGTACCTTGTTCTAGGTCTAGTTACTGAACCAGGCACCAAGTCTACTCTGGAGAAATAGAGAAAAAATAGAGCACAAGTGAGGAGCAAACCATAATGCACCTGGCGCCAAGTAGGTCGAAATGACCCAGCGCCAGGTCTGGTCTATTCTATGACAAATTTTGTGCATGAATATGGTATCTTCCAAAGGATTTTGTTATTTTCTAAATTCTACTAGGCCAAGACTTCTCAAGCCATGAATTTTGGTATCAAGAGAGCTTATAAAGACAAGAAAAACATAAGAGAAAGTAGTGAATCCAAGGATTAAAATTTCTAATCACTCAAAATAAGGAGAGATTCATCATTCAAGGGGCATTGTTTAAGAAGGCTTTCGATGAGAAGAATGAGAGCTTGTCTATGAGTTTTTTTCTTTTACCTTTTTTTCCTTTTCTAGAATAATGATGTAATTAATATTTTCATTGTCATTTGACATTGTTTTTGGAATTCATGTTTTCTTGAATTAATTTAATCTTTTTGGTCAATTGATTATTTGTCTTGGGATTTATTACTTGTTTTTATTATGAAGTTGATTGGTTGATTTTTTTTTATTAACTTGCTCGAAAAAGAGATTGATAATGACTTTAATTAATTATAATTGTAGTTGTTATCTTTTAACTTGCTTGAAAAATGGATTAATTGTCAAAAACTTAGGTAATCAAAGGTTGGTTGATGATCGCTAGAATATAGATTCACTGACTAATTTTATGTTTTAAATCACCTAAAATATATGGGTTTATATGAGGATTAATTTTAATGCATCTTTTGGATAAATTGAATGAGACATAATATGTTCACTAATTGAACTAGAAGATAGTGATTTCATGGATTGCAAATAAAGTGGGTCTATTTCAAATCCTTCATGAGACCAATATGATAATTGATTGTGATATTTGCTAAGTGATTCATTATCATGTTTTCAAAAGTATTTGTCTAAATTACGTATTCTTTCATCCTTGAGTTGTATATATTTCTTTATTTTTTCTTTCATTATCTTATCACTCTATTAGGTCGGTTAAACAATGAATGAAAAGTGATTAGTATGTTCTTATTCCTTCAAGGATTGATACTCGTTAATGTTAATGTTATGTCCTAAAGGCAATCACTTGTACGTTGTATATGACACATTTTACTTTCATAAAAGGCATTATTTATCTTACAGTTTCTTTTGTTTACTTTTATGTAATAAAACTGTTAGATAAAGTCCCTAGTACAACACTGTGTTAAGGATATCATGATAGAGATCATGATATGACATTCCTACTACACTGTATAGTGTTAGTACTTAAATAGTCCCTAATTGTAGTATTAATGAGACTGGACATCATTAATGCGTTAAGACTAGCATGTATTAGACTTCCTGATTTGATCAGGTGGTAGTTTTTATATCTGTGAGTATTGAGATACTCAAAGTTAACACATGGATGCTTGTTAATAGAACAAGTACATTGGATGACCTAGCTATGAGATAATCACATGGATAAATATTTAGTTCCAGTGATATAATCTCAATATAGCATACGTGTAAGTATCCTTAGACTTGAGATCTCCAAGGTCCTTTGTTTGCTGAGCATTGTGCTTTGATTCCAATCTTTGGAGCCAGATCGAGGGTCGCCTATAGGATGGATATTGGGTACATTGTGAGGTAAACGAAAATAGTTGAGAGGGTCAATAAATGATTCACCACTCCTAATAGTAGAGGCGAATATCTCACGGCCACTTGTTGGAATTACTACTCGAGAAGTACTTGGCCAAGGCGATTGTGTATTGGAAACAGTTCCAATTGATACACATCTAGAGTAGTGGGTTTCTGGTACAAGTACTATTATATTCTGGCCAGAATTAATATATATTCTGGAGGGAGTTAGCCCTAATTTCATTTTCCAAACCGAATGAGATATTGTATGGTGAAAGGAGTTAATTGCACTGAGTTTGTTATTGAAGGGTTCATGTCAAACCACTTGACTTCCTGGACTCTTGGGTAGTCATGATGTGTTGTTAGATACCACTCAGGATCTGGAAATATGCATTTATTAACTGATGAGTTAATAAACCAATCCTGATTAAAATTAATAGGATTAATTCTAATTAATTATGGATTATTAATCTCAAAGATGTTTGGATTAATTCATGCTCACTACTAATTGACCGAGAAACCTAATAGGTCACACACAATAGAGGATTGTTTACTCAAGATGTTATTTGATAACATAGTGGAGTTAATTACGAGAAAGAGAAGTTATTGTGGCTAAATTATAATTATTTATAATTTATGATCCAAATTATAATTGTGAGAACTTAATGTTTCCAATTACAATTAGAAAATTCTAATTATTTTAGAATCTTAAGATGAAGGGTTTTGGTTCCCTTTTTCAGCGACATATAGAGATATGCACGAAACTAATTGGGAAGGAGATACACGAAAACAAAGAACTCTCCAAAACCCTACTCTTCTTCTCTTTTCTGTCTCTCTCGTGGTTCATCATCAAAACCCTAGCCGCCTTATTTTTCTGCTAGCACAAAAAAATCTGTGTGCTTGAGAGTGTTCCTCGTGTGAATTTCTATTCGAGGTAATCACACACTGTGATTATAGTGGTTGGACGTTCAACTCTCATGGTATTTGATAAAGAGGATTGGATCACGCCAGGACTTGAAGAAGGGAAAATTTTTATTTTTTCAAATGCCCAAGAAAGGTAAAGCTGTTATCTTTGTTCTCTTTATGTCTTATTTTTCACACATATGCAGATCCTAAGTTGGTGTCTCATTCTTATTCTTTCCGCTACACCATATATGATATGTGGGAGATACCCAACAGTTAATTCCCTATACTATGCTTGCGATAAGTATACATGTTCGTACGTGTAATTTGGGATTAATGTTTTAATTAAAATTTGGCTAAGGGATGGATTTACATTTAATGATTTTTATACACCCAAAATTTACACATCAACATAAAAATGTGGGGTGTTACAATTGGTATTAGAGTCTAGGATTAGGCGTTCCTTACAACTTATTTGGTTAGATATAGCCTAATAGCTAGTTAAGTTATGTAATTCGAAACTATTAGATTTGGATAAAATCGATATTTAGAAATCAGAGGATGATTAAGTTAAGTAGTAGATGTGGATTTGATTCTCGATAGTAGAGCTTATATAGTGTCTACAGTTATAGGATTACAAAGGCAAAAACCCCTGTGTAGACATATGATGAGATAGATATGATATCTGAACATAAGGCACCTAAGTTGGTTATAATCCCTTCTGATGAGTCAAAAGAAGAGATAATTGAGATAGTCATGACATCTTTGGATGAGTTTAATAAAAAAGCTAATGAAGGTGATGTAATACTAAATTATGAAACAAGGGGTGACCCAAACTCTGATGGTAATATAAAAATTGAGGTCAGGGAATCCTTAGATCAGATATACCTGAGCACTATTTTGTATATTCTAACTCTGGACCCAGTTTCTAGAACCAGTGCTAACGATGAAGAAAGGACTTTGTGCACTTGAGGGTTTGGTGTTTGTATAATATGATCGTGGCAATAGTTATAACTAGTAGCTAAGTATATGTGCACTGGTATAATGCATTTGCATTAAATTTTGTGTACTGAAAACCTTGAATTGTTGAAATATAGAGGGATGCAATCATACCAGCACTAATGTATCGAATCCTATTAGAACTCCAAAGTTAAGCATTCTTGGGCGGGAGAAGTACTATGATGGGTGACCCCTAGAAATGACTTTAAAGTTAAAAGAGAAGATTTGGAGCAACTTATGCAAAGAAAAAAAAAAAGAGAATTCCAACCTTTTATGTTTTACAAACTTGGAGGACCTAGTCAGCAGATGATAGGAAATTTCCAAGAAAATAATGAATTACTGAGGAAAGGTAAGACATTCGTTGATTTACGTATAAAAAGAGAAGCATAAAGTCATAAATTACCGTATTCTGATGATCTACAAGATGAGTGAATTCAAGAAGAAAATTATATAGGATCGAGACTGAGATTAGTAAGGGATAATCAAGGCGCGATCACTACTTCTAAATCAAGAGCAAATAAACCATTGATAAAAGCGTGAGTGGTCTTTGGATAAAATGGGTCCCAGAACAGTAGCAATTGTAGAAGATAAAATTACATCCAAAGGTAAAGAGGCTAAGATTTGAATAAAATCAAATCCTTTTCAATCTTTTATCACTTATTATGTTGCTCATCATAAAGATTAAGAATAGGGAAGTTCTCTATGAATTGGTAGTTAGAACTCCTTTAAGGGAACAAATGAATAATGATATGGTGTGTCTATAGCATGATATATTAGTAGAAGATATGGTTCTGAATGGAGATTTCATGCATGTACTCATAGACGATTATGAAACTATACTTGGCATAGATTGTTATCTCAATATCATGCCCGAGTTGTTTATAGGAACAAATTTGTAAAGTTTTGTGAACCAAGTAAGGAGGCATTGGAATTCTGGAGAGCAAGGAAAGTAAGGGGGAAAAAAAGAATAACTACTTCCTAGCTGGAGTTATGATTTAGAAATTGATATAAAGGTTGAACGGATTATTTAGTCCATTTCTTGAATAATCAAACTCAACTTGAGAAACCCAAAGATATACCTATGGTTTGTAAGTGTTTGGATATTTTTCCTGCCAAATTACAAAGGTTCCTCCAGAAAGAGAAGTTGCATTTATTATTGATTTGGTATTAGTTACAAAACCAATTTCAACAATCTCTATAAAATAATGCCGACGAAGTTGAAGAAACTTAAGAAACAGTAGCAAGAATTATTGAAACAGGGATTTATTCGATCTAGCATATCTCCTTATGGAGCACCCATGTTGTTTGTGAAAAATTAAGGATGTGCATAGATTATCGGTGATTAAATGTAGTGACGATGAAAAATAAGTATCCATTGCCTATGATTGATGAGTTGTTTAATCAATTGCAAGGAGACGTGTAACACCCCACTACCTACATACCCGATTCATGCTGGGGATGTCATCCCGTCCTTAGGATAAGGGGTCTTTATAACTAGGACTCAAAGATGAAATGAAGGAAACGGTCCAAATCTAAACTTATTGCAACTCAAAACAATACATGAACAAGTCTCAAAATAAACAAATGTCTGCTAGAGTCTCTCAAAATAAAATACATTCAAAGTAAGTCTTCAAAGAAAGGAAACATTAATCAATATCCTACACAACAAGATAGACCTAAAACCATGGCATAAAAAGGTGGTGAGACATAAATCTCAGTAAGCCCATGTGAGCTCAAGGTGTTTCAGGTGAAATAGTTCGTGTATGCAAGTTGTGAAACCTTTATAAAAGCAAAGTGCTGGCAAGTCTCAAATAAATTTCACAAAGTGAGGAGTGGTGTTTTCCTTTCGAATGCCACACATTGTATAAAATAAAAGAAACCACTCAAAAGAAATAGCCATGGCACTACACTTTATGCACCATAACAAAAGAATATTCAGGATGCCATACTTTGTGCATTCCAACACAAGGTAGGTGCACGGCCCACTGAGTGAGATACTCCTCCATCTTTACACCCAAACTTACCAATTGTCTACTCCAGAAATACACAATCCACTTGATAGTACTTGCTAGCTCGGACCGGTATGATCTACAGAACTGACATCTTATCTGGGAAGGACTTACCCCTCAGAGGTGGCCAACTACTGAGAGACTTATCTTAGCCCTTTAAAGTCTAGTCCAAGTAGTATACCCTTATTGAGTACTCAACGTTAAGTTTGTCCCCTTTTGGGAAAACAAAAGTCATCCAATGTGGTTTTCTTGAAATAGCAATTATGGTTTACAAAGTCCTTGTCAAAGTAGATTTTTAGGAAAAGTTCAGGGTTTTTTTTTAAATTTCTTAATCAACTTGAAATTGTTTGATGGAATGGAAAAGGAAGAGAAAATTGTCCATAATTGCATCCCAAATACATTTCCACGTTTTGACTTGTCGAAGCATTGTTGAACTTCAAATAGCTTTATGCAACTACTTACCTGATCTCTTGCTTTTCCTTGATATAATAGCCTTCCAAGTTGGTTCAAGGCAAACTAGCCCCGCCTGGGATAATTATAGGGTATAAGTCCCAATATCCAAACAACACTTACTCAAATAAATAACTCCCAACCTAATATGCTTAAGCTCAGCTAGTTACAACAATATCCAGTTGTGACAACAATGCCTTAAGCTTTAACATTAATTGATAATGTATTTTATACAATAAGATTAATTTGATAAGTTAAAATAAAAATGGTGTTATAAATAATAAATAACAAATTATAACAGTATTTATTTATTAACAAATAATATTAATTATAAATAATATTAATAAATAATAAATAAAATTATTAACAAATAATAAGTACTATTAATAATAAATACTAAATAATATTGATAATAAAAATAAATAATATTATTAGTACATAATAAATAACACAAATAACAAATAACAAATGATATTAATAATACATAATAAATAACGTATAATAATAAATAATAAATTGTATTAATACTATTTAATATTCATTATTATTTATTAAATACATAATTTTAGAAAAAAGTTTTAGTAAGATTAATCAATAATAATATGAATTTAAAAGATATTAATATTATATTAATTAATTCCTATATATTATTATTTATATTTAATAATGCTTAATAAAAATATTACTATTTATTTATCTACAATAAATATATTTTAAGTAATTATTAATTTTGAAAATATTAACATTTACTGAAATTAATAAATTAAATTAAATAATGATACCAATAATTTTGATAACAACAACAACAACAACAACAACAACAACAACAATAATAATAATAATAATAATAATAATAATAATAATAATAATAATAATAATAATAATAATAATAATAATAATAATAATAATAATAATAATAATAATAATAATAATAATAAGAGTAAAAGTAGCTCTAATAAAAATTTTAATGACCATAGTAAATTTACTAGTACTAAAATTTATATATATTCATACACACATATATCCAATAAATAATATGTTGATTTGCCCAAAAATAGACTTGTAATAATATTCATCACAACAAGGGTGATACTTTACTAGTAATAATATTATCAAGGGATTGCATGTAAAAAATAACATCATCATAGGAGCATAATCAAACAATGGTGGCATAATATCCATCATTCATCACAGCATCCTTACTAGAGACATAAAACCTTTAATCATAATGTACTAATGAGCATACAATGATCCTAAAGCATAATCCAACAATAATTCATAAACCTCAATATTCATTTTAATCTTCATGTCTGAAAATTATTCCCTTCACCCACACAACGCATTAATTCCATCATCTAAAAGCCTTGAGTTTGAAAATTTATGAAGAAAGTCATGAAAGAAATACTTGTTTGATGATTGTCAGAGTTAAAGATGTTGTCTTGTCCAATGAAGGTCCTTGAGTTCTTGAAGAGTCCTTTTCCGTTTGAAGTTGTTCAAGAATGGCCACCAATGGATCAACTGAGAGAGTGAGAGAGTGAGTGAGTGATTAAGTTGATGACGAAATGGAGATAAAGAAGTGAAGAAGGATCAAGGTGATTAGATTTACCTTCCTGATGTTCTTCTTGTTCATAAACAAAAGGCACGTTTGATCCGAAAAAGTGATCAACTTCGATTGTTTTAGTGTTATGGAGTGTGCTATGGATGAGAATAGATTGAATCCTAGTTGATTGGAGGGATTTTGGAGTGATTTGGGATGAATAGAAGTGTCTAGAGGTTGAGGAAGTTTAGTATGTATTCTTGGTATTCTTGAGAATACAAGAGAAAATTGAGAGAAAATGATATGTGTGTGCATAGCAAGTGATGGCCAAATGCCCTTGCTAGGGAGGGGGTTTCGGTTATCCTAGGGGAAGAAAGAGAGTTGAGCTAGTTTGAATTTCAAAATGAGTAAGAAGAAAATTCATGGAATGTATGAAGAAAATTCAAACATTAGTTAGGATAATTAAAAATAAAATTTAGGTGATGGAATTTGAACTCAAGACCTTAGAGATTAACCACAAAGCTCTAACCACTCAACCACAATAATTCTTGCCCTTATTTTCCCAACCAAATTCTCTTCCTTTTTAAGCCTCAAGCCTTCTTCCTATTTTATCCTCAAGCAAAATTTCCTTTTTACTCTTACTACTCAATAAGCATACATAAACCATAAAACCTTTATATCACAATTTTAAGGCACACGAATTCATCCAAGATATATATTTTTATGTAATATGATATGATATGCACCACATCCCTCTAACTCTAGGGTAGGTTTAGATGGGGTTTTGCATCCTCCCCTTGTTAGAAGAATTTCGTCTCGAAATTCAGCGCGTACCTTTATCTCAGGTCGAAGTATTCCCACTTTACCCATTTTTCCATCTCCCACGTGGCATCTTGGGTGCCATGATGCTCCCACTACATATTCACCATTGGTACCTGTTTATTCCAGAGAGTCTTGATACTTCGGTCTAAAATTTTAACTGCCTCCTCCACGTAGCTCAAGTCAGGTTACAATACTAGCGGTTCTTTATTCAAAACATTTCCTGGGTTAGCATTGTACTTCTTCAGTTGCGACACATGGAATACATCATGTATTTTGGTCAAACCATCTGACAAATCCAGCCAAATTATTTTCGTGATTTGAAACGGTCCCAAATATCTCAGATTCAGCTTTCCATCTTTTGGATACTTCAAAATTCCCCTACTCAGAGTCAATCTCAAAAACACACTGTCTCCTACCTGGAATTCCAACACCCTTTGACTATTGTCAGCATAACTTTTTTGTCGGCTTCGGGCCACTTTCAACGTTTCTCCGATCAACTTCACCTTAGGTCACCTAAATGCAGGCTTCTCCAGACTTGCTTATCTGACCATCTTCCGACCAACTCCAGTACAAAGTCACTTAACACTTATGTCCATACAACGCTTCATACGGAGCCATACCAATCAAAGATTGGTAGCTATTATTGTAAGCCATTTCTGCATAGGTACGCAATCAATCCACTTATCCCTAAAATCCAATACACAAGCTCTTTACATATCTTCCAATACCTGAATAACCCTCGTTGACTGACCATCGGTTTGCGAGTATGTCGTCGTGCTGAACTTTAAATTAGACCCCATTGGATCTTGAAACTTGGCCCAAAATCGAGACATAAACCTATGTTCTCGATCAGACATGCTACTCGAAAGTTCTCCATTCAATTTGACTATTTCCCGCACATATGTTTGAGCTAACTTTTCCTTTGAGTCTCTTGCGTTTACCGGAATAAAATGCGCTAATTTAGTCAATCTATTAACCACTACCCATATGGCATCCTTTTGAGTCTTTACCATAGGTAGTCCAATAACGAAGTCCATGGTTGCCTCTTCCATTTCCATCCTAGTATTGGTAAGGGTTGCAACAATCCTGTCGACTTCTTGTGCCCCGCCTCAACTTTCTTATACGTCTGGCACATAGAGACATACTTTACCATGTCCTTCTTCATTTTGGGCCACCAATAGGCTTTCTTCAGATCTTGATACATTTTCACCTCTTTCGGATGAATTGCATACTTACTTCTATATGCCTCTTCTAAAATCTTATCCTTCAGCTGATTCTTATTAGGCACACACAAGTGATCTCAGAAATACATCGCTCCTATCTCATCTTGCCTGAAATCACTGCCTTCCCGCTTAAGTCCCTTATCCTTAAATTGTTGAAATTCTGCATTACTTTGTTGTGCTTTGATGATTTCCTACCTTAGATCCAGCATTACTTTTAGATTGCTGATATAAATCCTTCCATTCTATACCTCAGTCGTCCTATCCAACACCTCTTGGAGAGCCTAAATCTCTTGAATTCTCAATCTGGCCATTTTGACTTTACGACTCAGGGCATCAGCAACTGCACTGGCCTTCCCTGGGTGGTAGTTGATAGACAACGATATTCCTCCAAAAATTTCATCCATCTCCACTGTCTCAAATTCAAGTCCTTCAGAGTAAAAATATATTTCAGACTCTTGTAGTCTTTGAATACTTCATACTCGGCTCTATATAAATAATGTCACCATTTCTTCAACGTAAAAACAATGGAAGCCAGCTCCAAATCATGTGTCGGATAATTGACTTCGTGACACTTCAACTTTCGAGAGGCATAAGCTATCACCTTCCTATCCTGCATCAACACTACTCCCAAACCTTCCTTAGATGCATCAGTATACAAAGCATAGCTTTTATCTCCCTCTGGCAAACTCAGTACCGGAGTCATCATTAACTTCCGCTACAACCCTTGGAAACTCTTCTCGCACTTCTCACTCCAGATAAAGAGTACATCTTTTCTTAACAATCGGGTCATAGGTGATGCTAGAATTGAGAACACTTTAATAAACCGCCTGTAATAGCCAGCCAACCCTAAGAAGCTTTTGATCTCAAAGATGTTCTCCGACTGCTTCCATTCTGAAACCGCTTCAAGTTTTGCTGGGTCCACTTTGATTCCATCCTTGGTTACCACATGGCCAAGAAATGACACATTGTCAAGCCAAAACTTACACTTGCAAAACTTGGCATAAAGCTTGTGTTCTCTTAACTTCTCCAATACCAGCTTTAGATGCTCTGATGATCCTCTGGCCTCTTGGAATGTAAAAGTATATCATCGATGAATACCACCACAAATTTATCCAAGTATGATTGGAAAACACAATGCATCAAATCCATAAACACCGTCGGTGCCTTAGTCACTCCAAAAGGCATTATTACAACTCGTAGTGGCCATATCTAGTGTTAAAAACCGTCTTGGAAATATCCTCCTCCTTAATCTGCACTTGATAATATCCTTGCCTCAAATCTAAGTTGGGGTAACAACTGGAGCCTTGCAATTGGTCAAACAACTCATCAAATAAAGGTAAGGGATATTATCTTAATGGTCAAATTATTCAACCCCCGATAGTCGATGCACAAACTCAAGGTCCCATCCTTCTTCTTCACAAATAGTACTAGGGCACCCCAAGGTGATGTGCTAGGCCTTATGTAACTTGCTTTACCAGTTCTTCAAGCTACTCTTTTAGTTTTTTCAATTATGCTGTGATATGATCTTGTGTAGGCTTTTTCTTGGTGTTGTGGATGGTTTAATTGGTAAGGAGTTTAGCTCAACCAATGGGACCAAAAATAGAGATTCTTTTTTAGACAAAAAGGAGAAAATAAAATAACAACCTACTCTCTATCAAACCCTTGAAGAACTAAGCTTCAAAGACCCTCAAGAATAATAGAAAGTTCTACTATAATCTCACCCCATTATCCTTGAAGCAACAAAGGCAAACAAGAACAATTAAAATAAAGAAAATAGACACCCAAGTAATGGAATTCAAACAAACCTTAGAAGAACAAAGAAACTAAGACCCATTCAAAGAAACCACATTGGATTATCCAAAAGAATTGTAGACTCATTCATAAGGAGGACTAACCCTTAAGCATGGTCTTGATCAAGATGAACAAGGAGGTTAGAACCGCTCAAGATTCTCTCTCAAATTTGAATTAAAGTATATAACTTGTGTTGTCAAATCACTAAAGGTTCTATTTATACTACCCTAACCCTAGCTAAGTAATCCCTAAGGTTCTATTACAGTTTAGGATCATAATAAGTCTTTACAAACACTTAAAATTGGAGAAAACCTGAAAAACACGGGGCAGCCAACAGTTGCCCAGGCCGGAGCCGACGTCGGCTAGGGCTCTTGAAACCGGCACCAGTTGTGCACTGCGTTCAGGTTGTTCATGTTGCAAATTGAAGCTAGCGCCAGTTCATATGCTTAGGCTAGCACCGGTTGTCCACTGTAAGGCCACCTGTTGGGTCGAATTTTGTCTGTCTTTGTTGTCGGCTTGAGTTCTTGTTGGGGTCCTTCTTTCTCTCATAAAAAATGAGCTATTGGCTAGCTTCCTCAACCTTCCAACCCTCTTCCTTTCTCAAGCATGGTTTTATGAACAATTAAAAATCAACTTAAAGCTTCTTGGACCCAAATCTTGTCATCGTTCCTTCTCCTTGCATGGTCACGCCTCCCCCTCCTTCATCTTGACTTTTATGATGAAGCAGAGTCTCATCATCTCCCCCTCCATGAAAAAGATTCGTCTCCGAATCATTGCCTTCATCTACACGGAGTGCCTTCACAATTGCCGCCTTCTTAGCTCCATCAAGGTTCATTCGTTCACCTATAGGTAATGAAACCAATTCTAAAGGAGTTAGAGTGTTAGAACCATACATAATTTCAAAAGGAGAATAAGAAGTGGTAGAGTAAATAACCCTTTTATAAACAAACTCAATGTGTGGCAAGCATTCCTCCCAATTGTTCAAGTTCTTCTTGATTATGGTTCGTAAGAATTGGGTAAGTGTTCGGTTGACCACCTCCTTTGGAAAAACATCTTCAAATTCTTGAAGAATAGCTGTAATTTCCTCAGGCAAAGACAATGTAGAATCATTAGTAGAAATATAAGAACCTTTGCATAAAAGAAGAATAACCGGTTCCTCAGCTTCTATAGCTTCTATAACCTGACTTCTTTTTGCCAAAAAATTCACTCTTCTTTTACCTCCCCTCTTTTGTCCTTGTTCACTCCTATCCTTGATCGTCAAAGGTACTTGTTTGTCTATTCTCTCTCTCAACTCTTTTTCTTTCCTCTCTTTTTCTTTTCTCTCAATTTCTTATTTTTGTTTATGATGTGTCCAGACTTAGGTATAAAAATCATATAAAACTAAGCACATTCCCAATCAAATTTAAATTAAAACGTTCAACCCAAATCACACATATGAGCAAGTGTACTCATCATTAACCGAGCATAGGGTTCAAACGAGTGTCGATCCTCAAGGAACAAGTAGACATTAATTACCTTTCTTTCATTGTTTAACCGACTCAATAATGTGAAAAATAAATAAAAAAGAAACAAGAAAATAAAATAAAATCAAAATAAAAAAATATACATGTCAAGGATGTAGAATTATGTAATTCAAACTATTGTTTAGACACCCGCGATCTTAAAGTACCAAACCTTTATCAGAACTAATTATTCTCTTGGCATCATGAAGAATTAAAGTAGACTCACTTCTTTTCCAATCCATGAATCCCTATCTTCTAGGTAACTTAGCATCACATACTCTGTCTCAGCCAATCTTATCCAAAAGATATATTAAACGCATTTTCTATGATTAAATTTTCATACTCTGGCAAACTTAAAACATGAAATTAACCAATGAATCCATACTCTAGTAGATATCGATTAACCTTTAATTACCAATTCTTAGCAATTAACCCCTTTCCCAAGCAAGTTAAGAGACAACATATATGAAATTAACCAATTGAAACCACCATCAACCCATTTCCCAAGCAAGTTAATGAAAAGAAACAATCAATCAACCTCGTAATCAATCCAAGTAATTAAATGCCAATAGTAACAATCGATTAATCCAAAGATCAAATAAATCTAAAAATCATGAATATCTAAAACAATGTCAAATTACAATAGAACAATTAACATATCATT
This sequence comes from Voacanga thouarsii, assembly GCA_026120185.1. NCBI lineage: Eukaryota > Viridiplantae > Streptophyta > Magnoliopsida > Gentianales > Apocynaceae > Voacanga > Voacanga thouarsii. The sequence goes on from JANUWF010002285.1 coordinate 798,855, forward strand.
ATTCAAGAAAAAGAAAACAAAGTAAAAGAAAGCACTCATAGATTTACCTCCTTCTTCTTCCTTTGAAGACCTTCTTATACAACCCTCCTTGAATTATTCATCTCGAGAAAATATTAGTAATGCACTCAAAAATAAATCTAAGTCCCTACATTGTGCACCTCCTTCTATAGGGTAAATTGGCCTTTATTTATAGGCTTACAAAGTTCCTAAAAGACTCTTAATTAAAGAAGAAGAAATTACCTAAAGAAATCAAAAACCAAAAAGGAGTAATAAAATAAAATCCTAACTAAAATACTAAGGAAAAGAAGTGCACCGTCTTTGACTTTGTCAATTGAATTCAATTTGGACTTCTTGATTTGGACTTCAATATGGATTCCATCTTGTCATCTTGTGCTGAAGATCATGGAATTAGAATTGCTGAATTGGCTTCTAATTTGAGCTGTTGAAGCCACTGAATTTCTGTCTCTTTCTTTTGTTGTCGCAGCGGCTCAATTGAGCCGTTTCCCTTGCTTCGGCTCAATTGAGCCGCAAAGCACCAAATTCTACTGAAAGTCTTTCTTGCTGATTTCAATTTCCTTTTGCAGCCGCAATTCTTGATTTCCTTCTTTGCATTTGAGCCCACCGAAATTGATGCTTTATTTTGCTCTTGCTTTTGTTTTGATCTTTCTGTTGTTGTCCGTCGGCTCAATTTAGCCATGAACCGAGCCGCACTTTCCTTTAATTCCAATTGCAATTGATCTCCCATGTTTCACTCAATTTCTTTGCGCACTTCTCTATTCCACCAGAAGCTATCTGGCGCCAGCTCCACTTTCTGGACTGGTGCCGGTCCTATTCTGCAAAATCACCATTTTATCTCTAATTTTCCCTTATTTTTACATAAAATTATAGAAATGCATTTTTATAAAGAAAATATCAACTAGGAAGGAATATGACTAGTTATTATCACAAAATAATATCAAATAACTAGGAATATGACTAATTTAGGCCCTATCATATTCCCCCACACTTGAATCTTTACTTGTCCTCACGTAAACACTTAACCAAAGCACTTAAAACAATTTATTTCTTTTCATATTCATTCATAACAAAGCCATAATTTCTTTCCAACCTCAGCCACAAAATTGTCGTTCATTCACCCGTTAAAAAACTTTGGAAACTCATATATTAAATCAAATAATCCCAAGGACATCAAAGTTAAGTTAAACAAGCTTATACCTAATACATGAAAATTATTCCACTCCTCAAGCAAAAACATAGATAACATAAACTATACAAGTCAAGTCATTTAACCAATTTAAGCACTATAAACTCAAATTTACAAAACTCGAGTTAGTGAAATAAGGAAAACACTCCACTCTTGTTTTTTTCTATGACATTGGGAATTAGTAGCCTCAAGTGCATGGATTTCTCTTCACATACCGTATTGGCCCCCTTTACAATCACCATTCATCATATTTTCTCTAATAATTTTTCAACAAAATTTTTTTCCTTTTTTTTTTCTTTTTTGGCCTTTTTGCCTTCGGAATAGCCTCAAGAGAGTACACCGAATACACTTGCTACTTCTCCCCATATTGACTCCCTTTTCAGCAAAAGGTCTTCAAAAAAAACATTTTTTCAATCAACTCAATTTTTTCATCTCATAATTTTTTCACACATATTTTTTTCAACTCACATTCCTTACTCAAAACTCAAAGTTAAGCAAATTTTAAATTCATAATACAAAAATTAATCAACAACTCTTCCCATATTTCATCACATCATCCATATTCAAACTCAAAGAATAAAACAAAACTCAAATACCAAATATACCCACGGTTAACTTAAATTCTCAAGACTTAGCAAAATCTGACTTAATACACAATTTTACCTTTTTTAATAAAATCCTACCATACTGAATGACAAATTCATATCCAAAGTTAAAAAGAAAATCATATCTTCATTATAAAAAAATAAAATCCATTTTACTCCAAAACTTTTTTTTTTTAAATTCAACAATTCAAACATATAGCATTGAAAATCCCTCAAACATATATATTTGGAAATCCATTGAAAATCACAAAGATGCACTTGAAAAAATGTTAAATCTCTCCCCCACACTTAAATTGGACATTGTCCTCAATGGCCTAAAATAGCACACTAAAGCATAAACAAGGGACTAAGAATGTAAAGAAGGAAAACAATACTCCCCAAGGCAGATTAGCTCCATGAAAAATCCAAATCTCAAATTCTAAAGTAACTCAAGAACAATAAAATATCAAAATAATTGATAAAAACTCGGACTAAAAATATCACCAAACCACTCCCCCACACTTAAACTGGACCATGTCCTTATGGGCCAAAAATAAACACAATAAAGCATCTCCAATAGGACCAAAATTGAAAAAGGGTAGAAAGTTTAAGCAATACTCCCCAAATGTACATTAGCTTCAAGGTATGAGAAGTGCATGCTTCAAGAAGTTGGAAGAATTGTTCCAGCAAACTTCAACCTACAAATAGAAAAATGAACACACAAGTAAAAGCATAAAGAGTAATTGAAACAAAAAATAAAATTTAAGGGAGATGAAAGATAGAAAGTCAAAGCCTTTAAGTCCTTCTTGAAGTAGAGTCTCCAGATTATCCAAACGATCCGCCTTGGCTCACCTAAATCCACTTTGCAATTGGTTTTCTTTGTAGTGAGGAATTTCTATAGAATTTTTTTTATACTCAAGAAAAACAAGAAAAATGTCCAACGTAGAAAGCACAAGTACAATGTCAACCAATCTTCAATCACAGCAAAATATCACAAGGAGGCCACGATTTCCAGATTTGCAAAGAATTTAGAAAAATGCATAGCTAATGCTTAGAAGCAATCACAAGATTTAAAAACCATTCTATGCATTTTTTCTTCCCACCAAATAAACTCAACAAATATAGGTCCATGTTTAAGAAATTGTTCCTTAAAAACATATTTACACAAGGCTAAGAATTTCAAGAGGATACATTTGAGCTTAACACAAAGAGAGTTTTTCCACCAATGTATTCCCCCAACATAGAAGTTTTAAAAAATTTTTAATCTATGGGGGATAATTAGAAGAAGAAGAAAAATAATTTAAAGAAGAAGAAGGGGAAAATGAAGATGAAGAGAAGGAATAAAAGTACCATTCTAGGGGAATAAGAAAAATAAAAATAAAATAAAATAAGAAAGAAAAATAGAAGAACAAAACAAATAAGAAAATTAAAGAAAAAGAAAACAAGACGAAAAAGAAAAAATAAGAAAAATTTGGGAAGAAAAGAAATAGGGTAAGGGAACAAACAAATATATATATATATATATATATATATATATATATATATATATATTTGAATAGCCTTCCAGAATGGAGCCGGCGTCGGTTCCAAGCCCAAGTCGGCACCGGTTGCATTCTGTCAGGACTCCTTTTTTTTTTTTTTTTTTTACTAATGGAATACATGACCACTATACATGTAACACAAGAATTCCTAAAAGAAAAAATTGTAAATAAAGAAACAAATAATAAGATAACTTTAATCCGTCTAAAACATCATGTTCGCAAAAGTCCAAACCTGAAAATAAGAAGGGTTAGTAGTGCCTCAAAATTACAGATGTAAAAATCAAAAAATTAAACATACTATTATTATACATATTCCATATTAACATTAGGTTAGTAAAATTAAATAAATAAATATACAATATATACAAACATACAAAGACAAGTTAGTTATTATTAACATGTATATATTTATGCACATATTTACAACATATAGTGAAATTAAGATACACTTATACAAACAACAAAATATGGCACCTTTTTGCAAAAAATAACAATTGTACAAATTTACATTTTTACATATTTACATATTCACATGGTTAAATCAACAAAATCCAAGCTTTCATGCTATTGTTCCTCGGCAACGGTGCCAAAAACTTGATATGTCCAGACTTGGGTATAAAAATCATATAAAATTAAGCACATTCTCAATCAAGTTTAAATAAAAAAGTTCAACCCAAATCACACATATGAGCAAGTGTACTCATCATTAACCGAGCATAGGGTTCAAACGAGTGTTGATTCTCAAGGAACAAGTAAACATTAATTACCTTTCTTTCGTTATTTAACCGACTCAATAACCTAAAAAATAAATAAAAATGAAAAAAGAAAAGAAAAGAAAAGAAAATTAAAATAAAAATATATACATGTCAAGGATGTAGAATTATGTAATTCAAACCATTGTTGAGACACCCATGATCTTAAAGTACCAAACCTTCGTCAAAACTAATTATTCTCTTGGCATCATGAAGAATTAAAGTAGACTCACTTCTTTTCCAATCCATGAATCCCTATCTTCTAGGTAACTTAGCATCACATACCCTGTCTCAACCAGTCTTACCCAAAAGATGCATTAAACGCAATTCTTTGATTAAATTTCCATGCTCTGGCAAACTTAAAACATGAAATTAACCAATGAATCCATACTCTAGTAGATATAGATTAACCTTTAATTACCAATTCTTAGCAATTAACCCCTTTCCCAAGCAAGTTAAGAGACAACATATATGAAATTAACCAATTGAAACCACCATCAACCCCTTTCCCAAGTAAGTTAATGAAAAGAAACAATCAATCAACCTCGTAATCAATCCAAGTAATTAAATGCCAAGAGTAACAATCGATTAATCTAAAGATCAAATAACTCTAAAAACCATGAATATCTAAAATAATGTCAAATTACAATAAAACAATTAACATATCATTGTTCGAGAAAAATAAAACAAAGTAAAAGAAAGCACTCATAGATAAGCCTCCTTCTTCTTCCTTTGAAGACCTTCTTATACAACCCTCCTTGAATTATTCATCTCGAGAAAATATTGGTGATGCACTCAAAAACAAATCTATGTTCCTACATTGTGCACCTCCTTCTCTAGGGTAAATTGGCCTTTATTTATAGGCTTACAAAGTTCCTAAAAGGCTCTTAAGTAAAGAAGAAGAAATTACCTAAAGAAATCAAAAACAAAAAAGGAGTAATAAAATAAAATCCTAACTACAATACTACGGAAAAGAAGTGCACCGTCTTTGACTTTGTCAATTGAATTCAATTTGGACTTCTTGATTTGGACTTCAATATGGATTCCATCTTGTCATCTTGTGCTGAAGATCATGGAATTAGAATTGCTGAATTGGCTTCTAATTTGAGCTGTTGAAGCCACTGAATTTCTGTCTCTTTCTTTTGTTGTCGCAGCGGCTCAATTAAGCCGTTTCCCTTGCTTTGGCTCAATTGAGCCGCATATCACCAAATTCCACTGAAAGTCTTTCTTGCTGATTTCAATTTCTTTTTGCAGCCGCAATTGTTGATTTCCTTCTTTGCATTTGAGCCCACCGAAATTCATGCTTTATTTTGCTCTTGCTTTTGTTTTGTTCTTTATGTTGTTGTCCGTCGGCTCAATTTAGCCATGAACCGAGCCACACTTTCCTTTAATTTCAATTGCAATTGATCTCCCCTATTTCACTCAATTTCTTTGTGCACTTCTCTGTTACACTAGTAGCTATTCGGCGCCAGCTCCACTTTCTGGACTAGTGTCGGTCCTATTATGCAAAATTACCATTTTATCTCTAATTTTCCCTTATTTTTACATAAAATTACAGAAAAGCATTTTTATAAAGGTAATATCAAATAGGAAGGAATATGACTAGTTATTTCACAAAATGTATCAGAAAATAATATCAAATAACTAGGAAAAATATGACTAATTTAGGCCCTATCAGTTTACCATTTTGCGCTCCCTTCTTTTTTTCTTTCTTCTTCTTATTCTTTTATCATTGTTCACCTCACTAGGGGCCATAGTGATAAGGGTAAACTTAGTTCCCTCCTTGAGTAGGAAACAAGTATTCTTCCTCCCATCATGCTTAACATGCCTATCGTATTGCCAAGGCCTCCCTAGGAGCAAGTGACCCGCTTGCATGGGTACCACATCACATAGCACATCATCCTTATACTTCCCTATCTCAAATGACACCAAAACTTGTTTGTTTACTCTCAATTCCCCACTATCGTTCAACCATTGTAATTTGTAGGGCTTGGGGTGTTTAATTCATCTCATGTCTAATTCTTCAACTAAGTTTGTACTAATCACGTTAGTGCAACTCTTACTATCCACAATGACACTACAAAGGGTCTTGTTGATTAGACACCTAGTATAGAAAATGTTCTCCCTTTGTTAGTGATCTTGGCCCTCAATAGCTTGTGAATGCAATGACCTTCTTGTGACTCCCACCAAAGAGTATTCTTGACCAACAACTTCCCCTTCATCACTTTCCTCATTCATTTTTCCCTCTTGGTCTCCTTGGTACTTTTCTCCCTCTTCTTCTTCGTCGGTAGAAACCTCACCATACGGGTTAGTATACATCGTTCTCTTGCTTAGACACTCATGGGAAGTATGTCCATATCCAAGGCACTTAAAACACTTGATATCCCTATTCCTCTATGGCCTCTCTATGGCTTTTCCCTTGCCTCGTTCCAACCTTCCCTAGGTTTCCACTCCTCCCTAGGCTTCCAATCCTCTCTAGGTTTGTTGAAGTCCCTTTGAAATGTCATAGAGGCTTCATCCTTCTTAATTGGCATATTGCTAGTAGTGTTGCGGTTTGGAAGTTGTGGTCTAGTAAATACCCTCCTCTTTAATTACCTCTCAATCTTCATAGCGGCATGTACCATATCCTCTAATCAATCATAGGGGTGCAATTCTACCAAATTGGCAATTTCCCTATTTAATCCTCCCAAGAACCTTGCCCTCGTTGCTCTAAGATCCTCATTGATTTGAGCTCTTATCAACATTACTTCCATCTCTTTATGGTAATCTTCCACACTCTTGTTCCTTTGCTTAAGTGATTGGAGTCTTTGGTAAAGATCATTGTAGTAATGGTGTGGTATAAACATTGCCCTCATCATATCTTTCAATAAATTCCAACTAGCCACAGTTTCCACTCCCATTTATCTCATTTGTGCACTAACTTACTACCACCAAACCAAAACATACTCCGAAAATCCCAAAATAGTCAACCTCACTTTTGACCTCTCACTATAGGTATGACTTTCTAGAAATATCTCCATCTTGCTCTCCCACTTGAAATATGCTTCGGGGTCACTCTTGCCATAGAATGTGGGCACTTTCAATTTGATGTGGTTCAACTCCTTCTCCTCATCATTTCCTTCTCTCCTACCTCCTCTATTACCCCATCCTCTATGATGTTCCCCAAAGGCTTCAACTTGTTCCCCCTAATACCATTCATTAACTCCCTCAAACTCTCTTTCTAAACCCCCTTAGGTTGTTCCCACCATTCTTTCCTTGACCCCTACCTTGTCCTCCTCTCATACCATATCTTCCCCCTCTCATAGGAGCTTGTTGGAATCCCCTAATAGAGTGCTTATCTCACTCTTCCCCTTGTTGGGCATTTAACAAAGGAGTATGGGCATCACCATCCCTCATCCTTGGGCTAGATACTTCAAATCGTTCTTGGCCTCTCATTTGTGCAACGGTAGAAGATTGTCCAAGATGATTTATCAACTCCCTTATCATGTTTTGAAACTCACTTTGCATAGTCCTCATCATAGCTTGCAAGTCATCACGCAAAACCCTAGCAATAATTTGTTTTTCTTAAGGTCTACTAGGTCTACTTAGGTTAAGCCTAAAGATCTCTTGATCATGGGCCATGGTGATGGAATATTTACTTGCTTATACCTGCAAAACAAAGAGATTAGAAAGAAAAATAGATCCTCAATTCACTTCCTTGCATGTTAGCTCTTCAAGGTTGATCACTCCACGCTCGTGTTTGCTCTCTTAGGCTCTTTTAGTAATAGGCTCACCCTCTTGCCTTTTTCTCAATACTCAAGCCTTCTTGTTCAATCCTAATTCTCTCTAATAGCTAAAGATTTAGTCCAACTTAATGAATCACACAAATCAATGAATTTTTCCAATTAGGGGGTCTTAGGGGAATTTCAACAAACACTTGTTGAGCACCTTAAGCAAACAAGTTTTAATCAAGAATTTCAAGAAATGTGGACTCAATCAACACAAGAACAAACACTAGATGCACAAGAAACACTTCTAAGCAAGAAATGAACAAGAATTAGCAAGAACAAAGAAATAAGAACAACTAGAACTAGGATTATGAAGAACAAGATGATCACAAGTGTGCAGTAATAAAGTTGAGTTCAATGAGCATGAAATTCAACAATAGAGTGATATACTAGGTCCCAATATCCCAAGGAATAAAAATCAAGAATCAAAGTTCCCAACTATAGCCAAAAGCATTCTTATGGAACATTTATCAAATACCTTGGATGCAATCCCCTCACTTAAGAACAACCAATATTTTCACCCATATTCAAGCCAAATTTCACCACAAACACAAGAAAATTTTGTTCCCTAGGATTATATTAACATCAAGGAGCAATTTTCCAAAATAAAATTCAAGATATAACAAAGATTTCATGACCTTTTTGGAGCATGTTTTTTAGTTACGGGATTTTCTCTGTTTTCTTTTTCTTCAACTTTGTAAGGCTCCTATTCATGCCTTCAAGCTTTGATTGGAATCAAGCTTTTTCTTACTCTAATACCAAACTCTTTAATATGATCTTTTGTGGGCTTTTTCTTGGTGTTGTGGGTGGCTTAATTGGTAAACAGTTCAGCTCAACTAATGGGACCAAAAACAGAGATTCTTCTTGAGACAAAAAGGAGAAAATGAAATAACAACCTACCCTCTATCAAACCCTTGAAGAACTAAGATTCAAAGACCCTCAAGAATAGTAAAAAGTTCTACTATAATCTCACCCCAATATCCTTGAAGCAACAAAGGTAAACAAGAACAAATAGAATATAGAAAATAGGCACCCAAGTAATGTAATTCAAACAAATCTTAGAAGAATAAAGCAACTAAGACCCATTCAAAAAAACCATATTAGATTATCCAAAAGATTTATAAACTCATTCATAAAGAGGACTAACCCTTAAGCATGGTCTTGATCAAAATGAACAAGGAGGCTAAGGCCTCTCAAGATTTTCTCTCAAATTTGAATTAAAGTGTGTGAATTGTATTGTCAAATCACTAAATGTTCTATTTATACTACCCTAACCCTAACTAAGTAATCCCTGAGGTTCTATTAGAGTTTAGGGTCTTAATAAGTCTTTACAAACACTTACAATTGAAGAAAATCGGGGAAAATATCAAAAACGCAGGGGCAGCCGACGGCTGCCCAGGCTGAAGCAAGCGCTGGCTAGGGCCCTTAAAGTCGGTGCTGGTTGTGCACTGCCTTTAGGCCGATCGTGTTGCAGATTGAGGCCGGCACTGGTTCGGATACTTGGGCGGGCCAGCGCCAGCTGTCCATTGTAAGGCCTCATTTTGGTCGAATTTTGTCTGTCTTTGTTGCTGGTTTGAGTTCTTGTTGGGGTCCTTCTTGCTCTCATAAAAAATGAGCTCTTGGCTATCTTCCTCAACCTTCCAACCCTCTTCCTTCCTCAAGCATGGTTTTATGAGCAATTGAAAATCAACTTGAAGCTTCTTGGACCCAAATCTTGTCATCGTTCCTTATCCTTGCATGGTCACTCCTCCCCCTCCTTGATCTTAACTTCCATGATGAAGCGGAGTCTCATCATGCTAGTGCCATCCAATACAGGGTTCGAGATACAGGTTCCGCTTCTTGAACCAGATCTATTGTGAACTCAACTTCTCAAGTAGGAGGAAGAGAAGTGAGTTCTGCGGGAAAGACATCAAAAAAATCTTTTACCGCCTCAGTATTTTTTAGGATGCACAGATCCTTTGGCTTGTTTATCACGTAAGCCAAATATCCTTGGCATCCTTGCTTTAGCAACTTCCGAGCTTTTTCTCTAGCTATCAAAAACTTCAAATGTTTTACTCACTTACCGTTGAATTCCAGCACATCACAACCAAGTCTGATGAACTGGATAGACTTATTCTTATAATCTACCTTAGCTCCATGCTTAGTTAGCTAATCCATACCTAAAATTATGTTATAGTCCTTAATAGCTAAGACTATTAAGTTCCCCTCTAAGTTCTCCTTCCCAACTCTAATCTTACTACTCTGCACATACCGGTCTGCTTGCACCATTTTTTTTCCAAAGGCGTACTTACCAACAAGAAAAAAGGTAGCTCTGCTCCATCCCAACCCAAATGATATGCACAATTCTTGTTTAGATAGAAATGGATAGATCCAGGGTCTATTAAAGTATTAACTCAATGACCTAGGATAGTAAACGTACCTTCCACCACGCTGCATATGCTCTGACTTCCTCTCAGTTAAGTGCAAAACCTGTTGCTTTCACTTGCGGCTTATGGGTTCCATTTCCAAAGCTCCTATGTTATTGGCTCGATTGGCTTTCATAGTCTGGGCTGGGTTTTCTTGCCCCATTCGAAGAAGTTTTGGGCAGATGTTTCAAAGATGCGCTGGGTCTCCGCAATGGAAACATTTCCTTTCAGCTCCCTTAGACCAGCAGTTCTTCTCCATATGACCTTTTCGCCCACCATACCGGCATGTCAAAAGATTTTGTGTAGGACTGCTCAGTGCCATATGTCCTTGCATTCCTCTGTTCTGCCATTGCTGAAGGGCAGGTCACTTATTGGCTTGCTGCCTTGGAAAGGATCTTGGTAATTGCCTTAGTGGTAAGAAAGGTTTCGGTACCATCCTACTTCTATCCTCATTCTCTGTTCGAGCCGCTGCGTCTACCGCTCCAGAGTATGTCGTTGGTCGTGAAGGTGCCAAAGCCCTTCTCAGCTCCTGCCTTAGGCCCTTGACAAACTGCCTGGTTCAATTCTACTCGGTATCCATTAGTCTCTTGCAATACTTTGACGGTTGAGTGAAACAAGTGGCATACTGAGCCACAGTCATGCTCCTTTGCTTTAAATTCTAAAACTCATCTTCCCTTTTCTCCGCTATCCACTGAGGGATATATTATACTCTAAATGACTCCACAAAATTGGCCTACGTCCAGTCCTGATCCATTAGTTCCCAGTCTTCCTGGACTTGCTGCCACCAAGCACGAGCTGGGCCTCTCAGCCTAAAAGTAGCAAATTTAATTATCTTCTTTTCAGTATATTGGAGTGTAGAAAAAGTTGTCCTCCATCTGCTCTACCCACTTCTTCGCTTTCTGATCTTATTCTACTTCACCAAAGAATTTGGGAGGTTGGAATTTCATAAACCTCTCCAAAGCTTCATCCTCCCCATTTGGGTTCCTTCGCTTTGACAAGGTTTGAAGTATCTCAATCATCTTGTGAAATGCTTGCCCCATGGTCAAATTAGCAAGCTCTTCAGACCCTATTTCTTGCTTAGGTTCATTCTCATTCCCCTGATTCGGCTAGAAAAGTATAGTAGCGTCACATTTCGGAGTCACGGGTTCTACTTTAAGAACCCTTCTGCTGGTTGTTGCTTCGTGACACTTTGGTACCATTCTATATCATCGCTCCTAAAAAATAAGTTATGCAGCAAAGTTCAAAATATTTAAATCCAAACATGTATTCACATTCAGACTTGAGTAAAAGTGGATCGTATCCAAATAATAGCATTCTTCAATATTAGAGTACACCAAGGTACTCTTATTTGCAAATAATATGAAATAAAATAATAACCATAAATGAAACCCTAGCACAGGAGTTTATTGAAAGTAATACATAATAGTTTTCTAAACATGGAAAAATTTTACCCCTAATCCTCATTAGAATCCTTGGTGTCGACATCATACAACCAACCCCCAATGTTCTTAGAAAAGTCTATCCTTGCACCATTCACAAATCCATAGTCCATAGGTTCCTTCTCGGGTCTTCTAGCACTCTTCCTAGTTTCAACACAGTTAGGTGAGAGTACAAAAGAAGTTCTAGGCAAAGATTCATAGTCATTCTTCCCAGAATCATCACTATCAGTAGTTAAGTTAATCACAGGCTAGGTGGGTTCGGGACACACTCCATATTAACACACTCATCCTCACTATCAGTGAACAAGTCTATTATGGGTATAGGGGGTGGCTCAATAATTTGAACCTCATTATCACTGCTTTCCTCCAAAGGTATCACTGGTTGAGGTACGGGTTGTGGTGCAGGTTGTGTCACTAGTAAGTCTTCTAGATAGATACAAATCCGTGGATGCCATTGCTGCCGCCTTCTTCTAGTTCTATACATTCTAACCATCTCACAACATAAACAACCCAGATTAGTCAAAAGATTTTAATCTTAATAAAATAAATCAAATACTATCAATAATTGCCTAATCCTAAGCGATGATACCACTTGTAACACCCCAATACCTACGTATCCGATTAAGGTTGGGGATGTCGCCCCGTCTTTAGGACAAGTGGTCTTTATAAGTAGGACTCACAGACGAAATGAAAGAAGTGGTCCAAATTTAAACTTATTACAACTCAAAACAAAACAAAAACAACACTCAAAATAAACAAATGTCTGCTAGAGTCTCTCAAAATAAAATACATTCAAAATAAGTCTTCAAAGAAAGACAACATTAAACAATAACCTTCACAGCAGGATTGACCAGAAACCATTGCATAAAAAGGTGGTGAGACATAAATCTCAATAAGCCCGTATGTGCTTAAGGTGTTTCAGGTAAAACAGTTCATGTATGCAAGTTACAAAACCAATATAAAAGTAAAGTACTGGCAAGTCTCAAATAAATTTCACAAAATGAGGAGTGGTGTTTTCCTTTCGAATACCACACATTGTATAAAATAAAAGCAACCACTTAAGAGAAATAGCCATGGCACCACACGTTCTGTACCATGACAAAAGAATGTTCAGGATGCCACACTTTCTGCATTCTGACACAAGGTAGGTGTACACTGAACCGGGTGAGATACTCGTCCATCTATATACCCAAACTTATCGGTTGTCCACTCTAAAAATATACAGTCCACTTTACTGTACTTGCTAGCTCGGACCGGTATGATCTACAAAACTGACATCCTATCCGAGAAGGACTCACCTCTCAGAAGTCGCCACCTATTGAGAGACTTATCCTAGCCCTTAAAAGGCTAGTCCTAGTAGTCTACCCTTATTAAGTACTCAACGTCAAGTTTGTCCCCTTTTGAGAAAAGAAAAGTCATCCAATATGGTTCCCATGAAATAGCAATTATGGTTTACAAAGTTCTTGTAAAAGTCAGTTTTTAGGAAAAGTTTAGCATTTTGTTTAAAATTGCTTGCTCAACTTGAAATCATTTGATGGAATGGAAAAGGAAAAGAAAACTGTTCATAATTGCTTCCCAAATACATTTCCACGTATACAACACATTTTGACTTGCCGAAGTGGTGTTGAACTTCAAACAGCTTTATGCATGGACTTACCTAATCTCCTATTTTTCCTTGATACAATAGCCTTCCAAGTTGGTTCAGGGCAAACTAGCCCTGCCTGGGGTAAATATAGGGTATAAGTCCCAATATCCAAACAACACTTGCTCAAATAAATAACTCCCAACCTAATATGCTTAAGCATAGCTAGTTACAACAACATCCAATTATGACAATAATGCCTTAATCTTTAACATTAATTGATAAAGTATTTTATAGAATAAGATTAATTTGATAAGTCAAAATAAAATTGGCGTTATAAATAATAAATAACAAAGTATAAAAATATTTATTAATTAACAAATAATATTAATTATAAATAATATTAATAAATAATAAATAAAATTAGTAATAAATAATAAGTACTATTAATAATAAATACTAAATAATATTGATAATAAATAATAAATAACACTAATAATAAATATCAAATTATATTAATAATACATAATAAATAACATTAATAATAAATAATAAATTATATTAATACTAATTAATATTCATAATTATTTATTAAATACATAAGTTTAGATAAAAGTTTTAGTAAGATTAATCTATAATAATATGAATTTAAAAGATATTGATATTATATTAATTAATTCCTAGATATTACTATTTATATTTAATAATGCTTAATAAAAATATTACTATTTATTTATCTAAAATAATAATATTTTAAGTAATTATTAATTCCAAAAGTATTGATTTTACTGAAATTATTAAATTAAATTAAATAATGTACAAATAATTTTGATAATAATAATAATAATAATAATAATAATAATAATAATAATAATAATAATAATAATAATAATAATAATAATAATAATAATAATAATAATAATAATAATAATAATAATAGTAGTAGTAGTAATAGTAAAAGTAAAAGTAGCTCTAATAATAATTTTAATGACCATAATGAATTTACTAGTACTAAAATTTATATATATTCATACACACATATATCCAATAAATAACATGTTGATTTGCCCAAAAATAGACTTGTAATAATATTCATCACAACAAGGGTGATACTCTACTAGTAATAATATTATCAAGGGATTTCATATAAAAAATAACATCATTATAGGAGCATAATCAAACAATGGTGGTATAATGTCCATCACTCAACACAACATCCTTACTAGAGATATAAAGTATTTAATCATAATGTACTAATGAGCATACAATGATCCTAAAGCATAATCCAACAATAATTCATAAGCCTTAATATTCATTTCAATCTTCATCTCTTAAATAAAATTATTCCCTTCACCCACATACATATCTCCATCCCAACATTATTCGATCAACCTATTAATTCCATCATCTGAAAGCCTTGAGTTTGAAAATTTAAAAAGAAGGTTATGGAAGAAATACTTATTTGATGATCGTTGGAGTTGAAGATATTGTCTTGTCCAATGAAGGTCCTTGAGTGCTTCAAGAGTCCTTTTCCGTTTGAAGTTGTTCAAGAATGACCACTAATGGATGGGCCAAGAGAGAGAGAGAGAGAGAGAAAGAGAGAGTGTGTGTGCAAGTGATTAAGATGATGACGAAATGGAAGTGAAGAAGGATCAAGGTGATTGAATTTGCCTTATTGATGTTCTTCTTGTTCTAGAACAAAAATCACATTTGATCCGAATGAGTGATCAACTTCGGTTGTTTTAGTGTTATGGAGTATGCCATGGATGAGTATAGGTTCAATCCTAGTTGATTTGAAGGATTTTGGAGTGATTTGGGATGAATAGAAGTGTCTAAAGGTTGAAGAATTTTAGTGTGTGTTCTTGGTGTTCTTGGTATTCTTGAGAACACAAGAGAAAATTAAGAGAAAATGATATGTTTGTGCTTAGTGAATGATGGCCGAATGGCCTTGCTAGGTAGGAGACTTTGGTTATCCTATGGGAAGAGAGAGAGTTGAGCTAGTTTGATTTTCAAAATAAGGAAAAAGTGGAAGTGTTTGTGGTAGAAGATTTGTTAATGGTGTTTCCTTTTTTACGGTTTCTAGTCCTTCAATGGTGGGTGTCTAGTCTAGCTTTGTATTAGTTGTGAAATGGAAGATTATTCTAGATTTAATGCTGGCTGAAAATGGCTGTACAAGAGAGGGAAAATTTTGGTTTATTCATCTAGCTAGGTGAGAGTTTAAGGGAGTAAAAGCTGGAATTTAATTTTCAAGTTAGAAAAGTTTTGGCTGTAGTAAAGTTAGGAGTGGTTTGAGAAGTGTTAATTGAGCTCTAATGGCCATGGTAGATAAAAAAAAAAAAAGACAAGATGTTCAGTCTAGGGCTTCAAGGTGACTAAAATTTTGAAGATAATTGAGGAAAAGATCAGTTCTTGGCTTTGCTAAGCAAGCTAAAAAAGTCTAGCATTTAGCTACAAGAATTATTATGATATGGAAGGATTTGTGAGCCGAATTTTGAACCATTTTGAAATGGATTTGCAGCTGAAACTTAGGAGTGTTTCAAGGTCCATTAATTGTGGTTTTCCAGCCGCCATCTTAGAGAAGAAGAAGGAAATTTTCAGATGTTCTTATGCATGGGTTGATTGCTCAATATCCATGACTAACTCTTGGTAGTATGATGGAAAATTTCTGGTTTGGTAAGGTTACACAAGCTGTGAAATTCCAAGGCATTTTCAACTTCAAATTTACACAAAATGGTTGGTTGCTAGCAAGAATTAAATGAGCAAATGTTGCTGTATTTTTTGAAAATCCAGCCAAGGAGAATTGCTGGAAGAATTTCCATATTTGAACCAAAACAAGAACAAGAAACAAAATGTAGTTCTTTGAAGAAAAGCTATGGTGATTTAATTGAAAACCACCTACCTATTTTCCTTCCTAGATTTCGGTCATCTCCTATCCCAAGAGCTGGAATTTTTTTTTCAAAATTCTAGTCCAAGATTATTCCAAGATATTTTATAAAGAAATTAGGAAAATTAAAGAAATAGGATTTAAATAGGTTAGGACATAGTTTGCTAAAATGTTGAAGACCAAAACTCTTCTATATTTTCTTTTAGAACAAGATCACATGGATAGGACATTACCATTGTGTCGTCCCCAAGACAACATTCCTAGCTTCATTGGATTTGAACATTAGTTAGGATAATTAAATAAAATTTAAGTGATAGAATTTGAACTCAAGACCTTAGAGATTAACCACAAAGTTCTAACCACTTAACCACATTAAATCTTGTTCTTATTTTCCCAACCAAATTCTTTTCCCTTATAAGCCTCAAGCCTTCTTCCTATTTCGTCCTCATGCAAAATTCCCTTTTTATCCTTACTACTCAACAAGCATAAATAAATCATATAACCCTTATATCACAATTCTAAGGCACACGAATTCATCCAATATATATATTTTTATGCAATATGATATGATATGCACCACATCCCTCTAACTGTAGGGCAGGTTTAGGTGGGGTTTTACATCCTCCCCTCCTTAGAAGAATTTTGTCCTGAAATTCTATGCTTACCTCTTTCTTAGGTCAAGGCATTTTCGCTTTACCCATTCTTTCATCTCCCATGTGGCATCTTGGGTGCCATGATGCTCCCACTGCACCTTCACCATTGGTATCTATTTATTCCGGAGAGTCTTGATACTTCGGTCTAAAATTTTAACTGATTTCTCCACATAGGTCAAGTCAGGTTGTAATACCAGCGTTTCATCGTTCAGAACTTGTCCTGTGTCGGTATTGTACTTCTTCAATTGCGACACATGGAATACATCATGTATTCCAGTCAAACCATCCAGCAAATCCAACCAATACGCAACGGGCCCAATTCTTTCTGTGATTGAAAACGGTCCCCAATATCTTGGGTTTAGCTTTCCACCTTTTGGATGCTTCAAAATTCCCCTACTCGAAGTCAATCTAAAAAACACACTGTCTCCTACCTGGAATTTCAACTCCCTTCGACTATTGTCCGCATAACTTTTTTGTCAACTTTGAGCTACTTTTAATCTTTCTCTAATCAACTTCACCTTATCTGACATTTCCAAAATGCTGACTTCTCCAGACTTACTTATGTAACCGTCTTCCGACCAACTCCAATACAAAGGTAGTCGACACTTACGTCCATACAATGCTCCATACGTAGCCATACTAATAGAAGATTGGTAGCTATTATTGTAAGCCAATTTCATATACGGTACGCAATCAATCCACTCATCCCCAAAATTCAATACGCAAGCTCTTAGCATATCTTCTAATATCTAAATATCCTTTTCTAACTGACCATTGATTTGCGGGTATGCCATCATGCTGAAATTTAAATTAGACCCCATTGACTCTTGACACTTAGCCCAAAATCGAGACGTAAACCTCGGGTCTTAATCAAACATAATACTCGAAGGTACTCCATGCAATCTTACTATCTCCCGCACGTATGTTTGAGCTAAATTTTCCATTGAGTCTCTTACGTTTACCAAAATAAACTGCGCTGATGTAGTTAATCTATCAACCACTACTCATATGGCATCCTTCTTAGTATTTACCATAGGTAGTCTGGTAACGAAGTCCATGGTTACCTCTTCCCATTTCTATTCTGGTATTAGTAAAGGTTGCAACAATGCTGCCGACTTCTTGTGCTCCACTTTAACTTTCTGACAGATCAAGCACGTTGAGACATACTTCACCACATCCTTCTTCATTCTGGGCCACCAGTAGGCTTTCTTCATATCGTGATACATTTTCACCTCTCCCGAATGAATTGCATACTTGCTTCTATACACCTCTTCTAAAATCTTATCCTTCAACTGCTGTTCATCAGGCACACATAAGTGATCTCGAAAATACATCACTCTTGTCTTGTCATGCCGAAAATCAATGCCTTCCTGCTTAAGTCCCTTATCCTTAAATTGTTGAAATTTCGCATTACGTTGTTGTGCTTTGATGATTTCCTGCCTTAGATCCAGTATTACTTTCAGATTGCTGATATAAATCCATCATTCCTATACCTCATTCCTCCTATCCAACACCTCTTAGACTGCTTGAATCTCTTAAATTCTCAACCTGGCCGTTTAAACTTTACGACTCAGGGCCTCAGCAACTACGTTAGCCTTCCCTAGGTGTAGTTGATACGACAACGATACTTCTGAAAAAAATTTCACCCATCTCCGCTGCCTCAAATTCAAATCCTTCTGAGTAAAAATATATTTCAAACTCTTGTGATCCGTGAACACTTCATACTCGACTCTATATAAATAATGTCGCTATTCCGTCAATGTAAAAACTATGGTAGCCAACTCCAAATCATGTGTCAGATAATTGACTTCGTGAGGCTTCAACTTCCAAGAGGCATACGCTATTACCTTCTTATCATGCATCAATACCACTCCCAAACCTTCCTTAGATGCATCAGTATACAAAGCGTAGGGTTTATTTCCCTCTGGTAAACTCAGTACTAGAGTTGTAATTAACCTCCGCTTCAGCTCTTGGAAACTCTTCTCACACTTCTCACTCCAAACAAAGGGTATAACTTTTCTTAACAATCGGGTCATAGGTGATGCTAGAGTCGAGAACCTTTTAATAAGCCGCCTGTAATAGCCAGCTAACCCCAAGAAGCTTCTGATCTCAATGATGCTCTCCAGCTACTTCCATCCTGAAACCGCTTCAATTTTTGTTGCGTCCACTTTAATTCCATCCTTGGTTACCATATGGCCAAGAAATAACACATTGTCTAGCCAAAACTCGCACTTGCTAAACTTGGCAAAAAGCTTGTGTTCTCTTAACTTCCCCAATACCACCTTAGATGCTCTACATAATCCTCTGGGCTCTTGGAATATATAAGTATATCATCGATGAATACCACCACAAATTTATCCAAGTATGGTTGGAAAACACGATGCATCAAATTCATAAACAACGCCAGTGCATTAGTTACTCCAGGAGGCATTACTAAAAACTCGTAGTGACCATATCTAGTGTTGAAAGCCGTCTTGGGAATATCCTCCTCCTTAATCTGCACTTGATAATATCCCTGCCTCAAATCTAGCTTGGAGTAACAACTAGAGCCTTGTAATTGGTCAAATAGCTCATCAATTAAAGGTAAAGGATATTTATTCTTAATGGTCAAATTATTCAACCCCCGATAGTCGATGCGCAACCTCAAGGTCCTGTCCTTCTTCTTCACAAATAGCACTGGGGCTCCTCAAGGTGATGTGCTAGTCCTTATGTAACCTTGCTTCACCAATTCTTCTAGCTGCTCTTTTAGTTCCTTCAATTCTACTAGTGCCATCCCATATGGGGTCCAGGGTATAGGTTCCGCTCCTGGAACCAGTATGTATAGTGAACTCAACTTCTGGGGTAGGCAAAGAGAAGTGAGTTCTACTGGAAACACATCGAAAAAATCTTTTACCACCTCAGTATTTTCCAGGGTGTACTAATCCTTTGGCTTGTTTATCACGTAAGCCAACTATCCTTGGTATCCGTGCTTTTGCAACTTCCAAGCTTTTGCTCCAGCTATAAAAAACTTCAACCCTTTTACTCGCTTGTCGTTGAATTCCAGCACATCGCAACTAGGTCTGATGAACTGGACATACTTATTCTTACAATCTACCTAAGCTCCATGTTTAGCTAGCCAAGCCATACCCAAAATTAAGTCAAAGTCATTGATAGCTAAGACTATTTAGTCCCCCTCCAAGTTCTCCTTCCCAACTCCAATCTTACAACTCTGCACATACCGGTCTACTTGCACCATTTTTCCCAAGGGCATACTTACCAACAAGGTAAAAGGTAGCTCTACTCCATCCCAACCTAAATGATATGCACAATTCTTGTTTAGATAAGAATGGGTGGATCCAAGGTCTATTAAAGCATTAACTAAATGACCTTGGATAGTAACCATACCTTCCACGACTGCTGCATCTGCTCCAACTTCCTCTCGATTAAGTGTAAAAACCTTTGCTTTTACTTACGGCTTCTGGGTTCCACTTCCGGAGGCTCCTGTGTTATTTGCTCGATTGGCTCTCATGGTCAGTGCTAGGTTTCCTTACCTGATTCAAATGAGTTTTGGGCAGGTGTTTAGAAGATCCATCGGGTCTCCGCAATGGAAACATTTCCTTTTAGCTCCCTTAGACTAGTAGTTCTTCTCTACTTGACCCTTCTTCCCACAGGGTCGGCACGTTGGAAGATTCTGTGTAGGACTAGCCGGTGTCGTGCGTGCTTGCTTTCCTCTATTTTGTCATTACTAAAGGGCAGGTCACTTATAGGCTTGCTGCCTTGGAAAGGGTCTTGGTGGTTGCCTCGGTGATAAGAAATGATTCAGTACCATCCTGCTTTTGTCCTCATTCTCTATTCAGGTTGCTACATCTACCGCCCCAGAGTATGTCGTTGGTGGAGAAGTTGCCAAAGCCCTTCTCAGCTTCTGCCTCAGGCCCTTAACGAACTTCCTAGTTTAGTTCTACTCGGTATCCACTAGTCTCTTGCAATACTTTGATAGTTGAAGGAAACGAGAGGCATACTGAGCCATAGTCATGCACTCTTGCTTTAAATTCTGAAACTCATCTTCCCTTTTCTCGACATTCCACTAAGGGATATATTCTGCTCTAAATGCCTCCACAAAATTGGCCAACATCCAAACCTGATCCATCAATTCCTAGTCTTCCTGGACTTGCTACCACCAAGCACGAGCCGAGCCTCTCAGCATAAATGCAGCAAATTTAACCATCCGCTTTTAGTATAGTAGAGTGTAGCAAAGATGTCCTCCATACGCTGTACCCACTACTCCACTTGCTGATCTTGCTCCACTTCATCTAAGAAGGTGGAAAGTTGGAATTTCATAAACCTCTCCAGAGCTTCATTCTCCCCCTTTGGGTTCCTTCGCTCTAACAAGATTTGAAGTTTCTTAGTTATCTTGTGAAACGCTTGCCTATAGTCATATTAGTAGGCTTTTCAAACCCTACTTCTGGCTTAGGTTTATTCTCATTCCCCTCATTCGGCGAGGAAAGTTAAGTAGCGTCATATTCTGAAGTCACGAGTTCTGCTTCAGGAACCCTTCTCCTAGTTGCTGCAACACGACGCTTTGGTGCCATTCTATATCATCGCCCCCAAATAATGAGTTTTGCAGCAAACTTCAAAATATTTAAATCCAATCATACATGCACATTCAGACTTGAGTAAAAGTAGATCATATGCAAATAATAGCATTCTTCAAGATTGGAGTACACCAAGCTACACTTATTTGCAAAAATTTTGAAATAAAACAATAACTATAAATAAACCCCTAGCATAGGAGTTTATTGAAAATGGTAAATAATAGTTTTCTAAACATGGAAAATCTTTACCCCTAATCCTCATCAAAATGCTCAGTGTCGACATCATAAAACTAACCCCTAATGTTCATAGAAAACTCTATCACTACACCATTCACAAATCCACAGTCCATAGGTTCCTTCCCAGGTTTCCTAGAACTCTCCCTAGTTTCAACACAATTGGGTGGGGGTAAAAAAGAAGGTCTAGGCAGAGATTCACAGTCTATTTGTTGGGATGTATGACCTCTTAGACTAGGTTTCTGATGTAAAAAAAATCGAATGTTTTAATAAAAGAATTTATTTTCAGAAATTGTTTATGAATTTACAATTTTATTTGTGCACAATTACGTTTGAAAAAGACCCATTATGTTTAGGTAAGTGGTCCATGTGAATGGAGGTCTTTCACAATAAGGTATGGATCACGGGTTACTTAACACATAAACTTTTGTTCTTAACCGATTGATGAGAATGGGAATCTCGTCATGTTTAGATTATTATATTGTGAATTCTAAATGGGGAATGGCTTACCTTTAGCCAGTGAGTAGTCCACTCACTTCATGACATAAGCGTATTTCGAATACGTAAAATAGGACCTGTAGTAGTGGTTTCTAAAAGTACTATATGGTAGAAACCTAGACTACTACCGCTACAGCATGGACTAGTACTCTACGACTTGAGTATGAGTTAGTGGTCTGACGAAGTTGGAAGCATGTGCTTTGATATACTATAGTTGAGGTTCTATCATAGAGCCAATATATTTGCATGTTGGGTATGTGTGACTAGTTAGTTAAGACAAACTTGTACAAGATAGTTTCTATACTATATCGCCCTTTGTGGTTATCTGAATGATCCAAATATCTAGAGCCCTGGGAAACATGACTTGGATGTTTACTTTAGGGTAGCTCCCTTGGAAAGTGAAAACAATCCAGGAAGTCATGGATCATTGGACTAGAGGCCTAAGGATGGTAAATGTCATTTAGAGAGGTATTAGTACACTTCTTCCTCTCTGAATGTACGGTGATGTATAGAGGGGTATTTTAGTCATTACATCTATAGGTCGGAGACTTTGCTAACGCATCATTGTTCTTGGGGTCAATATTTCCTTACGGTGATATTAGAAAATATTTAAAATACAAAATACAACTATTTATATGGCAAGGGTATTTTCATTTTAGTAGCTAAGGCGGTGTGTCTTTTGGTCCCCAGTATAGACCGTGAGTCCTAATTAAATACAGGCTAAGGAATTGATCTTAAATTAAATGGAATTTATTTTATTTAAGTAGCCTGATTTAATTATTGTGCTAGAATAAAATAAAGGTCCATGGAGAGAGAGAATTAATTAAATTAGTTTAGTTGGTTAATTAATTATTCAGGGCTTTAGCCCAATTTGAATAATTAGGGATTAACTAAGGACTAAACTGATTTAGGCTTATTTAATTGGACTAGTTTATTTGGGCTGGAAAAATTAATTATTTGTTGGGCCATTAAGTTGGTTCTAACTAGAATAATTAATTAAGCCCAAAAGGTTAAACTAAGAGTCCAATGGCCCAATCCAGTTTAACCTAGGGGTTTATTTAGGTTAAACAGGAGGATTGGAAATAACGTCGTTGTTACAGAACACACACTCTCAGAGACGGCTTCTTCTCTGTGAAAGGTCAGGTATCTCTCTCTCTCTCTCTCTCCCTCTCTTTCCAGAAAAATTTCCTAGCCTGTTAGTTGTTCACCAAACGGTAGTTAGGCAGGCCATATACTGGAAAACTGAGAGTTCAGCGTCCACATACATCCAAAGGCAGAGTAGAAGGCTAGCAGGAATAGCACCAGAGCCTTCTACCAGCACACCTACCCTGATTACGCACGTTCCGGTCCAGCCACCTTTGAGAACCAGAGGGAGAGGTGAAAATTTTAAAACCTCGGGCTTTGGATAGGGCGTAACCGGTGCCGGCTAGGGCAGCCGGAGCCGGCACCGGCCCTGTCCTAGAATCCCCTGTTGTGTTTTTCTAGTTTTTTTATGTTCGCTTCCGCTATATGCCCTGTGTTTTCCCGCTTTCGTGCCTTCAATTGGTATCAAAGCATGAAGTTTTTATGAAAATATAGGGAGCATGTGTAACACCCCACGACTACGTACCCTAAGAGGGCGGGATGTCGCCCCGTCCCGTAGGACAAGATGTCTTTAGAACGAGGTATAAAATAGAAAGACAATCTCCAAAAGGATCAACTTAGATAAATAAAGAAATATTCTTATTACATCAAGCTCAACTTGGAGCAAAATAGAATAAAACAAAATATTGTTTAGAAGCATAAGCAACAAATGTCTCCTAGAACGGATAGAGAAAATAGCAAAAGCTTCAACTATTACATGCCCCGTTGACTCAGCACAGTCTATCTCCTGAAACCATGATGTAAAACGATGTGAGAATAAATCTCAGTAAGTCCTATGTGTGCACATGGTGTTTTGAATAGTACGTGTATGTAAAGTGTAAAACATTTGTAGAAATAATTTGGCAAGTCATAAACAATCTCTTTTCACAAGGAGTGGATTTTTCTCATTGTCACACTTTGTACAAAATAAATCCTCCACTCGGATAAAAGTCATGTCACCACATGTTGGGCTCCATGAGAACAAAATGGCCAAGGCACCACACTTTGTGCACCTTGTCCGGACCAGATTACCATACGTTGGGCATTCTGATCAAGGTGAGTGTACAGCTCATCGGGTGAGATACTCCTCCATCTCTACACCTAACAAAACCATCTGGGTGTCCATGCTGGGAATATAAATACCATACCAGGTACACATGCTAGCTCGGACTGGCCTGACCAACCAACACTGTCGCCTTTTCAAGCAAAGTTCATCTTCTGGAGGTGGCCTCCTGCCAGAAGACTTATGCTAGCCCTCCAAGACTAGTATTGTTAGCCTACCCTTATTGAGTACTCAACGAACATATCCGTCAAATCCTGATTCAAAATATTTCCAAACCTTGTCTTTGTAAAACGTGGTTTTCTTTAAAAAAGATTTCTAAAAATTTAAGGAAAAGAATAGTTTTCTTGCTAAAACCGTTAGTTGGACAAAACCGTTTAAAGAATAAATATCCACGTTTACAACCCAAGCAAACATAGTTTAACAATAGCTTTACAAAGCTTCACAACATAGACTTGACATCACAACATTTAACAAAACAGTTTATAAAAGGACATACCATCACAACATTTAGTAAAAGAGTTTATGCAAGGACTTACTTGTTATGCCTTAGATAAATGCGATAAATTCAAAGCTGGCTTTCCTCAATTATCCTCCTGATCTAAACCATATAATATCATGATCAGGGTCTCAATTAATTCAAACATGCTCTAATCCCATTTATTTTCATAACAATTCGCAATCTCCTATTTAATTCCAAGTAAACTATTCAATCCTTAAAGATCATATACTACGACCACATGTTTATCTCGCTAATAAACACCATTAAACTTTACGTTCGGCATCAAGGGAGGGTATTCCCTTACCTTGCAACTACCGGGTAATGAGGTCTCGATGCTCCTATGGGGATCGTCCCAAGTTCTCTTGAGAAGAAGAGAAAAGCTACCTCATTTGCTCCTCTTGATCGAAAATTAAAGAAGATGATAAAATCAGCCTCTATAGGGCGTGATTTAAGGGTAGAAGAAAGAGAAAAGAATCATTAGAGAAAACGACATCAAGAGGTTGAAAGGATTTGTGCTTCCCTTAAGGTATGTTCGTCTTTTGGCTTAGAAAAGCTCTTGTGTTTTCGAAAATTTTGCAGAGAGATGTTGCTGAAATTTTCGTGTAGAATGGAGAGGGTAGACGGTTGCTATGATTTAGAGTTGGAGAAGATTGGTTTAGGTTTAGATGGTGATGTTTAGATAGACTCCTAATGGCTTTAGGTTTCATGGACAGCAAAGGTAAAATTTCAGCTTGTTGCGCGTCTCCTTGCTGCCGATTTTAGGGGAGTTTAATGGAGGAAAAGATTCTGCAATTTTGCTCCTTTATGCTAGTCAAAATACTGCTCAAGGGAAGGGCTGAATGTGTTCAGAATTTTGGGCCAAACAAGGAAGAGTTTGAATGAGTTTTGATGACTAAAAAATCCTGTGCAAGTGCTGTGAAAATTCTGTGCAAGAGTAGTAAGGTTTGGACTGTTTTGGCAGCTGTACTTCTACCGAAATTTCCAGAGGAAAATTGGGGGTTTTAGACGCTGAAAATAGCTTGATCAGCTAGGGTTTTTGGTGTGTTTTGTGTGCAGAATTTCGGTTGGAGTAGGAACACAACAGCTGGCCGAAATTCCTGCACCAAGCTGCCGAAATTCCTGTGCATGAGCTGGACGAATTTCAGTGTTTTGTGTGAATAAAATTCTGGTTTTGTGCAGCTAAGGTAACCTGAATTGATGAGGAGTATTTAGGTGTTTTGAGCTAGGGTTTGAAGAGTTGGATTGTGGCTAAAGATGCTGGAATTTCGGATAGCTTATGTTGACACATAGCTGCCGAAATTCTGCTAGGATAAGAAAGAAAATCCTAGTTGAATTTGGATTGAAATAAAAGTCTGATTTGCTAAGGGATTTAGGATAAGATTTCCTAGCTTTGGAAGAGTTTGAGTTGAGCTAAAGTTCCTCCAAGAAGTGGCGGCACAATCTGGAATTTTTTTTCCAAATTTTTTGCTAACATTCTAGGATTGAAATCAACAAGATTTCCTACTAGGAAAAGGACTCATTAATTCCACCTATCCATGGAAACATCTATCTAGCTAAAATCATGCTAATATTTTAATTAATAGCTAGGGTTTTTTTGAAAATCCTAAGGAACACAAGCTGAAATTAAAGGTGAACTTTATTCACATCAAAGTCCTTGAATTTAGGAAATAAATATAGAGACTTGTTTCCTTGGAGTAAAAATACTAAAATTTCTCTAGGATAGCTAGATTCTTTTTCGGCCAAGATAAGAAATGGTCTAAAGAAAAGAATTTCAAGAAGAGAAACTAACTTCACAAAAGGTAGGATTCGAACTCGGGTCACCAAAGGAAATCACCAACCTCCCCGCTATTCCAAAACAACTCCAATACTAATTTTTCTACAAGAAGTTCTTACCACCCCAATACTCATCCTTCCCAATCTTCGACCAAACCTCCCTTATCCAAATCTTTAACAACACAACTATTTCACATCAATTAATTCAAATGCAAGAGCAGCGGAAAAATTCACATGCATCCATGCAAATAAAATTATTCTAGCTACCACATAAAATGCAAGATGCTATGCAATGCATGACTTTTCCCCATAGTCAAAGGTGGTTTTGGGCGAGGTATTACAGCATGCATCTAGATGAATAAAACTGGACACATATATGTGATTAAAATTTTGATCCTTTACTATTTATGGTATGGATAGATTGTCTGTTAAACCTCGCGGGTAGAGGTATAGGAATCTGTAACTTACGGCTTTTTTTTGTAAATCGTGTAAGCCCAATGTTTATGGGTATAGACGATTGTTGGTTTTGGTTGATTTCATTCTATTCAGTTTGAAATTGGAGAGTCATCAAAGCTAGAAGTTGTGTAGAAAAACAGAGGAAATTCGCAGAAAAAAATCGCAGAGAAAAAAAAAACTGCAGGAAGAGGCGAACAGAGCCAAACCGGTGCCGGTTAGGGTCTGGAAGGCCAGTCCGCACTGTTTTCTCGTGGGTCCTGATTCTGTGCAGTGGGTGCAGTGGACCAAGGAAATTTTTTTTAATTTTTCCTTGTAATTTTTCTTGCAATTTTCTTTTGGTTTTTGGGTCCAAACCAGGCAAAGTTAATATTTTGCAATAGTTAATATTCAAGGAATATTTTTGCATGAAAAATATTACTAAGGAATTTTAGGATTAAATAAGACCATTAATTAATTAATTAATGTGTTTAATTCTATTATCTAGCACTTAGGTTTAAAAATAGAAGAGCACGAAAACGTCTACTATTTTCTAGCATGCCTTTTATTTTTGGTACCTATGCGCACGTTTTCTCAAAGACCAAAGTCTTTGGGAATGTTTTGACAAGGAAAATATTTTTCTACAAATTAAATGGTTATTTTAACTTGAACAAAAAATTAATCCTTAGATATTTTCTCAAAGGATTTAATCCTTGATATAGAAAATATATTGGATTTATATATTTTTGTAAATTTAAAATAGAAAGCCATTTTGTTTTAGTTTGGCACAAGAAAAATTATTTTGTCAAATAAACTTGAAACCAATGTCTCTAGAAAGTTTTAATTGGAAAATTTTTGAAATCATTAAGTTTTTAACTGAAATAAAATTAGTCCATAGGAAAAACTCTCAAAGGATATAAGCCTTGACATAGAGATTTTTATGGACTTAGACATTTTATTTTTGAGTTAAGGGAAAACTTAGTAGAAATTTTCAAAAGGATATTTTTCAGAAAACCCTTATTTTAAAAGACTAAGTGGGAAAGGGGTTCCAACGGCCCCACGGCTTCTATCACAATCCTCATTAGAGATCGTGGGTCCCCTCGTGTCACCCTGAGAGTGAACCCGTATAGGATGGGGATACCACAAGGATCTAGATCTAATAGAGGGATGTAATTAATAACCCAGGGCATGTACTATGATCGGCCTGCCCCTCGTTGGAGGTCATTGTGCGAGGTATGTCCATAGAAAATGAGAGGAAATGGCTATCCCCTCAATGGAGTTATCTTCTAGAACATTACTTGGAAGGAAAATTAATTTGTGGTGGTTAACACACTTAGTTTAGGAAACTGTTAATCTTCCCAAGAAGCTATGTCAGTTTTTCTAAGAGCCAAATTGATTATTATCAGTTTTGATAATAAGGATAAAGTGCACATATTTGTTTTGTTTTCACAAACTAAATCTTTTTTCTTTTATTTTTCGATTTTTCAAAAATGGTGGAAGGTTCTTTTAGTCCATTGGCCATTATTCTCCGAGAGAATAAGCTAACAGGACCAAACTATGTGGATTGAAAAAGGAACTTGGACATAATACTCACAGCAGAAGAGTATAAGTATGTCCTTTACGATACCTCCCCTGTTATCAGGGATGGTTCCACCGCCGAGGAGCGTGAGGCTGAGAAGGCATAGAAGAAGGCCGACAAGATAGCTCATTGTTACATGTTGGCTTCCATGTCTAATGTGCTCCAATCCAAACATGAGCACATGACCACTGCGTATGACATAACCCAATCATTAGCCATGATGTTCGCGGATAAGAGCCGGCCCGTAAGGCAGAAGGCTCTTTGAACCATCATTAACACTAAGATGGCTGAGGGAGCATCAGTCAGAGAGCATATGCTTAAGATGATTGTTGCTTTCAAGGAGGCAGAAATCTTAGGGTCAGTCATTGACCTCGAGAGCCAAGTGGACATGGTTCTCGAATCTCTACCAAGTTCATTTACTCAGTTCAAGTTGAACTATAACATGAACAAGTTGAACATGGGTTTGACTGAGTTAATGAAGGAGCTCTACATGGCGGAGAAGGTCATGAAGCCACAATCTAAGGCTATGATTACTACGGCTTCATCTTTTAGAACTGGGCCCAAGCCAAGAAAGTTCAAGAAGAAGAAGGGGAACGCAGCGGTCCAGCCCAAGACCCAACCTAAAGACAAACCCAAGGGCAAGTGCTTCAAGTGTGGATTGAAGGGACACTGCAAAAAGGAGTGTCCAGATCTTCAAGCCAAGAAAAACCCCACAGGTAATGTTTTCTATCTAGAGTTTATATCAATAGTTGGATCAACTTCTACTTGGATTGTTGATTCAGGAGCAACTGATCACATATATAACTCCTTATAGGGGTTTAGAAAGATTAGAAGACTCTAGAAGGGCGAACATGGACTACATGTGGGAAATAAAGCACAAGTTTAGACCCTTGCAGTGGAAGAACTGGATCTTATTTTTTATTATAATAGAATAGGGGTTTTAAAAAATATTTTATATGTACCTGGATTTAGATAGAATTTGATTTCGGCTGCGAAACTAATAAATCAAGGATATTTTATATCTTTCTATTTTGGTATTTCTATCAGTAGAGATGGAGAAACTTTATATACTGAGCATATGTATGGGAATCTATTTTTCTTAAACCTCATTAATAATCAATTAAATAACGCTCGATCTAAACTTTTAACAAGGAAGAGAAATACCGATGTCAATGACTCTTATCTTTGGCATCTAAGGTTGGGGCATATCAACTCAACCAGAATTCAGAGGTTGATCCATGATGGGCTCTTGGGCTCATTGAGATTGGAAAATTGGCCTCAGTGTGAGTCCTGCCTTATGGAAAAGATGATCAAAAGGTCATTTACCCCTAAGGCTGATAGAGCCAAGGAGGTATTGAGTCTTGTTCACACTGATATGTATGGTCCCCTGTCTACACCAGCTAAAGGAGGTTTTGAGTACTTCATCACTTTCACAGATGATTGTACAAGGTTTGGTTACGTTTACCTGTTGAGATGTAAGTCTGACTCTTTTGACAAGTTCAAAGAGTTTAAAGCTAAAGTGGAACGTCCGACAGGTAAATTGATCAAGACCATACGATCAGATCGTGGTGGAGAGTATCTCCTTGGTGAATTCAAGGACTACGTGGTACATCATGGGATAGTATCCCAACTCCCTACGCTGGGGACACCCCAGCAGAACGGAGTAACTAAGAGAAGGAATAGGACATTGATAGAAATGGTCCGAAGCATGATGTCTCATGCTACTCTTCCAGTGTCTTTTTGGGGATATGCCCTAAAAACAGCGACATATATTCTGAACTTGGTGCCTTCCAAGTCAGTACCTAGGACTCCCTATGAAATGTGGACTGGGCTTAAGCTAAGTCTGAATCATCTCAGGATATGGGGTTGTCCAGTTTATGTACTGGTCAAGGGAGACAAGTTGGAACCAATATCAGAATTATGCTATTTTGTTGGGTATCTAAAAGGGACAAAGGGTGGTTACTTTTATCATCCTAAGGAGCAGAAGGTACTGGCTAGTACCAATGCTAGATACTTAGAGGATGATCAAAGTACTTCCATGAAAGGAGAAGTTATCTTCGGAAGCAACTTCTTCTAACTCAATTGTGGAACAAGAAGAGCCACAGCCTCAAGAGCCTGTACAAATGGAGCCTCGTCATAGTGGAAGAATGTCTAGGGTTCTAGAAAGGTGGACTGGAGAAGCTTTTGAGCTGGTCTCTTACCATCAGGAACAAGACCCTACTAAATACAAGGAGGCTATTGCTGATGCCGATGCAAATCTGTGGCATAAAACAATGAAAGCCGAGATTGAGTCTATGTATCTCAATTAGGTTTGGGATCTTGTAGCTTCACCTGAAAGGATAAAACCCATAGGGTGTAAGTGGGCATACAAGAGAAAGAGGGGACTAGATAGGAAGGTAGAAACCTTCAAAACTAGGCTTGTGGTGAAAGAGTATACTTAAAAAGAGGGAATCGACTATGAGGAAACCTTTTCCCCGGTAGCCATGCTTAAGTCTATCTGTATCCTCCTTGCCATCACATGTCCTTATGACTACAAGATATGACAAATGGCTGTCAAAACGACATTTTTAAATGGCCATCTTAGTGAAGACATTTATATGTCCCAACCGGAAGACATTATTGCTAAAGGCCAAGAGCATATGGTTTGCAAGTTTAAGAAGTCCATTTATGGACTTAAGCAGGCATCAAGGGTATGGAACATTTGTTTTGATGAGACTGTAAAATCTTATGGTTTTGTTCAAAACGAGGATGAACCATGCGTGTACAGGAAACTTGAAGGCATTAATGTAGTTTTTCTTGTCTTGTATGTAGATGACATTCTACTCATTGGAAATTATGTAGGGTTATTGTCATCTACAAAGGTTTGGCTGTCTAGTCAATTTAGTATGAAGGACTTGGGAGAAGCCAACTACATTCTCGGGATTAGACTTCTTAGAAATAGGAAGTAGAGAATGTTAGGATTATCCCAAGTGGCATACATTGACAAGATGCTTATAGCATGGACTCATGCAAGGTAGCTCTAATCCCTTGCAAACATGGGTTGTCACTTTCTTCAAAGGACTGTCCTAAGTCTCAAGAAGAAAATGACAGAATGAGTAGAATTCCCTACGCTTCGGCTGTGGGAAGTCTCATATATGCCATGCTGTGTACTAGGCCAGATATCTGCTTTACCGTAGGCTTGGTTAGTAGATATCAGTCAAACCCTGGGGAGGTTCATTGGCAAGCTGTAAAGCATATACTCAAGTACCTCAAGGAGACGAGAGATTATATGCTGGTTTACAGGGCTAATGACTTGGTTCCTATAGGATACACAGACTCAGACTTCCAAGCGGATAAGGATGAGAGAAAATCCACTAGTGGATATATCTTCACCTTGTCTGGAGAAGCTATTTCAAGGAGGAGTATCAAGCAATCTTACATTGCTGACTTAACCATGGAAGCTGAGTATGTGGCAGCTTCGGAGGCATCTAAGGAAGCAGTCTGGCTCCGAAAGTTCCTTTCAGAACTTGGAGTCGTGCCACACATAGACAGGTCGATGATGATGTATTGCGATAACACTGGAGTAGTATCGCAATCCAAAGAACCTTAGAACCATAAGAAGGGGAAGCATATCGAGAGGAAGTACCACTTGATCCGGGATTTCATCCAGAGACGGGAAGTCGTGGTGGAACAGATTGCCTCCAAGAACAATTTAGCAGATCCATTTACTAAGCCTTTGGTTGAGAGAGTCTTCAAGGGACACTTAGATGCCATAGGGGTGAGCACCCACGGACTTACTTAGTCTTAGAGTGCAAGTGGGAGATTGTTGGGATGTATGCCCTCTTAGATTAGGTTTTTTATGTAAAAAAATCGAATGTTTTGATAAAATAATTTATTTTCAAAAATTATTTGTGAATTTACAATTTTATTTATGCACAATTACGTTTGGAAAAGACCCATTATGTTTAGATAAGTGGTCTATGTGAATAGAGGTCTTTCACAGTAAGGTATGAATCACGGGTTACTTAACACATAAACTTTTGTTCTTAATCGATTGATGAGAATGGGAATCTCATCATGTCTAGGTTATTATGTCGTGAATTCTAAATGGGGAATGGCTTACCTTTAGCCAGTAAGTAGTCCACTCACTTCATAACATAAGCGTATTTCGAATACGTAAAACAGGACATGTAGTAGTGGTTTCTAAAAGTACTATATGGTAGAAACCTAGACTACTACCTCTACAGTGTAGACTAGTACTCTACGACGTGAGTATGAGTTGGTGGCCCGACGAAGCTGGAAGTATGTGCTTTGATATGCTATAGTTGAGGTTCTATCGTAGGGCCAAAAATTTACATGTTGGGTATGTGTGACTAGTTAGTTAAGACAAACTTGTATAAGATAGTTTCTATACTATATCGCCCCTTATGGATGTTTGCTTTAGGATAGCTCCCTTGGAAAGCGGAAATAATCCAGGAAGTCATGAATCATTGGACTAGAGGCCTAAGGATGGTAGATGTCATTTAGAGAGGTGTTAGTACACTTCTTCCTCTCTGAATGTACGGCGATGTATAGAAGGGTATTTTAGTCATTACACCTGTAGGTTGGAAACTTTGCTAACGCAGCATTGTCCTTGGGGTCAATATTTCCTTATGGTGATATTAGAAAAATATTTAAAATGCAAAATACAGCTATTTATATGGTAAGGGTATTTTGGTCATTTTAGTAGCCAAGGCGGTGTGTCTTTTGGTCCCCAGTATAGGAGTCCTAATTAATTACGGGCTAAGGAATTGATCTTAAATTAAATGGAATTTGTTTTATTTAAGTAGCCTGATTTAATTATTGGGCTAGAATAAAATAAAGGTCCATGGAGAGAGAGAATTAATTAAATTAGTTTAGTGGGTTTATTAATTATTTAGGGCTTTAGCCCAGTTTGAATAATTAGGAATTAACATGGGACTAAATTGATTTTAGCTTATTTAATTGGACTGGTTTATTTAGGTTGGAAAAATTAATTATTTGTTGTGCCATTAGGTTGGTTCTAACTAGAATAATTAATTAAGCCTAAAAGGTTAAACTAAGAGTCCAATGGCCCAGTCCAGTTTAACCTAAGATTTTATTTAGGTTAAACAGGAGGATTGGAAATAACGTCGTTGTTACAGAACAGACACTCTCAGAGACGGCTTCTTTTCTGTGAAAGGCCAGGCGTCTCTCACTCTCTCTCTCTCTCCAGAAAATTTCCTAGCCTGTTAGTTATTCACCAAACGGTAGTTAGACAGGCCATATACTGGAAGACCGAGAGTTCGGTGTTCACATATATGCAAAGGCGGAGTAGGAAGCTTGTAGGAATCCCACCAGAGACTTCTACCAACACACCTACCCAAGTCGCGCACGTTCCAGTCCAGCCACCTTTGAGAACCAGAAGGAGAGATAAAAATTTTAAAACCCCAGGATTTGGACAAGGCACAACCGGCGTCAGCTAGGGCAGCCGGAGCCGATGCCGGCCCTGTCCTGGAACCCCCTATTGTGTTTTTTTAGTTTTTTTATATTTGCTTCCGCTGCGTGCCCTGTGTTTTCCTGCTTTTCGTGCCTTCACTATCTCCCCCGGATCATCACTATCAGTAGTTAAATCAATCATAGGACATAGGACTAGGTGGGTTCGAGACATACTCCATATCAACACCCTTATCCTCTCTATCAGTGATCAAATCTATTATGAGAATAGGTGCTGGCTCAACAATTTAAACCTCATCATCACTGCTTTCCTCCAAGGGTATCACTGGTTGAGGTGCAGGTTGTAGTGCAGGTTGTGGCACGGTAAGTCTTCTGGGTAGATACGGATTGATAGATGACATTACTACCCCCTCTTTTCGGTTCTATACATTCTAACCATCCCCCAGCATAAATAACCCAAATTTGTCAAAAGATTTTAATCTTAATGAAATAAATCAAATACTGTCAATAATTACCTAAACCTAGTCTTTGATACCACTTATAATACCCCACTCCCTACGTACCTGAATAGAGCTGGGGATATCTCCCCATCCTTAGGATAAGAGGTTTTTATAACTAGGACTCACAGACGAAAAGAAAGAAATGATCTAAATTTAAACTTATTACAACTCAAAACAATACATGAACAAGTCTAAAAATAAACAAATGTTTGCAAGAATCTCTCTAAACGAAATACATTCAAAATAAGTCTTCAAAGAAAGGCAACATTAATCAATAACCTTCACAATAGGATGGACCTGAAAGCATAGCGTAAAAACATAGTGAGACATAAATCTCAAAAAGCCCTTGTGTGCTTAAGGCGTTTAAGGTGAAATAGTTCATGTATGCAAGTTGAGAAACCTTCATAAATGTAAAGTGCTGGCAAGTCTCAAATAAATTGCACAAAGTGAGGAGTGGTGTTTTCCTTTCGAATGCCATACATTATATAAAATAAAAGCAACCATTCAAAAGAAATAGCCATGGCATCACACTTTGTGCACCATGACAAAAGAATGTTTAGGATACCACAATTTGTGCATTCCGACACAAGGTTGGTGTACAGCCCACTGGGTGATATACTCCTCCATCTATGTACCCAAACTTACTGGTTGTCCACTCTAGAAATACATAGTCTACTTGACTGTACTTGCTAGCTTGGACCAGTATGATCTATAGAACTGACATCCTATCCGGGAAAGACTCACCCCTCAGAGGTGGCCACCTACTGAGAGACTTATCCTAGCCCTTCAAAGACTAGTCCTAGAAGTCTACCCTTATTGAGTACTCAACGTTAAGTTTGTCCCCTTTTGGGAAAAGAAAATTCATCCAATATGGTATCAAAGCAGCAGTAGTAGCAGCAGCAGCAGCAGTAGTAGTAGTAGTAGTAGCAGTAGTAGTAGTACAAAAATCTCTGTTTTTGTTCCTTTGAGTTGAGCTGAAATATAGCCAACAAAAACACCCACAACACTAAGAAAAGCCACCAAGAATTCATATCAAAGAATTTGGTATCAAAGCAAGGAAAGCTTTGATTCCCATCAAAGCTTGAAAGCAAGAAAAGGAGCCCTACAAAGTGAAGAAAAAGAAAATAGAGAAAAATCCCGTCAGTCAAAAAATTGCTCCAAAAAGATCTTGAAATTTTTGTTATATCTTGATTATTCTATTGGGAAATTGCTCCTTAATGTTGTTATAATCCTTGGAAACAAATTTATCTTGTGATTGTGGTGAAATTTATCTTCAATATAGGTGAAAATGCTGATTATTCTTAAGTGACGAGAATTGCATCCAAGGTGTTTGATAAGTGTTCTATGAGAATATTTTTTGCTATAATTGGGATCTTTGATTCTTAATTTTCATTCCTTGGGATATTGTGACTTAGTATATCACTCTAATTTTGAATTCCATATTCATTGAACTCAATTTCTCTATTGCACACTTGTGACCATCTTGTTATTCATCATCCCAGTTCTATTCGTTCTTGTTTCTTTATTCTTGATAATTCGTGATTGTTTCTTGCTTAGAACTTGAAATTCTTAATTAAAAACTTGTTTGCTTGAGGTGCCCAACAAGTGTTTGTTGAAATTTCCCTAAGACCCCCTAATTGGAAAATTCTTTTAATTTGTGTGATTCACTTAGCTGGACTAAATCTTCAGCTATTGGAGAGAATTGGGATTGAACAAGAAGGCTTAGTGTTGAAAAAAAAGTAAGAGGGTGAGCTTATTATTAAAAGAGCCTAAGAGAGCAAACACAAGCGCGGAGTGATCAACCTTGAGAGCCAACACGCAAGGAAGTGCAATGAGGATCCATTTTTCTTTCTAATCTCTTTGTGTTGTAGGTATATGTAAGCAAATATTCCATCACCATGGCCTATGATCAAGAAATCTCTAGGCCTAACCCAAGTGGACCTAGTAGACCTCAAAAAGATCAAATTGATGCTAGGGGTTTGCGTGAAGACTTGCAAGCAATAATAAGGACTATGCGAAGTGAGTTCCAAAACATGAAAAGGGAGTTGATAAATCATCTTGCACAATCTTCTACCGTTGCACAAAGGAGAGGTCGAGAGCGATTTGAAGTGCCTAGCCATAGGATGAGGGCATTCACTAGGCCGCCACTTCCAAACCCCAACACTACTAGCAAAGTACCAATTGAGAAGGATAAAACCCCTAAGCCATTTCAAAGGGACTTCTACAAACCTAGAGAGGATTGGAAGCCAAGAGAGGATTGGAAACCTAGGGAAGGTGATAAGACTCCGCTTCTTCATGGAGGTTAATGTAACACCCCGCTTCCTAGGCCCAACAGGGCCGGGGATGTCGCCCCGTCCAAAGGACAAGGGGTCTTTATAACTAGGTCACACAATCAAAATAATAGAATAAAAATAATACTTTAAACTTAAAACATATTACAATCCAAGAATTCCAAAACAAATCCAGAATAAAATTATTCACTCTTAGCTCCCAAAGCACTACACAAAAATGAATAACAAAATCTCTCCCAAGGCAGACAATACTAGCTACTCATCCCCACAGTAAGATCGACCTAAAATCACGGTAAAAAAGGTGATGAGATAAAAATCTCAGTAAGTTCGTGTGTGCTTTGAGTGTCCGGTGAAAATAGTTCGTGGATGCAAAGTGTAAGAATCTCATAAGAAAAATACTGGCAAGTAATAAATAATGTTCAAAAGCAAGAGTGGCATTTTGGCTTTTCTAACCATACAAGTACAATAAAATCAACCACTCCAAAAAGGCGGCCATGGGTTACCACACGTTGGGCCCCATAACCATACAACGATCAGAATGCCACACTTTGTGCAGACTGATAAAAATTACCGGTAAGCAATAAATGATGTTCAAAAGCAAGAGTGGCGTTTTGACTTTTCCAACCATACAAGTACAATAAAATCAACTACTCAAAAAGGTAGTCATGGGTTACTACACGTTGGGCCCCATGTCCACATGGCCAGTATGCCACATGTTGGGTATACTGCCGGTCAGACTGCCACACTTTGTGCAGACTGACAAAAGGTAGGTGATCGACCTACCGGGTAAGATTCTCCTCCTTCTCTACACCAAACAAAATCGGTTGTCCACTCCGGCAACACACAGTCCACATGACTGAAATCTGCTAGCTCAGACCGGTATGACTAAGTAGTACTGACGTTTCTCTAAGTTAAGTTCATCTTCTGGAAGTAGCCTCCTACCAGAAGACTCACTCTTGCTCTTCAAAACTAGTACTACTAGCCTACCCTTATTGAGTACTCAATGTAGATCATCCCACTTGGGTGAAAACTGATAAACCATAACTTTACTTGAAAATAGCAATCAAGGATTTCCAAAGTCTTTGTTAAAATCAATTTTGGAAACAGTTTAGTGTTTGAGTAAAACTGCTTGTTGATTTTTAAATAATTTGTTTGACTGAAATAAGAAAGGAAACAGTCCTTAATTGCCTTTTCAAAATAAGTGTTCACATACTTCGGGTTTAGCCTGCCACAGTAACTTTTTACAACAAATAAGTTTTATGCAAGAGCTTACCTGATCCTTACTCAAAATAAAGGTCTCCGACAGCTGACCTAACCCCGCCTGGGGTAAACAAAGCCATAATTAAACTCAAGCCAAGATTCACCTTTACAAATAATTCTAGCTTAACTTACTGCAACAATGATCCTAGTGTCCCAAACTTAAGGCCAGATAATAAATAAAAGGGTTTATAAGCTAAGTCTAGTTTGATATTAAAATAATTAGGGTTTTGGGAAATAGGTACTAATAAGTTGAAGGTTTAAATCTTGCTAAAAATAAATTAGAGTTTATTTGATGAAGGGTCCTAAGTGGTATAGGTAAAATAATAATCTATTAATAATTATTTGTTAAAAAATAATTGATAACTAAAATTAGTTGTAAGCAAATTTTAATGGGTTTTGATTGAAAGATAATAAATAAATTTTAATAGTATTTATGAATATAAGACTTATAAAATTAATAATTTACCTATTATGAATATTCATATGAAAGGCTTTATTATTATTTTCTATATATTTTATTTTATATAAAATCTATATATTTTATTTCTTTAATAAAAGCCATTATTTATTTGATTAAAATATCACTATTTTATATAAAGGACCAAATCTACATTTTCCTAGGGTTTTCGAAATTTACTAGAAGAAATTATAGCATTAATTATTTTATTGAAGAAATAAAATTAGCTTAGTGACAACTAAGTCATGATCACATTTCTATTGCCAACCACAATCATGAACATATACTCCACTCCAATTCATCAAATCATCCAAAACATGAATAAAGGTATAGATCTAAATTTACCAAGACATGATCCAACCTCTACCAACATAAACATATTCATGGCTTCAACAATCATACATGAACATAAACTCTATTCACCAAAGGTGACATAATCTCTAACATACTTGATCACATATACTACTCACGACATGGAGACATGCATTAAACCCTAAAAATGCCATACAATCAACCAAGACAATCCACTCATGCATCAATTCCATCTCCATCATATACACACATTTATTCATTCTTCAATCTCAACTCATCACAACAATACATGCTCAAATCCTAATCATAATCCATCTCCTTCCAATATCATCCTAGAGACATGAATCTAGAATTTAAAGAGAAGATTGAAGAGGCTTACTTGATTGATGAGTACCTTGAAGAAGTTTCGAATGGATCTCAACTCCTAGGAGACTAGATCCGTCCAAGAGAGATGAAGAAAACATGGCCATTGTTGAAGGAATCATTCGGTCAAGAGAGAGAGAGCATTCGGCCAGGAGAGAGAGAGAGAGAGAGAGAGAAAAAAAAAAAGAGAAGAAGAGAGTCCATTAGTATGATTTTACACATATATATTCATTAGAGGTTGAAGATTAGTGAAGATGAAGTTGATTAAACAAGCTTACCTTGAAGGTGTTCTTGAGCCCTCACAAAAATATTGGTTTTCGATCTAAGAGAGAGAGTTGGATTTTGGAGTTTGTTGTTAAAAGTGGTATGAATGGATTCACAGAAATCAGTAGGTGAAATCTGGAATTTTTTTGAAGAAGATTGAAGTGGTTTTGGTGGCCTTAGGCGAGAGAAAGTGAGTAGGTGTTCTTGGTGTTCTAGGTGTTCTTGAAGGTTGAAGAGAATGGAGAGGATTTGATTGAAGCTGGCCGAAATTCTGTGGGATTGGAGTGGCCGAATTGTTTGAGGGGTTTTGGCAATTGAATTTCGGGTTTGATAGGAAAAGGAAAGGCTGGTTGTTTGAAATCCTAAAAGAATATTTTAAAAGATCAAATTTGGAAACAAAATATAGCAAGAAGATCTTTGATCAATGGAGAGCTTTTTGGAAGCTGTAATGGCCGACTATTGGCTAGGGATTCTGCTGGAATGAAAGCTGTTTGAAGAAGCTTAATGGTGGCTGAAAAGAGGGAGTACAATGGTGAAGGAAGGTTTAGTTGTTTAAGGAATGTTTTATGGAAGTTTACTAGATATATTTGCTGAAATTTTGGTCTTCAATCAATGGCTTGATTGGAGTAATTGCTGGAGATATTTTAGGGGCAGCCATGACTGGTTTTTTGAGAAAAAAGTTGGGGAAGATGATGGAGCTCAGTCCATGTCTATTCAAGAGAAGTTTGTACAGAAAAATGAGGGAGTTTCGGTCAAGGCTAAAAAAGGAAACAAAGCTGGAAAAATTCTGTACAAGATTTCGCAAGTTGCTGGAATTTTCTGGGCAGCCTTTGCTGCCATTTTCCAGTCAGTTTGCAGAAGATTTGAAGGGGCATTCAGAGGTCTTTCAAGGCTAGCTTCCAGCCTTCTTTATGGAGGAAAAATGTGGCTAAGGTGCTGGATGAAAACTGGAAGAAAACAACTTGGTTTAGGATCACCAAAGCTGCGAATTTGCCCAGAAAATTTTCTGGTTTGCACAGTATTTGTGCAGTCCGGTTTTGGCCATAAAATTTCCAATTTCAAGCCGGTCAAGAGGGATATTTTTCTGGTAGAATTTGGGAGGGAATGATGGCTGAAAATTTTGACACCTTGAACGCACAAGAAGTTGGAAAAATTCCAGATTACTTCATGAAGAAAATGAATATAGCTAGAGTGGGGTTTTGAAGGTTCAACTATGGAGTTTAATCTCTTGGGAACCTTCCCCAACTCCTACCCATTTTCGGTCCATAAGATGTCTTACACTTAGACATTTTTAAACCTTCAAAGTCACAGCACTTTACTGAAATTTTCTGAAATGAAATTGGCTAGAACAAATTGACCAACCTAATGAATTGAGAAGTAGGAAAAACTAAGGATCAAGAAGGGTATGAATTCCCTTGGAAATTTTTGTAGGGCACCAGAGTAGGATTAGAATACTCCTATCATGTCTCCCCTAGGACAACACCTCTACTCTTCCCTAAAGCATTCAAAGCCGAAAATATAGCTTTCTCAAACAAAAATAAAATTTAATCATGCTAAAGCTCAAATTATGGAATTTTAACCCAAGACCTCAATAATTAATTCTAAAGCTCTAACCACTAAACCACACCAACTCTTATTCTTATTTTCTCTCCCAAATATTTTTTTTTTTTAATCCTCAAGCTATCTCCTTACTTTCACCTCAAGTAAAAATTACCATTTTGCCATCTTACTCAATAAACATAATTAAGCCATCGAGACTATAAAACACAAATCCAAAGCACATAAAATCATATAAAAATATATTTAAACATGCAATAAAATATGATATGCATCACAACCCCCTTACTCTAAGGTTGTTTCGACTGGGGTTTCACGTCCTCCTCTCCTTAGAAGAATTTCGTCCCGAAATTCAAGCATACCTCTATTTCAATTCGGGATACTTCCGTTTAACCCATTCTTCTTATTCCCATATGGTATCCTACGTGCCATGATGCTCCCACTGAACCTTGACCATCGGTATTTGCTTGTTCCGAAGATTCTTGATACTGCGGTCCAATATTCGCACAGGCTTCTCCACATAGCTCAGATTGGGTTGCAATACCAACGGTTCGCTATTTAGAATATGACCGGGATCAGCATTGTACTTCTTCAGCTGTGACATATGAAACACATCATAAATTCCCATCAATCCATCTGGCATGTCCAATCGGTATGCTACCAGTCCAATCCTTTCTTTTATTGGAAACGACCCCAAATACCTCGGATTCGGCTTTCCACCCTTCGGATGCTTCAAAATTCCCCTATTCAGCGTCAATCTCAGAAATACACTATCTCTTACTTGAAATTCCAACCCTCTCCGTCTATTGTCCGCATACAAATTCGATCCACTTATCTCCGAAATCCAGAACACAGGCTCTCAGCATATCTTCCAATATCTATATAACTCTTTCTGACTATCCATCGGTTTGTGAATACGCCGTCGTAGTGAACTTCAGACTCGACCCCATCGATTCTTGAAACTTGCCCCAAAAACGAGACGTAAACCTCGGGTCTCAATCAGACACAATACTTGAAGGCACTCCATGCAGTCGGACTATCTCTCAAACATAAGTCTGAGCCAGCTTCTCCATAGAGTCTCTTACATTTACCAGTATGAAATGGGCCAACTTGGTCAGTCGATCCACTACTACCCATATGGCGTCTTTCTGGGTCCTTAACATAGAGAGTCCGGTGACAAAATCCATGGTCACTTCCTCCCACTTCCACTCAGGTGCTGGCAATGGTTGTAACAGTCCCGCCGACGACTGTTCTGCATTTTAATGCTTTTCTCTAATTTTCTTCACTTTTAATTACTTGTAAAGACTTATTATGACCCAAAACTGTAATTAAACCTCAGGGATTACTTAGCTAGGGTTAGGATAGTATAAATAGCACCTTTAGTGATTTGAAAACACAATACACTTGACTTTAATTTAAATTTGAGAAGAGAATCTTAAGAGGCCCTAGCCTCCTTGTTCATCTTGTTCAAGACTAAGCTAAAAGGTTGGTCCTCCTTTTGTATGAGTCTATAAATCTTTTGGATAATCCAATGTTGTTTCTTTGAATGGATCTTAGTTGCTTTGTTCTTCTAAGGTTTGTTTGAAACCCAATATTTGGGTGCTATTTTCTCTATTCTATTTGTTCTTACTTGCCTTTGTTGCTTCAAGGATATTAGGGTGAGATTATAGTAGAACTTTCTACTCATCTTGAGGGTCTTTGAGGCTTTGTTCTTCAAGGGTTTGAAAGAGTGTAGGTTGTTAGGTTACTTTCTCCTTTTGTCATAAGAAAAATCTCTGTTTTGGGTCCCATTGTTTGAGCTGAACACATAGCCAACAAAAACAAACACTACACCAAGAAAAGCCACCCAAGAATTCGTATCAAAGAGTTTGGTATCAGAGCAAGGAAAGCTTTGATTCCCATTAAAGCTTGAAAACAAGAAAATGAACCTTACAAAGTGAAGAAAAGGGGAAAACAGAGAAATCCCGTAACTCAAAAACCTGCTCCAAAAAGGTCATTAAATCTTTGTTATATCTTGATTTTTCTGTTGGGAAATTGCTCCTTAATGTTGTTATAATCCTTAGGAACAAATTTATCTTGTGATTGTGGTGGTGAAATTTGGCTTCAATATAGGTGAAAATGCTTATTGTTCTTAAGTGATGAGAATTGTATCCAAAGTATTTGATAAGTGTTCTATGAGAATATTTTTTGTTGTAGTTGGGGATCTTTGATTCTTAATTTTTATTCCTTGGGATATTAGGACTTAGTATATCACTCTATTGTCGAAATTCCATGTTCATTGAACTGAATTTTTCTATTGCACATTTGTGATCATCTTGTTCTTCATCATCCTAGTTCTAGTTGTTTTTATTTCTTTGTTCTTAAAAATTCTTGTTTGTTTCTTACTTAGAAGTGTTTCTTTTGCATCTAGTGCGTGTTCTTGTGTTGATTGAGTCCACTTTTCTTGAAATTCTTGATTAAAAACTTGTTTGCTTGAGATATCCAACAAGTGTTTGGTGAAATTCCCCTAAGACCCCCTAATTGAAAAATTCTTTTGATTTGTGTAATTCACTAAGTTGGACTAAAATTTTAGCTATTGGGGAGGATTGGGATTGAATAAGAAGGCTTGAGTGTTGAGAAAAATTTAAGAGGGTGAGCC
The DNA here is from genome assembly GCA_026120185.1 of Voacanga thouarsii. Classification (NCBI taxonomy): domain Eukaryota; kingdom Viridiplantae; phylum Streptophyta; class Magnoliopsida; order Gentianales; family Apocynaceae; genus Voacanga; species Voacanga thouarsii. The sequence goes on from JANUWF010002285.1 coordinate 842,512, forward strand.
TATCATTAAAAGAGCCTAAGAGAGCAAACACGAGCGTGGAGTGATCAACCTTGAGAGTTAACATGCAAGAAAGAGCAGCGAGGATCTATTTTTCTTTCTAATCTCTTTGTGTTGCAGGTATAAGTAAGTAAATATTCCATCACCATGGCCGATGATCAAGAAATCTCTGGGCCTAACCCAAGTGGACCTAGTAGACCTCAAGAAGATCAAATTGATGCTAGGGGTTTGCATGAAGACTTGCAAGCTCTAATAAGGACTATGCGAAGTGAGTTCCAAAACATGAAAAAGAAGTTGATAAATTATCTTGGACAATCTTCTACTATTGCACAAAGAGAGAGGTCAAGAGTGATTTGAAGTGTCTAGCCCTAGGATGAGGGCATTCACTAGGCCACCAATTCCAAACCCCAACACTACTAGTAAGGTGCCAATTGAGAAGGATGAAGCCCCTAAGCCATTCCAAAAGGACTTCTACAAACCTAAAGAGGATTGGAAGCCAAGGGAGGATTGAAACCTAGGGAAGGTTGTAACAAGGATGAGGGAGAAGCCATGGAGAGGCCACAAAGGAATGAAGATATCAAGTGTTTTAAGTGCCTTAGATGTGGACATTCTTCCTATGAATGTCCAAGTAAGAGAACGATGTATACTAATCCCTATGGAGAGGATTTTGTTGACAAAGAAGAAAAGAAAGAAAGGTACCAAGGAAAACAAGAGGGAAATGGGAATGAGAAAAGTGATGATGGAGAAATTGTTGGAAAAGATGTTAAGCAAAAACAAGAAATTGATGGGAAAGAAAAAGAGATGAAGGAAAAAGAGTTGAGAGAAAGGATGAACAAATAAGTTTATTTGACAATCTAGGATAAGAGTGAGCAAGGACAAGAGAAGGGAGGTAAAAGAAGAGTGAATTTCTTCGCAAAAGAGAGTGAGGCCATAAAGGCTATAGAAGTTAAGGAACCGGTTATTCTTCCTTTATGCAAAGGTTCTTATGATTCTACTAATGATTTTTCATTGTCTTTGCCTAATGAAATTACAGCTATTCCTCAAGAATTTGCAGTTGTTTTTTCCAAGGAGGTGGTCAACCAAACACTTACCCAATTCCTACGGACCATAATCAAGAAGAACTTGACCAATTGGGAGGAATGCTGGCCACACCTTAAGTTTGTTTACAAAAGGGTTTTTCACTCTACCACTTCTCATTCGCCTTTTGAAATTATGTATGGTTTTATTCCCCTAACTCCTTTTGAATTAATTCCCTTACCTATAGGTGAACGAATGATACTTGATGGAGCTAAGAAGGTGGCAATGGTGAAAGCATTCCATGTAGATGATGGCAAAGATTCGGAAACGAATCCTTTTCAAGGAGGGGGAGATGAAGAGACACCGCTTCATCATGAAGGTCAAGATAAAGGAGGGGGAGGTGTGGCCATGCAAGGACAAGGGCCGGTGATGAAGATAGATGAAATTCGTCTAAAAATGAGGCCACCAGAGGACGGCCGGCGCCGGCTCCATGCAGCCAAAGTAGTGTTGGCCTCATTGTGCTCAACAACAGGTCCATCCGTTGTTCGACCGCCCGAAGACAAAACATAGCTGGCGTCGGCTGTGATGCCCAAACCGGCACCGGCTGCACCTGGGCAACCAACGACTGTTCCACATTTTAATACTTTTCTCCGATTTTTTTCATTTTTAATTTCTTGTAAAGACTTATTATGACCCAAAATTATAATTAAACCTCAGGGATTACTTAGCTAGAGTTAGGATAGTATAAATAGCTCATTTAGTAATTTGAAAACACAATACACTTGACTTTAATTCAAATTTGAGAAGAGAATCTTGAGAGGCCCTAGCCTCCTTGTTCATCTTGTTCAAGACCAAACTAAAAGGTTAGTCCTCCTTTTGTAAAAGTCTATAAACCTTTTGGATAATCCAATATTATTTCTTTGAATGAGTCTTAATTGCTTTGTTATTCTAAGGTTTGTTTGAAATCCAATATTTGGGTGCCTATTTTCTCTATTCTATTTGTTCTTATTTGCCTTTATTGCTTCAAGAATATTAGGGTGAGATTATAGTAGAACTTTCTACTCATATTAAGGGTATTTGAGGCTTTGTTCTTCAAGGGTTTGAAAGAGTGTTGGTTGTTAAGTTACTTTCTCCTTTTGTTACAAGAAAATTCTCTGTTTTGGGTCCCAATGTTTGAGCTGAACACATAGCCAACAAAAACACCCACAACACCAAGAAAAGCCCCCAAGAATTCGTATCAGAAGGCTGGAACAAGGACAAGAGAGAAGCCATGGAGAGGCCACAAAGGAATGGGGATATTAAGTGTTTTAAGTGCCTAGGATATGGACATTCTTCCCATGAGTGTCCAAGTAAGAGAACGATGTATACTAATCCCTATGGAGAGGATTCTACTGACAAAGAAGAAAAGAAAGAAAGCTACCAAGGAAAATAAGAGGGAAATGGGAATGAGAAAAGTGATGATAGGGAAATTGTTGGACAAGATGTTAAGCAAAAATAAGAAATTGGGGGGAAAGAAAAAGAGACGAAGGAAAAAGAGTTGAGAGAGAGGATGAACAAATAAGTTTATTTGACAATCTAGGATAGGAGTGAGCAAGGACAAGAGAAGGGAGCTAAAAGAAGAGTGAATTTCTTCGCAAAAAAGAGTGAGGCCATAAAGGCTATAGAAGCTAAGGAACCGGTTATTCTTCCTTTATGCAAAGGTTTTTATGATTCCATTAATGATTCTTCATTGTCTTTGCCTAATGAAATTATAGCTGTTTCTCAAAAATTTGAAGTTGTTTTTCCCAAGGAGGTGGTCAACCGAACACTTACCCAATTCTTACGGACCATAATCAAAAAGAACCTGACCAATTGGGAGGAATGTTGGCCACACCTTAAGTTTGTTTACAAATGGGCTTTTCACTCTACCACTTCTCATTCTCCTTTTGAAATTGTGTATGGTTTTATTCCCCTAACTCCTTTTGAATTAATTCCCTTACCTATAGGTGAACGAATGATACTTGATGGAGCTAAAAAGGTGGCAATGGTGAAAGCATTCCATGTAGATGATGGCAAAGATTCGGAGAAGAATCCTTTTCAAGGAGGGGGAGACGATTAGACACCGCTTCATCATGAAGGTCAAGATAAAGGAAAGGGAGGTGTGGCCATGCAAGGACAAGGGCCGGCAATGAAGATGGACGAAACTCGTCCAAAAAGGAGGCCACCAGAGGATGGCCGGCGCCGGCTCTATGCAGCCAAACTAGCGTCGGCCTTATTCTGCTCAACAACAGGTCCATCCGCTCGAAGACAAAACATAGCCGGCGCAGCTGTGATGCCCAAACCGGCACCGGTTGCACCCTGGGCAACCGACGACTGTTCCGTATTTTAATACTTTTCTTCGATTTTCTTCACTTTTAATTGTTTGTAAAGACTTATTATGACCCAAAATTATAATTAAACCTCAGGGATTACTTAGCTAGGGTTAGGAGAGTATAAATACCTCCTTTAGTAATTTGAAAACAAAATACACTTGACTTTAATTCAAATTTGAGAAGAGAATCTTGAGAGGCCCTAGCCTCCTTCTTCATCTTGTTCAAGACCAAGCTAAAGGGTTAGTCCTCATTTTGTAAGAGTCTATAAACCTTTTGGATAATCCAATATAATTTATTTGAATGAGTCTTAGTTTCTTTGTTCTTCTAAGGTTTGTTTAAAATCCAATATTTGGGTGCCTATTTTCTCTATTTTATTTGTTCTTATTTGCCTTTGTTGCTTCAAGAATATTAGTGTGAGATTATAGTAGAACTTTCTACTCATATTGAGGGTATTTGAGACTTTGTTCTTCAAGGGTTTGAAAGAGTGTTGGTTGTTAAGTTACTTTCTCCTTTTGTTACAAGATAAATCTCTGTTTTGGGTCCCATTGTTTGAGCTGAACACATAGCCAACAAAAACACCCACAACACCAAGAGAAGCCACCTAAGAATTCGTATCAGAAGGCTGGAACAAGGACGAGAGAGAATCCATGGAGAGGCCACAAAGGAATGGGGAAATCAAGTGTTTTAAGTGCCTTAGATATGGACATTCTTCCCATGAGTGTCCAAGTAAGAGAACGATGTATACTAATCCCTATGGCTAGGATTCTGCTGAAAAAGAAGAAAAGAAAGAAAGCTACCAAGGAAAATAAGAAGGAAATGGGAATGAAAAAAGTGATGATTCGGAAATTGTTGGACAAGATGTTAAGCAAAAATAAGAAATTGGGGAGAAAGAAAAAGAGACGAAGGAAAAAGAGTTGAGAGAGAGGATGAACAAATAAGTTTATTTGACAATCTAGGATAGGAGTGAGCAAGGACAAGAGAAGGGAGGTAAAAGAAGAGTGAATTTCTTCGCAAAAGAGAGTGAGGCCATAAAGGCTATTGAAGCTAAGGAACCGGTTATTCTTCCTTTATGCAAAGGTTCTTATGATTCTATTAATGATTCTTCATTGTCTTTGCCTAATGAAATTATAGCTGTTTCTCAAGAATTTGAAGTTGTTTTTCCCAATGAGGTGGTCAACTGAACACTTACCCAATTCTTACGGACCATAATCAAGAAGAACTTGACCAATTGGGAGGAATGCTAGCCACACCTTAAGTTTGTTTACAAAGGGGCTTTTCACTCTACCACTTCTCATTCTCCTTTTGAAATTGTGTATGGTTTTATTCCCCTAACTCCTTTTGAATTAATTCCCTTACCTATAGGTGAACGAATGATACTTGATGGAGCTAAGAAGGTGGTAATGGTGAAAGCATTCCATGTAGATGATGGCAAAGATTTGGAGACGAATCTTTTCAAGGAGGTGGAGATGATGAAACACCGCTTCATCATGAAGGTCAAGATAAAGGAGAGGGAGGTGTGGCCATGCAAGGACAAGGGCCGGCGATGAAGATGGACGAAACTCATCCAAAAAGGAGGCCACCAGAGGATGGCCAGTGCCGGCTCCATGCAGCCAAACTAGCGTCGGCCTCATTCTGCTCAACAATAAGTCCATCCGCTGTTTGACTGCCCGAAGACAAAACATAGCCGGCGCCGGCTGTGATGCCCAAACCGGCACCGGCTACACCCTAGGCAACCGACGACTGTTCCGCATTTTAATACTTTTCTTCGATTTTCTTCACTTTAAATTGCTTGTAAAGACTTATTATGACCCAAAATTATAATTAAACCTCAGAGATTACTTAGCTAGGGTTAGGATAGCATAAATAGCTCCATTAGTGATTTGAAAACACAATACACTTGACTTTAATTCAAATTTGAGAAGAAAATCTTGAGAGGCCCTAGCCTCCTTGTTCATCTTGTTCAAGACCAAGCTAAAGGGTTAGTCCTCCTTTTGTAAGAGTCTATAAACCTTTTGGATAATCCAATATTGTTTCTTTGAATGAGTCTTAGTTGCTTTGTTCTTCTAAAGTTTGTTTGAAATCCAATATTTGTGTGTCTATTTTCTCTATTCTATTAGTTCTTATTTACCTTTGTTGCTTCAAGAATATTAGGGTGAGATTATAGTAGAACTTTCTACTCATATTAAGGGTATTTGAGGCTTTGTTCTTCAAGGGTTTGAAAGAGTGTTGGTTGTTAAGTTACTTTCTCCTTTTGTTACAAGAAAAATCTCTGTTTTGGGTCCCATTGTTTGAGATGAACACATAGCCAACAAAAACACCCATAACACCAAGAAAAGCCACCCAAGAATTCGTATCAGAATGTTGGAACAAGGACGAGGGAGAAGCCATTGAGAGGCCACAAAGGAATGGGGATATCAAGTGTTTTGAGTGCCTTGGATATGAACATTCTTCCCATGAGTGTCCAAGTAAGAGAATGATGTATACTAATCCCTATGGAGAGGATTCTACTGACAAAGAAGAAAAGAAAGAAAGGTACCAAGGAAAATAAGAGGGAAATGGGAATGAGAAAAGTGATGATGGGGAAATTGTTGGACAAGATGTTAAGCAAAAATAAGAAATTGAGGGGAAAGAAAAAGAGACAAAGGAAAAAGAGTTGAGAGAGAGGATGAACAAATAAGTTTATTTGATAATCTAGGATAGGAGTGAGTAAGGACAAGAGAAGAGAGGTAAAAGAAGAGTAAATTTCTTTGCAAAAGAGAGTGAGGCCATAAAGGCTATAAAAGCTAAGGAACCGGTTATTATTCCTTTTTACAAAGGTTCTTATGATTCTATTAATGATTCTTCATTGTCTTTGCCTAATGAAATTATAGCTGTTTCTCAAGGATTTGAAGTTGTTTTTCCCAAGAAGGTGGTCAACCGAACACTAACCCAATTCTTACGGACCATAATCAAGAAGAACCTGACCAATTGGGTGGAATGCTGGCCACACCTTAAGTTTGTTTACAAAATGGCTTTTCACTCTACCACTTCTCATTCTCCTTTTGAAATTGTGTATGGTTTTATTCCCCTAACTCCTTTTGAATTGATTCCCTTGCCTATAGGTGAACGAATGATACTTGATGGAGCTAAGAAGGCGGTAATTGTGAAAGCATTCCATGTAGATGATGTCAATAATTCAGAGACGAATCCTTTTCAAGGAGGGGGATATGATGAGACTCTGCTTCATCATGATGGTCAAGATTAAGAAGGGGGAGGCATGACCATGCAAGGACAAGAGCCAGCGACAAAGATGGACGAAACGCGACCAAAGAGAAGGCCACCAGAGGACAGTCGGCCTTGGCTCCAAGCAGCCGAATCGGCACCAGCTCCAATCTGCCCTAGTAGCCACTTCAAATCACAACAAGACCGGCCCGATGACAGAATACAGCCGGAGCTGGCTGTGATGTCCAAACCGGCACTGGTTCCACCCTGGACAACCGACGACTGCTCCGCATTTTTAATATTTTCTCCGATTTTTTTCAATTTTAATTACTTGTAAAGACTTATTATGACCCTAAACTGTAGTTAAATCTCAAGGATTACTTAGAGAGGGTTAGGATAGTATAAATAGCACCTTTAGTTATTTGAGAAGATAATACACTTCACTTTAATTCAAATTTGAGTAGAGAATCTTGAGAAACCCTAGCCTCCTTGTTCATCTTGGTCAAGACCAAGTTAAAGGGTTTGTCCTCTTTTTGTATGAATCTATAAATCTTTTGGATAATCCAAAGTTGTTTCTTTGAATGTGTCTTAGTTGCTTTGTTCTTCTTAGGTTTGTTTGAAATTCAATATTTAGGTGCCTATTTTCTCTATTCTATTTGTTCTTACTTTCTTTTGTTGTTTCAAGGATATTAGGGTGAGATTATAGTAGAACTTTCTACTCATCTTGAGGGTCTTTGAGGCTTTGTTCTTCAAGGATTTGAAAGAGTGTAGGTAGTTATTTGGTTTTTTCTCCTTTTTGGTCACAAGAATCTCTATTTTTGTTCCTTTGAGTTGAGCTGAAACATAGCTAACAAAAACACCCACAACACCAAGAAATGCCACCAAGAATTCGTATTATTACTAGAGACATAAAGCCTTTAATCATAATGTACTAATGAGTATACAATGATCCTAAAGCATAATCCAACAATAATTCATAAGTCTCAATATTCATTTCAATCTTCATGTCCTAAAATTATTCCCTTCACCTACATACATATCTCCATCCCAATATTATTGAATCAACTTATTAATTCCATCATCTAAAAGCCTTGAGTTTGAAAACTTAAGAAGAAGATCATAGAGAAATACATGTTTGATGATCATTGGAGTTAAAGATGTTGCCTTATCCAATTAAGGTCTTTGAGTGCTTGAAGAGTCCTTTTCCGTTTGAAGTTGTTCAAGAATGACCACTAATGGATTGGCCAAGAGAGAGAGAATGAGGGAGAAAGAGAGATATTGTGTGTGAGTGATTAAGATGACGATGAAATGGAAGTGAAGAAGGATCAAGGTGATTGAATTTACCTTCTTGATGTTCTTCTTGTTCTTGAACAAAAAGCACATTTGATCCGAATGAGTAATCAACTTCGGTTGTTTTAGTGTTATGGAGTGTGCTATGGATGAGTATAGGTTAAATCCTAGTTGATTTGAGGGATTTTGGAGTGATTTGGGATGAATAGAAGTGTCTAATGATTGAAGAAGTTTAGTGTGTGTTCTTGGTGTTCTTGAGAACACAAGAGAAAATTGAGAGAAAATGGTATGTGTGAGCTTAGTGAGTGATGGCCGATAGCCTTGCTAGGGAGGGGGTTTCGGTTATCCTAGGGGAAGAGAGAGTTGAGCTAGTTTGAATTTCAAAATCAGGAAATAGTGGAGGTATTTAAGGTAGAAGATTTGTTAATGGTGTTTTCTTCTTGAAGGTTTCTAGTCCTTCAATGGTGCGTGGCTACTCTAGGTTTGTATTGGTTGTGAAATGGGAGATTATTCCAGCTTTAATGCTGGTCAAAAATGACTGTACAAGAGAAGAGAAAATCTAATTTATTCATCTAGCTAGGTGAGAGTTTAAGGGAGTAAAAGCTTGAATTTAATTTTCAAGTTTAAAAAGTTTTGAATGGAGTAAAGTTATGAGTGATTTGAGGTGTGTTAATGGAGCTCTAATGGCTATAGTAGATGAAGAAGACAAGATGTTCAGTCCATGGCTTCAAGGTGGCCGAAAGATTGAAGAGAATTGAAGAAGAAATCGGTACTTTGCTATGCTAAGAAAGCTGGAAAAATTCTGGGATTTAACTACAAGAATTCTTAGGATATGGAAGCATTTGTGAGCCGAGTTTTGAACCATTTTGAAATGGATTTGCAGCTGAAACTTAAGAGTGTTTGAAGGTCTGTTAATGGTGATTTTCCAACAGCCATCTTAGAGAAGACGGAGGAAAGTTTCAAGTGGTCTTATTGATGGGTTGATTGCTCAATCTCCATGACTAACTCTTGGTAATTTAATAGAAAATTTCTGGTTTGATAAGGCTACACAAGCTACAAAATTCCAAGGCATTTTCAGCTTCATATTTACACAAAATGGTTGGTTGCTAGCAAGAATTAACTGGGCAAATGTTGATGCATTTTTCAAAAATCCATCCAAGGAGAATTGCTGGAAAATTTTCTATATTTGAACCAAAACAATAACAATAAAAAAAATATATAGTTCTTTGAAGAAAAGCTATGGTGATTCAATTGAAAACCACCTACCTATTTTCCTTCCAAGATTTTGGTCATCTCCTATCCCAAGAGCTAGAATTTTTCTTTCAAAATTCAAGTCCAAGATTATTCCAAGATATTTTATAAAGAAATTCGAAGAATTAAAGAAATTGGAGTATTTTGAATTGAAAAAGGTTAGGACATAGTTTGCTAATATGATAGAGACCAAAACTCTTCTAGATTTTCTTTTAGGACAAGATCACATAGTTAGGACATTATTATTATGTCTTCCCTAAGACAACATTCCTAGCTTCATGGTATGTAAGAAGAAAACTCAAACATTAGTTAGGATATTTAAAAATAAAATTTAAGTTATGGGATTTGAACTCAAGGCCTTAGAGATTAACCACAAAGCTTTAACCACAATAACTCCTACTCTTATTTTCCCAACCAAATTCTCTTCTTTCTAAGCCTCAAGCCTTCTTTTTATTTTGTCCTCAAGTAAAATTTCCTTTTTACCCTTGTTACTCAACAAGTATAAATAAACTATATAACCCTTATATCACAATTCTAAGGCACACGAATTCATCTAAGATATATATTTTTATGCAATATGATATGATGGGCACCCCATCCCTCTAACTCTATGGTAGGTTTAGGTGGGGTTTTACAAGATGGATGTTTTTCTAAGTTTGACTTGAGGTAAAGGTATTATTAGGTTCGGATTCGGGAAGAGGATATCTCGAAGACAGCATTTAACACGTGATATGGTCATTTTGAATTTGTAATAATGTCGTTTGGTGTTACCAATTCCCCGACCACGTTTATGGATTTAATGCATTGAGTATTTCAACTATACTTAGATAATTTTTTTATGGTGTCCATCGATGATATTTTGATGTATTCCCCAAATCTTTTAGTAAGTGTGAATTCTAGTTGAGGGAAGTAATATTATGGTAGACCCCGTAAAGGTTGAAGAGGTGGTAAATTGGAAACAACAGGAGAATCCAACAGGAAGCATGAAGTTTTTTTTGGGATTAGCTAGATATAACTAAAGATTCATTGAAGGATTTTCTAAGATGGCATTAACATTGACTCGATAGACCTAAAAATGAGGTGGTTTATGTTTGGTTAGAGAAGTGTGAAGAAAGTTTTTCGGAACTGAAGCGAAGATTAAGTACAACTCCAGTCTTGGCATTACCTATGATGGACAAAGCATGTGAGGTTTACACAGATGCTTCTAAAGAAAGATTAGGAGGAGTATTGATGCATGAAAAAAAAGTAATCGCATATATTTCAAGGAAACTAAAACCTCGTGAGGAAAAACATCCTACACATGACTTGGAGTTAGCAGTGATTGTGTTTGATTTGAAAAAGTGGAGGCATTATCTTTATTGGGAAAATTTTAAAATATTTGCTAACCATAATAGTTTGAAATATATGTTCATTCAGAAGGATTTGAATATAAAACAGTATAGGTGGATGGAAATTTTGGAAAAGCTTCGATACCCTAATAAGTACTATTCTGGAAAGGCAAATGTGATGGCCAATGCCTTAAGTAGAAACATGAAAGTATTTGTATTTTAAATTACACAAGTCCCAAAGTCAAAAACATTTATAGTTGAAGGCCGAATAAGGATGAGTAGCATTTTGATTCAACATACCTTTCTACCACAATTGAAGGAAGGACAGGGAAAGGATGAAGAAATATAGAAGATGTTAAGGAACGAAGCAAACAAGGAGAAGGAAGAAAATCCTAAGTAGATGACGCTGAAATCCTTCGAGGCCGGTATTGTATTCCAAGGTAAGCCGCCATAGAACAAGATATTTTAGTAGAGGCGTACTAAAGTAAGTATACAATCTACCAGGAGACGGTTAAGATGTATTGTAACTTAAAATGGCATTTATTGGTGGATTGAGCTAGATACTCAATGTATCAACAAGTAATAGATAATCAGCAATGATTTGGAGGGTTATTACAACCATTTCTCGTACTATCGTAGAAGGAGGATGAAATTTCCATAGGTTTCATTACAGGTGTAGTGGATTGGTTAACCAAATTTAACCATTTTTTCCCTATCAATTAATGGGAATTTTTGGAGAAACTGAGCAAGATATATATAGAAGAAATAATTAGATTACATGGAGTACCCTTCAGTATTGTATCTAACCATGATTCGAGAGTTACTTTCAAATTTTGGGGTAAGCTACAACAATCGTATAGAACAACACTGAAATTTAGAACTGCAGCATACCTGCAGACAGATGGACAAATAGAACGAGAGATTCAGACATTGGAAGACATGTTGTGGGCATATGTATTACATGCTGGAACCAAGTGAATCGATAATTTGGCATATGCGGAGTTTGCATACAATAATAGTTATCAGACGGCAATTGGGATGGCTCTATTTGAAGTTTATATGGAAGACTATGCCAATCACCTCTATATTGGGAAAGCTAAAACAAAAACAAAATACACAAGATGCCTTAGATCTTGAAGAAGTACGACAAAGTCTGGAATTGATCAAGGTACGACTAGAAGCAACTTAGAGCTAACACAAAATTTATGTCGATCAACGTAAGAAAGATATGGAATTTGTGGAAGGACATCAAGTATTCTTAAAGTTAACTCCGCAACTTAGCTTAGAAAGTAAAGAATAGAGGAAGAAGTTAACACCTCAGAATATTGGACCCTTTTCAATCGTGGACTGGATCGGAAATGTAGCATATCAGTTGGAAATCTCTACAAAACTACAAGGAAAATCAAATTTCGAGGACGAAATTCTTTAAAGGGGGGAGATTGTAGCACTCCTCCCTTATACACTTTGGTAGGTGACTAGTTTTATTTGAATAAGAATATGCATGAAGGCTTAGAATAAGAGATTATCAGTTCAATTAGAAGAACATTTTAGTGTGATAAAAATTTAAAGAGCATCAAGAAATTTTTTTACCACGAATTAAGAAAATCTGAGAAGGAATTTGGAAATTTTGAGAGACATCATGATGATCAATTCAATGCATAGATTGCATTGGTAGAATAAAAATTTTTTGCGATTAAAATGAATAGTAACCCGGGAAAATTTTATTTTTGAGAAATATTGATTTTTGGGGAAAAAATGTTGTGGGCTTGGAATTCTTTTATAGGCTAAGTTGGAAAATTGAATTTAGGCCATTATTGGGCCCATCAAGGCCCAAAAAATTAATCAAGAGGAGAGAGATTGGGCTTGGAACTAATTTGGCCCACAAGAGATAATAAAATAGATTAAAAAGATAAAAGCCCATAAAGCCCATTTTAATTATGTTTTGCCACCTAAGATTTTTTGTAAGCTTTCAAGACCTTCTACCATGTTCTTGCTTTCCGGCCAGCATCCTAATCATCCATGTGATGATTTAAATCACAAAAACAAGAGAACAGAACCAGTTGGCAAGGGAAAACCCGAGAGCAAGCTTGGAAAAAGAGAAAATAGAGAGAAAATAGAGGAGAAAGGAGAAAAAGGAAAGTTAGCAAGAACTTGGGCATTTTCTTGCCAAATCTCATCTGCGTGAAGGTAAAAGCTCTATTCTCTTAAACTAAAATTGTTCTACAAGTTTTAAGAAGCATGTTGATGGTAATTTTTCCATGAAATAACAAGATTTCCAATAATACTTCGTGAACTATAATTGATAAGCTATGGTATTTATACATGCTATGGATGCTAATTTGAGAGAGGATTGTTTTGGTGTAATTTTTGTATTGTTTGGTGAAGATTTGGTGATTTTATGATAAGTTTTTCATGGCTGAAAATTTGGAGAAAAGATGGAAGAAAGAAAGAATAAGTGAGAGCTTGTTTTGTTGTTATTAATCAAAACTTGTTCTAAGCTTAGCATGGCTACTGGTTTTTGTTTAGATTATTGAAAGATTTTCAGCTTTGAGCATGACTGAAATCAGGTTGCTTTGATGTTGTTAAGACCATAAATGAATGGAATCAAGTGTTGTTTATGGCAAATAACAAATTATCGAATGCATGGCTAATGTGTTTTGTAAGATAAATGAGATGGACCATGTAAAGATGGGAATTTCGGCCCCAGTAGTTTGTTAGCATGTATAGATAAGTTTGATTTGCTATTATAGGTGTGTAGCTAATGATCTTTGGAGCATTTTGGCATAAATTTGAGATTAATCGGATTTACAGATCAAAAGATATGGGAAATACTAAAGTATGCCAACAGTGAAAAATGCATAATTTCAGCTTTAGTAATATGTCCTTATGATGTTTCATTGCTTTAAATGTTTGAATAAGACTGGAAAGGACAAATATAGAAGATGTATGCTTGGTTGAGAGAAGGAGAACAAAATAGGTTAATGGACTTCGGTGATCTCAAGTAATGCCTCGTGTGTGGTGAGAAGAAATGATTATTTCTTCGTAGCGATAATTGTTTAGTTGCTATAATTTTGTGGTCGTTGTGATCAACTAAGAAATCGAATTTTCATTTTTAACGTAGGTGTTTTTCATTAAGGATTTGGTGCAAGTAAAAGCATTATAAGACTACACTTATGCTTTAGAAGGTGAGTCCCATTAATTTTATAAATAATGTTTTGTGCTAGTGATTTTCTAAAATGTACTATTATCCAATGTGATATGGATATTATGAATACATTTGATTTCCCGAACCAAAATATGGTTTGCATGAATAGAAATGATTTTGGTTTCTCTGAACCAGAAATATTCAAATATTTGAAAATAGGATATTTCTACAAAGACTTCGGAATTCTTTGTACTATGAATAATGTTCACTATGGAAAAACTGGGATTTAGAGACGAAACTTTAGAGACAAAATTATTTTGTCTCTAAATAGTGACCAATTTGAGACAAAATGGAAACGAACTGATTTTTAAAAATTTAAAATGAGATATTTGAGACAAAATAGAGACGAAAATTTTTTGTCTCTAAATAAACGTTTCTATTTGGTCTCTAAATAGACGCAAAATAGAGACGAAAGTAATACCATCTCAATTTTGTCTCTAACTAGAGTTAAAACAACAATGACTTTCAATGTGTCTCGAATATTAGATATTTTTCATCTCTAACTAAAATGTTTCTATTTAGTCTCTAAGTAAATGCAAAATAGAGAAGATAGTAAAGCTATCTCAAATTTGTCTCCAAATAGAGTCGGAATCGCGACACAGTCAACACATCTCTAATATTACAGACAAAAAAGAGACGAAAAAGTTATTAGTCTCTAATATTAGAGACAAATTGGAGACGAAAAAGTTATTAGTCTCTAATGTGTTTAAAATTAGAAACTAATTAGAGACGAATATGTTCATCTCTATCGTTTCATTACTCTATTTATTCGGATAATTGGTCTCAAAATTAGAGACGGTCTTAGTCATCTCTAATTGGTCTCTAAATAGGGACGTTTTAGGGATTATCATATCTGTCTCAAATATTTGAGACAATTAGAGTCAACATTTTTTGTCTCTAAATTTTAGAGACGAAAAGCATGATTCACGTTTCTATCTCTAAATTGACTCTAATTTCAAATCCGTCTCTAAAATTGGAGATGGTCTTACTAGTCTCTAATTGGTCTCCAAATAGAGACGATTTAGAGATTATCAAATCCGTCTCAAACATTTGAGACTAATTAGAGTCTATATTTTTTGTCTCTAAATTTTAGAGACGAAAAAATAATTTACGTTTTGTCTCTAAATTGACTCTAATTGCGAGTCAATGGTCATTGTCTCCATTGGGCTTTAATTTTTCATTTAAAGACAAAATAAACACCAGTTTGAGTTATCTTTATATCTCTAAATATATTTGACAAATCTAAAAAAATATTATGTTAAAATAATAATAATTATAGGAGATTACAAATTAAACATGAACTTATAACAAATCTAACAGTTGGATCGTTAATTTGATATGCTTATGTTTCTTAATACTTTAGCTTTTGGGCTTTTCTATGGAGATTATGCTAGATCATGTGGCAAACCATATCCAATTACCATTAAATTTAGCCATAATACTTTTTTTAGCGATTTTAACAAATTTAACAGTTGGATCATTAATTTAATATGCTAATTAATAAAAATATGTTAGGTTTTGAGCTTTTTTATGGAGATTATGCTAGATTATGTAGCAAAAGATATTCGATTATTTTCAAATTTGGTCATGATACTTTTTTTAAAAATTTTAATAAATCTAACGGTTGGATGAAATTGAATCCATAGGATAAGAAGTGGATAGGATGCATACCCTATAAAAGATAGACATTATAGGGAGCACGATCCACAAGTAGGAGCTGTGAACCAGTTAACCCAACAGTAGCCGGTCTTGCATATGAAAGGGGAAATGGCATCTCCTGAGATGAATGCTTTCCTTTGTTACCCAATACCTCTCCTAATTACTTTTCTTTATTGCCATTGCCTATTTTATGATAAGGAATTACCAGTCTTGTCTTGGGATGCATTAGGTTTTAGGCTTTTATATAGAGATTATGATAGATTATGTGGCAAAACTTATCCGATTATCTTCAAATTCAGCCATAATACTTTTTAAAGCAATTTTAATAAATTGAACGATTGGATCGTTAATTTAATATGCTAATATTTTTAAATGCGTTAGGTTTTGTGCTTTTATGTAAAGATTATAATAGATCATGTGGCAAAACAAATCTGATTACCTTCAAATTCAGCTATAATACTTATTTTAATAATTTTAACAAATCTAATGGTTAGATCATTAATTTGATATGCTAATATTCATAAATGTATGAGGTTTTGTGTAACACCCCACTACCTAGGCCCGCCAGGGCCGGGGATGTCGCATGTCCAAAGGACAAGGGGTCTTTATAACTAGGTCACACAAATAAAATAGCGGAATAAAAATGATACTTGAATTTAAAATTTATTACATCCCGGAAATAAATCCAAGAATACCAAAAACAAATCTATAATAAAATTTATCCACTCACATCTCCCCAAAACATTACACAAAATAAACTATCAGAAAATCCTCCAAAGTAGGCAATATCTAGCTACTCATCCCCACAGTAGGATCGACCTGAAATCATGGTAAAAATAGTTGTAAGACAGAAATCTCAGTAAGTCCGTGTGTGCTTAAGTGTCGGAAGAAAACAGTTCGTAAATGCAAAGTAAAAAATTCTTTATAAGAGATCACTGGCAAGCAATAAACATTAGTCAAAAGCAAAAGTGGTGTTTTGGATTTTTCAACCATAAATAATCAATAAATTCAACCACTTAAAAGATATTATCATGGGTTACCACACGTTGGGCCCCATAACCGCATGGTCAGCATGCCACACTTTGTGCATACCGTCAGTCAGAATGCCATACTTTGTGCAGACTGACAAAAGTAGGTGATCGGCCTACTGGGCAAGATACTCCTCCTTCTCTATACCCAAACAACAACTAGGTGTCTATTCCAGCAACACACAGTCACTTGACTGAAAGAGAACACTGCTAGCTTGGACCGGCACGACCTACTGGACTGACGTCCTATCCGGGAAGGACTTACCCCTCAGAGATAGCCACCTACTGAGAGACTTACCCTAACCCCTCAAAGACTAGCCCTATTAGTCCACCCTTATTGAGTACTCAATGACATTTTCCACTTAGGATAAAATGAACAAAACACTGTTCCACATGAAAATGGCAATTAAGGGTTCCCAAAGTCTGTCAAAATCAGTTTTGGAAAGAGTTTTAAGATTGAGTAAATCTGCTTATTAATTTTCAAATAAATTGTTTGTCTGAAATAGGAAAGAAGTTAATCCTCAATTGCCCTTACAAAATGAGTGTCCATGCACTCTACATTTAACTTGCCATAATAAACATGTTTCATCAATCAGGTTTTATGTAGGAGCTTACCTGATTCTTACTCACAATATAAGGTCTCCAACAGCTGACCTAACCCCGCATGGACAAATACAAACCACAATCAAACTCAAACCAAAATCCACTTTCTCAATTTAAAACAACTCAACTCACTGCCACCATGATCCTAGTGCCTCAAGCTTTAAGGCCAAACAATAAATAAATAGATTTATAAGCTAAGCCTAATTTGATATTTAAAATAATTAATGTTTTGAGAAACAAGTACTAATAAGTTGATGGTTTAAATCTTACTAAGAAAAACTTAGAGTTTACTTGATAAAGAGTCCTAGGTGGTATTAGGTAAAATAATGATTTATTAATAATTTAATTGTTAGAAAATAATTGATAACTAAAATTAGTTGAAAATAAATTTAATGAGTCTTTCTTGAAAAATAATAAATAAAATTTTAATGGGTTTTGATTAAAGATAATAATTAAATTTTTAATAATAAATATTTTACTAATTATGATTATTTCCATAAAAGGTTTTAGTTGATTTCATTACTTTATAATTAATATATATATATATATATATATATATATATATATATCTAGCAAAAGCTATTATTTATTTGACTAAAATATCCTTATTATATATAATAATCCAAATCTACTCTTCCTAAGGTTTTTTCGAAATTACTTAGCAAAATCATATTATTAAATATTTTATTCATGAAATAAAAATTAGCTTAGGGACAACTAGATCATGATCATACTTTTATGGCTAACCACAATCATGAACATATACAATCTTTCAATTCATCAAATCATCCAAATCATGCATATAAGCATAGATCTAAATTTATCAAGACATGATCTAACCCCTTCTAGCATAAATATGATCATGGCTTCAATAACTCAACATGAATATAAATCCTATTCACCAAAGGTAACATAATCTCTAGCATACTTCATCACAAATACTACCTATGACATGGAGACATGCAATAAACCTCAAATCATCATACAATCAACCAAGATAATCCATCCATGCATAAATCCCATCTCTTTCATATTCATACATACATTCATGCTTCAACCTCAACAATATATACTCAAATCCTATCCACAATCCACCTTCTATCAACATCATCCTAGAGACATGAATCTAAAATTTAAAAGAAGGGTTAAAAAGGCTTACTTGATCGCTGAATATCTTGAAGGAGTTGCGAATGGTTGTCAACCCCTAGATGCCTAAATCCGTCCAAGGAAGGTGGAGAAAGCATGGCCATTGGAGAAGAAGCCATTTCGCCAAGAGGAGAGAGATTCGGCCATGAGAGAGAGAGAGAGAGAAGAGAGACTATTAGCATGTTTATTCATATATATATTCATTAGAAATCAAGATTGGAGAAGATGAAGTTGTTAGAACAAACCTACCTTGAAGGTGTTCTTGAGTCTTCACAAAATTTCTGATTTTTTATCCAAAATAGCAAATTGGATTTTGGAGTTTGATGTTAAGAATAGTATTGATGGACTCACGGCAGTGCGTAGGTTCAATCTGGAAATTTTAGAAGTAGTTTGAAATGATTTGGAGGGGTATTAGGTGAAAGGAAGGAGTAAGTGTTATTGGTGTGTTGTGTGTTCTTGATGTCAAAGAGAGTAAAGAGCTTTTGGGATTGGAGGCTGCCGAAATTCTGCAAGGATTAGGGTTGGCCAACTGCTTGAAGGGTTTTGGTAGTTGATTTTCTGGTTTGGAAGGGAAAAAGAAAGGTTAGTTGTTGAAATCCTTGAAGAATATTTTTTGGAAGCAAATTTGGAAACTAAATATTCATGAATATATTTGATCATGGGAGAGCTTTTGGAAGTCTGCCATGGCCGAATTGCTGGGCAGTGTTTCGGCTAGATGAATGCTGGTTGAGGGAGGCTAAGGGTGGCTGAAAATACTGAGTGTAATGGTGAAGGGAAGGTCTGGTTGCTTGAGGTATATTTTATAGAAAGTTTTTAAATCATGGTAGCTGGAATTTTGGTATCCAAATCAGATCATGTTTGCAGAATTTTTTTGGAAATCTTTTAGGCAGCCATGACTGGATTTTCGTGCAGAAGCTTGAGAAGGATAATGGAGTTCAGTTACTGAAGGTTTAAGGGTGATTTGTGCAGAAGAAGGATGGAGTTTCGGCTAGGGATGATTAGGAAACAAAGCTGGAAAGTTTTCCTGCACAAGATTTCGCAAGGCTGGAATTTTCTGGGCAACCTTCAGCTGCCACCTTCTAGTCGACTTGCAGGGAGTTTGAAGGGAAATTTCAGGGGCTTTCAAAGCTGGTTTCCAACCTTCTTTATGGAGGAAAAACATGGCTAAGGAGCTTAGCAAAACCTAGAAGAAAACAGCTTGGTTTCGGACCTCCAAAGCTGTGAATTCGCCTAGGAATTTTCCTGGTTTTGCACAGCTTTTGTGCAGTCCGAAAATAGCTAGAAAAATTCAAGTTCTAAGCTGATCAAAAGGACCATTTTCTGGCAGCATTTGGGAGGGAATAATGGCTAAGAATTTCGACGCCTTGAAGGCACACAATGCTGGGAAGATTTCAGTTCCATGCATGAAGGAAAATGAACTTAGTTAGAGTGAAGTTTTTAGAAAGTTCACTAAGGAATTTAATTCACTTGAAATCCTTTCCCCCTCTTCCATGGTTTCGGTCCCTAAGATATCTCTTACTATGACATTTTGAACCTTCAAAGCCACAGCACATTGTTGGAATTTTTCTAGAATAAAATTAGCTTGAACAAATTGAATAAACTAATGAGTTGAGAAATAAGAGAAATTAAGGATCAAGAGGAAATGAATTCCCCTTAGGAATTTTGTGTAGGGCAAAAGAGTAGGATGAGGATACTCCTATCATGTCTCTCTTAGGACAACATTTCTACCCTACTCCAAGCACATAAGGCTGATAATAATACTTCCCAAGCAAAAATAAAATTTAACCAAGCTAAAGCTCCTATAATGGAATTTGAACCCAAGACCTCAAGAATTAATTCTAAGGCTCTAACCACTAAACTACAACAACTCTTGTTCTTATTTTCCCTCTAAAAAATATTTTCCTATTCAATCCTCAAGCTATCTCCCTTTTTCCACCTCAAGAAAAAATTATCATTTTGCCCTTCTCACTCAATAGTCATAATCAAGCCCTCTAGACTATAAAACACAAATTCAATGCACATAAAATCATATAAAAATATATTTAAACATGCAATGAATTATGATATGCACCCCAACTCCCCTTACTCTAAGGTTGGTTTTGACTGGGGTTTCACATTTTGGGCTATAAAGATTATGCCAAATTATATGGCAAAACTTATCCAATTACCTTCAAATTTAGTAATAATACTTTTTTAAACAATTTTAACAAATCTATGCTAATCTTTTTAAATGTGCTATGTTTTGAGGTTTTACGTAAAGATTATGATCGATCATGTCACAAATCTGATTACCTTCAAATTTGGTCATAATACTTATTTTAGAAATTTTAACAAATTTAACGGTTAGATCGTTAATTTGATATACTACTATTCATAAATACGTTAGGTTTTGGGCTTTTATATAGAGATTATACTAGATTATATGGCAAAACATATTCTATTACCTTTAAATTTGGTCATAATACTTTTTAAAGCAATTTTAACAAATCTAACGGTTCGATCGTTAATTTCATATCTTTATATTTCTAAATGCGTTAGGTTTTGGGAGTTTACGTAGAGATTAGGTGATTATGTGGCAAAATATATCCGACTACCTTCAAATTTGGCAATAATACTTTTCTTAGAAATTTTAACCAATATAATGGTTGGATCATTAATTTGATATACTAATCTTTGTAAGTGCATTAGGTTTTGAGTTTTTATGTAGAGATTATGCTAGATGATGTGCCAAAACATAACCAATTACCTTCAAATTTATCCATAATTCATTTTTTTGAAATTCCAACAAATCTAACGGTTGGATTATTAATTTATTATGGTTACATTTGTAAATACGCTAGATTTTAGGCTTTTTTACAGAGATTATACTAGATTATGTGGCAAAACATATCCGATTACCTTTAAATTTGGCCATAATACTTTTTTTATAGCAATTTTAATAAATCTAATATTTGGATCGTTAATTTGATATGCTAATCAATATAAACGGGCTAGATTTTGGGCTTTTATATAGAGATTATGGTAGATCATGTGGTAAAACATATCCAATTTCAATTAAATTTGAAAATAATACTTTTTTAAATGATTTTAACAAATCTAACGGTTGGATAGTTAATTTGATGTGCTTATGTTTCTAAATGCTTTAGGTTTTGGGCTTTTATATAAAGATTATTCTAGATCATGTGGCAAATCATATTCGATTACCTTTAAATTTGGTCATAATACGTATGTTAAAGATTTTAATATATCTAACAATTGGATCGTTAGTTTGATGTGATAATCAATGTAAATGGGTTGGGTTTTTTGCTTTTATATAGAGATTATATTGGATCATGTGGTAAATCATATCCAATTATCTTCAAAATTGAGCATAATATTGATTTTAGTAATTTCAAAAAATCTAACGGTTGGATCGTTAATTTGATATACTTATGTTTCTAAATGCTTTAAGTTTTGGGTTTTTATATGAAGATTATGGTAGATCATGTGGCAAATTATATCCAATTATCTTCAAATTAAGCCATATATAATAAAAAATTTTAGCAATTTTAACAAATGTAATGGTTCGATAGTTAATTTGATAAACTTACCTTTGTAAATGTGTTAGGTTTTGGACTATTAGATGGAGATTATGCTAGTCATGTAGCAAAATATATCCGATTACCTTCAAATTTGGCTATGATATTTTTTTAGAAGTTTTAACAAATCTAATGGTTGGATTGTTAATTTGATATGCTAATCTTTGTAACTGCATTAGTTTTTGGGGTTTTGTAAAGAGATTATGATAGATCATATGGTAAATCATATCTGATTACCTTTAAATTTGGACACAATACTTTTTTTAGCACTTTTAAAGAATCCAATGGTTGGATCGTTAATTGGATATGCTAATCATTGTAAATGCGTTAGGTTTTGGATTTTTATGTAGAGATTATGCTACATCATGTCGTAAATCATATCCGATTACTTCTAAATTTCGAAATAATGCTTTTTTAAAGCAATTTTAATAAATCTAATGGTTGGATCGTTAATTTGATATATTAATCTTTCTAAATGCGTTAGATTTTGGACTATAGATATTATGCGTTAGATTTTGAGCTTTTGTATAGAGATAATACTAGATCATGTGGCAAATCATATTTGATTTTCTTCAAATTTGGTCATGATTCATTTTTTTAGTAATTTTAACAAATCTAGTGGTTGGATCATTAATTTGATATGCTTATGTTTCCAAATGCATTAAGCTTTGGGCTTTTATATAGAGATTATGCTAGCTTATGTCGCCAAACATATCTGATTATCTTCAAATTTGATAATAATACTTTTTGTTAGTAAATTTAACAAATCTAATGGTTGGATCGTTAATTTGATATGCCTATCTTCGTAAATGTGTTTGGTTTTTGGCTTTTATTTAGAGATTATGCTAGATTATGTGGAAAAATATGTATGATTACCTTCAAATTTAGCCATAATGCTTTTCTTATCAATTTTAACAAATCTAATGATTGATCATTAAATTGATATGCCTATCTTTGTGATACGAAAATACGTCTCTGTTTCAATAATAAGTAATATATAAAATGCCATCAATATTTATGAACATCATTTTTTAACTCAAAATAATTCTATTTCACCAACTTAACTTTGAACTTACACTAATAAGAACTCGCCTATCCTGAAGTGGATAGGCGACTATATATCAAGAAGTCCCATATCCTCAAAAGGATTGGAGACTATAGGAGGCCTATTTAGTATAAAATAATAATATGAATATTATAATTGTACTAATATAAATATTAAAGAAAAAAGATAAGTATTATTATATTTGAATTTTGATTTTTAGATTTATTATTTTTTCTGATTTTTTTATTTTTTATTGGAAATCGTATGGAATTCTTTTTATTTTAAAATTATCAATAGTGTTCAATCTAAATCCCCAAATCCAAATTCTAGTTCTATCCGTGTTTTAATAATATGTAATATATTGAAACACTATCTACATTTTATGTAATATATGAAAACACTTTAGCTAAGAATTTTTTTTATCGTGGAAGTCTATTTTTCTTGTAGTCATTTATATTTCTAAATCATTTTTTTCTCTTCAAATCTCTCTATCCAAACTAACTCAAAAATATATTTAATTATAAATATACAACTTAGCTTTTGTTTAAAAATAAACTAAACATAATAAAAGAAAATTAAATTTAATAAATATTTTTTATGAACTAGAATATTCTTATATATATTATATACGTAAGATATTGTATATGAAATAGGAGTATTATTTAATATTTGATGATTAAATTTGAAACTAGAAGAAGAAAAGTGAAAAGAAACCAAAGATGGGCCCCGTATTTTGCCCAACACGTGAGTTTGGAATAGTGGTATCATCTCCTTTTGAGAACTTCATCAGGAAATTCGAAAATTGCAAAAAATTTTGAAATGTTAAAACGTGTTTTTTCCCGCCAAATAGGAGGCTCCATATTCAAAAACCCAAGACGAAATCCAAATCGCAATAAATTTCAAAGAAAGAACCATTCGTAGGCTTTCAATTATATCTCACCTGCTCTCATCTTCCTAGTTTCCTAGCTTTCAGGTAAAAAGATCATTGTTTCGCAGGTATTTCCCCCGTTCTGGGTCTGGTTCACTGTAGTGCTCATGCTTCTTGGTCATGACAGAACGTATTTTTCATGGTAATTTTGGGGACTTTGAATTTTTTTTTTCTTTTTGGTCATTCTGTTTTACAGAGATTTAGTGTAGTGAAATGGCTGGAAAAGGTGGAAAGGGGCTTTTAGCTGGAAAAACCACTGCAGCGGCAACAACTAGCAAAGAAAAGGCCGATTTCACGGTCGTCCAGAGCCGGTCTTCAGGTATTTACAAAATATCTCGACGTTTTTCTTGTCAAGTGACATAGATCTGGCAGAATTATAGAATGTGAAAAGTGTTTTTTTTTTTGGGGGGGGGGGGTTCTGAATTGATGTTTGTAGGGTTTTACGATGTCGCTCACAAATGTTTGAATTTGGGGATCTAGAGTTGTAACATAGATGCAATGGTTTCTCAGTGTTTTTTTTTTTTTTAATGGTTTTGGAGTTTTCTTTGTGCAATTGTTAGCGTGCTAAAACTCCCCATGGCTTTACTAGTAGGTCGTATTGCATTGACCTCAATCTTAATGTGTGCGATAGATGCTGCTTATATCTTGTGTTATCGCCATGATTTTGCATAGCTAAAGGCAGCTAATTCGTGTGATGGGTATTGCTTCTTGCCTGGTTTATTTTCTCCTAAAGTTATTATTAGGCATAAATTGGGCACTATCGGCGATTCATTTACTGTCCTTTTCCAGATTCTAAATTTTGAATGTACATTCAGATCTGTAATCTGCTTACTATTGTTTTTCAATCCTCAAGATTTTCTCTTTTTTCCTGATGAAGCCTTCTGGGAATTTAGTTTCATCATATGTTTTTAACTGTTTCATTTGATTTTGCTAGAGGGACTTTTAGTTTCCAGTGGTCAAATTCATCGCCAACTAAAGTCGAGAACCTCTGCTCATGGGAGAGTTGGGGCTACTGCTTCTGTTTATTCAGCTGCTATCCTTGAATATCTTACAGCTGAGGTGCTTGAACTGGCTGGAAATGCTACCACGGATTTGAAAGTAAAGAGAATTACTCCCAGACACTTGCAGCTGGCTATTCATGGAGATGAACTGGATACACTCATCAAAGGAACCACAGCTGGTGGTGGTGTGATTCCTCACATTCACAAGTCCCTCATCAACAATACCACTAAAGAATGAATTCTTTGTCTTTAACTTGAATTTCTGTTAACTGATGAACCCTGTTTAATTTGTGACTGTTGGTGTGTAGTCTAGTTTTGTAGACCTTTTTGATACTATATTTTGTTTCTAATATTTTGTAATGTTACACATTTGATTAGGATTATTAAATATACTATTATTTTTGTCTCTAAAATAAAATTGCATATTTTTGTCTTTATGTTGTATCAAAGTAGAGTCAGAGTAAAGATGAAAAAATGGTCTCCAAGATAGTGATGGACAAATTGGTTTTCAATTTTTGTTTTTAAATACAGATAAAAGATAATTTTGATTGGTTTAAAAAATTTGTTTTTAAATTGAGTCAAAATAATAACAAAAATTGGTCTCTATATTAAAGACAAGATATTTCAAATCCATCTCTAATCAATGGTGAAAGAATTGGTCTTCATTTTTTTGTTTCTAAATAGAGACAAAATTATTTTAGTTGGTCTAAAAAAATTGTCTCCAAAAAGAGTTAAAATAGCGACAAAAAGTTTGTTTCTATTTTAGAGATGAAATATTTTATATCTATTTTTAAATTAGAGATGAAAATTTTGACTCTAATGGAGCATTGATTTTTTTTTTTTGACCTGATAATTTAGAGATATATATCAGTATTTTAGAGATGAATTATTTCCATTTCTAAATTTTAGCGACCAATATTTCTATTCGTCTCTAATTAGATATGCCATGTTTAGCTATAAAACCCAATTCGTCTCTGTTTTGTCTCTAAATCCAATTTAGAGATGAAATTTGGCATTTAGAGATGAATTTTGTCCTCTAAATAGCTGTTTTCTCGTAGTGGTTGAGTGCAAGTAGAAAATGTTCTTCACACATGTTATGTGACAAAATGACTATTTAACTTGCACAAATGTGTTTCATTCCATATTTAATGATAAACTTTGGTAATTATGATTTCTTTGATTTGATGGAATGATAAATGTTCTCTAAACATGTTGAGGCACGTTATTTTGAAATTCTTAAATTTATTTCTTTTATGAATTTTGAATTTTGAATTTTATTGAATAAACTTCCCTTTGGTCACGGATGTGCATAATTTACGTAAATATCCTCATGGAACATTTTCTTACTAAACAAGGTTCCTTTTGGCTATGAGTATTTGAAAATTACGTAAATGCCCTTAAGGAATGGTTTTTATCTCGTGAAGGACATTTTATCCTTCAACGCTACAATTTTCGAGAATGAATTCTCAATATGGAATCAACGTTTGGAAAATGACATTTTAGCCTCGAAATGATTTTCTTAACGCTCGGGTATGAGCTTGTGTTTTGGAAAAGACAATATTATGGGAAAATGGTTAGATTTTGGAAATATTAAGCCGTGTTGAGACATTACATTGATCTCTGGCTTTGTGCTATATGATTCTTGAGTATTCAAATGGACTATACACTTATATTAACTTGCATGGATTTGAGAATGTTATCCGGTTGTTGGCCACCTCCAGATTGTAATCTCTTTCTATATGAGGTGTCAGTATTTGATGTTTAGTCATTCTTAACTAGCAACATGTTTTCCCAAAGTGAAAACAGATGACAGGCGTGGGACACTCGGGCCGTAGGGCAGGCCATGACAATGGTCATAGTGTGATAGCTGATGGTGTACGCAGTAGGCTAATCATGCTTTGTTATGATCATAGGACTAGTGTTCCTATGGTGTTGACACAGTTGGACTAATGTTCCTTTCAATTAGATAGGACAAGTGCCTATTCGTGATTAATATGAGATTGCAATGTGAATTTGAATACAGAAATCGTATTTTGAAAATATGGTATGATTTATGATTAAAAAGTTCAATACTAATGATATAAATAGTGCTATGTTTCTATGTGTTATTATAATGGCATACATTCCCAAAAAGGAAGGAAACTAAACATGGGGCATTGGTTTTCAATAACTCATGTTTTTTCCCAAAAGTGCATGAACTCTTTTGACAATCGTTGGCAAGGTTGTTCTAACTACAATATTTTAAGAGTTGATATCAATAGAAAATTACAAGAAAACCCATTTGTCTATTTCTAAAGAAAAATATTAGCACACATGGGGCTCATTGAGTGATTTTTCACTCACACCAGTATATTTATTCTGTTTTTTTAGGAGCCAAAATTGAGAGCCGATGTTCTTGAAGACAATACTCTACTTTGGGCTCGGGAACACTACACTTTAGTACAAATAGTATTTATAGCCGTACTGTGCAGGTTATTGTAAGTTATGATGTGCCCATTTTTGAGATGTATATGATTGTATATGCTTTTGAACAGTTTTACTATTGTTGGTATTGTACTTACTTTTTTTTGTCGGCTTTTATTGTTATAAATACCTCTTGTCTGGAAGATCAGACCGGGCGACATACCACAAAAGCCAGGCCCACTACAACATGGAAAGGTGGGGTGTTACACCACCTCCCTAGGACACCAGGTCTTCGGTCTAAGACATCAAAAGTAGCTTCTAGACGACCTAGGGGTAGTCTTGTTTCTGTCCAATCTCTTCCATTTTTCTCCTCTTTCCTTCCTTTTCATCCTTATTCATCTCCAATTGATATTTTTCATTTCCTAAGCAAAAATAAGGTAGAAAAAGATGTGGTGAGTAGTGATTTGAACAAGATTTTATCACAATTAATGCATAGTTACTATATAAAATGTATACATAATAGGCACTCATCACATACCCTCATATTTAAAGCTTTGCTTTTTCTCAAGCAAAACACAATTACTCACACACAAGCAAATAGTTTACAAGTAAAATGAATGACTTTGTTTAGAGCATATTGGGAAAATTAATAAGAAAATTTTGGCATATGTGCAATAAAGTTAAAATAGTGGAGACATTATTATTTCCTCCACCTTAGAATTCATCTCAACATTTATCTATCCAAGTTAATCTCATGTATACCTGTATATTAAGCAAGACACAACCAAGAATATCAAAGTTAAATTAAACAACTTTATACTAATACAACGTGATTCACTCTACCTTTCAGGTTAAGAATACAAATAATATGATTCATACAAGTTAGGATTATCCGACTTACTCAAGTATCGTGGCTTACAAAAGGCGTAACACCATTAATTTTCCAGTTAGGGTGAGCCCTATATCGTTGGCTGTCACCTCGTTTGATTTTCTAGACAAGAAGTCTTTATAATAAGTCAAAACTTAAAACCAGAACATCTCAAGTACATTAAAATAGGATCATAATTAAAATTACACAAAATATTATACATTCATCTAAAATAATTAAAAGTCTGTTAACTTTTGTTAGCCTTTGGGATATTAAAAAATTAAGAGAACTAGGACTTAGTTAGACAATTAGAGAAAGCAGGAATAAGTTATTAACAATAGATATCCGTGAGCCTCGAGCATGGTTAATTATGGTACCACTTAGAAGGTTGATTTCTGGTCATAAGTGAAGGAGAACTTGAAGGGATTGCTAGCCAAAGTATTACAGTAAATTCGAAGGGAAAGGAAAATATTATCAGTATTACATTAATAGATGTTTTGTTGATGGTTAGCGCTAATTAAGATAGGATTGTATTAGGAGGAGCAAAACTTTGAATGACTATGAATTAGGCGAGTCTTCTTTTTTATAAATATTGTTTGGAATAGTGGTTTCCTAACCTATTTGAATATGAATATTTCTATTTAATGTATTTAAGAAATATGGATATTGTGGGTTCTTTTGTTTTCCTAATAATGTTTTGTTAGTAATCTTCTACTATGCCATTCTTTCTAAAGATTTCTGAATCCCTCTATTTTTAGAAACATCGTTTGATATCAAACTTTTCTATTCAATGGTTCCCAGAAATACGGACATTTGTGAGTCCATTTACTTTAAAACTACCATTTCAACTACTGGCTTTCCTAAATGATTTAAAACTAAACTTTTATCAAATTGTTGTATGGAATATGACTATTGTAAATCTCTAGGCTTGTGGGCCTTGTTTGAAAAATGTGCTTTGTTGCAACATGGTGAAAATAAGTTATGTGACATTTCTTAGAAATGTTGACCTTGTAAGTCCTTTTATATGGTTTTTAAGAGCATGATGACATATGGTTTCTTGCATAAAGCATTTCACAATGTAGCATAGGATTGTGAACTATTTGACCAGTTTGCACCGAAATTATTTTACAATTAGAATTGATAGACACTACTTTGACAGCTATGATGACGTTAAGTACTTAACAGAGCTTTGACCTTTGTACTAACTTATGTTAGAGATAGATGACTCTAAGTAACTAATCAGTTCTGGGGGCTATCTTACTCCAAACGGGGTGATAGGACAATAGAAATTAGCCAATTCCCTAGCTAACACTGTCCCAATACATTAGCTACTGGTTGATGTTGGGTGGGACACTCAGCAATCAACTCTTGCCAGACCTCGTATGAGAGGAGTATGTGTGTAACACCTTCTAAATAAGTGGCCTAAATGGCCAGGGATGTCGCCCCATCCTTTGGATCAGAGGTCTTTATAACGCGGTAGGATAAAATTCATAGGAAAGAAAGTAAAAGAAAATGATAAGTCTTTGGTACTTAAACTTAAATTACATCATAAAGAAACTTGCTAAGATCGATAAAATATAAATTCTAAATTTAGCTAAAAGAAAATATAGTCATCCATCCAGAATTAAAGTCAACAAAAGTATCAAGACCTAACACTATTATAAAATAGAGCTTCAAGCCTAAGATCTTGATAAACATACATCCTCCTGAAAACGTGAATAAAGAAAAATGTGTGAGATTATAAATAATCTCAGTAAGTCCGGTGTGTGTGTGTGATTGCGGTATAATTTTCGAAATAAATGTCAAGATGCGTGAATAAAAATTCATTCTCTTGTGAAAATTAATTTATAGGGAGAAGAACAAATATATTGTATTAATCTACTTAAACAAAATTCTTATCAAACAAAATTTTGAATTGCATAACATGATTTTCGGAACAGGTTTGTTATTTAGACAAAGTCTTAGAACTAAATTTTCTACATTAATTTCGATACGTCTTAAGTGGCTAAGACATAACCAAGCCACAAATTATCCTGTAGGATATACATCCCTACCGAGAGAACACCCCAAATCATTGCTCTCATCTAATCCATCATGGATGTCCCACATTCGTCCTTTGGTTTTAACTACTGAAAACCGTGTTGGTAGCTAATGACTCGACTTGATCACCTAAAACTGATGCCCCATTTGGTAAAAGATAGACATCTAGAGACGGCCAATTTACAGGTAGTCTTTCCTAAACTAATGTGAGCTAGTCCTAGTACCTCGCCCATTGAGTACTCAGTGTCCAAATTTTACATGGTTCAAGAAATTCCCATTTTTATATGGAATATATAATTTCATTTCTAAAGGAAAATATTGTTCCAGTAGTAGGTAATCCATTTTCCAAGTTTAGTCCAATCTAAAATCCAAAACTGCATTTTCCACATGATTTCCAAAAAGAAACCAAAACATAATATCCGTTCTAGTAATTTGTTCAAGGAATAATAATTCATTAAACACTATTAGCTTGTAGAAAGTAATAATAAATGGAGCCATTTGAATAGAGTTCATATCACAATTTTCGCAACATTTGCATGCGTGAAATGCATAAGCATCTTTTCATGAATAGCATATATTTGATGCAAGGCTCCAAAATTATATTAATCATGAAAAGCTCCGCATAAATACTTAAGAATAAATAAACTATAATAAAACCATTATTTATGATAGGTGTCATTTACATACATAAGTATTTTTCTCAAGTGATAGGCTCATAAATTAGATCATAAAATTTTCATGCTATAAGCAAAAACATTTTCTAAAATTAAGCATGCATTATATGTGCAAAATCTTGTATAATTAAACATCATGGCATTTAGTAAGGATCCCACATTTCATAATACGCAATTGCGAAAAATATGCTTTGGGATGAAAGGACTTACCTTGATCAAGTTTAACAACATAAATACCTTCACTTAAATCAAGCTCTTGCTCCACTTCCTCCTCCTAGGCCCTCCACATCTATTATCTATATGCAATATAGAAATTAATTTCCTATTTATTTTACCTTAAACAAAACAATGATCGAGACCCTTGAATAATTAGGGAATTTCTTAGGTCTTAAGTAATCTAAAGCACTTAGCGACAAAGTTTAATTAACTCTATAAGGCATCCTATCAAGAAATCTAATAATCTACTAAAGCATCCATAATGCAAATAGCATAGAGTTCTCCTATTTCCTTATTAATACTAATGGCCAACCAAAGCCTTAATTAACATGCAAACCTAATTAGTCACACAAACCCTAATCAACCATGCAACTCTAATTATTTCACTCAATCAAGCAACACTTATACTAATTCATACACCAATAAATTCAAGAAATTAAATAGCTTTGCAAAAATTAGAGTTATTGATGCGTATTAATTTGGGTATAAAAATCATATAAAAATAAGCACATTTTCAATCAAGTTTAAATTAAAACGTTAACCCCAAATTACACATATTAGTAAGTGTACTCATCATTAAGCATAACATAGGGTTTAAAATGAGAGTGTCAATCCTCTAGGACCAAGTATGTATTAATCACTTTTCTTTTATTGTTTAACCGACTTAATAAAGTGAAAAAGAAATAAAAATAAAATAAAATAAAATAAAAAGAATATATACATGTCAAGGATGGATAATTATGTAACTCAAACTATTATTTTGACAAACATGACCTTAAAGTATTCAATCATTATCATAACTAATTATTCTCTTGGCATTATGAAGGATTAAAATAGATTCACTTATTTTCCAATCCATGAAATTACTACCTTCTAGATAAATTAGTATCACATATTCTGTCTCAGCTAATTTATCCAAAAGATACATTAAACACAATCCTTTATTAAATTTTCATATTCTGGCAAATTTAAACATGAAATTAACTAATAAATCCATTCCTGACAGGCATCAATCAACCTTTAATTATCCAGTTCTTAGTAATTAACCCCTTTTCCAAGCAAGTTAAGAGATAACAAATATGAAATTAATGAATTGAGATCACCATCAACCCCTTTGTCCAAGCAAGTTAATGAAAAGAAACAACCAACTAATCTCGTAATAAGCACAAGTAATTAAATACCAAGAATAACAATCAATTAATCAAAGGATTAAAGTAACTCTTAAAATCATGAATACCCAAAATAATGTCAAATTACAATAAAAAAAATTAATACATCATTGTTCGAGAAAAAGAAAACAAAAGTAAAAGAAAGCACTCATAGACAAACCTCATTCTTCTTCCTTTGAAGACCTCTTGTGCAATCGTTCTTGAACTATTTATCTCGAGAAAATATTGGCGATGCACTCTAAAATATATCTAAGTCTCTACATTGTGCACCTCCTTGATCTATTAACATTGGCCTTTATTTATAGGTTCACAAAGTTCCTAAAAGAATCATAAATAAAGAAGAAGTAATTACCTAAAAATCTAAAACAAAAAAGGAGTAATAAAAGTCTAAAATAAAAACCTAAATAAAACTTAAAGAGTCCACTGCCTTTTGACTTTGAGAATTGGAAAATTGCAAATCAATTTTGGACTTTGCTTTTGTCTTCTTGTCGTTTTGTGCTGAATGCTCTAATTGATGTAAAATTTGGAATTGTTTGAAATTAGCTTCTTTCACCACCGAGACTGATTTCTTTCTTTTTCTTCGCTGTCGGCTCAATTGAGCCATGAACTACCTAATTTGCTGCCGAAATTCTATTCCTTTTCCTGTCATTGCTCCGGCTCAATTGAGCCACAACTCAAACCACCGCCTGCTTCCTTTTCCTTTTGCTTTTGTCTTTTGTAGCCCCTTTTGTTGACTTTGCTTTGCATTTGGGCCCCACCGAAATTCTTTCTTCTCTTTGTTGTTGCATTAGCTCGGTTAAGCCATGACTGAAGACCGAATTTCCTTTTTTGTTTTGCTTAGCCATGAGCCACCGAAATTCCTTTAGCCATTTTTCTCCTTTTTCCTTTCCAATTTCAATTGCAGCTGAATTGCTCTGTTCCTTCAATTTCTCTGCGCTTTTCTCTATTCTTTCCAGTGGAAGACCAGCATCGGCTCCCCTTCCTGGGCTGGTGCTGAAAAATTACACAATTAGTTCCAATTTTTTCTTATTTTTACATAAAATTACAAAAAAGTATTTTTATAAGGAAAATATCAAATAGAAAGAAATATGACTGGTTATTGTATAAAAAGTGTCTTAATTTAGCCTTAAATAACTAAAAAAAATATGACTAATTTAGGTCTTATCATATTCCCCCACACTTGAATCTTTACTTGTCCTCAAGTAAATACTTAAACAAAGCATTTAAAACAATTTATTTCTTTTCATATTCATCCATAACAAAGCCATAATTTTTTCCCCCTTAGATACAAATTTGTCATTCATTCAACCCTTTAAAAACCTTTGTAAACTCATACATTAAATCAAATAATCCAAGGCCATCAAAGTTAAGTTAAACAAGTTTATATCTAGTACATGAAAATTATTCCACTTCTTAAGCAAAAACATAAATAACATAAATCATACAAGTCAAGTCATTTAGCCAATTCAGGTATTATAAACTCAAATTTACCAAACTCGAGTTAGTGAAATAAGGAAAACACTCCACTCTTTTTTTTTTTTTCCTATGACTTTGGGAATTGATAGCCTCAAGTGCATAGATTTCTCTTCACAGACCGTATTGGCCCCCTTTATAATCATCACTCCATTTTTTTTCTTGCCTTTTTGCCTTCAGGATAGCCTCAAGAGAGTGCACCGAATACACTTGCTACTTCTCCCCATATTGACCCCCTTTTCAGCAAAAGGTCTTCAAAGATCATTAATAAAAGCATTTTTTTTCAACTCAATTTTTTTTCACCTCATATTTTTTCAACTAAAAATTTTTTCTCTCACATTCCTTATTCAAAACTTAAAGTTAAGCAAATTCTAAATCCATAATACAAGAATTAATCAACAACTCTTCCCATATTTCATCATATCATCCATATTCAAACTCAAAGAATAAAATAAAACTCAAATACCAAATATAACCAAGGTTAAATTAAATTCTCAAGACTTAGCAAAATCTAACTTAATACACAAGTTTACCTTTTTAATAAAATCCTACCAGACTGAATGACAAATTCATATCCAAAGTTAAGAAGGAAATCATATCTTTATTATAAACAAATAAACTCAATTTAGCTCCACATCTTCAAACTTTCAAATTTTCAAAGAAATTAAATTTTCTCCAAGATGATTTTTTCCAAGATGGCAAAACGGTTGTCCAAATTTCAAATTCCAAAGTAACTCAATAATAAGAAAACATCAAGATAATTGATAAAAGTTTGGACCAAAAATATCACCAAACCACTCCCCCACACTTAAACTGGACATTGTCCTTAATGGCAAAAATAAACACAATAAAGCATCTCCAATGGGACCAAACTTGAAAAGGACAGAAAGTTTAAGCAATACTCCCCAAGTGTAGATTAACTCCAAGATATAAGAAGTTCATTCTTCAAAAAGTTAGAATAATTATTGCCAGTGAAATTCGACCTACAAATAGATAGATGAATACATAAGTAAAAGTATAAAGAGTAATTGAAACAAAATAAAAATCGAGGAAGAAGAAAAATAGAAAGTCAAAGCCTTTAAGTCCCCCTCGAAGTTGACTCCTCCTTGTCTCCAAATTGTCCAATAGCACAACCACAATCTCCAAAGGACTCACAAGATCCCCTTTGTCGCATCCAAATCCACTTTGCAATTGGTTCTCTATTTAGTGAAGAACTTTTCCAAATTTTTGATACTCAAGAGAACTAAGAAGAATATCCAACGTAGATGTCAAAAGTACAATGTTAACCAATCGTCAATCATCACAACAAAATATCACAACAAGGTTCTATATTCCAAGATATCCAGATTGGCAAAAATTTAGAAAAAATACATAGCTCACCTTTAGAAGCAATCACAAGACTTAGAATCCATTCTATGCATTTTTTTTACCACCAAATAAACTCAACAAAGATTTATCCATGTCTAGTAAATTTTTCCTCAAAAATACATATACAAAATGCCAAGAAATTTAAGAGGATAAAATCAAGAAAGTTTTGCACCACTATGTTCCCCAACATGTGAGCTTTAGAAATAATTTTTAATGCATGGGAACAGTAATGTGAAGAAGAAGAAAAGTAATGTGAAGAAGAATAAGGGAAAACGAAGATGAAGGGAAGAAATAAAAGTATCATTCTAGGGGAATAGAATGAAAAAATAAATAAATAAATAAAACAAGAAAGAAAAATAGAAGAACAAGACAAATAAGAGAAACAAACAAGAAAATCAAAGAAAAAGAAAACAAGAAGAAAAAGAAAACATAAGAAAAATTTGGGAAGAAAAGAAAAATGGTAAGGGAACAAATGAAAAAAAAAACAAAAAGATTTTTTTTTTAAAACGAGAATTGGAGCTGATAGTCTAGGACCGGCACAGGCCAGGCCCGGAACCAGAGCCGATTGTGTTCTGTCTAGGCCCCATTTTTTTTTTATTAGGCAATTTCCTAATTGAATGCACGACCACACTACATTTAAAACAAAAATTCCTAAGTTAATTATTAAACTAAGATTAAAAATTAGAAATAAAGAAACAAATAATAAAATAAAATAAATTCACTCTGTCTAAAATATCGTGTTAGCAAAAGTCTAAACCTGAAAATAAAAAGCGTTAGTATTGACTCCGAATTATGAATGTAAAAATCAACAAATTAAAAATATCATTATTACACATATTCTACATTAACATTAGGTTAGTAAAATGAAATAACTAAATATACAATAAATACAAACATACAACGACCAGTTAGTTATTATGAACATGTATTTACTTATTTACAACATATAGTGAAATTAAAATACAATTATACAAACAACAAAATATGGCATCTTTTTGCAGAAAGAACAATTTTACAAATTTACATATTTACATGATTAAATCAACAAAGTCTAAGCTTTCATGATATTGTTGAAGGCATGTAAAATGGAAAACACAGGGCATGCAGCGGAAGCGAAAAACAAAAATTGAAAAAAAACTGAAGAATAGGGAACACTGAACAGAGCCAGCACCGGCTCCGGCAGCACTAGCCGGTGCCGGTCATACTCTGTACAGATTCCGAGGTTTAAAAAAAAATACCTCTTTTCCTCATTCTTAGAATTGGGTGGACCGGAATGTATGCAACCGGGGTAGGTACGCTGGTGGAAATCTCTGGTGCAATTCTTGCAAGTCTCCTACTCCGTCTTTACATGTAGGTGAACGCCAAACTCCCAATCTTCCAGTATATGGCCTGCCTAATTCCGTTTGGTGAACAACTCACAGACTAAGGAACTTTTTCTAGAGAAAGAGAGAGAGAGACGTCCTTTTTTTTCACAGAGAAGAGGTAGTGATAAAACAACGTTATTTCCAATCCTCATATTTAACCTAAATAAAACCCTAAGTTAAACTGGACTGGGCCATTGGACTCTTAGTTTAGCCTTTTAGTCTTAATTAATTATTCTAATTAGTATCACATAAATGACCCAATTAATAATTAATTTTTCTAGCACAAATAAATTAGTCCAATTAATAAGCCTATATTAGTTTAGTCCCAAATTAATCTTTAATTATTCAAACTGGGCCAAAGCCCTGAATAATTAATTAACCCACCAAACTAATTTAATTAATTCACTCTCCATGGACCTTTAATTTATTCTAGACCAACAATTAAATTAGGCTACTTAAATAAAATAAATTTTATTTAATTTATGATCAATTCCTTAGCCCGTATTTAATTAGGACTCACGGTCTATACCGGGGATCAAAAGACACACCGCCTTGGCTACTAAAATGACCAAAATACTCTTGCCATATAAATAGCCGTATTTTACATTTTAAATATTTCCTAATATCACTATAAGGAAATATTGACCCCAAGGACAATGCTGCGTTAGCAAAGTCTCCAACCTACAGGTGTAATGACTAAAATACCTCTCTATACATCGTCATATATTTAGAGAGGAAGAAGTGTACTAACACCTGTCTAAATGTCATCTACCATCATTAGGCTTCTAGTCCAATGATCCACGACTTCCTGGATTGTTTTCGCTTTCCAAGGGAGCTATCCTAAAGCAAACATCCAAATCATGTTTCCCAGGGCCTTGGATATTTAGATCATTCAGACAACCACAAGGGGTGATATAGTATAGAAACTATCTTGTACAAGTCTGTCTTAACTGACTAGTTACACATACCCAACATGCAAGTATATTAGCCCTACTATAGAACCTCAATTATAGCATATAAAAGTACATGCTTCCAGCTTCGTTAGACCACCAACTCATACTCAAGTCATAAAATACTAGTCCACGCTGTAGCGGTAGTAGTCTAGGTTTCTACCATATATTACTTTTAGAAACCACTATTACAGGTCCTGTTTTACATATTCCAAATACGCTTATGTCATGAAGTGAAAGGACTACTCACTGGCTAAAGGTAAGCCATTCCCCATTTGAAATTCACAACATAATAACTTAAACATGATGAGATTCCCATTCTCATCAATCGGTTAAGAACAAATGTTTATGTGTTAAGTAATCCGTGATCCATACCTTATTGTGAAAGACCTCAATTCACATGGACCACTTACTTAAACACAATGGGTCTTTTCCAAACGTTATTGTGCATAGATAAAATGTAAATTCACAAATAATTTTTGAAAATAAATTCGTTTATTAAAACATTCGATTTTTACATCAGAAACTTAGTCTAAGGGGACATATTTCCTAACTATTGATATAGATTCTAGATAGAAAACATTACCTGTGGGATTTTTCTTGGCTTGAAGATCTGGACACTCCTTTTTCCAGTGTCCCTTTAGTCCATATTTGAAGCACTTGCCCTTAGGTTTGTCTTTTGGCTGGGTCTTGGGTTAGGCCGCTGTGTCCTCCTTCTTCTTCTTGAACTTCCTGGGCTTGGGCCCAATTCTAGAAGATGAAGCATTAGCAATCATAGCTTTAAATTGTGGCTTCATAACCTTTTATGCCATCTGGAGCTCCTTCATCAACTCAGTTAAACTCATGTTTAACTTGTTCATGTTGTAATTCAACTTGAACTGAGTAAAGAAACTCGGTAGAGATTCAAGAACCATATCCACTTAGCTCTCGGGGTCAATGACATCCCCTAAGATTTCTGCCTCCTCGAAAGTAGCAATCATCTTGAGCATATGTTCTCTGACTGATGCTTCCTCAGTCATCTTAGTGTTTATAATAGTTCAAAGAGCCTCCTGCCTTGCGGGCCGGCTCTTATTCGCGAATATCGTAGCTAATGATTGAGTTCTGTCATACGTAGTGGTCATATACTCATGTTTGGACTGGAGCACATTAGAGATGGAGGCCAACATGTAACAACGAGCCATCTCGTCGGCCTTCTTCCATGCCTTCTTAGCCTCACGCTCTTTGATGGTGGAGCCTTTCCCGATAACAGGGCAAGTTTTGTAAAGGACATACTTATACTCTTCTGCTGTGAGTATTATGTCCAAGTTCTTCTTCCAGTCCACATAGTTTGGTCCCGTTAGCTTATTCTCTTGGAGAATAACGACCAATGGACTAACAGACCTCCCACCATTTCTGAAAAATCAAAAAATAAAAGAAAATGATTTAGGTTGTGAAAACAAAACAAATATGTGCACTTTATCCTTATTATCAAAACTGATAATAATCAATTTGGCTCTTAGGAAAACTGACATAGCTTCTTGGAAAGATTAACAGTTCCCTAAGCTAAGTGTGTTAACTATCATAAATTAATTTTCCTTCTAGGTAATGATCTAGAAGATAACTCCATCGAGGGGACGACCGTTTCCTCTCATTTTCTATGGACATTCCTCGTACTATGACCTCCAACGAGGGGCTGGCCGATCATAGTACGTGCCCCGAGTTATTAATTACATCCCTTTATTAGATTTAGATTCTTGTGGTATCCCCATCCTATAAGGGTTCATTCCCAAGATGACGCGAGGGGATCCACGATCTCTAATGAGGATCGTGATAGAAGCCATGGGGCCGTTGGAACCCCTCTCCCACTTAGTCTTTTAAAACAAGGGTTTTTTTGAAAAATATCCTTTTGAAAATTTCTATTAAGTTTTTCCCTTAACTCAAAAAATAAAATGTCCAAGTCCATAAAAATCTCTATGTCAAGATTTATATCCTTTGAGAGTTTTTCCCATGGACTAATTTTATTTAAGTTAAAAACTTAATGATTTCAAAAATTTTCCAAATTAAAACTCTCTTGAAACCTTGGTCTCAAGTTTATTTAACAAAACAATTTTCTTGTGCCAAAAATTGAAACAAAATGGCTTTCTATTTTAACTTACAAAAATATCTAAATCTAATATATTTTCTATGTTAAGGATTAAATCCTTTGAGAATATATCTAAGGATTAATTTTTGTTCAAGTTAAAATAACCATTTAATTTGTAGAAAAATGTTTTCCTTGTCAAAAACATCCTAAAGACTTTGGTATTTGAGAAACCGTGTACACAGGTACTTAAAAAAAATATAGCATGCTAGAAAATAGTAGACGTTTTCATACTTTTCTATTTTTTAAACCTAAGTGCCTAGATAATATAATTAAACACATTAATTAATTAATTAATGGTCTTGTTTAATCCTAAAATCCCTTACTAATATTTTCATGCAAAAATATTCCTTGAATATTAACTATTGCAAAATATTAACTTCGCCTGATATGGACCCCAAAACTAAAAGAAATTGCAAGAAAAATTACAAGGAAAAATTAAAAAATTTTTCTTTGGTCCACTGCACTCGGTGCACTGGATCAGGCACCTATCTATACTGTGGTCCATTGCACCCGCCACACAGAATCAGGACCCATGAGAAACCAGCACGCTGACTGGCCTCTAGACCTGAGCCGGCGCCGGTTCCAACACCCTAAGCCGGCTTCAGTTGCAGTCTGACCTGGTGATCTTCCTGCAGTTTTCTGCGAATTTCCTCTGTTTTCTTCTCAACTTTTGGTACTATTGGCTCTTCGATTTCAATCCAAAAACAATGAAATCAACCAAAACCAACAATCGCCTATACCTGTTAATATTGGGCTTATACGATTTGCTAAGAAAAACAGTAAATTACAAATCTCCTATACCTCCACCCGCGAGATTTAACAGAGAATCTATCCATACCAAAACAGCGAAGGATCACAGTTTGATCACACATTTGTATCCAGTTTTATTCATCTAGATACATGCTCCCTATATTTTCACAAAACCTGACTTTGATACCAATTGAAGGCACGAAAAACAGAAAACACAGGACACGCAGCGGAAGCGAAAAACAAAAACTGAAAAAAAAAACTGAAGAACAGGGAACTCCGAACAGAGCTGGCACCGGCACCGGCTTTGGCAACCTTAGCCGGCGTTGGTCATGCTCTGTACGGATTCTGAAGTTTAAAAAAAAAATACCTCTTTTCCTCGTTCTTAGAATTAGGTGGACCAGAATGTGTGTAATCGGGGTAGGTACGCTGGTGGAAACCTTTGGTGCAATTCCTGCAAGTCTCCTACTCCGTCTTTGCATGTAGGTGAATGCCAAACTCTCGATCTTCCAGTATATGGCCTGCCTAATTCCGTTTGGTGAACAATTCACAGACTAAGGAACTTTTTTTGGAGAGAGAGAGAGAGAGAGAGAGAGAGAGAGAGAGAGAGAGAGAGAGAGAGAGAGAGAGAGAGAGAGAGAGAGAGAGAGAGACGTCCTCCTTTTTTTACAGAGAAGAGGCAGTGATAAAACAATGTTATTTCTAATCCTCCTGTTTAACGTAAATAAAACCCTAGGTTAAACTGGATTGGGCCATTGGACTCTTAGTTTAGCCTTTTGGGCTTAATTAATTATTCTAATTAGTACCACATAAATGACCCAATTAATAATTAATTTTTTCAGCCCAAATAAACTAGTTCAATTAATAAGCCTATATTAGTTTAGTCCCAGGTTAATCTTTAATTATTCAAACTGGACC
Organism: Voacanga thouarsii; assembly: GCA_026120185.1. Classification (NCBI taxonomy): domain Eukaryota; kingdom Viridiplantae; phylum Streptophyta; class Magnoliopsida; order Gentianales; family Apocynaceae; genus Voacanga; species Voacanga thouarsii. The sequence goes on from JANUWF010002285.1 coordinate 883,452, forward strand.
AAAACCTTGAATAATCAATTAACCCACCAAACCAATTTAATTAATTCTCTCTCCATGGACCTTTAATTTATTCTAGGCCAACAATTAAATCAGGCTACTTAAATAAAATAAATTCTATTTAATTTAAATCAATTCCTTAGCTCGTATTTAATTAGAACTCACGGTCTATACTGGGGATCAAAAGACACACCGCCTTGGCTACTAAAATGACCAAAATACTCTTACCATATAAATAGCTGTATTTTGCATTTTAAATATTTCCTAATATCACTATAAGGAAGTATTGACCCCAAGGACAATGCTGCGTTAGCAAAGTCTCCGACCTACAGGTGTAATGACTAAAATACCTCTCTATACATCGCCATACATTTAGAGAGGAAGAAATGTACTAACACCTGTCTAAATGTTATCTACCATCATTAGGCTTCTAGTCCAATGATCCACGACTTCCTGGATTGTTTCCGCTTTCCAAGGTAGCTACCCTAAAGCAAACATCCAAATCATGTTTCACAGGGCCCTGGATATTTAGATTATTCAGACAACCACAAGGGGTGATATAGTATAGAAACTATCTTGTACAAATCTGTCTTAACTGACTAGTCACACATACCCAACATGCAAGTATATTGGCCCTACGATGGAACCTCAACTATAGCATATAAAAGTACATGCTTCCAGCTTCGTTAGACCACCAACTCATACTCAAGTTGTAGAATACTAGTCTACGCTGTAGCGGTAGTAGTCTAGATTTCTACCATATAGTACTTTCAGAAATCACTACTACAGGTCCTGTTCTACGTATTCCAAATACGATTATGTCATGAAGTGAGAGGACTACTCACTGGCTAAAGGTAAGCCATTCCCCATTTGGAATTCACAACATAATAATCTAAACATGATGAGATTCCCATTTTCATCAATTGGTTAAGAACAAATGTTTATGTGTTAAGTAACCCATGATCCATACCTTACTGTGAAAGACCTCCATTCACATGAACCACTTACTTAAACAAAATGGTTCTTTTCCAAACGTTATTGTGCACAGATAAAATATAAATTCACAAATAATTTTTGAAAATAAAGTCTTTTATTAAAACATTCGATTGTTACATCAGAAACTTAGTCTAAGAGGGCATATTTCCCAACAATTGTTCCCCGGCAACGGCGCCAAAAATTTGATGTTAAATCAAGTTTTTTCAAAACACCTTCATGATGAAACAGAAAAGTATCCTATTCTTTGGCAACAACGCCAAAAACTTGATGTTAAATCAAGTTTTTTCAAAACACCTTCATGATGAAACAGAAAAGTATCCTATTCTTTGGCAACAACGCCAAAAACTTGATGCATATTAATTTGGATATAAAAATCATATAAAAATAAGCACATTCCCAATTAAGTTTAAGTTAAAACATTAATCCCGAATTACACATATGAGCAAGCGTACTTATCATTAAGCATAGCATAGGGTTTAAAATGAGTGTCGATCCTCCAGGAACAAGTATGCATTAATCACTTTTCTTTTATTGTTTAACCGACTCAATAAAGTGAAAAAGAAATAAAAAAGAAAATAAAAGAAAAGAAAAGAAAACAAAAGAATATATATATGTCAAGGATGGAGAATTATGTAACTCAAACTATTATTTTTACAAACATGACCTTAAAGTATTCAATCATTATCATAACTAATTATTCTCTTGGCATCATGAAGGATTAAGATAGATTCGCTTCTTTTCCAATCCATGAAATCACTACCTTCTAGATAAATTAGTGTCACATATCCTGTCTCAACTAATTCATCCAAAAGATACATTAAACACAATCCTTGATTAAATTTCCATATCCTGGCAAATTTAAACATGAAATTAACCAATGATTCCATTCTTGGCAGACGTCAATCAACCTTTAATTGCCCAGTTCTTAGCAATTAACCCATTTTCCAAGCAAGTTAAGAGACAACAAATATGAAATTAATGAATTGAGATCACCATCAACCCCTTTGTCCAAGTAAGTTAATGGAAAGAAACAACCAACTAATCTCGTAATAAGCACAAGTAATTAAATACCAAGAATAACAATTAATTAATCAATGGATCAAAGTAACTCTTAAAATCACGAATACCTAAAATAATGTCAAATTACAATAAAATAATTAATACATCATTGTTTGAGAAAAAGAAAACAAAAGTAAAAGAAAGCACTCATAGACAAACCTCCTTCTTCTTCCTTTGAAGATCTATTGTACAATCCTCCTTGAACTATTTATCTCAAGAAAATATTGTTGATGCACTCTAAAATGTATCTAAGTCTCTACATTGTGCACCTCCTTGATCTATTTACATTAGCCTTTATTTATAGGCTCACAAAGTTCTTAAAAGAATCCTAAATAAAGAAGAAGTAATTACCTAAAAATCTAAAACAAAAAAGGAGTAATAAAAGTCTAAAATTAAAACCTAAATAAAACTTAAAAAGTCCACCGACTTTAACTTTGAGAATTGGAAAATTGCAAATCAATTTTGGACTTTGCTTTTGTCTTCTTGTCGTTTTATGTTGAAGGCTCTAATTGATGTAAAATTTGGAATTGTCTGAAATTGGCTTCTCTTACCACCGAGACTGATTTCTTTCTTTTTCTTCGCTGTCGGCTCAATTGAGCCATGAACTACCCAATTTGCTGCCGAATTTCTGTTCCTTTTCCTGTTATTGCTCCGGCTTAATTGAGCCACAACTCAAACCACCGCCTGCTTCCTTTTCCTTTTGCTTTTATCTTTTGCAGCCCCTTTTGTTGACTTTGCTTTGCATCTGGGCCCCACCGAAATTCTTTCTTCTCTTTGTTGTTGCATTGGCTTGGTTGAGCCATGACTGAAGACCGAATTTCCTTTTCTATTTTGCTTAGCCATGAGCCACCGAAATTCCTTTAGCCGTTTTTCTCCTTTTTTCCTTTCCAATTTCAATTGCAGCTGAATTGCTCTATTCCTTCAATTTCTCTGCGCTTTTCTCTGTTCTTTCCAGTGGAAGACCGGCACCGTCTCTCATTCCTGGGCTGGTGCTGGAAAATTACGCAATTTGTCCAAATTTTTCCTATTTTTGCATAAAATTACAAAAAATAATTTTTATAAGAGAAATATCAAATAGGATGGAATATGACTAGTTATTGTATAAAAAGTATCTTAATTTAGCCTTCAATAACTAAAAAAAATATGATTAATTTAGGTCCTATCAGTTATCATCAAAGTCTCCTTTTATAATGGTGTAACATATTACTATTCAAAATCATGCTATGCAGGAAAGTCACTAAAGTTTTTGCAAATATAATCCCTACAACCCTAAACATCACACAAAATCCATTTAAGTCAATTTTTTCAACATTTATAGTTATTCATTTGAACACATTCATTTTCCCATTTCAATCACAAAATTCTGTTCTTAATACAAAATAGGGGTTGAAATCATCTATTAAATTAGTCAAGGAAACCATTTTATTTCTTTACAAAAACTTTAAATGTTACACCTTGATATGTGAGGTGAATTACCATATAGTTATCTCCCCAAGATTCCCACAAAAAGGACTTAAACAATTTTTACATAATGCCTCGGGTGAACAGTAATCTATTTTGTGCAGTTAACTTAAATTTGTGACTCACAAATTACAACATATGTTTCGTTGATTATTTTTCTGAAATTTTTATAAAATCTTGAATTTTCTACAATCCAAAAATGATGAGAAAAATTAGTCAGGAAAGGGGGTTTTCGGGGGTTTAAAGATGGCCAGTTGTACAAGAGTTCTTGTACAAATTGCACTGTTTTGATATAAAGAATTTTCTTCACTTAATTCATGCAAAATTTAAATCACAATAATCTTAGAACCTTATACAATTCTTAGGGACTCAAGATTAATCAAGCCATCAACAAAAACTCAACCCACAATCAAGACCCAATTAAGCTCCAACACAAAACCCGTATTTCTCTATTTTTATCATTATCAAACAAACTTCTCAAGCACATCAAATCCCTTCATCCACCACATATATAACCACCCACACATAGCATAACACAACCACAACATAACTACATCATTTTTCTGAGGAAAAACACACACAACATTTGCATTTTGACAGATTAAACCAAGTTGTACATCATACTCAAATTTTTAGCCAGCATAAGGAAAAGGAAAAGAAAATGTACTCTTCAGCACAAGAAACCATTTTAACTTGATTACTCATATCCTTAGACGCGATACAACATCATACATCCAAAATACAACATAAATAAGGCATAACATCTCATATTTACACAACTAGACATCACATTAGCCATATATTTGATCCTAAAGGAAGGAGGGAGAAAATGAATGGTTTACCTTCAACCTTGAGGCTTGTTTCAAACCTTTCTACAGCAAAAAGATAGCTCTCTTGCACACAAGAAGTGAAGGTTTCTTGAAGAATATAAGGGAGAAATGACTTTAGGAGTGAGAGTGTGTCTTTCTGTTAAGAAAATAAGAAAAAGGAAATGGTATTCCTCTTTTTCTTCAAAGTTGTTGGCTAGCTTGAAGAGAGGAAGAATGGCGGCTGTTTTCATGGAGAAAGGAAGGATGAAATGTGAGAAATAATGGAGGGAGGTGGCCGATCCCAAAAAATCTGTTTATATAGCAGGGTAATTTTTGATCAAAGGGTTGAGAAATTTGGCTAAAAATCCAAGGGTTGGGATTTAATTGTGTTAGTAATGGGTTAAGATCGCCCATGGGTTGTGGGTATAGTCTTGGATTAATGGATCAATTAGTCAAAATTGGAGTTATCTCAGTTTTGACCAAGAATTATACATCATCAAACAATAATAATCTTCGAAACAAATTTAAATTTGTTCAAAAGAGCACTTTTCAAAAAGGAAAATTCATTGATATAAGATTATTTGAGATGTAAAACAATAGCTAATTTTGAATACATTACCTTTTACATATAATACAAATATATAATATAACAATTAATTGTGCATAAATCACTTACTACAAATCATGTAAATAATTAGCTTGATGCACTTATTTCTCTAAGAAAATTTAAACAATGAATATGTGAAATAATAACAAGTAATTCATTTAATTTATAATGCATGAATAATACAAGGTGTTACAACGGGAGATGGGAAGCCCATGCTACCTCAAGTAAAACAATTGCCAGCCCTCGTATGAAAGGAGTACGAGAATGGAAGAGCCTATGTTGCCGCAAACCAAATAACTGGAGACATACATTTGGTAGAGTGTGACGATATTTCTACCATGCTAGCTGATTATTGCTATGTGCTGTGTTGTATTTTGCACAGTGTAGCATATCAGCCGAAAAGGATCTTCTCAGACTATGCATGTAGGTCGGCCTTCTTTTGACATGAGTGCCTATTTTCTTTCATCAACCATGGGGTGTTAGTATGAATTGTGTTTTGAATATAAACAAACGAGATTTGTGAGAGTGAAAGGCATGGCTTACAAAACCTTGATTTTCTTAAGAGTTGTTTTCAGAAGAAAATTACTAGCACGTACGGGACTTACTGAGTATTTCCATTCACACGTTTCTCTCTATTCGATGCTTTAGGTTTTTGAGATCTCTATAGCGATTAGAGTGGCATAGTGGAGGCATAGTGGATGTAGATACAATCGATGGAATGTTAGGGTGTGGTTTGAAGATCATATAATGATGTAGTGTGAGTTTATTTTGGACCTAATTGAGCTGTATGTTATGTAATGTAAGCATGATCTTCTATGAATGTAATTTGAGCAAATTTTGATTTTGAATTTTAACTTGTTATAAAGATCCCTTATTTGAGAGATTAGACAGGGCGACACCCAACATTATAGGGCTCATCATGAATGAAAAATTAAGGGTGTTACATTGCTTGTCTCTATCCCTTCACGCTTCTATTGTACTTTCGCTTGATCGTTAAGTTGTACAATAGAACCTAAAACATAGGAACAGAAAGAAACGTGTGAATGTAAAGGTGATCACAATGTGGATTCAAAATGAAATGGAGAGCGGCAGCTTCTATAATGAAATAAGGGGAATAGACAACTTGATCATTAGGATTGAAAATACATAAGAGTGATGTTTGACATTTATATGAAACAATGATTTGCGGCATGGAATGAATTGAAAAGTGGCGCTACTGTCATTCGGTTTACAAAACAAGAAGAAGCTTTCCTATGTGTTCTCAATGTCAACACCATTAAACAATTGTGAGAAAAGATTAACAAAAAGGAAAGATCACATGCACTTCAGCAGCATTTCACACATTTATGTACATTTAAGCAAGGTGAATGATGAATAAACATTTAGTTTTCAAAAGGGAAGTTTGGCAGCTTATAGATCGTGCGTGAATTAAAATGGAGAAGCAGGCATCCAAAACCTTCGTTGATTGGTGGGACTCACGAAATTTATTTGTACAAGCAGCCTATTGAAAAACCATTTGCACAAAATAGGATGAAGACAAGGGACTCATCTTACTCTTCACGTACCATATTCCCCCACCCGTTTACCCATAATAAGAAGATTTCCATTACTTGGTCGCAAAAAAATCACAGGTATATCATAAATTCAAATGACAGGAGTTTGTTAACATACAGTCCTTCCACTTAAAGGATCTGTTAGTCACCTACCTAATAGGTTTGACTCCACCACTCTCCAGTAAATTTACATCTTGTAAACATGCACATCTTTCATGACTTAGTTGTCTATTGCTACCGTTTTCTCCCTATGCGATATATACATATTACATACCTATAATAGATGACCATAGAATATTTACCCTATTAGTTAATCCCCTTAGCAATTCCTTTTATCAAATTTTCTACACCAATCATCATGTCTAGTGACCATAAAATAGTTTTTCACCGTTTTATCTTAAGTAAGAAGCATTGATAAGCTAAAGGCCTTACATTATTATATTCGAATTCCAAATTGACCACTGTTCAATGCATGTTTATTCTATTTTTCGACCATCACTCCCTTCGAATGAAAAGAAATTGCCCAAGTCCTTTGCATGGCTGCTCAATTAGTGTCTAGCTGGTCATCTCCAAGTATAATATATTTAAACAATGAATTGTGATGATAGTCATCTCAACATGCTTCCACTGACTAGCACTTCCACTTCTTTGCGTTTCTCCTTTGTTTTCTTCTTGTTATGTACTACCACCGATGGACTTCTATTCGTTTGTGTTTCTTGGTTTTCCTTTAGCATATACCTCCACTGCGCTAATTTCATTTCCTGTTCCATCATTTTCACCATGGATTTTCGCAATTAATTCCCCAGTTGGCATTCAGCATCTGACACAAAATAACATGGAGACAGTAATTTGTTCATTCCAAGTTCCATGTAAAACCTTTATAGTTGTCCCAAGTCCACCGGCTAAATTTCTGTCATCACAGGTGCAACTCGCAACACCTACGGTCTGCAAGGTTTCATTTCAGTATGTCATCTTAACCATGAATGTAAATCGTCCAGCTGTACCATAGATAATCTTTTCTACAATAACTTCACTTCAAGTCTGATAATTTCTCTCTACTTCCGGAGCTATTCTTCTTATCAGTTCTCATATAAACAATTCAGACTCACTTTGTATCAGCACGTCTCCACTTAATTAAGAGAGCTCATTCACTGGCCATATTTGTAACTACTGAAAATTCAGTATTAAACCAGCAGGTATTTATAGAAACAACATGTTGGAAAATCATTTGTACTAAAGGAGTTAAAAGCAAGGGGCTTACAAAAGGCTATATTTCAACGTTTTTAAGGTAACGGAAAAATCACTTACGAAGCATTATTTTGAAGCAAAAGGGAACTCACTATTGGTGTACTGATTTTCCTTCGTCAACGAGCTCTTCTCACGAATTCCACCTGAAATAGCTTGAGACCCAAAATCAAATTTCAGATTCTTCAGTTTCACCTTATCTTGCTCACGGTTTCTTTCTATCTCCTTTCTTTGTGCTCTCGGTTTTCAGCCTCCCGAATTTCTCTTTCTTTTCTTCCCAACCGACCTCTCTTTCTTTCAGTTTCTACCTTTGCCGTTAGATGAAAATGGAGTACTAAAGAAAATGGGGACAGTTTTAAGCTTTAGCAAATCACTAGAAATCAATAGAAAAGAGGGTCACGGAAAACTAACAAAATAAAATAATGAGAGGTAAACTTGAGGAGCGGTGGGTGAAATGAATAAACAAAACATTGGCTAATGAAGGAAAGTTAGGCAGCTGCCATGAAAAACGAGTATCCGGTGGAACCAATATAATATAATTATATCTCCTCTCATGAATTCAATATTACATACAGAGTACTCCCTCCATCCCTATACGTTGTTAGAGACTACTTTTGTTATTTTAAATTATAAGTAGTTGGAGATTTTTCAAGAAGGTTTTGAAAATATTTTTACTTTTTATCTTTATTTATTATTCTTTTTCTCCCTCTTTCTCTCTCTTCTCTTCTTTTATTTTCAAGACGTTTATGGTTTTACTCCACATGGACCATTCAGAGGGAGGGTTGTTACAAAAGATACATACATTACAAGTATTACATTACACCAAAACAATACATTACACTTTGATGCAACATTACAACAACACATTTCAATTTAGAATAGTAAATTAGAAACTTCTCAATTTTCAATATTTTTCTACAAAGGAATGCATTTATAATAATTTTGACATGAATACTCTTTTTGCATCATTTGCGTTTTTACATTGTGTCTTTTTTCTTTTTTTTTTCTTTCCTTTCTCACCAAATGTTATTTTTCCTCATAGGACATGCACTTTGCATTTCTATAGCCTTTTTTCTCCTCACTTCAATAGGTGCATTGAGCAATCTACCTCTTACTCCTACTTGCCTTTCCATTGGAGAACAAATATAAATAAATAAAAATATGTATAATATAATATAACAAAAGAATAAATAAATAAATAATCGGGGATGCCATGAAATTAGAGATAAGTCAACAATCCACACTCTAAATTTCATCACAATGTCTTCATCAATTCTCAAAGAATCAAACTTCACAACATTTTCAAATACATAAATAATATTAACTTATTTCTCACAACTTAGCCTATGTCATGCCTAATATATAAGTGTACATAAAATTAACTCATCAAGAAAGGTTTTAAAAAAATTCCCAAGCAAAAAGATAAATAGTAGGACCATCAAACTAACACATATTAACATAGAAGTTAAAAAAGTATTGGAGAAAAAAAAAGCAGAAGTCGAAAAAAAATTAGCACAAATATTCACCAAAATATTAGCCCAAAATATTAGAAGATGCCAGGGATAATTAATAAAAGCTTAAAAAGAATATTACTCAACCCCTCCCCTACACTTAATTAGATAATATCCTCATTTGCCACAAATTAAACAATAATAGCATATCCAATAAGATGAGAAGAAATACAAGGGAGGAGAAGGATAAGCAATATTCCCCAAGTTTCTTTAAGCACAATATGCCATAGAATGGAGAAGAAATGGAAGGCTGTCAAAAAGAAGAAAATCTTCAATCCTGCAAAAATAAAGACAAATATAACAGCATGACAAGGCTAAAGAGATAGTAATAACAAGAATACAAACAAAATAATGAACAAAGAAAATAGTTCAAAAACAAGGACAAATAAAAAAGATACAAGGAGTTGTTACAAACATACATTAGTATCAATACTAATAATGACACAAACCAACATTTACTAAAATATATATACAAATATTATTAACAAAACATAAAATCAACTAACATAAACAATACCAAAACATATATTAGTACTAAGAACTATACTAATACCAATACAACAATGCCAAAAAATAAATGAACAAACTAACATTTTCACTAGAGGAACACTAAATCAATATATTTATATATGCTAATATACCATTATCAGTACTTAACCTATATACACAATAGAACTCCAATATACAAAGCACTGGAACTATTATGTATACCAAGGGTCAACAAAAGATTACCACCACAACATTCACCAATCAATTAGTACTACAACTTCCAAATAACACAACAAAGTCTCCCAAACAACCAACATTTAACCTTAATAGTACAAGAATACCAAAACGTAACAAAATCCCCAAACAAAAATCAATAGTCCACAAAAACAGAACACCAACTATAGAAACCAATCAACTCCTCAACACATTAACCACCGCTACAATCTATTTCTAACCTTCACACACACACACACACACACACACACACACACACACACATTACAACAACAACAAAAATTTATCAATACAAGGCTAAAAGAAAAACTCAACAACAACAACAACAAGGATTACAGAACAAACTATCCAACATTAACCAAAATTTCAAAATATCCAACACCACTATAGCTATTGCCCTAACAAAACTATTGATTCCACAATAAATTCTCCACAATTAATAACAATTTACAACAACACTTTTATCCTACAAGCACTAATACAAGAACAAAAACTAAATCAATAGAATCCAATATATGTATACACAATTACAACAAAACATCATTTAACAATATAAAAAATAATAATACAACAAAATACAAATGATGGTTAGTATTAAGTAAAAAAATATATAAACAAGTATTTACATAAAGTAATATTCACAAATCTGTACATGTCTAAATTAACAAGACTCAAGGTCGTCATGATATTGCCAATCCCTGGTAATGGCCAAAAACTTAATGCGTGTTCTTTAGTGTTAGAAATAGTGTCAACAAAAGCCACAAATAATCAAGTTTTAATTAAAATGAAAGACACTAAAACTATACAATTAGGTAAGTATACTCATCGTATAGTATAAGGAATAACAAGTATCAAATACATGAGAACTTACCAATTACCACTATTTTGTTCTAATCTTATTATCTAGCCAAAAATAAACATGTGAAGTACAAATAATTATGCTACACTAGGAGACCAATTACATTTGACATTAGAATAAGTCACAAGCTCAACAATGAATTATAAAGAGAAAAAGGCCATGTAACAAAGAGAATTCCCACATTAAACACCTCAAAGATAAGTACCTCTTGGATCCATAAATCTCAATTCTAGGTACCAGTGTGAGTCATAAATCTCTCTCTCTCTCTCTCTCTCTCTCTCGCGCGCGTTATGAGACACCTAATCCCTAAGTTGATTAATTGGTATCTCTCCCTAATTAACCAAACCTACGGAGGCATTAAACACCGTTCACATTCCCAAATAATCTAGAAGCCACAAAACCCTATCTCTATGTAATTTGTTGAATTTATTGGTTATTGGTCCTAATCCACAATGTCCCTCTCAGGTTAATTAAAGAGGACAAATATTATATTAGTCAAGTGGGTGTTCAAACCTTAACTCCATCTCTTGAAATCATTAAGTTAGAACAAATAATTGAAAAAAAAAAATCATTAAAACCCAACTCAACCAAAATAACAATAAACAAAAATAACCAAATACTATAGAATAAAAACCATATATTTAAGTAAAACACATCAACCCAAAGCATACAATAGGGTACAACCCTTCATTACAATTAAAAATCAATGTTTAGCACAAAAATTGCAAAGTAAGATAACAAAGAAAAGGTAAGGAAATACTCATAGACAAGCTATTTTCTTTCTTTTTCTTGAGATTTCCTCGCAATCCTCATTTTTTCTTCCTTGAGTCTTCAAGATCCTCCTTCACTTCTTATGCACAAGCTTGTTCTTCTTGGGGTTCTTGGAGAAAACCCAAGTCCATGACAAGTGTTTTGAGGCTATAAAGGGATATTTGTAGCCAAAATAGTGAGTGCTATAAAAAAGAGCCGCAATAGGATTTTTTTTTTTTCTGCAAGAAGGCACCCTAGGGAAGTTCCTTGGGCTTCCAGGTTGTCTAGTGAATGGACAGCCAAAGGAGGTTCTACTATTAGGTTGTATGCCCTCTTAGACTAGGTTTCTGAGGTAATTTTGTTTTGTATTAATAAAAGTTTTATTCTCAGAAATTGTTTGTGAATTTTTTCATTAAATTTTGTGCACATTTTTGCTGGAAAAGACCCATTGTGTTTAAGCAAATGGTTCATGTGAATAGAGGTCTTTCATAGTAAGATATGGACCATGGGTTACTTGTCACATAAACCATCATTCTAAACTGAATGATGAGAATGGAAATCTCATCATGGTAAAGTTATTGAGTTATGAATTCTAAATGTGGAATGATTTACTTTTAGCCAATAAGTAGTTTTCTTATTTTATAACACAAGCATATCTTAGATATGTAGAATTGGACCTGTAGTAATAGTTTCTAAAAGTATTATATGGTAGAAACCTAGACAACTACTACTATAGCATGGACTTATACTCTACAACTTGAGTATGAGTTGGTGGTTTGACAAAGTTGGAAGTGTATGCTTTGATATACAATAGTGAGGTTCTATTGTACGACTAATATACTTGTATGTTGGGTATATGTGACTAGTTAGTTAAGACAGGCTTGTACAAGATAGCTTCTATTCTATGTAGCCTCTTGTGATTGTTCGAATAATCTAAATATCCAGGGTCCTAGGGAATATAGCTTGGATGTTTGCTTTAGGGTAGTTCCCTTAGAAAGTGAAAACATTTTAAGAAGTCGTGAATTATTGGACTAGAAGTCTAAGGATGATAGATATCTTTTAGAGAGGTGTTAGTACACTTCTTCCTTTCTAAATGAATGGCGATGTGTAGAGGGATATTTTAGTCATTATACCTGTAGGTCAGAGACATTGCTAATGCAACATCATCCTTGGGATTGATATTTTCTTATGGTGATATTAGGAACTATTTAAAATACAAAATATAGCTATTTATATAGTTGAAGTATTTTAGTCATTTTAGTAGCTAAGGTGATATCTTTTTTTGGTCATCGGAATAACCCATAAGTCTTAATTATTTTTGTGTTGAGAAATTGGTCTCGGTTAAAGAGGATTTTATTTTATTCAAGAAGTTTAATTCATTATTAGATTGGAATAAAATAAAAGGTAGAGAGAAATTAAATTAAATTTATTGCCTAGTTTAATTGGTTAATTAATTATTCAAGGCCTGAGCCCAGATTGAATAATTGGAAAAATTAACTTGGGCCTAAACTAGATAAAAAGGCTTGAATAATTATCTTGGTCTATTTGGACTCATTAATTATTTATTGGGGTATTTTGATAAGATTGAAAAATAAATAATTAGGTATGTTATTTATGGGCACATTGAGTCTAAGGAAAATAATAAAAATATTTTATGGCCCAATAGTCTTGCCCAAAGGTTTTTTTTTTTTATTCACAGAACAAAAGAGTTTAGGACTAGCTAAACGTCTTCTGTTAATAACATCCAGATGATTTTAGAATATTGGAATCTCAGTAGTCTTGTTATCAAATAAGCCGTGTGTATTTTGTATATAAAAACGTGAATGAAAAAAACTACTCTAGTGTAATTTCTCTTTTGATCACTTCTCTTCTTGACACTGCTAATTTGATAGCAAAGGGTCAAGGAGCACAAGACTATCTTTTTACTTGAATTGTTCTCACCAGCAAGTTTTAGGCTGAGGAATATTTTGAGAACTAGAAAACCTCGGCGTTCACGCAAGTAAGAAGAAGTAGATGGCTAGCGGGCATTGATCCAGAAGTTTTAACAAGTAGAGGTAAAGACGTTCCTATTGTTCAGTCGTCTTCCTTAGCACCAAAGAAACCATTCAAGCACAGAGGTAAACTCATAAAAATCTTCCGCTGTGTTTTCCTGCTTCTTTGTTTTTTGATTATGCATGCTTTGCATTTTTAAGCTTCAATTGGTATTAGAACATGAAGTTTAAATGGCTTAGGAGGCATGCTAGTCTAATAAAAATGGCTAGATAATTGTTTCTGTGATCCTTCATTTTTTTTTTTGTTTGTGATAGATTTTTGTGAGACTCGTGGTTGAGGTTTAGGATCCTCTGTAATAGTTGATGATTATGTAAGCCTGATTTAAAAGGCATAGGCGAATGTTGTTTTTATTTTGGTTCATTTTGGTTGAAATTTGTAATAAAAAATGTTGCCTGTGAGATCGTGGAAGAAAGATTGCAGAAGGCGTCTGTAGTGAAAATTGCAGAAAAAACTGTAGCAATCGAGCCGCTGAACTGTGCAGTAGGGCAGCGACTCAGTGAGTCACCAGCCGAGGTGGCACCCAGGCCAAGCCGCGGCCTGTCTCGAGCCTTCCCTCAGCTCGGTGCATTTTGTACTAATCCTGGGAAGGCTCAAGTGCATCCTTCCCAGGCTTTGGTCACAATAGTGACCTAGGTCGCGGGCAGGTGTGAGCGCGGTTGCGGGTGTAGGTGCATTGTCCACGGGCCATGATCCGGTGTGGTGGGTGCGCAAGACCAAGGGATTATTTATTAATTATTTTTTTCTTTTTTCCCTTATAATTTTAGCACAATTTCTTTTTCATTTTGGGTCCTATACCAGGTGAACTTATTATTTTTGCAATAGTTAATCCTAAAATATTTTTGTTGGGAAATATGCCCTCTTAGACTAGGTTTCTGATGTGAACAACGAATGTTTTAATAAAAGAATTTATTCTTAGAAATTGTTTGTGAATTTACATTTTATTTATGCACAATTACGTTTGGAAAAGACCCATTGTGTTTAAGTAAGTGGTCCATGTGAATGGTGGTCTTTCACAGTAAGGTATGGATTACGTGTTACTTAACACATAAATATTTGTTCTTAACTGATTGATGAGAATGGAAATCTCATCATATCTAGGTTATTATGTTATGAAGTCCAAATGGGGAATGGCTTAACTTTAGCCAGTGAGTAGTCCACTCACTTCATGACATAAGCATATTTCGAATACGTAGAACATGACTTGTAGTAGTGGTTTCCTAAAGTACTATATGGTAGAAACCGAGACTATTATTGCTATAGCATGGACTAGTACTTTATGACTTGAGTATGAGTTGGTGGTCTGACGAAGTTGGAAGCATGTATTTTGATATGCTTTAGTTGAGGTTCTATCGTAAGACCAATATTCTTGCATATTGGGTATATGTGACTAGTAAGTTAAGACAAACTTGTATAAGATAGTTTCTATACTATATCGCCCTTTGTGGTTGTCTGAATGATCTAAATATCCAAGGCCCTGGGAAACATGACTTGGATGTTTACTTTAGGGTAGCTCCTTTAGAAAGCGGAAACAATCCAGGAAGTCGTGGATCATTGGACTAGAAGCCTAAGGATGGTAGATGTCATTTAGAGAGGTGTTAGTACATTTCTTCCTCTCTAATGCACGATGATGTATAGAGGGGTATTTTAGTCATATCTTCTAGTGTCTTTTTGGGGATATGCCCTAGAAATAATGGCATACATTCTGAACTTGGTGCCTTCCAAGTCAGTACCTAGGGCTCTCTATGAGATGTGTGTTGGGTGCCCTAGAGTCAATTTGTATTTATACTATTGTCATTATTTTTTATATAATATGAGGTTTTTCTTTCCATGAATAGTGAGTTTTATTTTGTTGGTCATCAAGTACGTGACTTGATAGTAAAACCCTATAATGAATACAATGATTATTCTAAAACTGTCCCTGATCGATTATTATTATTGGAATAATAATAAATTAAGATTAGTATGTTTGTGACTTGATGGCTATGTTTTACTGGTCATGGATATTTGTGATATTGAGTCAAGACATAAATAAATGTTAGAGAACATTGTATTGGACGTGAGAGTACTTCATGGAATATGTCATAAGTACTTTCTAGCCATAATAATAGTGAAAGTCCTTCGACCTAAATTCATCATAGTTTCCTACTTGATAAATTCTATATTTTGACATTGTCTAAAGTTGTCTTTAACCAGATAATAAATTAGACTACTGTTGGATATAGAATAAATCAAGGAGAGGAATATGATTGATTGTGAAGGAATTTGTCCCTCTTAGTTATGGGAGAGATATCTATGGGCCCCTTGATAAGTTAGACTGTTAAAAATGCATGGCCGTGCTCAAATATATCAATCTAAGATATTGATATCATTTGTTTGAACAGTCTACTATGAAATCAAGAAATAATTGATTAAGCTTAATAAGGATGACATGCTCCGTGCCTTATGCTTAATCTGGATATTGTGTGACAAAAGGACTAAATATAAAATTATGGTTTGGTTCAAAGAGATCACCGATCTTCATTTAACCTGGATAGTTATAATATTTTGTTAGAAATCGCTTATAACTTGTGGGCCATTTAAATATGATTTAGGTACACTGCCAGTGTTAAATGAACCTATAGGGTCACACAATAAGCGAACTTGTTAGGTTATTTTTTATGGTAATCAGGTTCGATGAATCTGGAAATATGTCTAAGTTAATCGTACTTAGAAAATTTACCAGATACAATGAATCTGGAAATATGTCCACATTCGATGTATCTGGATGATGTCTAGATTATAAGAATCTGACTCGGTAAATTAATTAGTTAAATTACCGAGATAATGACAGAATTTTATCATATCAGTTTAAATTTAATTTGAATTTAAATTAGAATATGATAAGATATTATTAGGGTTAGACTCTAAGAGGTTTGGGGGCTTTTAAGAAAACCCTAGCCGTCTTTTCAATAGTCCAATTTTTTTCTCGGTTGAGAACATTCATGCCATTCTCTACCAGAAAAGAAAAAAAAAATCTCTCAAACCCTAGGCGCTAGCACTCTCCGGGTATCGAGTGAGTTCGCGGTGTGTATCCGATAGAGGACGTTCGCATACTGCAGCGTCTGGTGATTGTTCGGGTTGAACGTACAACAGCGCAACCAGAATCGAAGGATTTCGATTACAGCAACCAGAGGTAATTCTTAAACCTTAGATCATCTTAATCGTTTACTTGGGTCCTCGGGAGGGATTCGTGGATGTTTTCCGCATTTAGGAGTTCACGAATTCTAACAATGTGGACTGGGCATAAGCCAAGTTTGAATTATCTCAGGATATGGGTTGTCCAATTTATGTACTGGTCAAGGGAGATACGTTGGAACCAAGATCAAAATTATGCTATTTTGTTGGGTATCCAAAAGGGACAAATGGTGGTTATTTTTATCATCCTAAGGAGCAGAAAGTACTGGTTAGTACCATTGTTAGATACTTAGAGAATGATCAAAGTACTTTCACTAAAGGTTTAACTAAGTTGGAATTTAAGTAGAAGTTAAATTCAAAATCAACTTCTTCTGACCTGATTGTGGAACAAGAAGAGGCACAACCTCAAGAGCCTATACAAATGGAGCCTCGTCGTAGTGGGAGAGTGTCTAGGGTTCCAGAGAGGTGGACTGGAGAAGCTTTCGAGCTAGTCTCTGACCATCAGAAACAAGACCCCACTAGATACGAGGAGGCTATTGCTGATGTCGATGCAAATCTATAGCAGGAAGCAATGAAAGCCGAAATTGAGTCTATGTACTTCAATCAGATTTAGGATCTTGTAGCTTCACCTGAAGAGATAAAACCCATTGGGTATAAGTGGGTATACAAGAGAAAGAGGGGAGCGGATGGGAAGGTGGAAACCTTCAAAGCTAGGTTTGTGGCGAAAAGGTATACTTAGAAGGAGGGAATCGATTATAAGGAAACCTTTTTCCCAGTAGCCATGCTTAAGTCCATCCGTATCCTCCTTGCCATCGCATGTCATTATGATTACGAGATATCACAGATTGATGTCAAGACAACATTTTTAAATGGCCATCTTAGCGAAGACATCTATATATCCCAACTGGAAGTCTTCATTGCTAGAGGCCAAGAACATATGGTTTGCAAGCTTAAGAAGTCCATTTATGGACTTAAGCAAGTATCAAGAGCATTGAACATTCGTTTTGATGAGACTGTAATGTCTTACAGTTTTATTCAAAACAAGGATGAACCATGCCTGTATAGGAAACTTGAAGGCATTAATGTGGTTTTTCTTGTCTTGTATGTGGATGGCATTTTACTCATTGGAAATGATATAGGGGCATTTGTTGGGTATCTTACGCATATCATATATGGCGCAGTGGAAGAATAAGAACGAGATACCATCATAGGATCCACATATGTGTGGAAAACAAGACATAAAGAGAACAAATGTAACAACTTTTTACCTTTCTTTGATTGTGTGGAAAACAAAAATTTACTTCTTCAAGTCCAGGCGTGATCCAGCAATCCTCTTGATCAAACAGCACGAGAGTTGAACGTCCAACCACTATGATCATAGTGTGTGATTATCTCTAATAGAAATTCACACAGAGGATCGCTCTCAAGCACCAAGATATTTATGTACTAGCATAAACCAAAGTGGCGGCTAGGGTTCTTCTTGTTTTTCAGCAAAAACGAGAGAGACAGAAGAAGGTTCGAAGTTGTTGTTTCATGAATCACCCCCACCCTTAGGGTTTCGTGCATATCCCTTATATGTCACTAAAATAACTGAAAACTAAGAATTCTAAAACAATTAGAATTCCCTAATTGTAATTGGAAATATCAAGTTCTCACAATTATAATTTGGCCCATAAATTATAACTAATTATAATTTGGCCATAACTTCTCTTTCTCGCAATTAACCCCACTATGTTATCAAATAACATCTTGAGTATATAATCCTTTATTGTGTGTGACCTATTAGGTTTCCCGGTCAATTAGTAGTGAACATAAATTAATCTAAACGTCTTTGAGATTAATAATTCATAATTAATTAGAATTAAGCATATTAATTCTAATTAGGATTGGTTTATTAATTCATCAATTAATAAACCTATATTCCTAGATTATAAGCGGTATCTAGCAACACATCATGACCACCTAAGAGTCCAGGAAGTCAAGTGGCTTGACATGAACCTTTCAATAACAAACTATAATTAACTCCTTTCACCATACAATATCTCATTCGGTTTGAAGTACGAAATTAGTGCCAACTCTCTCCAGAATATATTAATTCTGGCCCGAATATAATAGTACTTGTACCAGGAACCCACTACTTTAGATGTGTATCATTTGGAACTGTTTCCAATACATAGTCGCCTTGGCCAAGGACTTCTCAAGTAGTAATTCCTACAAGTAGCCGTAAGATATTCGCCCCTACTATTAGGAGTGGTGAATCTTTTATTGATCCTCTCAACTACTTTCGTTTACCTCACAATGTACCTATTATCCATCCTATAGGCGGCCCTCGATCTGGCTCCAGAGATTAGAATCAAAGCACAATGCTCAGTAAACAAAGTACCTTAGAGATCTCAAGTCTAAGGATACTTGCACGTTTGCTATAAAGAGATTATATCACTGGCACTAAATAGTTATCCATGTGATTATCTCATAGCTAGGTCATCCAATGTACTTGTTCTATTAACAAGCATCCATGTGTTAACTTTGAGTATTTCAATACTCACAGATATGAGAACCACTGCCTAATCAAATCAGGAAGTCTAACATATGCTAGTTTTAATGCATTAATGATGTCCTGTCTCATTAATACTATGACTAGGGACTATTTAAGTACTAACACTATGCAGTGTAGTAGGAATCTCATAATATGATCTCTATCATGATTTCCTTAACACAATGTTGTACTAGGGACTTTATCTAACAGTTATATTACATAAAAGTAACCAAAAGAAACTGTAATATAAATAATCCATTTTATTAAAATAAAATGTGTCATATACAACGTATAAGTGATTGCCTCTTGGGCATAACACTAACAACATTGTCATCTACAAAGGTTTGACTGTCTAGTTAATTTAGTATCAAGGGCTTGGGAGAAGCCAGTTAGATTATCGAGATTAGGCTTCTTAGAAATAGGGAGCAAAAAATGTTAGGATTATCCCAAGCGACATATATTGACAAGATGTTGGCCAAAGTACAGCATGGACTTATGTAAGGGAGCTCTAATTCCTTGTAGACATGGGTTGTCTTTTTGTTCAAGGGACTGTCCTAAGTCTCAAGAAGAAAAAGATAGAATAAGCTGGATTCCCTACGCTTCGGCTGTGGGAAGTCTCATGTTTGTCATGCTATGTACTAAGCCAGATATCTGCTTTACCGTAGGCTAAGTTAGCAGATATCAATCAAATCATGAGGAGGTTCATTGGCAAGCTGTAAAGTATATTCTCAAGTACCTCAAGGGAATGAGAGATTATATGCCAGTTTACATGGCTGATGACTTGGTTCCTATAGGATACACAGACTCAGACTTCCAAGTAGATAAGGATGAGAGAAAATCCTCTAGTGGATATGTCTTTACCTTGTCTGGAGGAGTATCAAGCAATCTTGTATTGCTGACTCAACCATGGAAGCTGAGTATGTGGCAGCTTCGGAGGCATCCAAGGAAGCAGTCTGGCTTCAGAAGTTTCTTTCAGAACTTGGAGTCATGCCACACATGGATAGGCCGATTGTGATGTATTGCGACAACACTGGAGTAGTATCGCAATCTAAAGAACCAAGGAACCACAAGAAGGGGAAGCACATCGAGAGAAAGTACCACCTAATCCGAAATTTCATCCAGAGACAGGAAATCATGGTGGAACAGATTGCCTCAGAGAACAATCTAGTAGATCCATTTACCAAGCTTTTGGCAGATAGAGTTTTCAAGAGACACTTAGATGCCATAAGGGTGGGCACCTATGGACTAATTTAGTCTTAGAGTGCAAGTGAGAGATTGTTGGGAAATATGCCCTTTTAGACTAGGTTTCTGATGTAAACATCGAATGTTTTAATAAAAGAATTTATTCTCAGAAATTATTTATGAATTTACATTTTATTTGTGCACAATTACTTTTGAAAAAGACCCATTGTCTTTAAGTAAGTAGTCCATCTGAATAGTGGTCTTTCACAGTAAGGTATGGATCATGAGTTACTTAACACATAAATGTTTGTTCTTAATTGATTGATGAGAATGGAAATCTCATCATGTATAGGTTATTATGTTATGAATTCCAAATGGGGAGTGGCTTACTTTTACCCAGTGAGTAGTCCACTAACTTCATGACATAAGCGTATTTCGAATACGTAAAATAGGACCTGTAGTAGTGGTTTCCTAAAGTACTATATGGTAGAAACCAAGACTACTACTGCTACAACGTGGACTAGTATTCTACGACTTGAGTATGAGTTGGTGGTCTGACGAAGTTAGAAGCATGTACTTCGATATGTTTTAGTTGAGGTTCTATCTAGGACCAATATACTTGCATATTGGGTATATGCGACTAGTTAGTTAAGACAAACTTGTACAAGATAGTTTCTATACTATATCGCCTATTGTGGTTGTCTGAATGATCTAAATATCCTGGGACCTGGAAAACATGACTTGGATATTTGCTTTAGGGTAGCTCCCTTAGAAAGTAGAAACAATCCAGGAAGTCATAGATCATTGGACTAGAAGCCTAAGGATGGTAGATGTCATTTAGAGAGGTGTTAGTATATTTCTTCCTCTCTAATGCATGATGATGTATAGAGGGGTATTTTAGTCATTTCACCTGTAGGTCAGAGACTTTGCTAATGTGGCATTGTCCTTGGGGTCAATATTTCCTTATGATGATATTAGAAAATATTTAAAATGCAAAATATAGCTATTTATGTGGCAAGAGTATTTTGGTCATTTTAGTAGCTAAGGTGGTGTGTCTTTTGGTCCCCAGTATAGACCGTAAGTCCTATTGATATACTAGCTAAGGAATTGGTCTTAAATTAAATTAAATAGAATTTATTTTATTTAAGTAGCCTGATTTAATTATTGGGTTAAAATAAAATAAAGGTCTAGAGAGAGAGAGAATTAATTAAATTTGTTTGGTGGGTTAATTAATTGTTCAGGGCCTTAGCCCAGTTTGAATAATTAAGGATTGACCTGAGACTAAACTAATATAGGCTTGTTAATTGGACTAGTTTATTTGGGCTGGAAAATTAATTATTTATTGGGCCATTTATTTGGTTTTGATTAGAATAATTAATTTAGTCAAAAGGCTAAACTAAGAGTCCAATGGGCCAAGTTAAAAGTCCAATTTTACCTGAGGTTTTATTTTAGGTTAAACAGGAAAATAGAGAGGAACGACTTTCTATTCTCTGGAGAAAAAAAAAAAAACTCTCTCTTCTCTCTGAAAAAAATTCCTTAGTCTTGTGAGTCTTCACCAAACGTGAATTAGGCATGCCATATATTGGAAGATTGAGAGGAAAATTGGCATTTTACATACATGCACATATGTAGTAGGAGGCTTGCAGGAATCACACCAGAGATTTGCACTAGTGCACCTACCCCAGTTCTACATATTCTAGTTCTGCTAATTTTGAGAACAAGAAGAGGTAAAAAATAAATATTTTTTCCCTTAATGCATGAGCTACTGCGTTTTTCCTTGTTCTTCGGTTGCTTTGCTGTGATTTGTTTGCCTTTTAATCTTCAATTTTTGCATGAAAAATAATAGTAAGGAATTTAGGATTAGACAAGACCAATAATTAGTTTAATTAATGTGTTTAATTCTATTTTTTGGGCACTTAGGTTTAAAAAAAATAGAAAAGTATGAAAACGTTTACAATTTTCTAGCATGCTATTTATTTCAATACCTATATGCACATTTTCTCAAAGACCAAAGTTTTTAGGAATTTTTGACAAGAAAAAATATTTTTCTTTAATTAAATGGTTAATTTTAATTTAAACAAAAATTAATCCTTAGTTACTTTCTTAGAGAATTTTATCCTTGACATATAATATATTTTGGATTTAGAGATTTTTGTAAGTTAAAATGAAAAACCATTTTAAATTATTTTCACAAGGAAAATTATTTTTCTCAAATAAAAACTTGAGACCAAAGTCTCTGGAAAGTTTTAATGGAAATTTTGAAATCATTAAGTTTTAATTTAAATAAAATTTATCCATGAAAAATTTCTCAAAGGGTGTAAACCTTGACATAGAAATTTTTATGAGTTTAGATATTTCATTTTTAAGTTAAAAGAGAACTTAATAAAAATTTTCAAAGGATATTTTTTCGAGAAAACACTTATTTTAAAAACTAAGTGGGAGAGGAGTTCCAATGGCCCATGGCTTCCATCATGATCCTCATTAGAGATCGCATGTCTCTTTGCGTTACCCTGAGTGTGAACCAGTATAGGATAGAGATACCACAAGGGTTTAGAACTAATGAAATGATGTAATTAATAACCCGGAACACATATTATGATCGGCCAACTTACGTTGGAGGTTATAGGGTGAGGTATATCTATAGGAAATGAGAAGAAACGGCCATCCCCTCGATGGAATTATCTTCTAAATCATTACCTAGAAGGGAAATTAATTTGTGATGGTTAATACACTTAGCTTAGGAAAATGTTAATCTTCCCAAGAAGCTATGTCAGTTTTCCTAAGAGCCAATTTAATCATGTTAAAGATAATAGTGATGGGGTTAACTATTATCAGTTTAATATGAGGATAAAGTGCACAATATTATTTTGTTTTTTTCACAAAACTAAAAATTTCTTTTATTTTTTATTTTCAGAAATGGTTAGTAGAGGTTCTTTCAGTCCCTTAGCTATTATTCTCCTGGAGAATAAGCTAACGGTCCTAAGCATGTAGAGTGGAAAAGGAATCTGGACATAATATTCACAGTTAGGAGTACAAGTATGTCCTCTATGTAACCTGCCCAGTTATAAGGAGGGTTCCACCGATGAGGAGCGAGAGGCTGAGAAGGCATGGAAGAAGACTGACGAAATGGCACGCTGCTACATGTTAGCTTCCATGTCTAATGTGCTTTATTCCAAACATGAACACATGGCGACTGCTTACGACATAAGCACATCTTTAGCCATGATGTTTGCAGACAATAGTTGGCCCGCAAGGCAGGAGGTTCTTTGAACGATCATCAATACCAAGATGGCTAAGGGAGCATTAATCAGGGAGCATATATTCAAAATGATTGCTACTTTCGAGGAAACAGAAGTCTTGGGGAGCGGTGATTGACCCTTAGTGCTAAGTGGACATGGTTCTCGAATCTCTACTAGGCTCTTTTACTCAATTCAAGTTCAACAACAATATGAACAAGCTAAACATGAGTTTAATTGAATTAATAAAAGAGCTCCAGGTGGCGGAGAAGGTTATGGAGCCACAGTCAAAGGCTATGATTACTTTTTCAAGAACTGGGCCTAAGCCCAGAAAGTTCAAGAGGAAAAAAGGTAACGCATCACCCTAGCCCAAGTTCGAGCCCAAAGATAAAGCCAAGGGCAAATGTTTCAAGTGCGGAAAGAAGGGACACAGGAAAAAAGAGTATCCAGATCTTCAAGCTAAGAAAAATTCCACAGGTAATGTTTTCTATCTAAAGTCTATATCAATGGTTGGATCAACTTCCACTTGGATTGTTGATTTAGGAGCCACTGCTCATATTTGTATCTCCTTGTTAGGGTTTAGAAAGATAAGAAGACTGCAGAAGGGCGAACATAGACTATGCGTAGGAAATTGAGCACACGTGTGGGCCCTTGCAATGGGAGAGTTGAAAATTATTTTTGATTGTAATAGAATAGTTATTTTGAAGGTTATTTTATATGTACGTGGTTTTAGACAGAATTTGGTTTTAGTTGCAAAACTAATAAATCAAGGATATTTTGTTTCTTTCCATTCTGGTATAACTATCAGTAGAAATAGAGAAGTTTTATGTACTGTGGAAACCTATTCTTCATTAATCCTGTTAACAAATAATTAAACAATACTCAATCTGAACCTTTAAATATGAAGAGAAAGACTAATGTCAATGACTTATATATTTAGCATCTAAGGATGGGTCTTATTAACTCAACCAGGATTCAGAGGTTAATCTATGATGGGCTTTTGGGCTTATTAAGATTGGAAAGTTGGCCTCAGTGTGAATCTTGTCTTATGGAAAAAATGACCAAAAGGTTATTTACCCAAAAGGGGGATAGGGTCACGGAGATATTGAGTCTTATTCACACTGATATGTGTGGTCCTTTGTGTACACCTGCAAGAGGAGGGTTTGAATACTTCATCACCTTCACAGATGATTATACTAGGTTTGGTTATGTTTATCTGATGAGATGCAAGTCTGACTTTTTTGACAAATTCAAAGAGTTTAAGGCTAAAGTAGAGCGTTGGACAGGTAAACTAATCAAGACCTTACGATCGGATCGTGGTGACAAGTACCTCCTTGGTGAATTCAAAGCTACATAGTACATCATGGGATAGTATCCTAACTCTCTGCACCGGGAACATCCTAGCAGAATGGAGTAGCTGAGAGAAGGGACAAAACATTGATAGAAATGGTCCGAAGCATGATGTCTCATGCTACTCTTCCGGCACCTATTTGGGAATTGATGCGTGTTTTTTATTATAAAAAACATTACCAACAAATAACATAATTACTCAAGTTTTAATTAAAATGCCAACCACTAAAACCACACAAACGAGTAAGTATACCCATCGTATAGTATAGGGAATGGCAAGTATCGAATCGATGAAAACTTAGGTGCCCACCTTACTTTACCCAAATCTGTATTGTTTAACTAATAAAATAAGAAGAGAATAAGAAAGAAAATAAATAAAGATAAAAATAGATATAACTCAAGGATCCAGTTTCATGTAACTAGATAATTATCTTGAAAACAAAAGATTGAATCAATTAGCATACATCACAATCAATTGTAATCTTGGCATCATGAAGGATTTAATATAGACACACTTCGTTTGCAATCCATGAAATCACTATCTTCTAGTCAAATTAGTAAACATATTCTATCTCTACTAATTCATCCAAAAATGCATTAAAATCAATCCTCGTATAAACCCCTATATTCTAGGTAATTTAAAACATGAAATTAGTCAATGAATTCATATTCTAGCAATCATTAATCAACTTTTGATTACCAATGTTCTAAATAATTAACCCCCTTTTCATGTAAGTTAAGAGATAATAAATATGAAATTAGTTAATTGAAGTTATTACCAACTACATCTTCAAGCAAGTTAATAACAAAAATCAATCAACCAACTCCGTAAGAAAAACAAGCAATCAAATACCAAGAACAATAATCAATTAATCAAAAGGTTTAATTAACTTAATAAATCATAATCTTCAAAATAATATCCAATTAAAATCAAAATATTAAGTACATCATTGTTGTAGAAAAGTAAATAAAGGATAAAAGATAAAAATCATAGATAAGCCCTTCTTGTTAGGGGTATGCTTTAGAGTCAATTTGTACTTATATTATTGTCATTATATATTATGTAATAATACGGGGTATTTCTTTCCATGAATAGTGCATTTAGTTTTGTAGTCATCAAGTATGTGACTTGATAGTAAAACCCTCCAATCAATACAATGACTATTCTTAAACTGTCCCTGGTTGATTATTATTAGTGGAACAATAATAACTTAAGATTAGTATGTTTATGACTTGATGGCTATGTTTTATTGGTCATGGATATATGTGATATCAAGTCAAAACATAAATAAATATTAGAGAATATTATATTGGACATGACCCACTGTGAGAGTATTTCATGGAACATGTTATAAGTACTTTCTAGCCATAATGATATTAAAAGTCCTTTGACTTGAATTCATCATAGTTTCTTACTTGATAAATTCTATATTTTGATGTTGTCTAAAGTTGTTTTTAACCTGATAATAAATTAGACCACTGTTGGATATAGAATAAACCAAGGAGAGGAATTTGATTGATAGTGAAGGAATTTGTCCCTCTCAATTATGAGAGAGATATCCATGGGCCACTTGATAAGTTAGACTGTTAAAATGCATGGCCGTGCTCAAACATATCAATTTTCGATATTGATTTCATTTGTTTGAACAGTCTACTATGAGATTAAGAAATAATTGATTAAGCTTAATAAGGATGACATGCTCCGTACCTTATGCTTAATCTGGATATCGTGTGACTAAAGGACTAAATATAAAGTTATGGTTTGGTTCAAAGAGATCACTAATCTTCATATAACCTGGATAGTTATAATGTTTTGCTAGAAACTGCTTATAACTTGTGGGCCATTTAAATATGATTTGGGCATACTGCCAGTGTTAAAAGAACCTATAGGGTCACACAATAAGCAAACTCGTTAGGTTATTTTTCTAGTAACCAGGTTCGATAAATCTGAAAATATGTCTAAGTTAATCGAACCTAGAAAATTGACCAGATACAATGAATCTGGAAATATGTCCACATTCAATGTATCTGGATGATGTCCAGATTGTAAGAATTTGACTCGGTAAATTGATTCGTTAAATTACCGAGATAATAGCAGAATCTTATCATATTAGTTTTAATTTAATTTAAATTTAAAATAAAATAGGATAAGATATTATCAGAATTGGACTCTAAAAGGTTCGGGTGGTTCTTATGAAAACCCTAGCCGTTTTCTCAAGGGTGCTCTCAGTTAAAAAAAATATTTGCGCCTCCATTCATCAGAAAAAATTAAGCCTCTCAAACCTTAGGCACTAGCACTCCCGGGGTAATGAATTAGTTCACCGTGTGTATCCGATAGAGGGCGTTTGCACATTACAACGTCTGCTGATCGTTCGAGTTGCACGTATGACAGTAAAACCAGAATCTAAGGATCTTGATTACGCTGAACAAAGATAATTCTGTAATCCCTAGAACATCTTAATCATTTGGCTTGGATCCTTGGAAGGGATTCGTGGATGTTTTTCGCATTTTGGAGTCCACTAATTCTAACACTTCTTCTCTTGAAAACCTTTTTTAAACAATGCTCTTTTGAGTGGTGATTGAGTAACTAGCTTGGATCCTTCAAATCACACCATTCTCTTATGTTTTTCTTGTATTTATAATCCTTCTTGATACCAAAATTCGTTTCTTGAGAAGTCTAGTCTGAGTAGAATTCAGAAAATACTTAAATCTTTTGGAAAATACCAAATTCGTGCACAACCGCCTCTGGGCAGAGTGGAACTAGCGCTGCGTTAGTTCGGCCTACCTAGCGCTAAGTATACTTTGTTCTTCTTCTCAATTTTGCTCCGTTTTTATTGTTTGAACAGAATAGACCCAACATTTGGTCCCTTGCCAGGGCCAGGGCCAGGTCTGTTATGGAATTATTCACTTTTCACTCGAAATCAACTTAAATCTACACAAATTTGTCAAAAACACTTTTTACAAGCAAAAAGTCAAATAAGAAGGAATGTGCCTAGTTATTACAATAAAAGTATCTCAAAACAATCTCAAATAACTAGAAAAATAATCATGATTTAGCCCCTATCACATACCCCCAAACTTGAACATTTGCTTGTCCTCAAGCAAACAAGATTTAAAACACTAAGCATTTAGAATAAGACAAAATAATTTTTCAAAATTTTTCTTAAGAAATTCATCCATAATAAAGGAATAATCTTCTTCCAACTTAAAATAAAAACTTGTCATTCATTCAACCCTTTTAAAACCTTGTAAACTTATGTATTAAATCAAACAATCCCAAGGCCATCAAAGTTAAGTTAAACAAGTTTATATCTAGTACAAGAAAATCATCTTACTCATCAAGCAAAAACATAGATAACAAAAATTATGCAAGTCAAGCCATTTAACCAATTTCAGCATTATAAACTTAAATTTACACAACTCAAGTTAGTGAAAAAAGGAAAACACTCGCACTCTTCTTTTTTTTTTTTTTCCTATGACTTTGGGAATTGATAGCTTTAAGTGCATGGATTTCTTTTCTCACACTGTATTGGCCCCCTTATAGTCATCATTATTTTTTTAGTAATTTTCTTTTTCTTCCTTCTTTCTTCCCTTACTTTCTTGCCTTCGGGATAGCTTCAAGGGAGTGTGATGTTTCTTTGTTTCTTCTCTTCCACTCACCGTATTGGCCCCCTTTTCAGCAAAGGTCTCTCTCTTTTTCGCTCAAAAATAAAAGCATTTTTTCAACTCAATCTTTTTTCATCTCACGTTTTTCTTTTTCACTCAAAATGTTTTTTCCTCACATTCCTTATTCACAACCCAAAGTCAAGCAAACTTTAAATCTATAATACAAGAATTAGTCAACAACTCTTTTCATATTTCATCATATCATTCACATTCAAACTTAAAGAATAAAACAAAACTCAAATACCAAATATAACTAAGGTTAACTTAAATTTTCAAAACTTAGCAAAAATCCAACTTAATACACAAGTTTAATTTTTTAAATAAAAATCCAACCATAATGAATGACAAATCCATATCCAAAATTAGTAAGAAAATTATCACTCCATTATAGACAAATAAGCTCAATTTAGCTCCAAAATCTCCAAACTTTCAAAATTTTAAAATTTTCAATTTTTTCAAATTTTCAACAAAATTGTTTAATATCAAGAAAACACCAAGATCATAGATAGAAACTTAGATAAAGAATATTACTAAATCATTCCCCCACATATAAATTGGATTATGTCCTTATTTGCCAAAAGTTAACACAATAAAGCATCTCCAAAGGGACAAAAAATGATAAAGGAGGGATAGAAAGTTAAGCAATACTCCCCAAATACAATGAAGCTCCAATAGATATAAAAACGTGAAATAAATAGAAGAGCTTGTCTAATAGGACTTTATTCCGACCTACAAAAGAAAATATAAATAAAAGCACAAAAAAGGAAAAACAAAATAAAGACACACCTAAATAAAAGAAAATAAACTAAAGAAAAATACTAATAACAATCCTAACAAAGTAAATAAAGACACGACTCACTCCTTCACACTTAAGATGAACAATAATTTGCTTATTTGTGGAGGGAAAAGACACTTAACCGACTAACGAAAACCAAGCCTAAGATAAAGAGACAAACTTTTTTCACTCATCATGCTTTTTCATCAAACCTTTGTAAAAGAAATTAGAGCTCATTGAAAAAGGTAAGATTGATAAAAGTAGAAATAAGAGAGGTTTTTGAAAAATAGAAGGTTCATGGAAAATAGTAGTTGCAATGAATGTACATGCATGACCCTCCTTCCATAACACCTTTTTAGACATACAATTCAAATTTCCAACACAAAGATGTAAATTATGTCTAAAAAGTATATAAATATTAGAATCACCACTTATCCCTTCAAAAGATTTGTCACTATTAAAATTCCCCTTTAGACTTAGTAATGTAGATTTTAAAGATGGGATCAAGAAATCCTTATTTTCTAAGTCATGGTTAACAAAAACTAAGTTACCTCCCTTTGGATGGGTTGAAGGGTGGAATTTGTTAGCATACTCCAAGGGCTTCTTATGATGCATCAATGAAAGATCCAACTCCTTGAGGCAAGTTAAGCTTAACACATAATCATTTGGACTGTTGTTCTCCAAGAATTGAGAAGAACCTAAAAAATCATGTGACAAAGAGAAGTTAGACTTATTAGCACATAGAGGAGAATCGAATACCTCCCTTTTCACACTGGGCAATTGTTCCTTATATCCTCTCTCATTTCCTTGGGGATTCTCTTATTCAAGTGTATGAGCCTTTATGGCATCCTCAACCAACTTGGCTAGTTGTGTTCTTTGATAGTTCATATGTTGGGATGCTTCTACAAGCTACTTAACAGCTAAATTTGCATTGGCAACAAAAGAATGCATAGAAGCTTCAAGTGATGTATCACAAAAAGCGTCAATCCGAGCTTGCAAATTTGCCAATCTATCATTATTGTAGCTCCTTTGTTCTTGTGCCCAAAAGTAATTGTTCATGACGATATCAATCTTGTGCTCAAAGAAAAACAAAAATCAAATAAAAAATGAAAATAAAAACAAACAAAAAAATAAGAGAAAAACAAAGAAAAGAAAAATACACAAATTAGAAATATTCACAAAATACTAAACACAAAGGTTAGTGATATCTACAATTACAACAAAGGCTAAATCAACAAAAGTAAAGTGTTTTTGATAGTGCCCATCCTTGGTAACAGTGCCAAAAACTTGGTGTGTGTTTTTTAGTGTAGAAGATATTATCAACAAATAACACACTTACTCAAGTTTTAATTAAAATGCCAACCACTAAAACCACACACACAGGTAAGTATACCCATCGTATAGTATAGGAAATAGCAAGTATCGAATTCACGAGAACTTAGGCTCCCACCTTACTTTACCCAAATCTTTATTGTTTAGCCAATAAAATAAGAAGCAAATAAAAAGAAAAATACATAAAGATAAAAATAAATATAACTCAAGGATGCAATTTCATGTAACTAGACAATTATCTTGAAAACATAAGATTTAATGAAATAGCATTCATCACAATCAATTATAATCTTAGCATCATGAAGGATTTAATATAGACCCACTTCGTTTGCAATCCATGGAATCACTATCTTCTGGTTAAATTAGTGAACATATTCTGTCTTGGCTAACTTATCCAAAAGATGCATTAAAATCAATCCTCATATAAACTCCTATATTCTCAGTGATTTAAAACATGAAATTAATCAATGAATCCATATTCTAGCAATTATTATCCAACCTTTGATTACCAATATTCTAAACAATTAACCCATTTTTCAAGCAAATTAAGAGATAATGAATATGAAATTAATTAATTGAAGTAATTACCAACCTCTTTTTCAAGCAAGTTAATAACAAAAATCAATCAACCAACTCCATAAGAAAAATAAGAAATCATATACCAAGAACAATAATCAATTAATCAAAAGGCTTAATTAACTCAATAAATCATGATCTCCAAAATAATATCCAATTACAATCAAAATATTAAGCACATCATTATTCTAGAAAAGTAAACAATGGATAAAAGGTAGAGCTCATAGACAAGCCCTTCTTCTTCTCTTGAAAACCTTCTTTGAACAATGCTCATTTGAGTAGTGATTGAGTAGCTAGCTTGGATCCTTCAAATCACACACTTCTTATGTTTTTCTTATATTTATAAGCCTCATTGATACTAACATTCATTGCTTGAGATGTCTAATTTGAGTAGAATTCAGAAAATACCAAAATCCTTTGAAAAATACCAAATTCGCGCACAACTGCCTTTGGCCAGAGTGGACCTGGCGCCGGGTCAGTTTGACCCACCTAGTGCTGGGAATACTCTATTATTTTTCTCAAATTTACTCTGTTTTTGCTGTTTGACTAGAATGGACTCGGCACCTGGTCCCTTAGCTGGGCTTGGCATTAGGTTTGTTCTGGAATTGTTCACCTTTCGCTCGAAATCAACTTAAATCTGCACAAATTTATCAAAAACACTTTTCACAAGCAAAATGTCAAATATGAAGGAATGTGCCTAGTTATTACAATAAAAGTATCTCAAAATAACCTCAAATAATTAGAAAAATAATGATAATTTTAGCCCCTATCAGGGATATACTAATATGAATTTGCTGCCTTTGAAGTCAGTACTTAAGACACCCTATTAGATGTGGACTGGGCATAAGCCAAGTCTAAATCATCTTAAGATATGGAGCTGTCCAGCTTATGTACTGATTAAGGGAGATAAGTTAGAACCAAGATCAGAATTATGCTATTTTGTTGGGTATCCAAAAGGAACAAATAGTGGTTACTTTTATCATTCCAAAGAGCAAAAATTACTTGTGAGTACTAATGGTAGATACTTAGAGGATGATCAAAGAACATCCACTAAAAGTTTAATAAGGTTGGTACTCAATGAAAAGTTATCTCCTGAATCGACTTCTTTTAACCCGATTATAGAACAAGAAGAGGCACAGTCTTAGGAACCTATACAAATGTAGCCTCGTCGTAGTGGGAGGGTATCTAGGATTCCAGAAAGATGGACTAGAGAGGTTTTTGACATAGTCTCCGATCATCAGGAACAAAATGCTACTAAATACAAGGAGGCTATTATTGATGCCGATGCAAACCTATGGCATGAAGCAATGAAAGTTGAGATTGAGTCTATGTACTTCAATCAGGTTTGAAATCTTGTAGCTTTACCTGAAGGGATAAAACTTATTAGGTGTAAGTATATATACAAGAGGAAGAAGGAAGCGAATGAGAAGGTGGAAACCTTCAAAGCTAGGCTTGTGGCAAAAAGATATACTCAGAAAGAGGGTGTCGACTATGAGGAAACTTTTTTCTCAGTAGCCATGCTTACGTCTATTTATATCCTCCTTGCCATCGCATAGTATTATGACTACAAGATTTGGCAAATGGATGTCAAGACGACATTTCTAAATGGCCATCTTAGTGAAGACATCTATATATCCCAACCGGAATGCTTTATTACTAAGGGTTAGGAACATATGGTTTGTAAGTTTAAGAAATCTATTTATGGATTTAAGCAGGCATCCAGGCATGGAATATTCATTTTGATAAGAGTGTAAAGTCTCAGGGTTTCATTCAAAACGAGGATGAACTATGTGTGTACAGGAAGCTAGAAGGTATAAACATGGTTTTTCTTGTACTATATGTGGATGACATTCTACTTATTAGGAATGATGAATGAACACTGTCATCTACTAAGGTTTGGCTGTCTAGTCAATTCAGTATGAAGGACTTGAGAGAATCCATTTACTTTCTCAGAATTAAGCTTCTTAGAAATAGAAAGTAGAGAATGTTAGGATTATCCTAAACTATATACAGTGACAAGATACTGGCCAAATTCAACATGGACTTACGCAAAGGAGTGTTAATCCCTTGTAGATATGGATTATCTTTTTCTTCAAAGGACTGCCCAAAATCTTAAGAAGAAAAAGATAGAATGAGTAGGATTCCCTATGCCTCAGCTATGGGAAGTCTCATGTATGCCATACTGTGCACTAGGCCAGAGATCTCTTTTGCCGTAGGCGTAGTTAGCAGATATCAGTCAAACCCTAGGAAGGTTCATTGGTAAGCTGTAAAGCATATTCTTAAGTACCTTAAGGGAATGAGGTATTATATGTTGGTTTACAGGGCTAATAACTTGGTTCTTGCAGGATACACAGATTTAGATTTCCAGTCAAATAAGGATAAGAGAAAATCCACTAGTAGATATGTCTTCATCTTATCTAGAGAGGCTATTTCATGGAGAAGTATGAAGTAATCTTGCATTGCTGACTCAACCATAGAAGCTAAGTATGTGGCAGCTTTGAAGGCATCCAAGAAAGCGGTTTGGCTCTGGAAGTTCCTTTTAGAACTTGGAGTTGTGCCACAGATGGACAGGCCGATTGTGATGTATTGCAACAACATTGGCGTGGTCTTGCAATTCAAAGAACTCAAGAACTATAAAAAGGGAAGCACATTGAGAGAAAGTACCACTTAATCCAGAATTTCATTCAGAGATGGAAAGTTGTGGTGGAACAGATTGCTTTGGAGAACAATCTAGCAGATCCATTCACCAAGCCTTTGGCTGAGGGAGTCTTTAAAAGATACTTAGATGCCATAAGGGTGGGCATCTATGGACTTACTTAGTTTTAGAGTGTAAGTGGGAGATTGTTGGGATGTTTGCCCTCTTGGACTAAGTTTCTGAGGTAATCTTGTTTTATATTAATAAAAGTTTTATTCTTAGAAAGTATTTGCGAATTTTTTCATTAAATTTTGTGCACATTTTCATTGGAAAAGACCCATTGTGTTTAAGTAAATGGTTTATATGAATAGAGGTCTTTCACAGTAAGGTATGAACTATTGGTTACTTAATATATAAACTATCGTTCTTAATAGAATGATGAGAATGAGAATCTCATCATGGTAAGGTTATTGTGTTATGAATTCTAAATATGGAATGGCTTACCTTTAGCCGATGAGTAGTCTTCTCATTTCATAACACAAGCGTATTTCGAATACATAGAGCTGGGATCTATAGTAGTGGTTTCCAAAAGTACTATATTGGTACAAATTCTTGGGTGGCTTTTCTTGGTGTTAGGGGTGTTTTTGTTGGCTATGTTTTCAGCTCAAACAATAGGACCCAAAACAGAGATTTTTCTTGTGACAAAAGGAGAAAGTAACCTAACAACCTACACTCTTTCAAACCCTTGAAGAACAAAGCCTCAAAGACCCTCAAGATGAGTAGAAAGTTCTATTATAATCTCACCCTAACATCCTTGAAGCAACAAAGACAAACAAGAACAAATAGAATATAGAAAATAGGCACCTAAATATTGGATTTCAAACAAACCTTAGAAGAACAAAGCAACTAAGACCCATTCAAAGAAACAATTTTGGATTATCCAAAAGTTTTATAGACTCTTACAAAAGGAGGACTAACCCTTTAGCTTGGTCTTAAACAAGATGAATAAGGAGACTAGGGCCTGTCAAGATTCTGTTCTCAAATTTGAATTAAAGTTAAGTGTATTGTGTTTTCAAATCACTAAAGGTGCTATTTATACTATCATAACCCTAGAAAAGTAATCCCTAAGGTTTAATTATAGTTTTGGGTCATAATAAGTCTTTACAAGCAATTAAAAGTGAGAAAAATCAGAGAAAAGCATTAAAACGCAGAACAGTCGTCGGCTGCCCACGGTGCAGGCATCACAGCCAGCGCCGGCTGTGTTATGTCTTCGGGCGGTTGACAACGGATGGACCTGTTGTTGAGCAGAATGAGGCCGGTGCCAGTTTGGCTGCTTGGAGCCGGCGCCGGCCGTTCTCTGGTGGCCTCCTTTTTGGACGACTTTCGTCTGTCTTCGTCGCCGGCCCTTGTCCTTGCATGGCCACACCTCCCCCTCCTTTCTCTTGACCTCCATGATGAAGCGGAGTCTCATCATATTTGGTAGAAACTTAGACTACTACTGCTATAGCATGGACTTATATTCTACAGCTTGAGTATGAGTTGGTGGTTTGGTGAAGCTGGAAACATATGCTTTGATGTACTATAGTTGAAGTTCTATTGTAGAACCAATATACTTGTTTGTTGGGTAAATGTGACTCATTAATTAAGACAAGTTTGTATAAGATAGCTTCTATACTACATTGCCCATTGTGACTGTTCGAATAATTTAAATATCCAAGGCCCTGGGGAATATGGTTTGGATGTTTGTTGTAGGGTAGCTCCTTTGGAAAGTGAAAAAAATTCCAAGAAGTCGTGGATCATAGGACTAGAAGTCTAAGGATGGTAGATGTCTTTTAGATAGGTGTTAGGATACTTCTTCCTCTTTAAATGAGCGATAATGTGTAGAGGGGTATTTTAGTTATTACACTGTAGGTCAGAGACATTGCTAACGCAATATCGTCCTTGGGGTCCATATTTCTTTATAGTGATATTAGAAAATATTTAAAATACAAAATATAACCATTTATACAGCAGGGGTATTTTAGTCGTTTTAGTAGTTAAGGCGATGTATCTTTTTGGTCCTCGGAATAGTCCATAAGTCTTAATTATTTTTGGGCTGATGAAATGGTCTCGGTTAAAGAGGATTTTATTTTTTTTAGGAAGTCTAATTTATTAGAGGACTGGAATAAAATACAAGGTCGAGAGAAATTAAATTAAATTTATTGTCTAGTTTAATTGATTAATTAATTATTCAGGGCCTAAGCCCAAATTGAACAATTTAAAAAATTAACCTAGGCCTAAATTAGATAAAAAGGCTTGAATAATTATCTTAGTCTATTTGAGTTAATTAATTATTTATTAGATTATTTTTATAAGCCTGAAAAATAAATAGTTAAGGTATATTATTTATGGGCTCATCGATTCTAAGGAAAATAATAAAAATATTTTATGGCCCAGTAGCCTTGACCAAAGGGTTTTTTTTATTCACAGAACAGAAGAGTTTAGGACTAGTTAAACGTCTTCTACTGATAACATCTGAATGATTTTAAAATCCTAGAATCTCGGTAGTCTTGTTATCAGATAAGTCGTGTGTATTGTGTATATACAAACGTGTATGAAAAAAACTACTCTGGTGTAATTTCTCTCTTGATCTCTTTTCTTCTTGACACTGCTAATTTGATAGCAAAGAGTCAGGGAGCACGAGACTATCTTCTCACTTGAATTGTTCTTACCAATAAATTTTAGATTGAGGAATATTTCGAGAACTAGAAAGCCTCGGCATTCATACAAGCAAGAAGAAGTAAACGGCTAGCGGGCTTTGATCCAGAAGTTTCAACAAGTAGAGTTAGAGACATTCCAATTGTTCAGTTGTCTTTCTCAGCACCAAAGAAAACATTGAAGCGTAGAGATAAAATCATAAAAATCTTCCTCTGTGTTTTGCCGCATTTTTGATTTTCCATTATGCATGCTTTGCATTTTTAAGCTTTATCCACCACCCTAGGATGCTAGGTCTCTAGTCCAAGACAACAAAAGCGGCTTCTACATGGCCCAGGAAGGTTCTATATCCCTAGGCAGCCTTGTTTTTGTCCACTCTCTTCCATTTTTCTCTTCTTTCGTTCCTTTTCATCCTTGTTCATCTCTAGTTGATATTTTTCATTTCCTAAACAAAAATGAGGTAAAAAAGGTGTAGTGAGTATGATTTAAACAAGATTTTATCGCAATTAATGCACAATTACTTTATAAAATGTATAGGTAATGAGCACTCATCATCCGAAAAAGAAATTATTTCTCAAGAACATAGATTGTTTACAACAATCACATTAACCATATTGAACTTTACCACCATAATTGCAACATACGATCTAATATAATAACACATATTTTGAAATCTACATTATAAATATCATGTTTTGAAATGCACATTGTGGTCTCTCATCATCCACTGATAGGACCTCGTCCCATCAACAATAATACTGATGCGTAAATTTTAGGTATAAAAAATCATCAATTTTAAATCTATCATTTAATCAAGTTTTAATTAAAACATTAATCCCAAAATACACATATGAGCAAGTATACTTATTGCAAGCATAGTATAGGAAATTGACGAGTATCGATCTTCAAAGGAACAACTATACACTAATCACTCTTCATTTATTGTTTAAATGACCTAAATAAAGTAAGAAAAGAACAAAAAGAAAAACTAAAGAAACATATACAACTTAAGGATGTAGGTCTATGCAATTTAAACAATTAGCCTGGAAAACATGACAATGAACCAATTAGTAATTCTCTTAACCAATTATCTTCTTGGCATTTTGAAGGAATATAAAGTAAAACTCAATCGTCTCACAAGTCATTATTCTACTTAGATAAATCCCACTTCATGTCCCAATCCATGGAATCCTATATTTTGATTATATTAATAGATTTTCCAATCAAGCTAATCATAACCAAAACATGCATTAAGCTCAGTTTCTTATAAACATGAAATTAGCTAATAACTCTTTACTCGAGGCGAAATCAACTAATCTTTGATCACTTAGTCCTACAACCTTAACTTTGCACTCAAGTCCATTAAGATTAGACAATCATGAAATCAATGCAACGAAATTCCTAACATCGTCATCTCAAATCAATTAGAAGAACTCGCAATAATGACCAATGAAATTAAGTAATCAAATACCAAAGAGGACAAATAATTAATCAAATAACTAAATTAACACAAAATCATGAATCCCACAATAATGTTAAATTACAATAAAAATAGTAAATACATCATTGCTAAAGAAAAAGTTGACAAAGAGAAAAGAAAGCACTCATAGACAAGTCTCTTTCTTGAAGACTCCCTTTGAACAATCCTCCTTGACTTGGGTGAATTCCTCCTTCAATAAGAGAATCAAAAATTTTGCCCACTAATTACCTCTCTAAGTTGTATATCTCAAACCCTTGTGTTCTCTTATGCTTTTATATACCTCTTGGATGCCAATTTTGTGGCTGAGAAAGTTTTGGTCAAGTAGGAGTAGAAAAATACCAAAATCATTGGATAAGCTCTAATTCTGCGTATAGAATTTTCGCCTCTAGAGCCTACCTGGTGTCGGGTACCTTCGACCCACCTGGCGCCAGGTGCACTCTGTTCTCCCTATGTTTTTGCTCTATTTTTTGGCCGTCTCTCCTAGGCAGGTAGAATGGACCCGGTGCCAGGTATGTGAAACCCCAACTAAAACCAACCCTAGAGTAAGGGGATCGGGATGCACATCATATTTTCTTGCATGAATATATATTTAAATAATTTATATGTGCATTGGAATTGTGATTTATAGTCTAGAAGGCTTAATTGTGCTTATTGAGTAGGAAGGGTAAAGTGGTAATTTTGCTTGAAGTAAAAAAAGGAAGATAACTTGAGGATTAAATAGGAAGAATATTTGGGAGAGAAAATAAGAACAAGAGTTGTTGTGGTTTAGTGGTTAGAGCATTGGAATTTATTCCTAAGGTCTTGAGTTCAAATCTCATCATTTAAGTTTTAGCATGATTAAATTTTATTTTGTTTAAGGTTGGACTTTCGGCCTTTGTATTCCATAAGTAGAACTAGGAGTGTTGTCCTAGGGAAGACATGAAGGGAATGTTCTAATCCTATTCTTATGCCCTACAAGAATTCTTAAGGGATTCATGTCCTTCTACTCTCTAGCTTACCATAATCCTTTATCACTTAAGTTGTTCAATTTATCCCAAGGCCATTTTTGTTTCCAGAAAATCCAGCAAGGTTCATTAACCTTGGAATCTTGAAAATGACTCTTAGAGGATAGAGTATTGGTTGGAAATAGGGAAGGAGTTAAGAAGGGTTCCCAAGAGAATTAATTTCCATGGTTTAACCTTCAAATTCCACTCCGTAAGTGTTCATCTTCTTCATGGTAGCAATCTAAAAGTTTTCCAGCTTCTTGGTCAGTCCAACTCTTGAAACCTTCAGCCATTTTTCTCACTCAAATACTACCAGAAAAATAGCCAATTTGTTTAGCTTGAAGACTGAAACCTTTGGCCAAAAATCAGACTGCACAAAGCTGTGCAAACCAGGAAAAAAAAACCTGGACAGTTTCGTAGCTTAGCAGTCCAAAGACCAAGCTGTTTCTTCTAGCCTTCAAACCAGTAATTCATCTTTGTCTTTCCTCCATAAAGAAGGATGGAACTAGACTTAAAGAACCCTCCAATCCCCCTTCAAACCTTCTGCAAGTCGACTGGAACATTGCAAAATAAAAAACTGCACAAAAATTCCAACAAAACCTCTCGAATAAACAACCAGAAATTCCAGCCTTACTCCCTCTTCAAGCTTTGTCCGAAAATCACTTCAACTTTCTGTGAAACTAATCTATGTCAGCCATGAACTTAACTTCTTCACCCCCTCCATTGATCTGCACGCATAAGCACCATAGCTACTCCTTAAATCACTCATTCAATCACTACAATCAAGCTTTCAATTGGAATTCAAAATTTCAGCAAATTGCTCCATGAAAATTTCCATGGATTGACCTTCAACCAACCAGAAATTCCCTCCACCATAACACTCAAAATTTTGGCCACCCAATAGCTCTTACAAACCTCATTCATCTCAGCAAACTTCAACAAAACCAGTCGGCCATAGCAGCTCCAAGAACCTTCATCAACCGAACCACTCTTACTATATCTTCTACCTTAATTCACTCCTTAATTAATTCTTTTGAATTTCAAACAACCAGCTTTCCCTCTTTCCCCTAATCTGAAATCCAATCACAAGAATTTCTCTAACCATTCGGCCAACATCCTTCAGCAAATTTCGTCTAGCTTTTTCTCCATTCTCTCTATTTCTCTAAGAACACCAAGAACACACACCACCATTCTCTAACCCTAAGACCACTCCAAACACCTCCAATACCTTCCAAAAACTCCAGATCACATCTACTCACCCTCTAGAGACCATTTCTGTATTTTATAACATCAAACATTGAAAACAAAATTCTGCTATCAGATAAAAAACCAGAATTTTTCTTGAAGATTCAAGAATTCTCTCAAGGTAACCAAGAACGATTTTGATAATTCTTCTTTTCTCTTCAATCTTTAATATAATGTACTAATATT
Source organism: Voacanga thouarsii (assembly GCA_026120185.1). Lineage (NCBI taxonomy): Eukaryota > Viridiplantae > Streptophyta > Magnoliopsida > Gentianales > Apocynaceae > Voacanga > Voacanga thouarsii. Next base: position 924,124 of record JANUWF010002285.1, read on the forward strand.
CTCTCTCTCTCTCTCTCTCTCTCTCTCTCTCTCAACTGAAATGGTTGTTTCAACTATGGCCGTTGTTCTTCTTCTTTCTTGGACAAATCAAGCCTCCTACACGTGTGAACCTTCTTGGATCTTCAACAAGATTGTCATTAACCAAGTATTTCTCTTTAAACCCTCCTTAATTCTAAAATCATGTCTCCTAGATGTTGTTAGAAAAGGATAGATGATGTTTGGGGGTTGAGTATATGCTTGTGTATGAAGGAGTTGAGATTGGAGTATGAGGATGTTTTGCCATGATTAAGTGCTGCAGTATTTCTTGTGGATCGATGCATGTTTTTCATGTCTTGAGTAAGTTGGATGGTTAAGCATGCTAGATATTATGTCACCTTTGGTAAATAGGGTTTTATGTTCTTGTATTCTTGTTGAAGCCATGAATATGATTATGCTTAGTGAAGTTTGGATTATGTGATGGCAGATATGGATTTAAGCCTTTATTCATGAATTGAATGGTTTGTTGATTGGTGTTGGAGTTTATATTCATGATTCTTGTTAGCCATAGGAAAATTATGATCATGATCTTGTTGATCCTAAACTATTTAAGTTAGTCAATTTTAATACATTGATAAAATTAATACTATATTTTTCTCAAATAATTTCGAAAACCCTAGGAAGCTTTGAGAGTTGGATTATTAAATGAAATAGTGAGATTTTAGCCAAATAAATGATATCTTCTATTAAAAAAAATATATAAATATTATATATAGTAATAATAATAAATAAGGCCTTTTATATAAATAATCATGATAGGTAAAATATTAATCTTATAGGTCATATATTCATAAATATTATTAAAATTTATTTATTACCTTATGATAAAAACATAATAAAATTCACTATTAATTTTATTTACTAATTATTTTCTATCTACTAATTATTAATTGAGAGATTAGTAATAATTTATTATTTTTAAGACTTAAAACCCTTCATCAAATAAACCATAGTTTATTTATTAATAACAAAGATTATGTTTGAACCTATAACTTAGTAGTAATTATTTCACAATCCCTAGTTATTTTATTATCAAGCTAGTTTTATTTTATAAAACCCTTTTATCATCTAGCTTTTAAGCTTAGGACATTAGGGTTATGATCGTAATAAGTTGAACTAGGATTATTTATGGAAGCGAATTTGGCTTGAGTTTAATTATGGCTTGTGTTTACCCCAGGTGGGGTTAGGTCAGCTTTGGAAGATCTTTGAATTAGCTCAAGCAAAGGATCAGGTAAGCTCGTGCATAATACTTATTTGCTGTAAAAAGGTTACTATGGCAAGCCAAACATGAAGTGTGTGAACCCTCATTTTGTAAAGGTAATTAAGGACTGTTTCCTTTCTTGTTTCAGTCAAACAAATTATTTGAAAATCATCAAGCAATTTTGCTCAAACACCAACTATTTCTAAAACCAAATTTGACACGGACTTTAGAAACCCTTAATTTCTATTTCCAAATAAAGCAATGTTTTATCAATTTTCTCTCAAGTGGGACAATCAATGTTGAGTACTCAATAAGGGTAGGCTAGTAGTACTAGTTTTGAAGAGCAAGAGCGAGTCTTCTGGCAGGAGGCCACCTCCAGAAGATGAACTCAATTTAGAGAAGTGACAGTACTACTTAGTCATGCCGGTCCAAGCTAGCAAGTTTTAGTCATGTGGACTATGTGTTTCCAGAATGGACAACCGGTATGTTTAGGTATAGAGAAGGAGGAGTATCTTACCCGGTAGGCTATACACCTATCTTTTGTCAGTCTGCACAAAGTGTGGCATTCTGACCGTTGTATGGTCTTGGGGCCTAACGTGTGGTAACCCATGGTCGCCCTTTCGAGTGGTTGATTTTATTGTGCACATGTATGGTTTGAAAAGAGGAAAATGTCACTCATTATTTTTAATATTGTCTAATGCTTGCCAGTACATTTTCTTATGAAGTTTTTACAACTTGCATACATGAACTGTTTTACCTGAAATACTCAAAGCACACACGGACTTATTGAGATTTTTATCTCATCACCTTTTATGCCATGTTTTAGATCGATCATGCTGTAGGGATGAATAACTAGAATATTGCCTACTTGAAGACTCTTGTTATTTATTTTATATGTTGCTTTGAGAGATGATAGTGAACACTTTATTTTTTTGGATTTGCTTTTGAATTTTTGGATTGTAATAAGTTTTAATTTTAAAGTATTGTTCTATTTCTGTTTGTGTGTGTTGGTTATAAAGACCTCTTGTTCTCTGGATAGAGCGACATCCCCAACCATGTTGGGCTTAGGTAATGGGGTGTTACAAGGTACATTTGCCAGATCTGGCGCCAGGTCTATTTTGGGAAAATCCCTGAAGCTTGCTCAAACTCTACTGCTAGAGTAGAATGGACCCGGCGCCTGGTCCACTGGCTAGGCCTGGGGCTAGGTACATTCTAGTTCTGTGCACTTTCTGCTCGATTTTAACTTAAATTTGCATATATTTGCCAAAAATACCTTTTACAAGCAAAATGTCAAATAAAAAGAAATATTCCTAGTTATTACAATAAATGTATCTTAAAACACCCTCAAATAACTAGGAAAAGAATGGTAATTTTAACTGCTTTTACATACCCGCATACTTGAACATTTGCATGTCCTCAAGTAAAACACTTTAGTCCAAGAAAAATTATCAAGACAATACAAGTTTTTTTTTTTCATTCCAAAGTTTCATTATCATAGCAAAGATCATGTATTCCTTTCAAACTTCAGATACAACCCTTGTCTTTCATATCCTTTGAAAACACTTTCAAACTTTGAAACATTGGACAAGACGTTACAAAACGCTTGAAGTCAAATTAATGAAGTGCGTACCTTAGTCTAAGAAAATTATTTTACTCTTCAAGTAAAAATATAGATAACATCAATCACATAGGTCAAGCCATCTACCAACTCAAGCATTATAAATCCAAAAATTACATACTTAAGTTATGATATGAGGAAAGAACTCAAAATTTTTTTCTCTTAAAATTTTTCAATGACTTAGGAAATTGATAGCCTCAAGTGTATGGATTTCTCTTCACACACCATATTGGCCCCCTTTTCAATCATCACTCAACTCATAATTTTTTCATCAAAACTCAATGCTAGCAAAATTTAAACTCATAATACAAAAGTTAGGTAATAAACTCTTCCCATATTCATCATATCTTCTATATTTCAACTAGATAAGTCAAATAACATTTAAACACCAATGCATAAACAAGATTAATCAAAATTCTCAAGTCTTGACAAATATCCTTTCCAATAAAACCAATTCCATCAAACTCTACCCGATGAGCGATAAAACTCATATCTAAGTCGAAAAAGAATTACAACCTTGCTTAACAATGAACCACTGAAATTGCTGAAAAAATTATCATAGACACAAAATATATTCACCAAAATAATATGGAAAAGAATTTCTTCAACCTTTATTCTCCCCCCCCCCCAACTTAAATTGGACATTGTCCTTAATGGCTAAAGATAAAATGATAAAAGTACAGCTAAGAAGACCAAGATGAAGAAAGAAGAAGAATAAAGTGAAGAAAATACTTCCATTATATTGTCGGGCCACTAGGTTTTAATCCACCTCAAGGAAGGATCATTACAAGAGTACCTATTAAAAGAAAAGAAAGAAAACATAAATATAGAAAAAGAAATAGACAAGAAACTACAAGAAAAGATAAGATAAAGCACTCGAAAGACAAAAAAGCCAAGGTGGCTTATTGATAGGGCCTAAATTAGTCATATATTTCCTAGTTATTTGAGGCTATTTTGTAATACAGTTTATGCAATAACTGGTCATATTCCTTCATACTTGAGATTTTATCATTGAAAAGATATTTTGTACATTATTTTAGATTTTAAGGGTAAAATAAAGCAAAATTGTCGCTAAACAGACTAGAGGCGGCGCAGGCCAGGACAAGATAGGACAGGCGGCGCCGGCTACGTGTTACTGGCACACATTTTGAGGCAATAAAAAATCGACGAAATAAGAGCTGAACAGAACACAGCCGGCACTGGTTGGGAGCCCAGAGGCGGCGCCGGCTGCGATCGGGAAGAGCTTGGCACAAAAAAAAAAAAAAAAATCAGTGAATGGATAGAGAGATAGAATGCAACCGGCGCTTGCCCTAGGCAGGACAGACGGCGCCGGCTGTGCACTAGTACAGAGGTGGTGCCTTGATTTTCGTGTGCATTTTTGGTAATTTTTAGAGTTTTGGCATTTTCCTACTTCTATTCGGACAAAAACCCTAGAGGGATGAATTTAGGCTCTCCTAAAGCCTACAAATAGAAAAAAAAAAAAACACAAGTTAAAGGGATGAATTGAAGAAGCAAAACACTAAATCACTCAAAATCAAGGAGGGATTCATCAAAACAAGGAGGATTGTACAAGAGAGTCTATGAAGGAAAAAGAATGAGGCTTATCTATGAGTGCTTTCTTTTAACTTTGTTTTCTTTTCCTGAACAATGATGTATTAATTGTTTTATTGTAATTTGACATTGTTTTTGGTATTCATGATTTTTAGAGTTACTTTGATATTTTGATTAATTGATTGTTATTCTTGGTATTTAATTACTTAAGCTGATTACAAGATTAATTTGTTGTTGCCTTCTATTAATTTGCTTAGAAAAGAGGTTGATGTTGGTCTCAATTTATTAATTTCATATTTGTTATCTATTAACTTGCTTGGAAAAGGGGTTAATTGCTAAGAACTGAGTAATTAAAGGTTAATTGATATTTGCCAGGATATGGATTCATTGGTTAATTTCATGTTTTAAATTTGTTAGGAAATGGGGATTTAATAAAGGATTGTGTTTAATGCATCTTTTGGGTAAATTAGTTGAGATAGGATATGTGATGCTAATTTGTCTAGAAGGTAGTGATTTGATGGATTGGAAAAGAAGTGAATCTATCTTAATCCTTCATGCTGCCAAGAGAATGATTAGTTATGATAATGATTGGGTACTTTAAGGTTATGTTTGTCAAAATAATAGTTTGAGTTACATAATCCTTGACATGTATATATTCTTTTATTTTATTTTATTTTCCATTTTATTCTTTTTCACTTTATGGAGTGGGTTAAATAATGAAAGAAAAGTTATTACTGCATACTTGTTCCTTGAGGATCGATACTCGTTTTAAACCTTATACTTTGCTTAATGATGAGTACGCTTGCTCATATGTGTAATTTGGGATTAATGTTTTAATTTAGACTTGATTGGGAATGTGCTTTTTTTTATATGATTTTTATGTTAGTGTTGTGCCCTAGAGGCAATCACTTGTACATTGTATATGACACATTTTATTTTAATAAAAGACATTATTTATCTTATAGTTTCTTTTGTTTACTTTAAGTAATATAACTGTTCGATAAAGTCCATAGTACAACACCGTGTTAAGGAAATTATGATAGAGATCATGATATGAGATTCCTACTACATTGGATGGTGTTAGTACTTAAATAGTCTCTAGTTATAGTATTAATGAGACAGGACATCATTAATGCGTTAAGACTAGCATGTGTTAGACTTCATGATTTGATCAGGCAGTGGTTCTCATAACCGTAAGTATTGAGATACTCAAAGTTAACACATGGATGCTTGTTAATGGAATAAGTTTATTAGATGACCTAGCTTTGAGATAATCACATGGATAGCCATTTAGTGCCAGTGATATAATCTCAATATAATAAACGTGTAAGTATCCTTAGACTTGAGATCTCCAAGGTACTTTGTTTGCTGAGCTTTGTACTTTGATTCCAATCTCCGGAGCTCGATCGAGGGCCGCCTATAGGATGGATATTGGGTATATTGTGAGATAAACGAAAGTAGTTGAGAGGGTTAATAAAGGATTCACCACTCCTAATAGTAGGGACGAATATCTCATGGACACTTATAGGAATTACTACTCGGAAAGTCCTTAGCCAAGGCGATTGTGTATTGGAAACAGTTCTAATTGATACACATCTAGAGTAGTGGGTTCTTAGTACAAGTACTATTGTATTCAGGCCAGAATTAATTCTGGAGGGAGTTGGCACTAATTCCGTACTCCAAATCGAATGAGATATTGTATGGTGAAATGAGTTAATTGCACTGAAGTTTGTTTTTGAAGGGTTTATGTCAAGCCACTTGACTTCCTGGACTCTTGGGTGGTCATGATGTGTTGCTAGATACCGCTCATGATTTGGGAAAATGGGTTTATTAATTGGTGAATTAATAAACCAATCCTGATTAGAATTAGTAGGATTAATTCTAATTAATTATGGATTATTAATCTCAAAGACGTTTGGATTAATTCATGTTCTCTACCAATTAATTGGGAAACCTAATAGGTCACACACAATAGAGGATTATATACTCAAGATGTTATTTGATAACATAGTGGGGTTAATTGAGAGAAAGAGAAGTTGTTGTGGACAAATTATAATTAGTGATAATTTGTGGTCCAAGTTGTAATTGTGAGAACTTGATGTTTCCAATTACAATTAGGAAATTCTAATAGGATTAGAATTCTCAATTTTTGCAGGGTTTTTCGGATATATGTATGACATAACCGAAACCTTAGGAAGAGGTGAATTCATGAAAAAAAAAACCCTAGACACAAAACCAACCTTTTTCATCTCTCTCTCTCTCTCTCTCTCTCTCTCTCTCTCTCTCTCGTTTTGCTGAAAACGTGGAGAAGCCCTAGCCGTCATCTTTTTCTGCTAGCACAGGAAATTTTGGTGCTTGAGTATTCCTCTGTGTGGATTAGTGTTAGAGATAATCACACACTATGATTATTGTGGTTTGACGTTCAACTCACGTGGAGGTTGCTCACGAGGGTTGCTTGATCGCGCCTCGATTTGAAGAAGAAATTTTGTTCTTCGGATGATCAAACTAAGGTAAAAATCTACTACTTTTATTATCCTTATGTCTTGTTTTCCACACATAGGCAGGTCCTGGGATGGTATCTTATTTATTTTCCGATGCATCGTATAGGATATGAGCCTGAGATACCTAACATTTTATTGGCTCATTAAAGGTTACGTCGAGATACTCCAAAGTGCCTAATTTCCCCCCCAAATATGGTTTTAATCTACTTCAATTGACTTTAATGATTCCTTTAGCTGGGTGAGAAACTTCAATAACTCCAAATGGACAAACTTGATGTATCTCTTACAGCCCCGGTCATCGAGATTTTAACTTACCCGAGAAAAGTCAAAGTCTAGAATTAAAAATTAACAAATTATCTCCTTTTTGAAACTCATGGGGAGAACGAATATGCCTATCATGCCACTATTTCATCTTATTTTTGTAAATCCTCGAATTATGGTAGGCATCGTTGCGCCACTTATCCAACTCATTCACTTGAAGCATTCTTTCTTTTCCTGCAAGATAAAGGTTAATATTGACAAGCTTTATTGCCCAATGAGCCGTATTTTCAACTTCTACCGGTAGATGATAGATTTCCCATACACTAAGTGATAAAGGGGTTGTACCAATGGGAGTTTTTAAAGCAATCCTATAAGCCCAAAGAGTATCATCTAGCTTCAAACTCCAATCCTTTCATGTATGATTTTCCACTTTTTTCAAGATTCTTTTTAATTTTCTATTGACCGCCTCAACTTAGCCACTAGTTTGCGGATGATAGGGAGTAGCAACCCTATGAGTAACCCCTAAATATTTGAGAACTTTATCTAGTTGGGTATTACAAATGTGGGTTCCCCTATCACTAATGAGCACTTTAGGTACTCCAACTCTAGTGAAAAGCTTTTTTTTAGAAAATTTACAACAACCTGTGCATCATTAGTAGGCAAGAATTGCGCCTCAACCCACTTTGATACATACTCAATCGCCACTAAGATGTATTTATTGCCCAAAGAACTAGGAAAATGACCTATGAAATCAATCCACTAAGAATAAAGAATTTCACAAGTTTGAAAAATTTGTAATGTCATCTCATTAGATCTAGAGATGTCACCTATACATTGACACTTATTACAACTTTGAACAAACTTTTGAGCATCGTTGAAGAATGCAGGTCAATAGAAACTGGACTCAAGTACCTTTCGGCGGTGTTGTTGGCTTGATAGTGTTGGGTATCTCAGGCTCGTATCCTATACGGCGCAGCAGAAGAATAAAACAAGATACCATCCCAAGATCTATATATGTGTGGAAAACAAGACATAAAGATAACAAAGGTAATAGCTTTTTACCTTTGTTTGATCATTCGAAGAACAAAAATTTCTTTTTCAAGTCAAGGCGCGATCCAGCAATCCTCTTGTGCAAACTCCACGAGAGTTGAACGTCCAACCATTATAATCATAATGTGTGATTATCTCTAACAGTAATCCACATAGAGGAATACTCAAGCATTAAGATTTTCTGTGCTAGCAGAAAAAGATGGTAGCTAGGGTTCTTCATGTTTTTAGTAAAACGAGAGAGAGAGAGTGAGAGAAAATCGTGTGTATTAGGGTTTGGAGTTATTTTCGTGTCTTACACAATTCTAGGGTTTTGTGTGTTGTATCCTCATATTACACGAAATCCCCCTCAAAATATACTCCAATCTCAGAATTCTAAAATAGTTAGAATTCCCTAATTGTAATTGGAAACATCAAGTTCTCACAATTGCAATTTGGACCATTAATTATAACTAATTATAATTTGGCCTCAACAACTTCTCTTTCTCACAATTAACCCCACTATGTTATCAAATAATATCTTGAGTATATAATCCTTTATTGTGTGCGACCTATTAGGTTTCCCAGTCAATTGGTAGAGAACATGAATTAATCCAAACGTCTTTGAGATTAATAATCCATAATTAATTAGAATTAATCATACTAATTCTAATTAGGATTGGTTTATTAATTCACCAATTAATAAACCCATATTTCCAAATCATGAGCAATATCTAGCAATACATCATGACCACGCAAGAGTCTAGGAAGTCAAGTGGCTTGACATGAACCCTTCAAAAATAAACTTCAGTGCAATTAACTCCTTTTACCATACAATATCTCATTCGGTTTGGAGTACGGAATTAGTGCCAACTCTCTCCAGAATTAATTCTGGCCCGAATACAATAGTACTTGTACCAGGAACCCACTACTCTAAATGTGTATCAATTGGAACTGTTTCCAATACATAATCGCCTTGGCCAAGGACTTTCCGAGTAGTAATTCCTATAAGTGGCCATGAGATATTCGCTCCTACTATTAGGAGTGGTGAATCCTTTATTAACCCTCTCAACTACTTTCGTTTATCTCACAATATACCCAATATCCATCCTATAGGCGGTCCTCGATCGAGCTCCAGAGATTGGAATCAAAGTACAAAGCTCAGCAAATAAAGTACCTTGGAGATCTCAAGTCTAAAGATATTTACACGTTTACTATATTGAGATTATATCACTGGCACTAAATAGTTATCCATGTGATTACCTCAAAGTTAGGTCATCTAATGAACTTGTTCCATTAACAAGCATCCATATGTTAACTTTGAGTATCTCAATACTTACGGTTATGAGAACCACTGCCTGATCAAATCAGGAAGTCTAATACATGCTAGTCTTAACGCATTAATGATGTCCTATCTCATTAATACTATGACTAGGGACTATTTAAGTACTAACACTAGACAGTGTAGTAGGAATCTCATATCATGATTTCTTTAACACAGTGTTGTATTAGGGACTTTATCGAACAGTTATATTACTTAAAAATAAACAAAGAAACTGTAAGATAAATAATGCATTTTATTAAAATAAAATGTGTCATGTACAATGTACAAGTGATTGCCTCTAAGGCACAACACTAACAGATAGTGGCCTCCCGCGGGTCCTTCATGGCAATATTTTAAGATATTGATGCTTTCTACAGAATCCACACACTTTCGAATGATTTGATCTGCACAACATCGGAACAATTATGGATCTTTCCAAAAAAAATTCTTTACCTCGGAGAGGAATTTCTTTTTTTGTTGGGCATTGAAGTCACCCGGAAGAATTCCTGCAATTAAGTTGTTAGCAAAATCCGCATATCAAGGTAGTTGAGAAATCTCACTATCAACAAGTAAAAGTTGTTTAGCTGGGAAGGTGTCATTGATGTCTCCCTAGGCCAATGACTCAAAGTTGGGATTCTCCAACCTAGACACGTGATCTGTAGCTAAATTTTCTGCTCCCTTTTGTCTCTAATCTCCAAGTTAAATTCCTACAACAATAAAATCCATCTTATCAATCTTGGTTTGGAATCATGCTTGTTTAGTAGATACTTCAGGGTAGAATAATCCGTATACACAATGACTTTGGATAAAACAAGATAAGAACGAAATTTATCAAAAGCAAATACTATTACAAGCAACTCTTTCTCCGTTGTGGTGTAGTTCTCTTGTGCAGCCATAAGTGTTTTTTTTACATAGTAAATTGGCTGAAAGTGCTTATTCCTCCTTTGCCAAACACTGCACCCACTTCATAGTCACTTGCATCACATAATAGTATAAAAGGAAGAGACCAATCCGGTGCAATTAAAATAGGAGAATTAATCAGTTTTATTTTAAGCACATTGAAAGTGTTGAGACATTTTTTATTAAAATAAAAATAGCATCTTTTTCAAGCAAAGAAGTAAGGGGTTTAGAAATTATTAAGAAATCCAAGATATACCTCCTATAAAAACTTGCATGCCTAAGAAAGCTTCAAATTGGATTTATGGAAGTCGGAGGAGGGAGTTTCTTAATTGTCTCAATTTTGGCCCTATCAACCTCAATACATTTTCTTGAAATCTGATGTCCCAATACTATGCCTTCTTGCACCATGAAGTGGTATTTTTCTCAATTAAGTATGAGGTTGGTCTTTTCACACCATTGGAGATCCCTTTCTAAATTTGTCAAACATAAATCAAAGGAATCACCAAAAACAGAGAAATAATCCATAAATACCTCCATGATATCTCCCACAAGCCCTTCAAAAATAGCATCATATATCATTGGAATGTTCCGGGGCAATTGCAAAGACCGAAAGGCAAAATGGCATGTAAAGGTAGTCTTCTCTTGATCCTTTGGTGCTATGGGAATTTGAGAGTATCTGGAAAAATCATCTAAAAAGCAATAAAACTCAGGTCTGGCTAACCTTTCCAACATTTCACCAATGAAAGGGAGAGGAAAATGATCTTTCCTAGTTGCTTAATTCAATTTTCTATAGTCAATACACTCCCTCTAACCGGTTACCAATCTCATTGGGATCAACTCATTTTTTTCATTAGGGCTCATAGTCATTCCTCTCTTCTTTGGTACCACTTGTGTTGGGCTAACCTAAATACTATCAAAAATAGGGTAAATGATGCCAGAATCTAGGAGTTTAACCACCTCACTTTTTACCACATCACTTATGTTTGGATTCAACCTAAGTTGGGGTTGCACTACGGGTTTGGCTCATTCTTCCAACAGGATTTTATGAGTACAAAAGGAAGGGTTAATTCCCTTAATATCCGTAATTTTTCATGCAATCACTCCCTTTATTTTCCCAATAGACTTACCAATTTGGTCTTTTGGTCATAAGTAAGGTTTTTGGCAATGATCACGAGCAGTTTTTCACTTTCTGCCAAAAATGCATATTCTAAGTACTCGGGGAGGTCTTTCAAATCTAATTCCGGTGGTTCCTTATTTTGGGTATCCCATGCATATCATATATGGCGTAGCAGAAAAATAAGAACGAGATACCATCCCAAGAAACATATATATGTGGAAAACAAGACAAAAAGAGAACAAAGGTAACAGTTTTTTACCTTTCTTTGGTCGTGTGGAAAATAAAATTTTCCTTGTTCAAGTTGAGGCGCGATCCAACAATCCTCTTGATTAAACACCACGAGATTTGAACGTCCAACCACTATAATTACAGTGTGTGACTATCTCTAACAGAAATCCATACAGAGGAACACTTTCAAGTGCCAAAATATTTTTGTGCTAGCAGAAATTAAAATTGGCAGCTAGGGTTTTGCTTCAAGAACAACGAGGGAGAGAAGAGGGAGAGATCATGCGTTGCTAGGGTTGGAGTTGTTTTGTGTCTTACACATATCTTAGGGTTTCTGTGTATATCCTATATAACATGAAAATCCTGCTGAAAAATCCTCCATCTAAGAATTCTAAAACAGTTAGAATTCCCAAATTGTAATTGAAAATATTAAGTTCTCACAATTAAAAACCAGATGTCCCTGTTGGGAAATATGCCCTCTTAGACTAGGTTTTTGATATAAACATCGAATGTGTTAATAAAAGAATTTATTTTCAAAAATTGTTTGTGAATTTACATTTTTATTTATGCACAATTACGTTTGGAAAAGACCCATTGTGTTTAAGTAAGTGGTCCATATGAATGGTGGTCTTTTACAGTAAGGTATGGATCATGGGTTATTTAACACATAAACGTTTGTTCTTAACCAATTGATGAGAATGAGAATCTCATCATGTCTAGATTATTGTGTTATGAATTTCGAATGGGGAATGGCTTACCTTTAGCCAGTGAGTAGTCCACTCACTTCATGACATAAGCATATTTTGAATACGTAGGACATGACCTGTAGTGGTGGTTTCTAAAAAGTACTATATAGTAGAAACCTAGACTACTACTGCTACAGTGTGGACTAGTAGTCTATGACTTGAGTTTGAGTTGGTGGTTTGACGAAGCTGGAAGCATGTATTTTGATATGCTATAGTTGAGGTTCTATCGTAGGGCCAATATACTTGTATGTTGGGTATGTGTGACTAGTTAGTTAAGATAGACTTGTACAAGATAGTTTCTATACTATATCGCCTTATGTGGTTGTTTGAATGATCTAAATATCCAGGGCCCTGGGAAACATTACTTGGATGTTTGCATTAGGGTAGCTCTCTTGGAAAGTGAAAATAATCTAGGAAGTCGTGGATCATTGGATTAGAAGCTTAAGGATGGTAGATGTCATTTAGAGAGGTGTTAGTACATTTCTTCCTCTCTAATGTACGACGATGTATAGATGGGTATTTTAGTCATTTCACCTGTAGGTCAGAGACTTTGCTAACGTAGCATTGTCCTTGGGGTCAATATTTTCTTATGGTGATATTAGGAAATATTTAAAATGCAAAATACAGCTATTTATATAGCAAGGGTATTTTGGTCATTTTAGTAGCTAAGGCGGTGTGTCTTTTGGTCCCCATTATGGATCGTGAGTCCTAATTATATATAGGCTAAGGAATTGGTCTTAAATTAAATTAAATAGAATTTATTTTATTTAGGTAGTCTGATTTAATTATTGGGCTAGAATAAAATAAAGGTCCATGGAGAGAGAGAATTAATTAAATTAGTTTGGTGGGTTAATTAATTGTTCAGGGCTTTGGCCCAGTTTGAATAATTAAAGATTGACCTGACACTAAACTAATATAGGCTTGTTAATTGGACTAGTTTATTTGGGCTGGAAAATTAATTATTTATTGGGCCATTTATTTGGTTCTAATTAAAATAATTAATTTAGTCCAAAAGACTAAACTAAGAGTCTAATAGACCAATCCAGTTTAACCTAGGGTTTTATTTAGGTTAAACAGGAGGATAAAGGAGAATGCAGTTTTTACTCTTCTCAGGGCTAAGAAAACAATGTTGTTTTTCCTTCTTCTGGTGTGAAGAAAAACATACAACCCTTTTCTCTCTCTCAAAAATATTCTTTGGCCCTGTGAGTTGTTCACCAAACAGGATTAGGCAGGCCATATACTGGAAAATCGAGAGGTTGGCATTCACATACATGGACAGACGGAGTAGGAGGCTTGCTGGAATCGCATTAGAGGTTTCCATAAGTGAATCTATCCCAGTTCCACACATTCCGATTCAGCCAACTCTGAAAATAAGAAAAAGTGGTAAAAATGTTTTTCTCTCGGAGTCCCACAAGGTTGTGACCAGCGCCGGCTGAGGCCATCAGAACCGGCGCCGGCTCCTGTCTGCGATTTTCAATTTTTAGTTTTTTTTTTGCTCTGTTGCGTGCTTTGCTTCCCCATTTATAACCTTCAATTGGTATTAGAGCATGAAGGTTTTGTGCAGATATATGAAGTATGCATCTAGTTGAACAAAACTGGACACATATGTGTGGTTAAACTGTGATCCTTTACTGTTTATGGTCTGGATAGATTCACGTGTTAAACCTCTTGAATGGAGGTATAGGTGAGATGTAATCTATTTTTTTTCTTAGCAAATCGTGTAAGCCTAATGTTAATGGGTATAGGCGATTGTTGGTTTTTGGTGTTGTTGATTTTGGGTTGAAATCGGAGAGCCAAGAACTAGAAGATAGTTGCAGGAGAAAACTAGAGAGTGCTTCCCAAGAAAAATCTGTAGAAAGAGGATCTAGTCAGACCGTGATCGGCGTTGGCTGAGGCCGCTGGAATCGGCTCCAGCTCGGGTCTGGTTGCACTCTGGTCGCCCGTGAGGTGTTGGTCCAGTGCGGTGGGCGTTGTGGATTGCAGTGTAGTTGGGTGCTCAATCCAATGTGGCAGGTGCAGTGGACCAAGGAGAAATTTTTATTTTTCCTTGTAAATTTCTTGCATTTTCTTTTTTGTTTGGGGTCCATACTAGGCGAAGTTAATATTTTTGCAATAGTTAATATTCATGGAATATTTTTGCATGAAAAATATTAGTAAGGGATTTTAGGATTAAACAAGATAATTAATTAATTAATATATATTTTTAATTCCTTTATTTGAGCACTTAGGTTTAAAAACAGAAAAAAATGAAAACGTCTAATATTTTTTAGCATGCTATTTATTTTAAGTACTTATGTGCACGTTTTCTCAAAGACCAAAGTCTTTAGGAATATTTTTGACAAGAAAAATATTTTCCTATAAATTAAATGGTTATTTTAACTTGAACAAAAATTAATCCTTAGATATTTTCTCAAAGGATTTATTCCTTGACATAGAATATATATTAGATTTAGATATTTTTGTAAGTTAAAATAGAAAGCCATTTTGTTTTATTTTTGCACAAGGAAAATTGTTTTATCAAATAAACTTGACACTAAAGTCTCTAGAAAGTTTTAATTGAAAATTTTTTGAAATCATTAAGTTTTTAACTTAAATTAAAATTAGTCTATGGAAAAATCTCTTGAAGGGAAATTAATTTGTGGTGGTTAACACACTTAGCTTAAGAAACTGTTAATCTTCCCAAGAAGTTATGTCAGTTCTCCTAAGAGCCAAATTAATTATATTATTAATTTTAATATAAGGATAAAGTGCACAAATTTATTTTGTTTTCACAAACTAAATATTTTATTTTATTTTCAATTTTTCAGAAATGGTGTAACACCCCACAACCTAGGCCCAGCAGGGCCGGGGATGTCTCCCGGCCAAAAGATAAGGAGTCTTTATAACTAGGTCACACAACAAAAATAAAACAATACTTTGAAAATTAAAACTTATTACAACCCAAAAATTCAAGAACAAATTCAAAATAAATTGTTCACTCTCATCTCTCAAAACATTACATAAAATAAGTAACACAACATCTTCCAAGCAGGCAACAACTAGCTACTCATCCCCAGAGCAGGATCGACCTGAAATCATGGTAAAAAGGGTGATGAGACAAAAATCTCAGTAAGCCCGTGTGTGCTTTGAGTGTTCAGGTAAAACAGTTTATGTATACAAGATGTAAGAACTTCAAAAGAAAAAATACTGGCAAGTATTAAACAATGTTAAAAATAAAGAGTGGCATTTTGCTTTTCCAACCATACATGTGCACAATAAAATCAACCACTCAAAAGGGCGGCCATGAGTTACCACACGTTGGGCCCCATAACCATACAATGGTTAGAATGCTAAATTTTGTGCAGACTGACGAAAAGGTAGGTGTATAGCCTACCAGGTAAGATATTCCTCCTTCTCTACACCCAAACAAAACCGGTTGTCCAATCTGGCAACACACAGTTCACATGATTGAAACTTGCTAGCTCGGACCGGCATGACTAAGTAGTACTGTCGCTTCTCCAAGTTGAGTTCATCTTTTGGAGGTGGCCTCCTACTAGAAGACTCACTCTTGCTCTTCAAAACTAGTACTACTAGCCTACCCTTATTAAATACTCAACGTTGATTGTCCTACTTGGGAGAAAGTTGATAAAACACAGCTTTACTTGAAAATGGCAATTAAGGGTTTTTAAAGTCCGTGTCAAAATTGGTTTTAGAAAGAGTTTAGTGTTTGAGAAAAAACTGCTTATTAGTTTTTAAATAATTTGTGTGACTGAAATAAGAAAGAGAATAGTCCTCAATTGCCTTTACAAAAATGAGTGTTCACACATTTCACATTTGTCTTGCCATAGTGATCTTTTTACATTAAATAGGTTTTATGTTGGAGCTTACCTGATCCTTCGCTTGAGCTAATTCAAAGATCTTCAAAAGCTGACCTAACCCCACCTGGGGTAAACACAAGCCATAATTAAACTCAAGCCAAATTTGCTTCCATAAATAATTCTAGGTCAACTTACTACAATCATGAGCCTAATGACATAAACTTTAAGGCTAGATGATAAAAAAGGATTTTATAAAATAAATCTAGCTTGATAATAAAATAACTAGGGATTGTGAAATAATTACTAATAAGTTGTAGGTATAAATCTTTGTTATTAATAAATAAACTTGGGTTTATTTGATGAAGGGTCCTAAGTCCTAGATTATATTATTAAAATAATAAATTATTACTATTCTCTTAATTAATAATTAATAGTTAGAAAATAATTGATAAATAAAATTAATAATAAGTAAATTTTAATATATTTTGATTTAAAGATAATAAATAAATTTTATTAGTATTTATGAATATATGACTTATAAGATTAATATTTTACCTATTATGATTATTTATATAAAAGGCTTTATTTAATATTATTATTATATATTTTATTTTTAATAAAAGACATAATGTATTTGACTAAAATATCATTATTTCATATATCAATTTAATTCCAAATCTTCGTAGGGTTTTCGAAATCATTAGAAGAAAATATAGCATTAATTTTTATTAATGTAATAAAATTGGCTAACTTAAATAGTTTAGGATCAACAAGGTCATGATCATAATTCTCCTATTGCTGATCATAATTCTCCTATTGCTAACCATAATCATGAACATAAACTCTAACACCAATCAACAAACCATTCAATTCATGAATAAAAGCATAGATCCATATCTACCATCACATGATCCAAACTTCACTAAACATAATCATATTCATGGCTTCAACAAGAATACAAGAACATAAAACCCTATTCACCAAAGGTGACATAATATCTATCATGCTTAATCACTTATACTAAGTCACGACATGAAGATCATACAACAAACCCCAAAACATCATAAAACTCAACCATGACAAATCATCCTCATACTTCAATCCCAACTCTATCATATAAACACATACTCAATCTCCAAGCATATTCCATCCTTTTCCAACAACATCTAAAAGACATGATTTTAGAATTAAGGAGAGGGTTAGAGAGGCATACTCGATTGATGACTACCTTAATGAAGTCTTAAGAAAGTCCACACGCTTGGAAGGCTTGATCCGACCAAGAAGGAAGAAAAGAAAATGGCCATGGTTGAAACAACCATTTCGGCCGAGAGAGAGAGAGAGAGAGAGAGAGAGAGAGAGAGAGAGAGAGAGAGAGTATTAGTATATTTCAATAAAGATCGAAAAGGAAGGAAGATCAACATAATCGTTCATGATTACCTTGAGAGAGTTCTTGAGTCTTCAAGAAAAATTCTGATTTTTGATCCAAAAGTAGAATCTTGTTTTCAGCATTTGATGTTATAAATTATAGAAATGGATTCTAGAGGGTGAGTAGACATGATCTGGAGTTTTTTTAGGAGAGATTGGAGGTGTTTAGAGTGGTCTTAGGCTTGGAGAATGGTGGTGTGTGTTCTTGGTGTTCTTTGGAGAAATGGAAAGAATGGAGGAAAGGCTGGATGAAATCTATTGAGTGGTGTTAGCCGAATGGATTGGAGAATCCTTGTGATTGAATTTTCAGATTAGGGAAAAGAAGGAAAGCTAGTTGTTTGAAATTCAAAAGAAGTAATTTAGGGAGTGGATTAAGGTAGAAAATATGGTAAGAATAACTTGGTTGATGGAGGTCCTTGGAGTTGCTATGGCCGGCTGGAATTAGCTGAGGTTTTGCTGAGATGAATAAGGTTGAAGGAGCTATAGGGTGGCCAAAATGTGGAGTGCAATGGTGGAGGAAATTTCTGGTTGGTTGAGGCTTAATCCATGGAAGTTTTCATGGAGCAATTTGCTGAAATTTTGAATCCCAATTGAAAGCTTAATTGTAGTAGTTGAAGGAGTGATTTAAGGAGTGGCTTATGGTATTCATTTCATGTTGATCAATAAAGGAGGTGATGAAGTTCAGTTCATGGCTGACTAAGGTTGGTTTTACAGAAAAATGGGAGTGAGTTTCGGATAGGGCTGAAGAGGGAACAAGGCTGGAATTTCTGTTTGTTCATTCAAGAGGTTCACCGGAATTTTTGTGCAGATTTTCTGCAATGTTCCAGTCGACTTGTAGAAGGTTTGAAGGGGTATTGGAGGGTACTGTAAGGCTGGTTTCCAGCCTTCTTTATGGAGGAAAGGCAAAGGTGAAATAATGGTTTGAAGGCTAGAAGGAACAGCTTGGTTTTTGGCCTGCTAAGCTGTGAAACTTGTCCAAAAATTTTCTTGGTTTGCACAGCTTTTGAGCAGTCCGATTTTTGGCCAAAGATTTCAGCCTTCAAGTTGAACAATTTAGCTATTTTTATGGTAGAATTTGAGTGAGAAAAATGGCTGAAGTTTTTGAAAGTTGAGCTGACCAAGAAGCTGGAAAATTTCTAGATTACTACATGAAGAAGATGAATACTTATAGGGTGGAGTTTGAAGGTTCAACCATGGAGATTAATTCCCTTAGGAACCTTCCTTAACTCCTTCCCCATTTTCAGTCAAAATTCCATCCTCCAAGAGGCATCTCCAAAATCACAGAACCTTGCTGGAATTTTTCAGAAATAAAAATGGCTTGGATAAATTGAGCAACTTAATTGATAAATAATTAAGGTAAGCTAGAGAGTAAAAAGGGCATGAATCCTTTAAGAATTTTTGTAGGGCACAAGAGTAGGATTAAGACATTCCCTTCAAGTCTCCCTTAGGACAACACTTCTACTTCTACTCATGGCATGTAAGGGCCGAAAATATCCCACCCTATAAAAATAAAATTTAATCATGATAAAACTTAATTAGTGGGATTTGACCTCAAGACCTTAAGGATAAATTCCAAAGCTCTAACCATTAAACCACAACAACTCTTGTTCTTATTTTCTCTCCCAAATATTTTTCCTATTTAATCCTCAAGTTATCTCCCTATTTTCACTTCAAGTAAAATTACCATTTTACCATTCCTATTTAATAAGCATAATTGAGCATTTTAGACTATAAATCATAAATCCAAAGCACATAAAATCATTCAAAAATATATTTATGTATGTAAAAAAATATGATATGCATCCCGATCCTCTTACTCTAGGGTTGGTTTTAGATTGGGTTTCACAAATGGTGGGAGGTTCTTTTAGTCAATTGGCCATTATTCTTAGAGAGAATAAGCTAACGGGACCAAACTATGTGGACTAGAAGAAGAACCTGGACATAATACTCACAAATGAAGAGTATAAGTATGCCTTTATGAGACCTGCCCTATTATCGGGGAAAGTTCTACTATTGAAGAGTGAGAGGCTGAGAAGGCATGGAAGAAGGTTGACGAAATGGCACGCTGCTAGATGTTAGCCTCCATGTCTAATGTGCTCCAGTCCAAACATGAGCATATGGCCACCGCGTATGACATAAGTCAACCATTAGCCACGATATTCGTGGATAAGAGTTGGCCTGCAAGGAAGGAGGCTCTTCGAATTATCATAAACACTAAGTTGGCTGAGGGAGCATCAGTCAGAGAGTATATGCTCAAGATGATTGCTGCTTTCGAGGAGGCAGAAATCTTAGGGGCTATCATTGACCCCGAGAGCTAAGTGCACATGGTTCTTGAATCTCTACCGGGTTCCTTTACTCAGTTCAAGTTGAATTATAACATGAATAAGTTAAAAATGAGTTTAGCTGAGTTGATGAAGGAACTCCAGATGGCAGAGAAGGTCATGAAGCCACAATCTAAGGCTATGATTGCTAAGGCTTCATCTTCTAGAACTGGGCCTAACCCCAGAAAGTTGAAGAAGAAGAAAGGAAATGTAGCAGCCCAGCCCAAGACCCAGCCCAAGGATAAACCCAAGGGTAAGTGCTTCAAATGTGGTATGAAGGGACACTGGAAAAAGCAGTGTCCAAATCTTCAATCCAAGAAAAACCCCACAGGTAATGTTTTCTATCTAAAGTCCATATCAATGGTTGGATCAACTTCCACTTGGATTGTTGATTAAGGGGCCACTGATCATATCTATAACTCCTTGTAGGGGTTTAGAAAGATTATAGGACTCCAGAAGGGCGAACATGGACTACGTGTGGGAAATGGAACACAAGTTTGGGCTCTTGTAGTGGGAGAGCTGGATCTTATTTTTTATTGTAATAGAATAGTGGTTTTAAAGGATATTTTATATGTACCTAGATTTCAATAGAATTTGATTTCAGTTGCAAAACTAATAAATCAAGGATATTCTGTATCTTTCCATTCTGGTATTTCTATCAGTAGAGATGGAGAAAATTTATGTACTGGGCACATGTATGGAAATCTATTCTTCTTAAACCCTATTAACAATCAATTAAATAACACTCAATCTGAACCTTTAACAAGAAAGAGAAAGATCAAAATCAATAACTCGTATCTTTGGCATCTAAGGTTGGGTCATATCAACTTAACCAGGATTCAGAGGTTAATCCATGATGGGCCTTTGGGCTTATTGAGATTGGAAAATTGGCCTCAATATGAATCCTGCCTAATGGGAAAGATGACCAAAAGGTCATTTACCCCTAAGGCAGATAGAGCTAAGAAGGTATTGAGTCTTGTTCACATTGATGTGTGTGGTTCCTTGTCTACACCAGCTATAGGGGGTTTTGAGTACTTTATCACTTTCACGGATGATTGTACGAGGTTTGGTCTTATTTACCTGATGAGATGCAAGTATGACTCTTTTAACAAGTTCAAGGAGTTTAAGGCTGAAGTTGAGCGTCAGACAGGTAAATTGATCAAGACCTTACGATCGGATCATGGTGGAGAGTACCTCCTTAGTGAATTCAAGGATTACATGGTACATCATGGGATAGTATCTCAGCTCTCTGCGCCGGGGATACCCCAGCAGAACGGAGTAGCTGAGAGAAGAACATGACATTGATGGAAATGGTCCGAAGCATGATGTGTCATGCTACTCTTTTAGTGTCTTTTTGGGGATATGCCCTGGAAACAGTGGCATACATTCTGAATTTGGTGCCTTCCAAGTCAGTACTTAGGACTCCCTATAAGATATGGACTGGGCGTAAACCAAGTCTGAATCATCTCAGGATATGGGGTTGTCCAGTTTATGTACTGGTTAAGGGAGACAAGTTGGAACCAAGGTCAGAATTATACTATTTTGTTGGGTATCCAAAAGGGACAAATGATGGTTACTTTTATCATCTTAAGGAGCAAAAAGTACTGGTTAGTACCAATGCTAGATACTTAAAGGATGATTAAAGTACTTCCACTAAAGATTCAACTAGGTTAGAACTTGAGGAGAAGTTATCTTTGGAATAAACTTCTTCTGACCCGATTATGGAACAAGAAGAGGCACAACTTTAAGAGCCTGTACATTTAGAGCCTCGTCATTGTGGGAGAGTGTCTAGGGTTCTAGATAGGTGGACTGGAGAAGCTTTCGAGCTAGTTTTCGACCATCAAGAACAGGACCCTACTAGATATGAGGAGTCTATTGCTGATGTTGATGCAAATCTATGGCATGAAGCAATGAAAGTTGAGATTAAGTCTATGTACCTCAATCAGGTTTGGGATCTTGTAGCTTCACCTGAAGGGATAAAATCCATTGGGTGTAATTGGATATACTGGAGGAAGAGGGGAGTGGATGGGAAGGTGGAAACCTTCAAAGCTAGGCTTGTGACAAAAGGGTTTACCTATAAAGAGGGAATTGATTATGAGGAAACCTTTTTCCCGGTAGCCATGCTTAAGTCCATCCGTATCCTCCTTGCCATCGCATGTCATTATGACTACAAGATATGACAAATGGATGTCAAGATAGCATTTTTAAATGGCCATCTTAGTGAAGACATCTATATGTCCCAACCGAAAGGTTTTATTGCTAAAGGCCAATAACATATGGTTTGCAAGCTTAAGAAGTCCATTTTTGGACTTAAGTAGGCATCGAGAGTATGGAACATTTATTTTGACAAGACTATAAAGTCTTACGGTTTCACTCAAAATGAGAATGAACCATACGTGTACAAGAAACTTGAAAGCATTAATGTGGTTTTTCTTGTCTTGTATGTGGATGACATTCTACTAGTTGGAAATGATGTAGGGTCATAGTCATTTACAAAGGTTTGTCTGTCTAGTCAATTTAGTATAAGGACTTGGGAGAAGCCAGTTATATTCTCGGGATTAAGCTTTTTAGAAATAGGAAGCTGAGAATGTTAGGATTATCCCAAGCGGTATATATTGACAAGATGTTGGCTAAGTACAGCATGGACTCATGCAAGGGAGCTCTAATTCCTTGCAGACATGGGTTGTTATTTTATTCAAGGGACTATCCTAAGTCTCAAGAAGAAAAGGACAGAATGAGTAGGATTCCCTATGTTTCGAGCTGTGGGAAGTCTCATGTACGCTATGCTATGTATTAGGCTAGATATCAGTCAAACCCTGAGGAGGTTCATTGGCAAGCTGTAAAGTATATTCTCAAGTACCTTAAGGGAATGAGAGATTTTATGCCAGTTTACAGGGCTGATGACTTGGTTCCTACAGGATACACAGACTCGGACTTCCAAGCAGATAAGGATGAGAGAAAATCCACTAGTAGATATGTCTTAACCTTGTTTGGAGGAGCCATTTCGTGGTGGAGTATCAAGCAATCTTGCATTGCTGACTCGACCGTTGAAGCTGAGTATGTGGCAGCTTCAGAGGCATCCAAGGAAGCAGTCTGGCACCGAAAGTTCTTTTTAGAACTTGGAGTCGTGTCACACATGGACAGTCCGATTGTGATGTATTGCAACAACACTGGATTAGTATTGCAATCCAAATAACCAAGGAACCACAAGAGGGGGAAGCACATTGAGAGGAAGTACCACCTGATCTGGGATTTCATCCAGAGATGAGAAGTTATGGTGGAACAAATTGCCTCAGAGAACAATCTAGCAGATCTATTCACCAAGCATTTAGCTGAGAGAGTCTTCAAGAGACATTCAAACACCATTGGGGTGGGCACCAACAGACTGACTTAGTCTTAGAGTGCAAGAGGGAGATTGTTGGGAAATATGCCCTATTAGACTAGGTTTCTGATGTAAACATCGAATGTTTTAATAAAAGAATTTATTTTCAGAAATTGTTTGTGAATTTACATTTTTATTTGTGCACAATTACGTTTGAAAAAGACTCATTGTGTTTAAGTAAGTGGTATATGTGAATGGTGGTCTTTCATAGTAAGGTATAGATCACAGGTTAATTAACACATAAACGTTTGTTCTTAATCGATTGATGAGAATAGGAATCTTATCATGTCTAGATTATTATGTTGTGAATTCCAAATGAGGAATGGCTTATCTTTAGTCAGTGAGTAGTCATTTCATGACATAAGCGTATTTCGAATACGTAGAACAGGACTTGTAGTGGTGGTTTCTAAAAAGAACTATATAGTAGAAACCTAAACTACTACTGCTACAGTGTGGACTAGTACTCTACGACTTGATTTTGAGTTGGTGGTCTGACGAAGCTAGAAGCATGTACTTTGATATGCTATAGTTGAGGTTCTATCATAGGGCCAATATACTTACATGGTGGGTATGTATGACTAGTTAGTTAAGATAGACTTGTACAAGATAGTTTCTATACTATATCGCCCCTTGTGGTTGTTTGAATGATCTAAATATATAGGGCCCTGGGAAACATGACTTGGATGTTTGCTTTAGGGTAGCTCCCTTGGAAAGTGGAAACAATCCAGGAAGTCGGGGATCATTGGATTAGAAGCCTAAGGATGGTAGATGTTATTTTGAGAGGTATTAGTACATTTCTTCCTCTCTAATGTTCGGCGATGTATAGAGGGGTATTTTAGTCATTTCATCTGTAGGTCGGAGGCTTTGCTAACGCAACATTGTCCTTGGGGTCAATATTTTCTTATGGTGATATTAGAAAATATTTAAAATCTAAAATACAGCTATTTATATGGCAAGGGTATTTTGATTATTTTAGTAGCCAAAGCGGTGTGTCTTTTGGTCCCTAATATAGACCGTGAGTCCTAATTATATACAGGCTAAGGAATTGGTCTTAAATTAAATTAAATGGAATTTATTTTATTTGAGTAGTTTGATTTAATTACTGGGTTATAATAAAATAAAGGTCCATGGAGACAGAGAATTAATTAAATTAGTTTGGTGGATTAATTAATTGTTCAAGGCTTTAGCCCAGTTTGAATAATTAAAGATTGATTTTGGACTAAACTTATATAGGCTTGTAAATTGGACTAGTTTATTTAGGTTGGTAAATTAATTATTTATTGGGCTGTTTATTTGGTTCTAATTAAAATAATTAATTTAGTCCAAAAGGCTAAACTAAGAGCCCAATTGGCCAATCCAGTTTAACCTAGGGTTTTATTTGGGTTAAATTGGAGGATAAGGGAGAATGCATTTTTTACTCCTTCTTCTGGAGTGAAGAAAAACGTACAGCCCCTTTCTCTCTCCTGAAAATATTCCTTAGCCCTGTGAGTTGTTCACCAAATGAGATTAGACAGGCCATATATTGAAAGATCAAGAGGTTGGCGTTCACATACATGTATAGTCGAAGCAGGAGGCTTGCAGGAATCGCACTAGAGGTTTGCACTAGTGCACCTACTGTAGTTCCACACATTTCGATCCAGCCAACTCTAAGAACAAGAAAAAGAGGTAAAAATTTTTTCCCTTGGAGTCCCGCCAGGCCGTGACCGGCACCGGCCGAGGCCGCCGGAATTGGCGCCTTCTCCAGTCTACGATTTTCAGTTTTCTATTTTTTTTTTGCTTTCGCTGCGTGTTTTGCTTCCCCCTTTTTGAATTTGAATACAATTTTCACAAGAGTTAACCTAGTGTCCACAAGTCCATATGAGCATTTCAAATAAATCCCTAAGGGGAAAAGAGATTACTTGTGCTCTAAGTAATTCATTATTTGCAAATGTTAATATTAATAAACCTAGACCTTTACTTAGTTGGTTTATCCTCAACACCACTTATTCTAAATGTAAGTTAGAGGAAAATTGTTTTGCAATGATTAAAATACCCTTGAGCTTCACATACATAAATCATTAGGGTTTCATTTCCTAAAAATAAGCAAGTAATGTTTGGGAGTATATAAAGAAATATAATATATTTCTAATGAGTCAAGATATCCTATAAGATTTCTGTAAGTTCATTTGAAATTTAGTGATGGCAATTTTCAAGGCAAAAATTCATATTCTTTACTTGATTAAAACTATATTTCCAAAATAAATCAGGGATTGCAAAGATTAACTTAATTTACCAAGCAAAACATTTTATTTCTTAGTGAAAATTTCCAATTTAACACGCAAGGTGTTAGGTAAAATATCATACAACCCGTTTTCCAAAAACACTTGAAAAATAGGTTAATCAAATTTTGAAATGGAGCTCGCTGGAACAGTTACCGTACTAGAGCAGTAATTTTCAAAACATCATATCTTACAATCTATATGGAATTTTTTCAGTGATTCTTGAACCAAATTTTTCTTAACATTCCAAAGTTTGTTCTATGAAAAATTAATTCCAAAACTCCAAAATAAAGCTCTTTTTTAGGGGATCAAACTTGAGTTATGTACAGGAATTTCTGGCAGCTTATTCTCATTCAACATCACACCCTAATTTTGAATTAGCAAACTCTTGTAAACCCTCAAATAAGTTTCCAACACACCATAGATCCTATAAAACATCATACATAAGTCTCATGATAATAATTTGGCTTAAACACCCAACACCCAAATCAGAATCCAAAAATTCCAGCAAGCACTATGTTTTCCCCAACCATTATCTTAAAGCATAAAGAACTACAAAACTTCCCCAGCTAGGTAATATAAAACAACACACACATAGGGTCATATTTCCACAACATAAATACAATTTCATTCATTAAAATTTTCAGTATTCTAATCATGGTTTCATGGAGCATTTCTAGAACAAAATTTTCGGTATTTAAATAGCCATTTTCTATTTGAGAAGTAAATACAACAAGACAAGCATTCCAATCACAAAATATCAATTCTCAAGTGGTTTTACATCTTCCTAGACTTCATTATCAAGTACCCTAGGAGAAATCACACAAACAAGGCCTCTAAGATTTTTTTTTTTGAAAATTGGCAGCATCGTCACATTTTCAATTTTTTTCAAGCTTATTAAGTGAGCAAAATGATTTCTTAATATAAAGAACTTCATTTCTCAAATCATATACGAAACCCCTAACATAAATGAAATATTTTTTCATCATATACTTCCACCAATAATTCTTAAAACTTAAAAAAAAAGTAAGCTATCTAGCTGAGACATTTTTAGTCATGAGAACAAGAAATGGAAAGGAAGAGGATGATGTTACCTCAATCTTTAGCTGAAAAACCACAGAAAAAATGTCTTTTCAACCTCCAAGGAGTGATGATAGCTTGAGGAAGGTGGATTGCAAGGCCAAGAAGTGAGTGTGTGAACTTATGTTCTTGGTTGGGTCAGAAACACCCATGCTGCCAGCAACTTGGCAGCAAGGGAAGAAAACTTCTCTTCTAGAGGGAAGTTAGAGAAAAAAAATGTGTTCTCAAGGGAGAGAGAGAGTGGTGGCCAGGCAGGGTAGTGTAGGAGGAGAGGAAATGATGATTTATGATAGGGTTTGTGAGCATCCAATGGTTGAGATGAATTCATTTAAACATACACTAAATTCAATGGCTAAGATAAAGGGTATTTTGTTGGGTTAAAATGATCCATGGATCTTGGATATTAGTTTTGGGTCAAATAGCCAAAATTGGTTTTCACATGAAATTTAACTAGGACTTTTTAATTAGCAAACAAGGTCAAACTCCTTCTTAAAGTTAAATTTGGCCAACAGGGCATTTTTCACAAAGGGAGGTTCATTGTTACAATATTATTTGAATTGTGATACATTAATTAATTTGACTAAATTGTCTACTACACATAATTAATATATATATATGTGTGTGTGTGTGTGTGTGTGTGTGTGTGTGTGTGTGTGTGTGTGTAATGCACAATTATTTATGTATAAATTACCTACTATGGACCAGACAAATAATTAACTTAATATACTTATTTTCTCTAAATGAATTCTTATAAGGAGCAGAAAAAATAGACACGTGTAATGCATTTAATTTATGAAGTGGGATTAATTCAATCAAATAATTAGTTCCCTAACTCTCACTTTAGTAGGGTGTTACATCTTTCACCACTTAAGAAAATTTCGTCCTCAAAATTAACTACGTCGTACTTTTCATCAAGTCAGGGTACTTCATTCTCATCCATTCCTCGGTCTCCCAGGTGGCATCTCGAGCCCCATGATATTCCCACAACATTTTGACCATTAGGATTTTCTTGTTCATTAGTTCTTTCATATTTCGCTCCAGTATCTTGATTACTTTCTCCATATATGTCAGAATCAGTTGCAATTGTAATGGCTCGTGATTTAAGACATGCTTCGGATCTATTTTGTACTTCTTCAGTTGGGATACATGAAATACATCATGAATACCCGCTAATCCATCTGGAAGTTCCAACCTATATGCTACGGTTCCGATTCTCTCATTGATCGAAAATGGCCCAATAAATTTGGGGCTAAGCTTCCCCTTCTTCGGATGTCTTAGAATTCTTTGGCTCGGCATCAGCTTCAAAAATACTTCCTCACCTACTTGAAACTCCAATTCCCTCCTATGATTGTCCGTGTAGCTTTTCTATCTGTTTTGAGCTACCCTTAGTTTATCATGTATCAGCTTTACTTTTTATGTCATTTCTTGGATATTTACTCCCTTTCTTTATCAATCTGACCATTTTCATTCCAACTCTAATACAATTGTGTTTGACATTTCCTACCATATAAGGCCTCATATAGCGCCATGCCAATAGATGCTTGATAACATAAGGAATGCTTTCAATCTATTGGTTCCTAAAGTATAGTACGCAAGCCCTTAATATATCCTTGAGGATTTGTGTTACGCACTCCAATTGTCCATCTGTTTGAGGGTGAGTAGAGGTGCTAAACTTTAGAGTAGTCCCCATTGATTCTTGAAATTTTGCCTAAAATTTGGAGGTGAATTGCGGGTCCCTATCCGATACTATAGTTGTTGGTACTTTGCGCAACCTCACAACCTCTTGAATATAAATCTGCACCAACTTCTTTATTGAATATCTCACGTTCACCGAGATAAAATGTGTGGTCTTCGTTAGTTAGTCTACCACCACCTAAACAGCATCCTTCTGAGTCCTACTCGTTGGTAGTTCGGTGACAAAGTCCATCGTGACGCATTCCCACTTCGATTCTAGTAGAGGTAGAGGTTGTAATAATCCAATAGTTTTCTTATGTTCTGTTTTCACCTTCTGACAAGTGCGGCATATAGACACATACTGTGCCATATCTCTCTTCATGCCCAGCCACCAAAATATTCGCTTTAGATCTTGATACATGCTGATCTCCTCGAGGTGTATCGGCTTTTATGGGCTGTTCCTACAATTTTCTTCCTTAGTTTCTCTACATCCGGCATACACAATGAATCCTTAAAATACATTATTTCTTAATCGTCTGCTCTAAAGTCTGAATTATTCCTTCCCATTTCTTTCTCATTAAAACTCTAAAACTTTAGGTTGTTTGTTTGGGCATCGCATATTTCCTATTTTAGCTCGGGGACCATAGTTAGATTCCTAATCTAAATCTTATCCTTGCTCACTGTGGCTTCATCCGTCAACACTTCTTGTATTTCCTTTACTTCTTGAACTTACAATATTGCTAACTTCACCTTTCTGCTTAGCGTATCTGCAACTACATTGGCCTTTCACGGGTGATAATTGATTGGATAGCAATACCCCTCTAAGAATTCCTTCTATCTCCTTTGTCTCAAGTTCAAGTCTTTTTGTGTGAATATGTACTTCAAACTTTTGTGATCCATGAACACCTCATTATCAACCCCATACAAATAGTGTCATCATTTCTTTTGAGCAAACACAATTTCTACCAGTTCCAAGTAATGCGTGGGATAATTCCCCTTGTGCTGCTTAAGCTTTCTCGAGATGAAGGCCATAACTTTCTTCTCCTGCATCAATACTGCATTGATAGGGTTAAAATCACTATTATTTTCCAAGTTATTTGAGGTTATTTTAGGATACATTTGTTGTAATAACTAGGCATATTTCTTCCTATTTGACATTTTGCATGTAAAAAGTGTTTTTGGCAAATTTGTGCACAATTCGAGCAAAAAGTGAACAATTCTAGAATGCACTTGGCGCAAGGCGTAGCCAAGGGATTAGGTGCTGGGTTAATTCTGGTCAAGCAGAGGAAACTAAGCTAACTTCGGGAAAAAAATAGAACAGGCCTGGTGCCAGGTCTGGCAAGTAGACCAGGTGCCGGGTACATTCTGTCCGGCCAATGAAAACAAAGCAAAAACCCAAAGGAAGACCAGATTGTACCTGGCACCAGGTGGGTCAAAAGTGCTCGGTGCCAGGCCAGCTCTGGAAGGCGAAAATTCTTTGGCACAAATTTGAGAATTTTTCAAAAAATTCGGTATTTTTTAATTCCTACTTGGCTAAGATCCTCAAGCAATGAATTTAGCATCCAAAAGGGCTATAAAAGCAAGAGAAAACATAAGAGAATAGACACATGTGGAGGTGGATCCAAGAGCATAAATTTAAATCACTCATTGAAGGAGGAATTCACCTAATCAAGGAGGATTGTTCAAGAGAGTCTTCAAGAGTGAAAAAAAGGGCTTGTCTATGAGTCCTTTCTTTTATCTTTGTTTTCTTTTCCTTTAACAATGATGTATTTAATATTTTTATTGTAATGTAATATTATTTTGGGATTCATGATTTTGTGTTAAATTAGTTAGTTGATCAATTCTTTATCATCTTTGGTATTTTGTTACTTGTTATTATTAGTTATTGATATGAGTTCTTCTAATTGACTTTGACAAAACGATGTTAGGAGTTTTATTGCATTGATTTCAGAATTGTCAAATCTTAATAGACTTGAACGACAAAGTTAGGATTTTAAGACTAAGTGATCAAATATTAAGTTGACTTCGCTTTGACAAAGGGTTATTAGCTAATTTCATGTTTTTAAGGAATTGAGATTCATGTATATTTTGGTTAGGATGGCTTGATTGACAAATCTGCTAGTTGAATCAAAATATAATGATGAGCTTAATGCATGTTTTCGTTATGTTGGCTTGATTGACAAATTTGTTAATATGAATCAAAATATAGTAATTCCATAGATTGACAAACGAAGTGGAATTTATCTAAGTAGATTCATGACTTGACAAATGATTAGATTTTACTTTACATTCCTTCATGATGCCAAGATGATAATTACTTGAGATAATTTCTAATTTGTTCATTATCTTGTCTTCTAGGATAATTGTCTAAATTGTATTTTCCTACATCATTGAGTTGTATATATTTCTTTAATTTTCTTTTTATTCTTTTCTCACATTATTGAGTCGATTAAACAATGAATGAAAAGTGACTAGTGTGTACTTGTTCCTTTGAGGATTGATACTCATTACTTCCATATACTATGCTTGCGATGAGTATACTTACTCGTATATGTATTCTAAAATTAATGTTTTAATTAAAACTTAACTAATGGATGGATTTGAATTTGATGATTTTTATACACCCAAAATTTATGCGCCAAGTTTTTAGCCCCTTTGCCAGGGAATGATATCATAAAAGCTTGGATTTTGTTGATTTAACCATGTTTATATGTTTATATGTCCATATATCTATATGTAAATATATATATATATATATATATATATATATAAGTTCTTTGTGTAAATCGGTATTCTATCTTGTTGTTTGTAACATTGTGTGACTTAATTAACTAGCTTACTTTATGTTGTACTGTAAATACTACTAACTTTTGTATTTAGATAGTTTGTGGATGCGTGTGTTTTTCTTTTCTTTATTTTTCTTTTATTTTTCTTTTCTTTGTTTTTTAATTATTATTTTTCTTTGTTTTTATTTTCAATTTAATTTTTTTTCTTTGAGCATGAGATTGACATAATCATGGACACTTACTTTTGGGCACAAGATCAAATGAGCTAAATGACGAGAATTTGGCAAATTTGCAAGCTTGGATTGACACTTTTTGTGAGACATCACTTGAAGCCTTAATGCATTCTTTTGTCGCCAATACAAATTTCTCCATTAAGTGGCATGAAGAAGTATCCCAACATTTGAGCCATCAAAGAACACAACTAGCCAAGTTGGTTGACGATAGGGGTGGCAATCGTGTCGTATTCGGGTTGGCAGGTCGTGTCAACTTGAGATAATTACACTCGACAGGTTAATCTGAACATGACTCGATTAATAAACGTGTCATGTCGTGTCAACCCATTTATTTTCGTGTCGTGTTCATGCTATAAAACGGGTTGACACAACATGACACGATTAGACACAAAAATTAAATAGATAATTACTAAATTCGTAAACCTGAATACCTACTAAACCCATCAATCTGTGCACCATTACAGAAAAAAAATTTAAAAAATCAAATCAAGTCATATAAAATTAAAAAAAACTAATAAAACTGCCCATAAAGTCATAAATAACTAATAAAATAACAAACCATCCTACTAAATATCTAGATATCTCAATAAATTCATAAGATTTAATCTTAAAAATCTAAACAAATGTAGTTTTGCAATAAAATTAGATTGTTCAAGGAATAATTTTTTTTTCTAGCTAAAAATCATTGTAATAATATTATTATTATAGACACTAAATAATAATTAATTAAGAATGATTCATTTACTATGCCAAGTAAATAGCCACATTAACATCATTTATTTTCCTTAAGAGGTCTCATATAATTAAACAAAATAGACACACAAACAATTCAATTAATTCATATAATAAAATTTAATTCAATTAATCCATGTAAAAAATTAAATTATCTAATTTTCTATAGTGAAATTTGTTGGGTATTATAAAAAGTATTAAATATAAATATTAAAAAAAGTTAAACGGGTTTGCGGGTTGAAACCGTTTATGACCTGTACACATTTAAAGTTAAACGGGTTGACCTGTTTTGACCCGAGCCCGCTGTAACCGTGTCATTTTCGTGTCGTGTTAGCATGTCGTGTTCAATATTGCTGCTGCTAGTTGAGGATGCCATAAAAGCCCATATGCTTGAACAAGAGAAACCCCAAGGAAAAGAGAGAGAATATGAGGAACAATTATACAATGTGGAAATAGGGGTATTCAATTCTCCTCTATGCGCTAATAATTTTAATCTCTCTTTATCATATGATTTTTTTAGGTTCTTCTCAATAGAGAACAAAGGTCCAAATGATGATGTGTTGAATTTATCATGTCTCATGAAGTTGGATATTTCAACGCTACATCGTAAGAAGTCCTTGGAGGATGGTGGTAATTTCTACCCTTCATCCCATTCAAAGGGAGGTAACTTAGATTTTTTAGATGTGTCGCAAATCGCTAATTTCTTGATCCCATCTTTAAAATCACAATTGCTAAGTTTTAAGGGGAATTTCAATAGTGACAAATCTTTTGAAGGGATAAGTGGTGATTTTAATATTTATACACTTTTTAGACATAATTTACATCTTTGTATTGGGAACTTGATTTGTATGTTTAAAAAAGGTGCTACGGATTGAGGGACATGCATTTACATTCATTACAACTAATATTTTCCATGAGCCATCCATTTTTCAAAATCCTCTCTTATTTCTCCTTTTATCATGCCTACCTTTTTCATTGAGCATTAATTTCTTTTACAAAGGTGTGATTAGGAAGCATGATGAGTGGAAAGAGTGTTTTTTTTATATGTTTTGGTTTTGTTTCGAATTTAGGTTTCTTTAGGTCTTTTGGTAGGTCTTTTGGTCATTCTTTTGTTTTATCTAAGTTTCATTTTTAGTTGTTAGGTATGATTTCCCCCAAATTAGGAAAATATTTTCCATCTTAAGTATGGGGGAGTAAGTTATGTCTTTATTTAGTTTTTTAGGAATTTTTAGTATTTTTCTTTAGTTTGTTTTCTTTTATTTAGGTGTGTTTTTATTTTGTTAGTATTGTCCTTGTGCTTTTATTTGTGTTTTATTTTTTAGGTAGGAATAAAGTCCTCTTGAACAAGCCATTCTCTCTATTTCCAGTTTTGATATCTATTGGCACTGTATTGCACTTGGGAAGTATTGCTTAAACTTTCTACCCCTTTATTATTTTTGGTCCCTTTGGAGATACTTTCGTGTGTTAATTTTTGGCCAATGAGGACATTGTTCAGTTTAAGTGTGGGAGGGGGGTTGGTTTAGTGATATTCTTTGTCTAAGTTTTTATTAATCATCTTGGTGTTTTCTTGGTATTGAGATACATTGGAAATTTTTGGTTTAAAAGATTTTGATTGAAAAACAACTTTGTTGCAAGTTCCTTGAAAGTTTTGAACAGTTGAAGATTTAAAAGTTTGGAACTTTTGGAGCTAATTCACAATGGCAGTATTTTCTTTTCTCTATTCTTCCACTTTATTGATTTTGGTCTCTTGGCTTTGCTTTCATTGTTACATCTTTGGCCATTGAGGACAATATCCAATTTAAGTGTATGGGGAAGGAGGGGGGAGAATGAGGTTGATATCTTTCCATTATCATATTTTTGTGAAACTTTTTCAAAATTTCAGTGGTTTTCATTGATTAGCAGGGCTGTAATTCTTTTTCTTACTTGGATAAAATTCTTTTGTTAGTGTTGTGCCTTAGAGACAATCACTTGTACATTGTTTATGACATATTTTATTTTAATAAAATGCATTATTTGTCCTACAGTTTCTTTTATTTACTTTAAGTAATATAACTGTTCGATAAAGTCCATAGTACAACAATGTGTTAAGGAAATCATGATAGAGATCATGATATGAGATTCCTACTACACTGGATGGTGTTAGTATTTAAATAGTCCCTAGTCATAGTATTAATAAGACAGAACATCATTAATGCGTTAAGACTAGCATGTGTTAGACTTCCTGGTTTGATCAGGCGGTGGTTCTCAGAACCGTGAGTATGGAGATACTCAAAGTTAATACATGGATGCTTGTTAATGGAACAAGTTCATTCGATGACCTAGCTTTGAGATAATCACATGGATAACTATTTAGTGCCAGTGATATAATCTCAATATAGCAAATGTGCAAGTATCCTTAGACTTAAGATCTCTAAAGTACTTTGTTTGCTGAGCTTTGTACTTTGATTCCAATCTCCGGAGCTCGATTGAGGGCCGCCTATGGGATGGATATTGGGTACATTGTGAGGTAAACGAAAGTAGTTGAGAGGGTCAATAAAGGATTCACCACTCCTAATAGTAGGGGTGAATATCTCACGGCCACTTGTAGGAATTACTACTCAAAAGTCCTTGGCCAAGGCGATTGTGTGTTGGAAATAGTTCCAATTGATACACATCTAGAGTAATGGGTTCCTGGTACAAGTACTATTGTATTCGGTTCAGAATTAATTCTGGAGGGAATTGGCACTAATTCCGTACTTCAAACTGAATGAGATATTGTATGGTGAAATGAGTTAATTGCACTGAAGTTTGTTATTGAAGGGTTCATGTCAAGTCACTTGACTTCTTGGACTCTTGGATAGTCATGATGTGTTGCTAGGTACCGCTCATGATCTGGGAATATGGGTTTATTAATTGATTGATTAATAAACCAATCCTTATTAGAATTAATAGGGTTAATTCTAATTAATTATAGATTATTAATCTCAAAGACGTTTGGATTAATTCATGTTCTCTGCCAATTGACTGGGAAACTTAATAGGTCACACACAATAGAGGATTATATACTCAAGATGTTGTTTGATAACATAGTGGGGTTAATTGAGAGAAAGAGAAGTTGTTGTGGACAAATTATAATTAGTTATAATTTGTGGTCTAAGTTATAATTGTGAGAACTTCATGTTTCCAATTACAATTAGGGAATTATAATAGGATTAGAACTCTCAGTTTGGGGGGGGGGGGGGATTTTGTGTAATATATAGTAGATATAAAACACAAAAATCCTAGCTGAAATACACACGAAGAACCAAGAGCCACGAAATAACAGCTTCTTTTCTTCTCTCTCTCGATTTGATCTTGATCAAAGAACCCTAGCCGCCATCTTTTTCTGCTAGCACTGGAAATTTTGGTGCTTGAGTGTATTCTCTGTGTGGATCACTATTAGAGATAATCACACACTGTGATTACAGTGGTTAGACGTTCAACTCACGTGGAGGTTGATCACGAGAATTGCTGGACCGTGCCTCGACTTGAAGAAGAAATTTTGTTCTTCGGACAATCACCCAAAGGTAAAAGTTATTACCTTTACTCTCTTTATGTCTTGTTTTCCACACATTGACGGGTCCTGGAAGGGCATCTTGTTTTATTTTTCACTACGCCGTATACGATACGAGCCTAAGATACCCACCATCTTTGTCATTCATTTGGTAGATTTTTATGAAATTGGTTTATTTGATAGGATATTTTTCAAGACTTGAGAATTTTGATTAATC
This sequence comes from Voacanga thouarsii, assembly GCA_026120185.1. Lineage (NCBI taxonomy): Eukaryota > Viridiplantae > Streptophyta > Magnoliopsida > Gentianales > Apocynaceae > Voacanga > Voacanga thouarsii. The sequence continues at coordinate 960,067 of JANUWF010002285.1, forward strand.
TTTTTTATGAATTGGTGTTTGATTGTTATTTGACTCATCTAGTTTGAATGTAGAGGATATGATGAATATGGGAAGAGTTTATTGGCTAACTCTTGTATTATGAGTTTAAATTTTGCTTAGCTCTGAGTTGTGATGAGGAATGTGAGTTGATAAAAGTTCTTTGAGAGGAAAGAGTGTGGAAAAAAAATGTGAAACATTCTTATGAGTTGAAAAAATTGAAAAAATGAGTTGGTTGTTTCCTCTTTGAAGATGAGAAAACAAATTATTTTTGCTTGTTATGGGGGCCAATACGGATAGTGAAGAGAAATCCATTTTCTTGAGGCTATGAATTCCTAAGAGCAAAAGAAAGGAATATTGTTGGGAAAAATGATGAGTGTTAACTAAAAGGGGGCCAATACAGTGTGTGAAGAGAAATCCATGCACTTAAGGCTATCAATTCCCTAAGTCATTGAAAAAATAGATAGAAAAAGATTGGAGTGCTTTCCTTACATCATGACTTAAGTTGTGCAGTTTTTGGATCTATAATGCTTAAGTTGGTAGATGGCTTAACTTATGTGATTCATGTTATCTATATTTGTATTTGAAGAGTGAAATAATTTTCTTAGACTAAGGTATACACTTTATTAATTTAACTTCAAGAGTTTTGTGATGTTTTGTCAAATGTTTCAAAGTTTGAATTGTTTTCAAAGGGTGTGAATGACAAGAGATGTATCAAAAGTTTGAAGCAAAGTTATAATCTTTTGTATGATGTAAGAAGATTTTGGAATAAGTAAAGCCTTGTGTTTTCTTGATAATTTTTCTTAACAATAGTGTTTTGCTTGAGGACACGCAAAAGTTCAAGTGCGGGGGTATGTGATAGGGGCTAAAATCACCATTATTTTTCTAGTTATTTGAGGTTGTTTTGGGATACATTTGTTCTAATAACTAGGCATATTCCTTCCTATTTGACATTCTGCTGGTAAAAAGTGTTTTTGACAAATTTGTGTAGATTTGAATTTCAGAATACACCTGACGCCAGGCCTAACTAATGGACAAAGCGTCGGGTCCATTCTGGTCAAGCAGAGGAAATAGAGCTAACTTCAGGAAAAAAATAGAACAGACCTAGTGCCAGGTCTGGCAAGTGGACCAAGCGCCGAGTAAATTTTGGACAGCCAGTGAAAATAGAGCAAAAATCTAGTGGAAGAACATATTGTACGTGACACTAGGTGGGTCGAAGGTACCCGACACTAGGCCCGATTTGGAAGGAAAAAATCCTATGCACGAAGTTGAAAGTTTTCTAAAGATTTCGGTATTTTCTAATTCCTACTCGACCAAGATTCCTCAAGCAATGAATTTAGCATCCAAAAGGGCTATAAAAGCAAGAGAAAATACAAGAGAATAGACACATGTGGAGGTGGATCCAAGAGCATAAATTCAAATCACTCATTAAAGTAGGAATTCACCCAATCAAGAAGGATTGTTTAAGAGAGTCTTCAAGGGTAAAGAAAGAGGCTTGTTTATGAGTGCTTACTTTTATCTTTGTTTTCTTTTCCTTTAACAATGATGTATTCAATATTTTTATTGTAATTTAACATTATTTTGGGATTTATAATTTTGTGTTAATTTGGTTCTTTGATCAAATCTTTATCATCTTTGGTATTTGGTTACTTGTTATCATTGGCTATTGATGCTAGTTCTTCTAATTGACTTCAACAAAGTGATATTAGGAGTTTCATTGCAATAATTTTATAATTGTCAAATGTTAATGGAATTGAACGACGAAGTTAAGATTTTAAGACTAAGTGATCAAAGATTAAGTTGATTTCACCTTGACAAAGGATTATTAGAAAATTTCATATTTTTAAGGAATTGAGATTCATGTACAGTTTGGTTAGGATGGCTTGATTGACAAATCTACTAATTGAATCAAAATATAATGATGTGCTTAATGCATGTTTTGGCTATGTTAGCTTGATTGACAAATCTATTAATATGAATCAAAATATAGTAATTCCATGGATTGACAAACAAAGTGGAATTTATTTAAGTATATTCATGATTTGATAAACGATTAAATTTTACTACACATTCCTTTATGATGCCAAGATGATAATTACTTGAGATAATTTCTAATTGGTTCATTATCCTGTTTTCCAAGATAATTGTTTAAATTGCATATTCTTATATCCTTGAGTTATATATATATTTTTTATTTTTATTTTATTCTTTTCTCATTTTATTGAGTCGATTAAACAATGAATGAAAAGTGAGTAGTGTGTACTTGTTCCTTTGAGGATGAATACTCATTAATTTGCTATACTATACTTGTGATGAGTATATTTGCTCATATGTGTTTTTTGGAGTTAATATTTTAATTAAAACTTGACTAAATGATGGATTTAAATTTGATGATTTTTATGCATCCAAAATTTACATATCATGCACCCAATCCTTCCTTTAATGCATTTATGTATAAAGCATAGGGCTTCTCTTCTTCTGGCAAGGTCAGTATAGGTGCCGTCATCAACCTTTTCTTCAACTCCAGAAAACTCTTCTCACACTTTTCATTCTATAAGAATGGCACATCTTTTCGCAGAAGCCTAGTCTAAGGTCAGGCGAGTGTTGAAAATCCTTTTATGAATCCACTATAATATCCAGCTAATCCTAAGAAACTTCTAATTTCTGTAACATCTTTGGTTGCTTCCAATTCGCAATAGCTTCTACCTTGGTAGGGTCTACCTTGATTCTTTCCTTAGTCACAGCGTGCACTAAAAATGAAATTGTATCCAACCAAAATTCACGCTTACTAAACTCAGCATGCAGATGATGCTCCCTCAACTTTTCCAAAGCTAATTTAAGGTGTTCTGTATGTTCTTCCAGGCTCTAGAAGTACATCAATATATCATCGATAAAGATTACAAAAAATTTGTCCAAATAAGGTCAAAATATGCGGTGTATCAATCTATAAAGGTTGTGGGAGAATTAGTCATTCTAAAGAACATCACAACAAACTCATGGTGCCCATACTGGGTGTTAAAAGCTATCTTGGGGATATCTTCCTCCTGGATTCTCACTTGGTAATAACCTTACCTCAAGTCAAGCTTAGAATAATAACCACACCATCTTAATTGATCAAATAACTCATTAATAAGTGGGAGTGGGTATTTATTCTTAATTGTCAAGTTGTTTAAACCACAATAATCATTGCACAAATGCAGTGTCCCATCATTCCTTTTCACAAATAACACTGGTGCTCCCCAATGTGAAGTACTCGGCCTAATGTAACCTTATCCTAACAACTCCTCCAACTGTTCTTTCAACTTCTTAAGTTTCATAGGGGCCATCTGGTATGGCATTTTAGAAATTGGTTTGGTTCTAGGCACTAAGTCAATGGTGAACTCCACCTCCTGAGATGGGGGTAGGTCTATCAATTCTTCAAAAAAGACATCAGTAAATTCCCTCGCTACCACAGTACTCTCCAAGGTACTCTCTTTTGTAGGTTGAATTATCAAGTAAGCTAGGTAACCTTGACTTCCCTTCCTAAGCATTCTCTGGGCTTTAACCTCTGAGACTAAATACTTCAAATTTTTCACCTAATCCCCCGAAATTCTAAGATATCATTTCTCAATCAAATGAACTGTATTGACTTATCATTGCAAACTACCTAAGCACCATACCTGGCCAACTAATCTATGCCTAGTATGATGTTGTAATCCTTAAAAGGTATAATAATAAGATCCCTGGGTAGTCTCTCTCTCCCTATTTCAATCTCACACCTTTTACTAATTTTCCTTGCTTCTACTGATTTTCCCAAAGGCGTGCTAACCAAAAGAGTATATGGCAACTCTCAGCCAACAAATCTCAGCTTAAACGCAAAAGATTTATTCATGTATGAATTGGTGGAACCAAGTTCTACCTACACATTTACTTTGCAATTATGAATAGAAAGAATACCTTTGACTTCCGTAGAGTCAGCTCCTATCTCTCCGTGATTCAGTGCAGGTACTTCAGCTTTCACTTGTGGCTTTTGGTTGTTCCCTATATGCACTGCGCCATTACCATGATTTGCTTGGTTCATTGGTGGAGTAGGATTGCCATGAGTGTTGAGCTGTAATTTTGGACACTTATCTCGAAAATGATTGGGGCCTCACAGTTGAAGCATCTTTTGGTTGCATTCTTATGCCAACCATCTTTCTCTTTGTATTTTCATTTTCTACAAAGATGGTAAATTACCTTATTTTGCCCCATCCTGATAGGGTTTATCCTCACTTGCTTTCCTTTGTTTCTCCTCTATAGTCCAGTTGGCCTTTTCATGGGAAACTACTTGTTGGGTGGGAAGGTCATCACAACATGTTGACTTTTGTCCTCATTTTCAATTCTGGTGGCAACATCTACAGTAGCAACATAAGTGGTTGGCAAAAATGGACCTAGGGCTCTTCTTAGCTCTTGCTTCAAGCCCTTGATAAATTGGCAAGTTTGGTTCTGCTCTGTGTCTACCAAGCGACTACAATACTTGGATAATTTTCTAAACTATGCTGCATACTGTGCCATTGACATGTTGCCTTGCTTTAAGTTCTAAAATTCATCTTTTTTTTTTTTTCTCAATGATCCATTGTGGAATGAATTCTGCCCGGAAGATTTCCAAGAAATAATCTTGATAGGGCCTAAATTAGTCATATATTTCCTAGTTATTTGAGGCTATTTTGTGATACATTTTGCTCGATAACTGGTCATATTCCTTCATATTTGAGATTTTACCATTGGAAAGGTATTTTGTGCATTATTTCAGATTTTAGGGGTACAATAAGACCAAAAAAAAAAAAACATTGCTAAATAGAGTAGAGACGGCGCCGGCTAGGACAGGGGAACTGGCGCTGGCCACGTGCTGCTGGTACGCATTTCAAAGTGATAAAAAAATCGGTGAAATAGAGTGGAACAAAACCAAACTGGTGCTGGCTAGGAGGCTAGAGGTGGCGCCGGCTGCACTTTGGAAGGATTGGCGTGAAAATCAAGAAAATTGACGAATGACTGGAGAGACAGACCACAACCGGTGCTAGCCCTAGGCAGGACAGGTGGCATCGGCTGTGCCCTGATGCTGAGGCAGTTTCTCGATTTTTGTGCACATTTTTTTGGCAATTTACAGAGTTTTAGTATTTTCCTACTTCTAGTTGGTCAAAAACTCTAGAGAAAAGAATTTAGGCAAAGTCGAAAAATAGAAGGAAAATACAAGAAAAAGGGGAGGATTCACAAATCAAAATAGAAAATCACTCAAATTCAAGGAGGAATTCCTCAAATCAAGAAGGATTGTGCAAGAGGGTCTACAAAAGAAGAATAAGGAGACTTGTCTATGAGTGCTTTCTTTTACTTTGTTTTCTTTGTCTTGAACAATGATGTGTTAATTGTTTTATTGTAACTTAACATTGTTTTAGTATTCGTAATTTGTAGAGTTACTTTGATCTTTTGATTAATTGATTGTTATTCTTGGTATTTAATTACTTGTGCTTATTATAAGATTAATTGGTTGTTTCTTTCCATTAACTTGCTGGACCAAAGGGGTTGATGGTGGTTTTAGTTTGATTGATTTTGTATTTGTTGTCTATTAACTTGCTGAACCAAAGGGGTTAATTGCTAAGAACTGGGTAATTAAAGGTTAAGTGATGTTTGCCTAGACCAAGGATTCGTTGGTTAGCTTCATGTTTTAAGTTTGCCAAGACCACGAAAATTTAATCAAGGAATGTGTTTAATACATCTTTTAGATGAATTAGTTGAGACAGACCAATGAATGCTAATTTATCTAGAAGATAATGATTTCATGGATTGACTAACGAAGTGAATCTATCTTAATCATTCATGATGCCAAGAGAATGATTAGTTATAACAATGATTGGGTACTTTAATATCATGTTTGTCAAAATAATGGTTTGAGTTACATAATTATCCATTTTTGACATGCATATATTATTTTATTTTATTTTATTTTCCTTTTTATTCTTTTTCACTTTATTGAGTCGGTTAAACAATGAAAGAAAAGTGATTAATGCATACTTGTTCCTTGAGGATCGACACTCATTTGAACTCTATGCTATGTTTAATGATGAGTATGCTTGCTCATATGTGTAATTTGGGGTTAATATTTTAATTTAAACTTGATTGGGAATGTGCTTATTTTTGTATGACTTTTATACCTAAATTCAAACACATCAAATCTCAACTCAATTCCTGTTCAGTTTGCTCCCAAACCTCTCGAACCCACGTCCATCAATCTTGGGCCGGTCCTCTCAAGTAGAATGCTACAAATCTCACCATCCTCTTCTCCTGTATTGTAGAGTGCAAAAAATGTCTTCCATTTGTTTGATCCACATCTTAGCTTTCTGCTCTTATTCTACCTCTCTAAAAAGTGGTGGTTGAAACTTGAGGAACATTTCAAGTGCCTTATCCTCACCTTGTAGGGCCCTAGGTTTTGTTCAATTTTATAGCATTTTAGTCATTCAACTAAAGGCTTGGGCAATGGTAACCTCCTTGGGCACCTCGTCCTTGGGCACTTCATTTTCCAATCCCACTTCTTTAGCTGTTGGCCCATCTTTTTGTTCACCTAGTGGGGGCCTTAGGGCAGGGCTGTTGCTATGGGGTGTTGGTCTTTTGGTCGCGTCACCCACAAGATGAACCATCAGTCTTTATTGTGGTGGATGATAGCACTTGATTACATAAATGGTGCTGTTAGTAGGGTTTGCAAAAATTTTATATGGCGAAAGGTGGTGCATACATGATATGATGCGTGCGGAAAAACATTGAAGTTCAGCAAGTAAACAAGCACAAAAACCATTATTAGTTCATAATTAACCACCATCAAGTATGTGATCTTGCATCCCATATATATACTAAAAGAGCAGTGGTGTTTAAAACATCTATACATATATGACCCCACAACAGGTAAATTCCTAACTATTTAGGTTAGCAATTAGGCACGTAGACCAGGAATTCAAAAATCGATCTTTTATACGTCACCAAATACATTAGTCTCCTATATTTGAATTTCCTCTTAGTTAGTAGGCTAGTACTTCTCAGAGTCACTATCAGCACCCTTCTCAGCCTCGGAGTCCTCTTTAATCTTAGTTCTCTTTGTGGGCCTACTCTCCTTAGAGTTTTCTTTAGCCTCCACTGTTGGCTTCTCGTACTCCATCTCTCCAGGACCACCATTCCCTGATGCTGGGGGTTCTTCAACTAGCTCTACCTCAGGTTTACCAACTACCTTATCTTCACTCTTAGAAGATACCTCTATGATCTCGATCATATTCTCCTCTTCAAATTCCAAAATAGAGGAATCCGAAGAGTCCGGGTCTACAACCTCTTCTGGGGGTGGTCGCAAATGTCATAGGTTCATAGTCTTGCGAGTGGTGTGCAACATCCTTGCCATCTTACAATAATCATCATATGCTTAGTCCCAAAAGGGCTTACCAAAATAAATCACCAAATAAGTCAAGATTATTTTAGATCTAGAAATGCCTGATTAGGATTCCTATCTAAGAGTGTTCCAAACTTACGCTAATCCGGACTTAAACGTAACTCTCTCCAAGATCTTAATCTAATCCTAAGTTTTTAATTCATACATAGGCATAATCTAATCCTAGGTTGTGATACCAATTATAACAACCCCTAATAAGTTGCCTAAATGGTCAGAGATGTCGCACCACCCTTTAGACCATGGGTCTTTATAATAAAGAAACAAATAATAAAGAAAATAAGGTAAACTAAAAACTTGAGTAGACCTCAAAGATGGAATTTAAATTTATTGTCTAGAAAAATCCTTAGTACTTGGCACACCACAACTGAGCCTCATTGGCAAAATTAAAATGTGACAAGATAGGGTAGAAATGATAAAGTATTAAGACCTAATTTTATTACAAAAGGATTTTCAACTCTCGGTCTTAATAATCTTAGACTACCCTGAAAATCATGATTAGAAAATTTGTGTGAGATTATAGATAATCTTAGTAAGTTAATAGTGCAAATGGCAGTTAGAAAATCAATGGCATGATACATGAATGTAATAATTCTAATGGATGTAGTCATAATAAAATTCCAACATCATATCTCAAATTTCATTACCAATTTTTGGAGAGAAAAAAATTCAACAAGTATGATCAGGTAGGACAATTAGAAAATATTTTTTCTGGTAAATTATTTCCAATAAAAACCTAATTCAAATGTTCATTGTGCTAAAGTCTTGAACCAGTCATTAACGAGCAATATTGCGTATCGAGAGTACACAACTATGATACTTTACAAATATGACCCCGACATAATCCATACTAAAATAGAATAATGGATACGGTGTACATCCCTCTCGAGAGGATACTTTGTCTTCCCTCTAATATATAAATAGACTGGATGTCCCATATCCATCATTTGTTCCCCTTGGATACTTATTGCTAGCTAAGGACCCAGCTTAACTACTAGAACTGATGCCCCGTTTGGAAAAAAACAATTTTCTGGAGACGGCTAATCAATCGGAATTCTCTCCAGATCTAACAAGAGCTAGTCCTATAGTCTCATCCCTTGAGTACTCAAGTCTAAAATAGTGTGGTTCAAGAAATTCCTATTATGTTGTGGAATATATAATTTGGGTTCCAACATTATTGATCCAAAGCCTAAAACTCAGTGTTTTTCAAATTTACTCCAACCCAAAAATGAAAATTCATGTTTTCTCCCCAAAATTTCCCGAAGGTAGAAAATTCCTTTATCTATTCTAATAATATTCATTCAAAGCATGATAAATTATGTAGTTTCATAATTTGCCCCGAAAGAGATATAAACAGGAGCTAAATGTCAAGTTATGATTTTCGCAATTATGTACATGGATGAAAATTTGGAATCAAGTGCATACATTGATGCATAGCTTCAAATCAGACATCATGTTTCATATAGAAGTTCCCCAAGGTTGATAATGTGAAATCTTTTTGTATATGAGTCATGATGTAAATAAGGGTAATACCAAATGTGGTAAAATGAAGCACTACAGAGTATTATTTCAATAAATAGTATGAAAATTCTATCATTGTGTATGCATGATCATAGAATTTCTTATGAAATTATTTTGCATAAACGAGTCGTGAGATGCAAGGACTTACCTTTTATCCAAAAGCTTAGCAAATTAGCTTCAAGATATCTTATGTGCTTCTTCCTCCTAAGTCCAACTCCGAATCTAATACACATTTCACAAGAGTTAACCTCTTGTCCACAAGTTTATAAGAGCAATTCAAATAAATCCCTAAAGGGAAAAGAGATTACTTATGCTCTAAATAATTCATTATTTGCTAATGCTAATATCAATAAACCTAGACCTTGACTTAGTTAAACCAACCTCAACACCACTTATTCTACAAGTAAGTTAAGAAGGGAAAGTGCAAGATTAAAACACTCTTGAGCTTTACATACATAAATCATTAGGGTTTCATTTACTACAAGTAATCAAGTAATTATTAGGAGTATATAAAGAAATATAATATATTTCTAATGAGTCAAGATATCCTATAAGATTTCTGTAAGTTCATTTGAAATTTAGTGATGGCAATTTCCAAGGCTAAATTCATATTATTTACTTCTAGATTAAAACTCTGTTTTCAAAACAAATCAGGGATTTCAAAGATTGACTTAATTTACCAAGAAAAACATTTTATTTCTTAGTGAAAATTTCCAGTTTGACACCCTAGGTGTTAGGTGAATTATGATTTAATCCTTTTTCCAAAACTCTTTTGAAAAATAGGTCAATTAATTTTTGAAATGGAGCTCACTGGAACAATAATCGTATTGGAGAAGTAATTTTCAAAAATCCATATCTTTCTATCTATAAGGAATTTTTCTGTGATTCTTGAACTAAAATTTTCTTAACATTCCAAAGTTTGGTCCACGAAAAATGATTTCCAAAAATCCAATATAAAGAACTTTTTTTGGGGATCAAACTTGAGTTATATATAGGGGTTTCTGGCAGCTTATTCTCAATCAACATTATACCCCAATTTCCAATTACCAAATTCTTGAAAACCCTCAAATAAGGTTCCAACACACCCTAGATCCTATAAAACATCATACACAAGTCTCATGATCATAATTTGGCTGAAAACCCCAACACCCAAATCATAATCCAAAAATTCCAACAAGCACTCTGCTTTCTCCAACCATTATCTTAAAGCATAAAGAACTCCAAACCTTATCCAACTAGACAATATAAAACACCACACATATATGGATATATTTCTGCAACATAAATACAATTTCATTCATCAATTTTTTTCAGCATTCAAAGTATGATTTCATGGGATATTTCTAGAATAGAAATTTCGATATTTATAGAACCATTTTCAATTTGAGAAGAAAATATAACAAGACAAGCATTCCATTCACAAAATATCAATTCTCAAGTGGTTTTACATCTTTATATACTTCATTTATCAAGTCCCCAAGAAGAAATCACACAAACAAGGCCTCCAAGCCATTTTTTCAAAAATAGGCAGCACCCTCACATTTTCGGTTTTTTTCAAGCTTATTAAGTGAGCAAAAAAAAGCAAGTTGTCTAGTAGCGACATTTTTTGTCATGAGAAAAAGGAATGGAAGGGAAGATGATGATGCTACCTCAATATTCAGCTAAAAAACCACAGAAAAATTGTCTCTTCAACCTCCAAGGAGTGATGCTAGCTTGAGGAAGGTGCATTGCAAGGCCAAGAAGTAAGTGTGTGAGCTTGTGTTCTTGGTTAGGTGGGAAACACCCAAGCTACAAGTAGCTTGGCAGGAAGGGAAGAAAACTTCTCTTCTAGAGAGAAGTTGGAGAAAAAAAAAGAGTTCTTGAGGGAGAGAGAGAGTGGTGGCCAGGTAGGGTAGTGTAGAAGGAGGGGAAATGATGATTTATACTAGTGTTTATGAGCATCCAAGGGTTGAGATGAATTCGTTTAAACATACCCCAAATTCAATGGCAAAGATGAAGGGTATTTTGTTAGGTTAAAATGATCCTTGGATCTTAGATATAGGTTTTGGGCCAAATGATGAAATTAGGTCAAGTAGTCAAAATTAGTTTTTACACGAAATTTAACTAAGACTTTTTAATTAGCAAATAAGGTCAAACTCCTTAAAATTAAATTCGCTCAAGAGGGCATTTTTCACAAAGAGAGGTTCATTGCTACAATATTATTTGAAATGTGATACAACAATTAATTTGACTAAATTTTCTACTACACACACACACACACACACACACACACACACACATAATATATAACGCACAATTACTGATGTATAAATCAGCTACTATGAACTATACAAATAGTTAACTTAAAATACTTACTTTCTCTAAAAGAATTCTCATAAGGAGCACATAAGATAGACACAGGTAATGCATTTAATTTATAAAGCAGGATTAATTCAATCAAATAGTTAGTTCCCCAAGTCTTAATTTAGTGGGGATGTTACAAACTTAGTAGAAAGGTTTATTCAAGAGCTAATTTAGAATTTTAATCACGCAAGGAAAATTCAATGTTTAATTAAAAACATTGCCCTGTAATCCGGGCTAATTGGAAAACCCAATTCCAATTAACGTTCTCACCTATTTTCAAAAATATAGGCACTTCCCTCAATAGAAGGTCGGCCTGTGTGCAAAGTTCACTAGGCTTCACCTTAAACATAATAGTCATATTATGCTAAGGAACGTGCCTTTCTGCACTCAACTATGCATTGTTGGAGCGGCAAGTGTTAGCTAGCATAATACCGAAAGATTAGTAACTTTTACTTGCCATCGTAAGCCTAGAGGTCCCACTCCTGATGTCAACCACCATCGAGGTGGCAAGGAGTTGAACATGCCAGGTGTCCCCACCCAGTATCTGTGAACAACTCTGAAGTGTATGCCCATCGGCATGAAGCAATTGCCAGGAGCTAAATGGCTAGCCAGGATAGCGAATCTTATTGTCCTATTTCCTTGTTTGGAATAAGACAATCTCCATAACATGCGAAGTTACTTAGGGTTGTTTATATCTAACACAAGCTAGTATTAAAATCAAAACCGCCTTTGCTGAGTACTCTACATTTTCACTAGTAAACAAGATCAGTCTAATGTAATATTCCCTGAGGGGATAGGTTTAATTCCAAAAGGAAATATTAAGAAAACATCTTTTCTGAGCAAAAATATCATTTTTTAAAAGTTAATATCATATCGAGAGATTGCTTTTCAAATTGTATCGAAAAAGGATAAAAAGTCCTTCTTGTACGATAAAATGCATTCCCTGAGGTATTTTTGTCATTTTAAAACTACTCGATTTCCAAAAGAGTTTTGTTCAGGAATTTTAGAATTCTATCCCTAAAGGAAGAATTAAATTCAAGAAATTCCATTTATGATTCCATACAACTCAAAATTTCCAGATTTCAAGTAAAAGGGTATCTTTGTAATTTCTCCCAAAAGATATATGCCATTATTCAAGAATTCATCCTATAATCATGGAGTAAGCTTTGGCTGAATAAACCAGATGGAAAGCTAAATCGATTCATAGAATATGAATGAAATACTTTGAAAGATATCACGGTTTATGGAAAAATAATCACAATTTAATAAATTCCATTTTTTTTTAAAATTAAAATACATTATTTCTCAAAATAATGATCATTTCCCGTTCAGGAAAACCAATGATGCTTCAGGAAAAATCTAAAACCATACCTTCATGTTTTCCTTGCTTTAGAACATTATTCAACAAAATGAATATTTTCAAGAATAAATCTCATGAATTTCATGTCATTTTGATATGAAATGAAACAAAGATTTTATCATAAAATTATGGAGTAAAACATTCTTGTGCAAGTAAAATGCTCATAAACAGAATATAGCTCATAAAGTTGGCCATTCTTATATTTATTCATCCATAAAGTGTTAGCTGTACAAGGAAATGGGATTTCTTTGTGGAAACATTCCATTATTTGAAATTCGATCGTTTCGTGATTCAGAAATACCCAAAAGGTTCACTATTTACCTTTTCATGTTTTAGGGAAAATAACTATCCTTGAATGATATTTAAAATCGTAAGAGTTTATTTCCCAATTAAACCATAACATGAAATAAGTGTTCACTTGTTCAAGAAAACCACAAGATTGATCAGGAAAGCTAAAGTTCAATGAGGAAAGCATTAAGGTTTATCAATCTTTTCTTCTTTGTTTGGAAATCTAACCATTTTGGTTAAATATTTGCAAATAAGAAAATCCATTTCTCTTAAACCTTAGTATGGAATAAAATTATTTCGATATTAGAAAAACCATATTTTCCTCAGGGAAACCAAATAGACTTTCATTTCATTCTTTAATGGAATAAAGAGTTCACTAGCACTTGCACATAAAACACTTTAACGGGGACTCACCTTGTGTACTCTACCCCTCAACTATATAAATGGTCCTTGCTTCCATTGTGCAATCCCTAAAATAATTGAACTACATTCATAATCATCCATCCTTCATTTAGCATCTAGGGTTCTCAACTCAAATAATATAGCAAACTGTATAGCAAAGGAATTGGTTAAATTCCTTAATTCATTTCTATTCCATGCCATACTAGAAATGAAATGCACACTTGAAATAACTCCATCTCATATTTCTTCTTCTTGACATACAAATAAAGTCTTTGTATGCTATTCCAATTCATCATCTATTTATCAAATTATAAAACAACACATGGATCCATTTTCATGAAATAAAATTCTGTATTCTATTTCCTTGGCATGCTTTCTTTTTTTAGTATAACTTTTAATCTACTTATCCAAATCTTATCAAATTGGTGCCAAAATGTTCCTAGAATGCTTAAATTTCGTCTCATGTGATTGCTTTTCCCAAATCCAGAAAAGATTATAGAATTTGAAAAGCAAAACAGCCCCAGCTTTTCTTTAGATAAAATTCTGCAATTCTTCCTATTAGTGTTATGCCCTAGAGATAATCACTTGTACATTGTATATGAAACATTTTATTTTAATAAAATGCATTATTTATCTTACAGTTTCTTTTGTTTACTTTTGTGTAAAATAATAGTTAGATAAAGTCCATAGTACAACACTGTGTTAAGGAAATCATAATATAGATCATGATATGAGATTCCTACTACACTGTATAGTGTTAGTACTTAAATAGTCCTTAGTCATAGTATTAATAAGACATGACATCATTAATGCGTTAAGACTAGCATGCGTTAGACTTCCTGATTTGATCATGCAGTGGTTCTCATATCTGTGAGTATTGAGATACTCAAAGTTAACACATGGATACTTGTTAATGGAATAAGTTCATTGGATGACCTAGTTATGAGATAATCATATGGATAACTATTTAGTGCCAGTGATATAATCTCAATATAGCAAACGTGCAAGTATCCTTAGACTTGAGATTTCTAAGGTACTTTGTTTGCTGAGCATTGTGCTTTGATTCGAATCTTTGGAGCCAGATCGAGGGTCGCCTATGGAATGGATATTAGGTACATTGTGAGGTAAACGAAAGTAGTTGAGATGGTTAATAAAGGATTCACTACTCCTAATAGTAGGGGCGAATATCTCACGGCCACTTGTAGGAATTACTACTAAAGAAGTCCTTGGCCAAGACATATATGTAATGGAAATAGTTCTAATTGATACACATGTAGAGTAGTGGGTTCCTGGTACAAGTACTATTATATTCGGGCAAGAATTAATATATATTCTGGAGGGAGTTGGCACTAATTCCGTACTCCAGACCGAATGAGATATTATATAGTGAAAGGAGTTAGTTGCATTGTAGTTTGTTATTGAAGGGTTCATGTCAAGCCACTTGACTTTCTGGACTCTTGGGTGGTCATGATGTGTTGCTAGATACCGCTCATGATCTGGGAATATAGGTTTATTAATTGATGAATTAATAAACCAATCCTGATTAGAATTGATATGATTAATTCTAATTAATTATGAATTATTAATCTCAAAGACGTTTGGATTAATTCATGTTCGCTACTAATTAATTAGGAAATCTAATAGGTCATACACAATAGAGGATTATATACTCAAGATGTTATTTGATAACATAGTGGGGTTAATTGCGAGAAAGAGAAGTTGTTGTGGACAAATTATAATTAGTTATAGATTATGGTGCAAATTGTAATTATGAGAACTTGATGTTTTCAATTACAATTAGGGAATTCTAATTGTTTTAGAATTCTCAGTTTTTTGTGATTTTCGTGACATATAGGGGATATGCACAAAACCCTAAGGGGTAGTGTGATTCACGAAAAACAACAGCCACGAAAGCTCTCTCTTCTCTTTTTCTCTCTCGTTGATCTTGATCAAAACCCTAGCCGCCATTGTTTTTTTGCTAGCACAGGAAATTTTGGTGCTTGAGTGTATCCTCCGTGTGGATTTCTATTAGAGATAATCACATACTATGATTATAGTGGTTGGACGTTCAACTCTCGTGGTGTTTGATCAAGAGGATTGCTGGATCGCACCTCGACTTGAAGAAGAAAATTTTTGTTCTTTAGATGATCAAAGAAAGGTAAAAAGTTGTTACCTTTGATCTCTTTATGTCTTGTTTTCCACACATATGTGGATCCTAGGTTGGTATCTCATTTTATTTTTTCGCTACGCCATATATAATATGCGTGAGATACCCCACACTTCCTTCATGAACTATCTCGATTTTTTAGCTATATCTTTTGTTCTACAAGTGAAAATTACCTCAAATTTGCACCAAAACACTCCTTATACTTGTAACTTGAACATAATATAAGTATTTGTCGAAACAATGATACCGTTACAAAGTTATGGCCCTAAAAATTCTGCTTACAATTCCAGAATTTTGTGTATTCTTCAACAAATATATTTCCTTTTGATTCCTACTTCATCATACCATTTGAAGATCATTTAATTCAATCCAATCTCCTTGTTTAACATCATCTAATCACTGATTTTAAGTCATGAACAAAGGTAAAATTTCACATATATTTACCAACAAAATCGGCAACCTCAATCAAGCATAGTAAGCTTGTATTTATTCTCGACAATAAGCTAGTTTCAACTTCCTTTCTTTCTTCAATCTAGTAACACTATGCAGCCATATATAATCCATTAAAACACCTTCAAACCTTATTTAATCATCACACAAACATAGTTAACAACCTGTAAATCCATTTGCCGCATAGCATATATCCAAAACCAGCTTTATACAATAGATTTCACTAAATATCCTTCATAGTTTATGCATAACACCATGGAATATTTATACCAAAATAATCCCCATAACTCACTTATCAACTTTAATTCATGAAGGTAAGTGATTTGCCTTGAATTTACTGATTTCTTAACCAAAAATTTCCCAAGCTTTTCTTTCTTTTTCTTTGTTTTCTCACGGAATATCCTTTTCTCTCTCTTTTCTATTTTTCTCCTATTTTTCTCTCCTTTTCTTTGTTTTATTTTTTTCCCTCTTTTTTAGCTACGATTTCTGGTTGCAAAATGGCCCCCACCGCCATTCTTCATCTTCTGGTTATAGAAGAATTGCCATCCTGGTCATTTGATGTATTAATTGCTCAAGCAACTTGGTGGAATTCTATTGGTCCAAATATAGCTTAGGTGGCATGCTTAGGTGTCTTTTAGAAGTTCATAGAATGTTGACTAACTATTCTTGCAACCAATGACATTCCAACACTTAGCCTATCCATTAATAAACAAGTGACACCTAGCTTTTCCCAACCAATGAAAATGCGTCACTTATTTCCTTTACCCAAAACAACTTTAATTCTTTAGGAACGCATATAATCAGGTGTTGTGTCCGGACATGGGTATAAAAATCATACAAGAACAAAGCACATTCCCAATCAAGTTTAAATTAAAATGTTTAACCCAAATCACACATATGAGCAAGCATACTCATCATTAACCGAGCATAGGGTTCAAATAAGTGTCGATCCTCTAGGAACAAGTAGACATTAATTACATTTCTTTCATTGTTTAACCGACTCGATAAAACAAAACCAAAATAAAATAAAACAAAAGAAAATAAAAACAAAAATATATACATGTCAAAGATGTAGATTTATGTAATTCAAACCATTGAATAGACAACCATGATCTTAAAGTACCCAACCTCTATCATAACTAATTATTCTCTTGGCATTAGGAAGAATTAAAGTAGATTCACTTCTTTCTCAATCCATGAATCCCTATCTTCTAGGTAACTTAGTATCACATACTCTGTCTCAACCAGTTTTACCCAATAGATGCATTAAACACAATTCTTTGATCAAGTCCCATTCTCAGGCAAACATAACCCATGAAATTAACCAAATGAATCCATATTCTGGCAGACATCAATTAACCTTTAATTACTCCGTTCTTGCAATTAACCCCATTTTCAAGTAAGTTAAAAGGGAACAAATATGAAACCAATCAATTTAAACCATCAACCCTATTTCCAAGCAAGTTAACGGCACAATCAATTAATCTCGCAATCAACCCAAGTAATTAAATACCGAGAATAACAATCAGTTAATCAAAAGATCGAATAACTCTAAAAACCATGAACGTCTAAACCAATGTCAAATTACAACAAAACAATTAAAACATCATTGTCAAGAAAAGAAAACAAAGTAAAAGAAAGTACTCATAGACAAGTCTCCTTCTTCTTCCATTAAAGACCTTCTTGTACAACCCTCCTTGAATTGAAAAATTCCTCCTTGGATTGAGTGATTTTCTATGATGAATAATGAATTCTCTCTTTTTTTTCCCTTGTGCTTCTCATCTATTTATATGCTTAAGAAGTGCTTAAACTCATACGTATAAAGTTCTTGATCGAGTAGAAGTTGGAAGATACTAAAACTCCTTAGGTTTTCAAAAACGCGTAGAAAGATCACAGCACCACCTCAAGGACAGAACACAGCCGGTGCCGCCTTGGTCCTTCGGAGCCAGCGCCGCCTGTGTTCTGCTTCTCCATTCGTTCATCGATTTTTCTCCGAATTGTGCGCTTAAGTTCCAGACTGTAGCTGGTGCCGGTTCCAGCCTCACAGCCGGCGCCTCATTTTCTCTATTTCGCTATATTTCTATAATTTTTCCATCGCTTTGAAGTTCGTGCAACCAGTGTACAGCCAGCGCCGGTTCCAAGGGCCATAGCTGGCGCCGCCTCTTCTCTGTTTTGCGACGGTTTTGATTCGTTTGACCCAAAAATCTAAAATAATGAACAAAATACCTTTCCAATGGTAAAATCTCAAATATGAAAGAATATGACTAGTTATTGCACAAAATGTCTTATAAAAGAGTCTCAAATAACTAAGCTAAGTATGACTAATTTAGCCCCTATCATATTCCCCCACACTTAGCTCTTTGCTTGTCCTCAAGCAAAGTATCAAGAATAAGTAGGAAAAACACAAGGTTTTAATTAAGTCACTCAATCAATTCCAAAACTATATCTTCAATGCTTTCTTCATTCATGAACATAAAACGTATGATACTAAATCTTTTACAACCAATGCAAGACTTGTGTAGTGATAAATGACTTAGTAGAACCATCTCAATACTTCACAATATTCTCAAACTATTGGAAAGAAGTCAGTTCAAAAAGAATATGCATTCCATATGCTTACTTTTCATACACTCTCTCCACTAATCCGAGACACATCATGATTCTACTTAGATCAGGTAGGACTTTTAAGCTTGTAATGTAAGGCTAAAGGCTTGTAATATGGTTTAGCAAATGAAGGATATAGGAAAATCAAAAGTCAAAGAAAAACTGAGAGTTGGCATGAAAAGGGTACCCAAAATAAATCTATAATTTCCAACTCTTCTTGCTCTCCTATTCCAAGAATCAATCAAACTATAACCTTATATAACAAACCTTATACATTTCAAGAAAATCCTGCATTGTTCTCCTTTTCTTTCCCCTCTTTTTGTCATTAACTCTTTTTCTCAAGATCACTCAATTTTCTAGCAATGGTGTCAAGTGTTTTATATGAACTTAACTTTCACAGTTCAATCACCATCCTTTTTGTGATCTTTTCTCTTTTTTTTTTCTTCTTCTGTTTTTTTTCTTTTCAATTTTTTTCACTCACTTTTCTAGCAGCTTGTTGTTTTCTCTTTTCAATTCCTCTCATTTCTTTTCTTCTTTCTCATTCTTCAGCTCAAAAATTTTTTCTTTCTTCCTCGATTTTTTTTAACTTCTTTCTTCCATTCTACTTCCTTTCTTTTCCCAGCTCTACTAGTAATTGATCAATGACTGAAAGTAACAAGTCATGATCTTTATCCGTGCATTCTTTCTCATCATACATATACTTTCATCCTTCAAGAGTATAAAGATTTGGAAAGTTATGCAAACTCTTAGCACAAGTAATGGACAAAATATTGTGACGAGTTTTAAAGAAAGAAATCAACAATTTAGATTCAAAATAGGCACTAGGGATAATATAATAATAGGTAGGCTTGAAAAGCTCAAACTATCCAAAGAAGGCCTATTACCGTCATCTTTAAGTTAAATCATGATTGTCTTTCTTATTTCGCCTCAAGAGGTATTCAAGT
The DNA here is from genome assembly GCA_026120185.1 of Voacanga thouarsii. Lineage (NCBI taxonomy): Eukaryota > Viridiplantae > Streptophyta > Magnoliopsida > Gentianales > Apocynaceae > Voacanga > Voacanga thouarsii. The sequence goes on from JANUWF010002285.1 coordinate 979,584, forward strand.
AAGTTTTAGAATGCTCCATGAATTTTAGAGAGAGAGAAAAAAAAAAAAACAGGTTTAAGAACAATGCAAAGTATTTGATGAAGACCTACTTTGTCCAAGTGAGTGCAAAAAGTCATGCATAAGCCATAAATGATCTAGAACATATGCTCTATAATCCATCATAAAGACATACATTAAAAATGTAGTTTGAAATCTCAAAGAAAGTCAGAAAAATTTTGAAAATGTTGCTCATAAGAAGGATAAATTATATGCATAGAAGAACTTTCAATCGAATCACTCCCCCACACTTAAACTAGACATTGTCCTCAATGGCCAAATAAATATAACAAGGAAGAAGGTGCCCTGGGACCAAAAAATAAAGGGGAAAAGAGAAGAAAGAAAATACTTCCTTGACAAATTAGCTCCAAAAGTTTCACTCTTCTAAATCTTTAAATTTTTAGAACTTTTAAACTAAATTTTTCTAAAGTAGCTCACCACTAAGAAAACACCAAGATAATTGATAAAAACTTGGAAAAAAGTATATCACCAAACCACTCCCCCACACTTAAATTGAACAATGTCCTCATTGGAAAAAGATAAACACCAGAAAGCATCTCCAAAGGGACCAAAAATAATAAAGGGGTAGAAATTTTAAGTAATACTTCCCAAGTGCAATCATGTTCCAATAGATAGCCAAGCTTGAGGTAAAGAGAAAGGCTTGTCCAAGAGGGCTTTATACCTAGAAAATAAAACACAAATAAAAGCACAAAATAATAATAATAAAATAAAAACAAACCTAAATAAAAGAAAAAAAACTAAAGAAAAAGACTCAAAGAAAAAATATAAAACAAAAAATTTTCACACTCATCATGCTTCCTCATCAAATCTTTTGAAAAGAAATTAAAGCTCAAAATAGAAGATAGGCATGAGGAATGTAGAATGAAGAATGGAGGATTTTGAAAAATGGAAGGTTCATGAAAATAATTTTTTTTTTCACTAAAGCCAAACACATATACCTCTGTCTCTAACATTTCTTTAGATACATAAATATTGTTGTTAACATATAAGTGCACATGGTTTCTAAAGAATGCATCAAGCTTGAAATCACCGATTAACCCTTCAAAAGAATGTTCATAATTAAAATTCCTCTTAGAACTTAGTAATTGAGTTCTTAAAGATGGGACAAAAAAAATCGTTACTTTTCAAGGCATGGTCTACAAAAACTAAGTTACCTCCTTGAAATTGGGGTGAAGGGTAAAATTTGTCAACATCCTCAAAGGGTTTCTTATGATGTAGAGTGAAAGATCCAACTCCTTAAGGCATGATAAATTTAACACATCATTATTTGGACCCATATTCTCCGAGAAAATGAGAGGAACCTAGGAAATCATGTGACAAAGAGAGGTTAGGATTATTAGCACATAGAGAAGAATTGAATACCTCCCTTCCCATATTGGATAATTGTCCCTCGTAGCATCTCTCATTTCCTTGGAGATTCTCTGGTTCAAGTGTATGGGCTAGCATGAACTCATGAGTCTCCTCAACAATCTGAACTAATTGTCTCCTTTGATCGCACAATCGTTGGGAAGCTTCTTCATGCCACTGAACAGATGAATTTATATTGGCAACAAAAGAATTCACTAATGCTTCTAATGACGTCTCACTAAAAACATCAATGTGAGCTTGTAATTTTGCCAATCAATACACTAATGTTTTTTTTTTTTTTGAATGTGACATGCAGTACTGATGAATCATGTAATTTAATTCATGAAGACACGATATAAAGAACAAAACAAAACGACAAAAATAAAAGTTGTTCCAAATAGCAAAAATGACTTCACTTCTTTCCACGACTTACACCTATAAAAGACAAGAAGAAAGTTAGATAACAAAATTAAAAGAAGAAAAAGTTAGTCAATAAAACAGGGTCAAGGTTAGTAAGTTAGGTTTCAAGGGTATACACATATGCACAAAATACAAAAGATAACACTTTTTTGCAGAAAGAACAAGTATACATAATTTACATATTGACATATTTATATGGTTAAATTAACAAAATCCAAGCTTTCATGCTATTGTTCCCCAGCAATGGCGCTAAAAACTTGATGTGTCCGGACTTAGGTATAAAAATCATATAAGAACTAAGCACATTCCTAATCAAGTTTAAATTAAAACGTTCAACCCAAATCACACATATGAGCAAGCGTACTCATCATTAATCGAGCATAGGGTTCAAACGAGTGTCGATCCTCAAGGAACAAGTAGACATTAATTACCTTTCTTTCATTGTTTAACCGACTCGATAAAACTAAACCAAGATAAAATAAAACAAAAGAAAATAAAATAAAAATAAAAATATAAACATGTCAAGGATATAGATTTATGTAATTCAAACCATTAATTAGACAACCATGATCTTAAAGTACCCAACCTCTTTTATAACTAATTATTCTCTTGGCATCATGAAGAATTAAAGTAGACTCACTTCTTTCTCAATCTATGAATCCCTATCTTCTAGGTAACTTAGTATCACATACTCTTTCTCAACTAGTCTTACCCAAAAGATGCATTAAACACAATTCTTTGATCAAGTCCCATTCTCAGGCAAACTTAACCCATGAAATTAACCAATTGAATCCATATTCTGGCAGACATCAATTAATCTTTAATTACTCTGTTTTTGAAATTAAACCCATTTTCAGGCAATTTAAAAGGCAACAAATATGAAACCAATCAATTTAAACCATCAACCCTATTTCCAAGCAAGTTAACGGCACAATCAATTAACTCGCAATCAAGAATAACAATCAGTTAATCAAAAGATCAAATAACTTTAAAAACTATAAACGTCTAAGCCAATGTCAAATTACAATAAAACAATTAAAACATCATTGTCAAGAAAAGAAAACAAAGTAAAAGAAAGCACTCATAGAGAAGCCTCATTCTTCTTCCTTTGAAGACCTTCTTGTATAGCCCTCATTGAATTGAAGATTTTCTCCTTGGATTGAGTGATTTTCTTTGATGAATAATGAATTCTCCCTTCTTCCCTTGTGTTTTTCATCTATTTATAGGCTTAAGAAGTGCCTAAACTTGTAGGTACAAAGTTCTTGGCCGAGTAGAAGTTCGAAAATACTAAAACTCCTTAGGTTTCCAAAAACGTGTAGAAAGATCACAGCACCGCCTCAAGGACAGAACACAGTTGGCGCTGCCTTGGTCCTTCGGACCCGGTGCCGCCTGTGTTCTGCTTCTCCATTCGTTCGTCGATTTTTCTCCGAATTGTGCGCTTAAGTTCCAGACTGTAGCTGGTGCCGGTTCCAGCCTCACAGCCGGCGCCTCCTCCTTTTCTCTATTTCGCTCTATTTCTACAAATTTTCCATCGCTTTGAAGTTCGCGCAACCAGTGTATAGCCGGCGCCGGTTCCAAGGGCCATAGCCGGAGCTGCCTCTTCTCTGTTTCGCATGGTTTTGATTCGTTTTATCCAAAAATCTAAAATAATGAACAAAATACCTTTCCAAGGGTAAAATTTCAAATATGAAAGAATATGACTAGTTATTGCACAAAATGTCTTATAAAAGAGCCTCAAATTACTAAGCAAAGTATGACTAATTTAGCTTCTATCATCAGGTCCAATAAGGAAAAACTTTTTTTTGACCAATGCGATCTATGTATTAAACTGAATGCAATGGTGTATCTCAAAATTTTCAAATTCTCGCTCAATTTTTTGTAATTCGTGATAAAAAATCCAAAAATATTCCTAAAGAATTCTATTGCACCAAATCCTTCATCTCATTAAACTACTTACTTCTTGTTTTGACTGAGCATACCAATTCTCTCTCGGTATAAAGTAGCCATCAGTCTAAGCGAAAAACTCGGGATGTTACAATCTCCTCTTCTTCCAAGAATTTCATCCTCGAAATTGAACTCATCTATGATAAAGGCTCTAGATACCTACTTTGTATCCTTATTTTTTTTGGTTCTCTTATATCACCTACTAGTTAAAATAATGAGTTCAAAGTATCTTAACAAATGAAATTCCCTTGTACCAATTTCTCTTTATGACAGACTTCAGAATCCTGATCATTTCCCCTATTAATTTACATTTGAATTTTTCTCCTTGAATTCGACATTCAATACATATTTAGGATCAACCACGTATTTTTTAAATTGAAATATAAGATCATGGATACCCCATAATTGTAATACCCCGCTACCTAGGCCCGCCAGGGCCGGGGATGTTGCCATTCCAAAGGACAAGGGGTCTTTATATCTAGGTCACACAAATAAAATAGCAGAATAAAAATAATAATTTAACTTAAAATTTATTACAACCCCAGAATAAATCCATAGTTAAATCCAAGAATTCCTAAAAGAAAAACAAATCCATAAATAAAATCATCCACTCTCAACTCCCAAAGCAATACATAAAAATAAAAGACAATATTCTTTTCCAAGGTAGATAACACTAGCTACTCATCCCCACAGCAGGATCGACTTGAAATCATGGTAAAAAGGTGATGAGATAGAAATCTCAGTAAGTCTGTGTGTGTTTTGGGTGTTCAGTGAAAACAGTTCGTGGATGCAAAGTGTGAAATCTTTATAAGAGAAATATTGGCAAGCAATAAACATTAGTCAAAAGCAAGAGTGGTGTTTTCCTTTTTTTGAAACCATACAAGTGTACAATAAAATCAACCACTCAAAAAGGGTGGTCATGGGTTACCACACGTTGGGCCCCATGTCCACATGGTCAGTATGCCACACTTTGTGCATACTACTAATCAGAATGCCACACTTTGTGCAGACTGACAAAAGGTAGGTGATCAGCCTACCGGGCAAGATACTCCTCCCTCTCTATACCCAAACAACAACCGGGTGTCCATTCTGGCAAAAAACAGTCACTTGACTGAAATAAAAACTGCTAGCTCGGACCGACATGACTAAGTAGTACTAACGTTTCTCTAAGTTGAGCTTATCTTCTAGAGGTGACCTCTTGCCAGAAGACTCACTCTTGCTCTTCACAACTAGTACTACTAGCCTACCCTTATTGAGTACTCAACATAACGTATCCCACTTGGGAAAAATGAACAAAACATAGTTCCACTTGAAAATGGCAATTAAGGTTTTCCAAAGTTTGGGGCAAACTAGTTTTAGAAAGAGTTTTAGGTTTTGAGTAAAACCGCCCCTTGATTTGCAAATAATTTATTTATCTGAAATGAGAATGGAAATAATCCTCAATTGCCTTTACAGAAATGAGTGACCATGCACTCTACATTTGGCTTGCCATAAAAAAAAAATCATTTTTCATTAAACAGGTTTTATGCAAGAGCTTACCTGATCCTTGCTCACAATAAAAGGTCTCCAACAGCTGACGTAACCCCACATGGGCAAATACAAACCACAATCAAACTCAAGCCAAAATTCACTTTCTCAATTTAAAACAACTCAACTTACTACTACCATGATCCTAGTGTCCCAAGCTTTAAGGCCAAACAATAAATAAATAGGTTTATAAGTTAAGCATAATTTGATATTTAAAATAATTAATGTTTTGAGAAACAAGTACTAATAAGTTGATGGTTTAAATCTTGCTAAGAAAAATTTAGAGTTTATTTGATGAAGAGTCCTAGGTGTAAAATAATGATTTATTAATAATTTAGTTATTAGAAAATAATTGATAACAAAAATTAGGTGAAAATAAATTTAATGAGTCTTGCTTGAAAAATAATAAATAAATTTTTAATGGGTTTGATTAAAAGATAATAATTAAATTTTTAGTAATAAATATTTTACTAATTATAATTATTTCCATAAAAGGCTTTAATTGATTTTATTATTTTAAATAATATATATATTTTATTTTTCTTGCAAAAGCTATTATTTATTTGACTAAAATATCCTTATTATATATAATAATCCAAATCTACCCCTCCTAGGGTTTTGTTGAAATTACTAGCAAAATCATATTATGAAATATTTTATTCATGAAATAAAATTAGCTTAGGGACAACTAGGTCATGATCATATTTCTATTGCTAACCACAATCATGAACATATACATCTCTTCAATTCATCAAATCATCCAAATCACGCATATAAGCATAGATCTCAATTTATCAAGACATGACCTAAACCTCTACTAGCATAAATATGGTCATGGTTTCAATAATCCAATCATGAATATAAATTTTATTCACCAAAGGTGACATAATCTCTAATATACCTCATCACCAATACTACCTATGACATGGAGACATGCATTAAACCTCAAATCATCATACAATCAACCAAGATAATCCATTCATGCATAGATCCCATCTCCTTCATATTCATACATATATTCATGCTTCAATCTCAACAATACATACTCAAATCGTATCCACAATCCACCTTCTATCAGCATCACCCTAGAGACATGAATCTAGAGTTTAAAAGAAGGGTTGAAGGGACTTACCTGATTGATGAATACCTTGAAGGAGTTTCGAATGAATCTCAACCTCTAGATGCCTAAATCCGTCCAAGGAAGGTGAAGGAAACATGGCCATGGAGATGGAACCATTTGGCCAAGAAGGTGAGTAGTTCGGCCAAGAGAGAGAGAGAGAGAGAGAGAGAGAGAGAGAGAGAGAGAAGAGAAGAAGAAAGCTCATTAGCATGCTTAAACACATATATGTTCATTAGAGATTGAAGATTAGCGAAGATGAAGTTGATTGAATAATCCTACCTTGAAGGTGTTCTTGAGTCCTCACAAAATTTCTGGTTTTTGATCCAAAAGTGCAAATTGGATTTTGTAGTTTGATGTTAAAAATGGTACGGATGGACTCACAGCAATGAATAGATGAAATCTGGAATTTTTAGAGGTAGTTTGAAGTGATTTGGAGAGGTATTAGGTAAAAGGAAGGAGTAGGTGTTCTTGGTGTACTATGTGTTCTTGAAGGTTGAAGAGAGTAGAGAGCTTTTGGATGGGAGGCTGCTGAAATTCTGAAGAGATTAGGGCTGCTGAATTGTTTGTAGGGTTTAGGAACATGATTTTCTAGTTTGGAGGAAAAAGGAGAGGTTAGTTGTTGAAATCCTTAAAGAATATTTTTGGGAAGCAAATTTGGAAACTAGATATAACAAGAATATCTTTAATTATTAGAGGGCTTTTGGGAATCTGCCATGGACGAATTTTGGAGCAGTATTTCAGCTGAATGAAAGCTGGTTGAAGGAGGCTAAGGGTGGCCAAAATTAAGGAGTATAATGGTGAAGGGAAGGTCTGGTTGTTTGAGGGATATTTTATGGAAGGTTGCTAAATCATGGTGGCTGAAATTTTTGGTATCCAAATCAAGGCATGATTGCAGAATTTTTTTGGAAATCTTTTAGGCAGCCATGACTAGATATTTCGTGCAGAACTTAGGGAGGATAATGGAGTTCAGTTAATGGAGGTTTAAGGGTGGTTTGTGCAGAAAAAGGATGGAGTTTTGGCTAGGAGAGAATTAGGAAACAAAGCTAGAAAAACTACAGTACAGATTCGCTATTTGCTGGAATTTTCTGGGCAGTTTTCGGCTGTCCTTTTCCATATGGTTTGCAGGGAGTTTGAAGGGTAATTTCAGGGCTTTCAAGGCTGGTTTCCAGCCTTCTTCATGGAGGAAAAACATGGCTAAGGTGCTGAACAAAAACTGGAAAAAACAGCTTAGTTTTGGACCTCCAAAGCTGCGATTTGCCCAGGGATTTTTCTGGTTTTGCATCACCTTTGTGCAGTCCGAAAATAGCCTGAAAAATCCAGATTCTAAGCTGATCAAAAGGGTAATTTTCTAGCAGCATTTAGGAGGGAATAATGGTTAAGAATTTCGACACCTTGAAGGCACACAAAGCTGGAAAAATTTCAGTTCTATGCAGGAAGGGAAATGAACCTAGGTAGAGTGAATTTTTAGAAAGTTCACTAAGGAATTTAATTCACTTGAAATATTTCCTCCTCTTCCATTGTTTCAGTCTATATGATGTCCTTTACTAAGACATTTCGAACCTTCAAAGCCATAGAACACTGCTGGAATTTTTTCTAGAATAAAATTGGCTTGAACAAAATGAACAAACTAATGAATTGAGAAATAGAAAAAATTAAGGATCAAGGGGAAATAAATTCCCCTTAGGAATTTTGTGTAGAGCAAAAGAGTAGGATTTGAAGACTCCTATCATGTCTCTCATAGGACAACATCTCTACCCTACTCCAACCACTACTAAGGCCGAAAATAATATTTCTCAAGCAAAAATAAAATTTAACCAAGCTAAAGCTCCTATGATGGAATTTGAACCCAAGACCTCAATAATTAATTCTAAGGCTCTAACTACTAAATCACAACCACTCTTGTTCTTATTTCCTCTCTAAAATACTTTTCCTATTTAATTCCCAAGCTATCTCCATATTTTCACCTCAAGCAAAAATTACCATTTTGCCGTTCTCACTCAATACTCACAATCAAGCCTTTGAGACAATAAAACTCAAATCGAAAGCACATAAAATCATACAAAAATATATTTAAACATGAAATAAAATATGGTATGCATCCCAACCCCCTTACTCTAAGGTTGGTTTTGACTAGGGTTTCACAATAATTCTATGTGGAGGTTTGTTCAAGACTCAGCTTTTTCAAATTCTTTCCATAATAGGAGTGGTTTAATCTCTTAAGGTGCTAACTTCCTTCTCTAGACTTTATTTCTTAAATGATGTTTCTACAGTAACTTTGAGTACATGTAAATTCTTGCTGTAACTTCTAATTTTCTTATGTTGATCGGCACAATTCCCTCGTCAACTTTAGGCAGTTTCCTATCCTGCCTTACTCAATTCCATTATCCGTCATACTTCTTCAAGATTTAAAGCATTTTATGCATTCTATCTTCGCCCTAAACTTCTTCATACAGGGGTGACTAATACTCTTTTCCGGATAGTACTTTGAATAAAGCTATTCAAATCGTCAATTGCCAACCGTGATTATATGCAAACTCTCCACCCGCTAGGTTATCAACTCATTTGACTTCTACATCCAACACACATATTCGCAACATTTTTTCAAAGCCTGAATCACTCATCTTAATTGTTCATCAGCTTGTGAGTGCATTGTGGCACTAAATTCAACATTGTCCTATATAGTTATTGTAACCCACTCTACAAACTTGAAATAAATCTTGAGTTATGATCAACACAATGTTAGAAGGTTCTCCATGTAATCTGATTACTTTTCCAATGTAAGTTTGAATAAACTTTTTAATGAACCCTTCACATACATCACTGATCACCTAAATACTTAGATTTCCTTATCTTAATTAATTTAGTCCTATATTAGACTTATCACACATCCCTTATGATATTCTTTCATACATTTGGTTATAATATCAAATAATCAGTTTCCTTTCTCTAAGTTTTCCATGACTTTTCTGACTTGCAAGATTATATTGCTTTATTCTGATAATTAACTTAGCATGATACTGGGATAACCAATTCGTCATTAAAAAAATATCAAAATTTTCTGTGACATATGGAAGAAATCTTCAAATTGTCTAACAAGCCTTTTACCACATATATACATAACCATGAATGTTAGATAATAACAAAACAACATAGATATCACATCTATTCCCATCTTGTCTTAATTTTACAGCCACTTCTTCTTTACATACCTTATTTTCTGCACTTCCTACATAATATTTACATAATATGCATATTATACCATAACATTTACTTGTTTCATATGCCTGAAGCTAAGAAACCAAACAAAAGCCATGCATATTACTGAAATAAAATTCAGAAAAATAATGAAAAACCAGAGCACACAGTAGAGAAGCCTTTAAAATTAATACCTCTACGTTTTAACACTGTTTTTGGTGCCAGAGTGGATGATAAAACCACCGGGGCTTCTTCACGCCTGGAAGATGTCTCTGGATCAAAGCATGTGATGCATCTACTCCTCCGAGGCATGAACACCAAAGCTTTTGAGAGCTCAGAATATTCCACCGCCTAAACACTTGTTGGTGAAGCAACTTAGGCGAGGAAATTCACTGTCTTAGACACTTCTTGATTCTTGCATTTAACTAGAAAAACCAAAAAAAGAAAGAAAGGAATAATGAGATAATCAGAGAAAAAGGCAAAGCTCTAGGTTTTTTTTCCCTTCATGTGTCTCTTCTCTAAAAATCAAAACACAAGATGCCTTCCTTTGATAACCAAAACACCTGGGTTTTGATATTACAAAATGCTTGGAGGCTATCAACAGAAGAGGTTTGGCTTAGCCTAAACTCTTATATTCCATGAATTAAAAAAAAAACATTTTGTTTAGCCTATTGGGCCAATAATAATTTATTAATTTTCTTGGATCTAATGAGCCCAAAATAATAACCATTAATTATTTATTTCCTGAGCCTATAAAAATAACTCAATAGATAATTAATGAGTTCAAATGAACTGAAATAAATATTTAAGCCTTTTTAAACTAGTTTAAGCCCAGGTTAATTTTTCTAATTATTCAATCTGGGCTTAGGCCTTGAATAATTAATTAACCAATTAAACTAGATAATAAATTTAATTTCTCTCATTCTTTTATTTTATTCCAATCTAAAAATTAAATTAGACCTCCTGAATAAAATAAAATCCTATTAATTGAGACAATTTCCTTAAATTGAAATTAATTAGGAGTTATGGGCTATTCCGAGAACCAAAAAGATGTATCACCTTGACTACTAAAATTACTAAAATACCCATACTATATAAATAGCTATATTTTTACATTTTAAATATTTTCTAATATCACTATAGGGAAATATTAACTCCAAAGACAATGTTGCATTAGCTATGTCTTCGACCTACAACTGAAATGACTAAAACACCCTTCTACACAACACCTTGCATTTAGAGAGGAAAGAGTGCACTAACACCTCTCTAAAAGAAATCTACCATCCCTACAAGAAATCTACCATCCCTAGGCTTTTAGTCCAATGATCCATGACTTCTTGGAATATTTTCACTTTCCAAGGGAGCTACCCTAAAGCAAGTATCCAAGAGATGTTTCTCTAGGCCCTGGATAATTAGATCATTCAGATAACGACAAAAGGACGATATAGTGTAGAAACTATCTTGTACATGTCTGTCTTAACTAACTTGTTACATATACCCAATATGCAAGTATATTGGTCCTATTGAAGAACCTCAACTATAGTATATCAAAGTATACATTTTCAGCTTTGTCTGACCACCAACTTAAACTCAAGTTGTAAAGTACAAGTCCACGTTGTAGCAGTAGTAGTCTAGGTTTCTATCACTTAGTACTTTTAGAAACCACTACTATAGGTCTAGTTCTACGTATTCAAAATATGCTTGTGTTATGAAATGAGAAGACTATTTATTATCTAAATGTAAGTAATTCTCTATTTACAATTCATAATACAAGAACCTTACCATGATGAGATTTTCATTCTCATCATTCGGTTAAAGCCAAAAGTTTATGAGTTAAGTAACCCATGGTCTATACCTTACAATGAAAGACCTTCATTCACATGAACCATTTACTTAAACACAATGAGTCTTATCCAATGAAAATTGTGTACAAAAGTAAAGAAATATTCACAAATAATTTCTGCAAAATCTTTTATTAATACAAATCAAAATTACATTAGAAACCTAGTCTAAGAGAGCATACATCCCAACAATCTCTCATTTGCACTCTAAAACTAAGTGAGTCCATAGGTGCCCACCCCTATGGTGTCCAACTGTCTTCTAAAGACTCTCTCCGCCAAAGCCTTGGTGAATGGATCTTCTAGATTGTTCTTTGAGGCAATCTATTCCATCGCAACTTCCCTTCTCTGGATGAAATCCCGGATCTGGTGGTACTTCTTCTCAATGTGCTTCCCCTTTTTATGATTCTTGGGTTTTTTGGATTGTGAGATTGCGCTAGTGTTATCACAATATATCACAATCGGCTTGTCCATTTATGGCATGACTCAAAGTTCTAAAAGGAATTTCTCGAGCCAAACTGCTTCCTTAGATGCCTCTGAAGCAGCCACATACTCAGCTTCTATGGTTGAGTCAGCAATGCAAGATTGCTTAATACTCCTCCATGAAATGGCTCATTCAGACAAGGTGAAGGTGTACTCACTAGTGAATTTTCTCTCATCCTTATCTGTCTAGAAGTCTGAGTCCGTGTATCTCATAGGAACCAAGTCATCAGCCCAGTAAACCAGTATATAATCTCTTGTACCCTTAAGATACTTGAGAATATGTTTTACAACCTGCTAATGAACCTTCCCAGGATTTGACTGATATCTGCTAACTAAGCCTATAGCAAAGCAGATATTTGGCCTCGTACACAGCATGGCATACATGAGACTTCCTATAGCTGGAGCATAGGGAATCCTACTCATTCTATCTTTTTCTTCTTAAGAATTAGGATAGTCCTTCAAGGGAAAGGATAACCCATATCTGCAAGGGATCAATGCTCCCTTGCATTAGCCCATGCTGAACTTAGCTAGCATCTTGTGAATGTATGTAACTTAGGATAATTCTAACATTCTCTACTTCCTATTTCTAAGAAGCTTTATCCCGAGAATGTAACTGGCTTCACCAAAATCCTTCATACTAAATGGACTAGCTAGGAAAACCTTGATAGATAATAGTATCCCGACATCATTTCTAATGAGTAGAATGTTATCCATATATAGCACAAGAAAACCACATTTATATCTTGTGAATCTTTGTTTTGAATGAAACCATAAGATTTTACAGTCTTATCAAAATGAATATTCCATGCTTTGGATGCCTACTTAAGTTTATAAATGGATTTCTTAAGCTTACAAACCATAGGATATTAGCCTTCAGCAATAAAGCCTTCCGGTTGGGTCATATAGATGTCTTCACTAAAATGGACATTTAAAAAAGCCTTCTTGACATCCATTTGCCATATCTCGTAGTCATAATAACACACTATAGCAAGAAGGATATGGATGGACTTAACCATGGCTACTGAGGAAAATGTTTCCTTATAATCGATTCTTTTTTTCTAAGTATATCATTTCGCCACAAGCTCAGTTTTGAAGGTTTCCACCTTCCTATCCACTCATAATATGAGCTTAAGGGAGAAAGTCTTTCAAGATCTAAAAGTGGCTTTTGTTTGGACTTGAACAAAGCAGAAGGATTTCAGGACAAGCATAACAAAAAAGAAAAAGACATAAAGAGATCAAGAAAAGTAACAAAGAAACACCTTTTTCCACAAACAAAAAACCTTACAAGAACTAGCTTTTAGAACCTGAAATTTAGTAGATAAGTTCTACCATAACAACACCTTAGAACCCTTGACATAGCAAGAAATCAAGAACTAAAAGGATAGGGAATTGTGGGGATTCAAACAAGAAATAACATGAACCCTAAATAACATACAAGAAGAACCCTTGTTGATTTCCTAGTTAAATTATCCTGAGAGTTTATAGACACTTACTCAAGGGTGGACCAAGCCCTTAGGTTGGTCTTGGTTTGAGGTTGAGCAAGGAATCCCTCCATGCTTCAAGTCTTCAAGATGAATCTTCATTCATATTAAAATGTGCAATAATGTTGTTCTTGTTCTTACAATACAAAGCATTATATAATGCTATTCTGTTCCTGAACTAAAATACTTTTAAATATTATAAAATGACCCCAAAAATAGCTGAAAAACATTAAGGGTTTGGATCCAGAGCAGGGCCGGCGTTGGGTAGGTCTCCTAAAGATTGTACCGAATCCATTCTGGAGGAAAAAAACCCGTTCATAAATGGTCAAAATTAAAACGATGCTTTTTTTTCCCCCTGTACATAGCTGATACCGGGTCAGGCTAGTAGGGTCAATGTTGGGTGCGTTCTATTGGAACAATACGCCTGTCAAAATTTAAAGAATTCTGGTAGATCACAGCTAGTGCCTGATAGGGCTACTCTAGCCAGCGTTGGGTCCATTCTGCTAGGCGACGTTTCTGTGCAAACTACTTCCAGATGACGTCCTTCGTATACCAGCAGCATGGTCCGTTCTCGATCCTCTTCTGACAATGTCTATATCCTATCCCATTTGAAATGAGCTTGTTGATATGCTTGAAGATTGTGTTGGAATTATTTGAAAGGGCAAGCTCGGCTTTGTTTTGATTTCGTCCTCTCCCCCTTCTTGAGCTCGATCCCCGTGGCCGAATTAATTCCTATCATTTCCCCCTTCGTGGAATGGATTCATCCTCGAATCATAACGTACATCATAAGTGATGGGTATCTCAGGCTCGTATCGTATGCAGCGCAGTGAAAAATAAAATGAGATACCCTCCCAAGACCCGTCTATGTGTGGAAAATAAGACATAATAATAATAAAGGTAACAAATTTTACCTTTGGGTGATCGTCTAAAGAACAAAATTGATCTTCTTCAAGTCAAGGCGCGATCCAGCAATCTTCTTATGCAAACTCCATGAGAGTTGGACGTCTAACCACTATAATCACGGTGTATGATTATCTCTAACAGTAATCCATACAGAGGAATACTCAAGCACCAAAATTTCTTGTGCTAGCAGAAAAAGATAGTGGCTAGGGTTGTTTTCATTTTCAGCAAAACGAGAGAGAGAGAGAGAGAGAGAGAGAGAGAGAGAAGAAGAAGAAGACGTTTGTTTTGTGGCTCCTATTATATGTTACAAAATCCACTGAAAATCTGGAATTCTAAAACAATTAGAATCCCCTAATTGTAATTGTTTGTAATTGAAAACATCAAGTTCTCATAATTACAATTTAGACCATAAATTATAACAAATTATAATTTGGCCACAACTTCTTCTCTTCCTCTCAATTAACCCCACCATGTTATCAAGTAACATCTTGAGTATATAATCCTCTATTGTGTGTGACCTATTAGGTTTCCTAATCAATTGGTAGAGAACATGAATTAATCCAAACGTCTTTGAGATTAATAATCTATAATTAATTAGAATTAATCCTATTAATTCTAATAAGGATTGGTTTATTAATTCATCAATTAATAAACCCATATTCCTAGATCATGAGCGGTATCCAGCAACACATCATGACCACCGAAGAGTCCAGGAAGTCAAGTGGCTTGACATGAACCCTTCAATAACAAACTTTAGTGCAATTAATTCCTTTCACCATACAATATCTCATTCAGTTTGGAGCACGGAATTAGTGCCAACTCCCTCCAGAATTAATTCTAGCCTGAATATAATAGTACTTGTACCAGGAACCCACTACTCTACATGTGTATCAATTAGAACTATTTCCATTACATATATGTCTTGGCTAAGGACTTCTCGAGTAGTAATTCCTACAAGTGGCTGTGAGATATTCACCCCTACTATTAGGAGTGGTGAATCCTTTATTGATCCTCTCAACTACTTTCGTTTACCTCATAATGAACCCAATATCCATCCCATAGGCAGCCCTCGATTGAGCTCCGAAGATTGGAATCAAAGTACAAAGCTCAGCAAACAAAATACCTTGGAGATCTCAAGTCTAAGGATATTTGCATATTCACTATATTGAGATTATATCACTGGCACTAAATAGTTATCCATACGATTATCTCAAAGTTAGGTCATCCAATGATCTTGTTCCATTAACAAGCATCTATGTGTTAACTTTGAGTATCTCAACACTCACGGATATGAGAACCACGACTTAATCAAATCAGGAAGTCTAACACATGCTAGTCTTAATGCATTAATGATGTCCTGTCTCATTAATACTATGACTAGAGACTATTTAAGTACTGACACTATTCAGTGTAGTAGGAATCTCATATCATGATCTCTATCATGATTTCCTTAACACAATGTTGTACTAGGGACTTTATTGAATAGTTATATTACTTAAAGTAAACAAAAGAAACTATGAGATAAATAATGTCTTTTATTAAAATAAAATGTGTCATATACAATGTACAAATGATTGCCTCTAGGGCACAACACTAACAATAAGGAGAAAGATTAGCTACATTAAAAGTAGCACTTATATTATACTCACCCAGTAGATCAATTTTATAGCCGTTTTCTCCATATCGCTCAAGAACTTGAGATGGTCCATCTTCTCGCGATTCAAGCTTTGATTTACATTGGGTGGAAAATCTCTCCTTGTGCAAATGCACCCAAACCCAGTCTCCTGGCTCAAATATCACATCTTTCTTCCTTGCTTGCGCTTGCTTGTAACGGCCTTATTCCATTGTTTTTATTAGAGATTAAACTTTCTCATGCATGGACTTAACCATTTTGGTCTTTTTTTTGCCATCAAGATGTAATCGCTCATCTACAGGAAAAGGGAGAAAAATCTAAAGGGGTTAATGGATTAAACCTATAAATAATTTGAAAAGGATAAGATGTAGTAGTAGATTGGATAGTTCTATTATAGACAAACTCTATATGTGGAAGACATTCTTCCCAGTTCTTCAAGTGCCTCTTGATGATTGTCCGTAGTAGTTGTGTGAGGGTCCGGTTGACAACTTCTATTTGTCCATCCATTTGTGGGCGACAAAAGGTAAATTTGGCAAAAACGAAAAATGTGAATGCATAGCACAAAAAAAAAAAAAAAAAAAGTGCATCACAGAGAAGCTATTTACCTCTGCATTTTTTCACCGGTCTAGCGGGTGTCAGCGACTTGATCAGAACCATTTCTGGTTCTGAGATCCTTTCTTCAGGTTGTTGTCCCGGAAGCTGTCAACTTCTTCTGGGCATCAACGCAAGGCTTCTTGTCTTTCGGAATATAACCGCGCCCAAAAGCCTGGTGAAGTCTACGGATGAAGAGGATGATTTTCCTTTTCTGACCAAATTCTATCAAGCATTAATCAAAAGAAAAATTGTGTCTCTATTCTTATTTTTTTTCCAGAGAACACTGTCACAGAGAGAAGAAACGAAAATAGCTTGAGGACAAAAGAACATGCTTTGTGAAAACCCCTCAGTTCTATTGAATCCTAACTGCCTTAATAATAGGCTATTATCCGGGCATTCAAAAATCAAATAGAGGTAGTAGAATCAGAGAAGCCCTAAGGCTCATGTCATGTTAAGCCACTAACTAGGCCTATGGACCTATGGCCCAGTTCATTGGGTTAGGCATTTAATTCAATTTAATTATTCCTGGACTAATATAAGCCCAATAATTAAATTAATTAAATAACCCAAATGGACCAATATAAACCTCAAGCCTTGGTCCAGTTCATTTGGTTAAGTCTTTAATTCAATTTAATTATTCCTGGACTAATACAGGTCCAATAATTAAATTAATTAAATAACCCAAATAGGCTAATATATAATTCTTTCTTTTTGGACCTTTTATTTTATTCTAACCCAATAAATAAATTAGGCTACTCGAATAAAATAAAATCCATTTAATATAAGACCAATTCCTCAACCTAAAACCATTAGGACTTATAAGCTATTTCGAGGACCAAATGACACATTACCTTGGCTACTGAAATGACCAAAATACTCATGCTATAGAAATAGCTGTATTTTCTATTTTAACTATTTCCTAATACCACCATAAGGAAATATTAACCCCAAGGGCAATGCTGCGTTAGTAAAGTCTCCGACTTACAGGTGTAATGACTAAAATACCCCTTTATGCATCGCCGTACATTTAGAGAAGAAGAGTATACTAACACTAGCTACCCTAAAACAAACATCTAAGTCATATTCCCTAGGGCCCTGGATATTTAGAACATTCGAACAGTCACAAGGGGCAATATAGTGCAGAAGCTATCTTGTACAAGTCTGTCTTAACTAACTAGTCACATATACCTAACATATAAGTATATCAGCTCTACGATAGAACCTCAACCACAGTATATCAAAGTACATGCTTCCAGCTTCGTCAGATCACTAACTAATACTCAAGCTGTAGAGTATTAGTCCACGCTGTAGCAGTAATAGTCTAGGTTTCTTCTAAATAGTACTTTTAGAAACCACTATTATAGGTCCTATTCTACGTATTCAAAATACGCTCATACTATGAAGTGAGTGGGCTACTCACTGGCTGAAGGTAAGCCATTCCTCATTTGAAATTCATAACACAATAACCTAAAAATGATGAGATTCCCATTCTCATCAATCAGTTAAGAACAAACGTTTATGTGTTAAGTAACTCATGATCTATACCTTACTGTAAAAGACCACCATTTACATAGATCACTTACTTAAACACAATGAGTCTTTTCCAAACGTAAATTTTGCATAAATAAAATATAAATTCACAAATAAATTTTTGAAAATAAATTATTTTATTAATAAATTCGATAATTACATCAGAAACCTAGTCTAGAGGACATACACTCCAGCTGTGACAAGTTGTAGAAAACAACAAGTCATTTCCAAGTTTTGTCCACAATATTCTCCAAAAATGACTTAAAAAATTTTGTATCACTATCCGATACTATACTCCGTGGTAACCCGTGCAATCTTACCACTTCCTTGAAGAATAAACCGGCAATATTAGTAGCATCATTAGTTTTTGCACAAGGAATAAAATGAGCCATCTTAGAAAATTGATCGATAACTACAAAGATGGAATCCTTTCCCCCCTTGGTCCGTGGCAATCCCAATATGAAATCCATTGAAATATCTAACTAAGGTGCATTAGGGACTAGTAAAGGAGTATATAAACCCTAGGGTAGCGTTTTAGACTTGGCCTTTTTACATGTTATGCTTGAATTACAATGCCTCTTTACACCCCCCTCATTTTTTGCCAATAAAAATGCTCTTGCAAAATACCTAATTTTTTTGAATTCCAAATATATCCTATTAAACCTCCTCCATGAGCTTCCTTCACTAACAATTCTCTCAATGATCCTTTTGGTATGCAAAGTCTACCCTTTTTAAATAAAAAACCAGTATGCCTATAAAATTTTGGAAAGCACATTTTTCACAAGCATGATAAATCTCTCGCAATTCATCACCCTTTGCATATAAATCCTTAATAAGCTCAAAACTAGATAGATTTTGCATTCGAGGAATTTAAAAGAACATACCTGCAAGATAATGCATTGACTACTACATTATCCTTACTTTTCTTGTATTTGATCATGTATGGAAAGGTACCAATGAACTCCATCCAATTGTTCAACTTTTGTTGGCCTTTAAGATGCTTTAATGTTTCATGATCAGTATGAATGATAAATTCCCTAGGTAACAAATAATATTGCCAATGGTGCAAGGTTCTCACTAATGCATACAATTCCTTGTCATAAGTGGAATAATTCAAGGATGCTCCCCATAGCTTCTCACTAAAAAAATGCAATACGTTTTTTATCTTGAGTCAACACAACACCTATTCCTATTCCACTGGCATCACATCCCACTTCAAAAGCTTTCTCAAAATTAGGCAAGGACAACAATGGGGTTTTACTCAATTTTGATTTCAAAGCAATAAAAGCCTTTTCTTGTTCTTCTCCCCACCTAAACCCCACATTCTTTTTAATAACTTCAGTCAATGGGGCAACTACTGTGCTGAAATTTCTAATGAAACACCTGTAAAAATTGGCTAACGTATGAAAACTCCTTACCTCAATCACAAAAGTAGGTGTTGACCAATCCTGAATTCCTTTGACCTTTTCTTCATCAACTTCAATACCTTTTGAACTCACAACATAACAAAGAAAACTTATCTTTCAAAACAAAATGAACATTTGCTAAAGTTCGCACATAATCTTTCTCTTCTAAGAGTAATAAGCACACATTTAAGATGATGCAAATGGTCTTCATAAGTTTTACCGTAAATCAAAATATCATAAAAATATACCACAATAGATTTTCCAATATATTCTTGCAACACATAATACTAAAGGCATAGAAAGCGGAAAACACAGGGCACGTAGCGGAAGCAAAAAATAAAAAATTGGAAAAACCAAGAACAGGGATTCCCGAACAGAGTTGGCGCCGGCTCCGGCAGCCCTATCCAGCTGCTGGTTGTGCTCTAGCGAGACTCCGAGGTTAAAATTTTTTTACCTCTTTTCCTCGTTCTAAGAGTTAGCTGGACCAAAATGCATGCTATCGGGATGGGTACGCTGGTGGAAGCCTCTGGTGCGATTCTTGCAAGCCTCCTACTCCGCCTTTGCATGTAGGTGAATGCCAATCTCTCGATCTTCCAGTATATGGCCTGCCTAAATCTGTTTGGTGAAATACTACAGACTAAGGAACCTTTTTCTGGAGAGAGAGAGAGACGTTTGGCTCTTTTACAGAGAAGAGGTCGTCTCTCAGAGAGTGTGTGTTTTATAATAACGTTGTTTCCAATCCTCCTGTTTAACCTAAATAAAACCCTAAGTTAAACAGGACTGAGTCATTGGACTCTTAGTTTAACCTTTTGGGCTTAATTAATTATTCTAATTAGAACCAAATAATTGGCCCAACAAATAATTAATTTCCCCGCCCAAATAAACTAGTCCAATAAATAAGCTTATATTAGTTTAGTCCCAGATTAATCCCTAATTATTCAAACTGGGCCAAAGCCTTGAATAATTAATTAACCCACCAAACTAATTTAATTAATTCTTTCTTCCTGGGACTTTATTTTATTCTAGCCCAATAATTAAATCAGGCTACTTAAATAAAATAAATTCCATTTAATTTAAGAACAATTCCTTAACCCGTATTTAATTAGGACTCACTGTCTATACTGGGGACCAAAAGGCACGTTGTCTTGGCTACTAAAATGACCAAAATACCCTTGCCATATAAATAGCGGCATTTTACATTTTAAATATTTCCTAATATCACCATAAGGAAATATTGACCCCAAGGACAATGCTGCGTTAGCAAAGTCTCTGACCTACAGGTGTAATGACTAAAATACCCTTTTATATATCATCGTACATTTAGAGAGGAAGAAGTGTACTAACACCTCTCTAAATGACATCTACCATCCATAGGCCTGTAGTCCAATGATCCACGACCTCCTGGATTGTTTCCGTTTTCCAAGGGAGCTACACTAAAGTAAACATCCAAGTCATGTTTCTTAGGGCCCTGGATATTTAGATTATTCAGACAACCACAAGGGGCGATATAGTATAGAAACTATCTTGTTCAAGTCTGTCTTAACTAACTAGTTACACATACCCAACATGCAAGTATATTGGCCCTACGATAGAACCTCAACTATAGCATATCAAAGTATATACTTCCAGCTTTGTCAGACCACCAACTCATACTCAAGCCGTAGAGTACTAGTCCACACTGTAGCGGTAGTAATCTAGGTTTCTACCATATAGTTCTTTTAGAAACCACTACTACAGGTCCTGTTCTACGTATTCAAAATACGCTTATGTCATGAAGTGAGTGGACTACTCACTGGCTAAAAGTAAGCTATTCCCCATTTAGAATTCACAACATAATAACCTAGACATGATGAGATTTCTATTCTCATCAATTAGTTAAGAACGAATGTTTATATATTAAGTAACTCATGATCCATACCTTACTGTGAAAGACCTCCATTCACATGAACAACTTACTTCAATACAATGGGTCTTTTCCAAATGTATTTGTGCACAAATAAAATTGTAAATTCATAAATAATTTTTAAAAATAAATTCTTTTATTAAAACATTCAATTTTTACATTAGAAACTTAGTCTAAGAGGGCATACATCCCAACAATCTCCCACTTGCATTCTAAGACTAAGTAAGTCCTTAGGTGTCCACCCCTATGGCGTCTAAGTGTCTCTTGAAGACTCTCTCAATCAAAGGCTTGGTGAATGGATCTGCTAAATTGTTCTCGGAGGTAATCTGTTCCACCACGACTTCCCATCTCTGGATGGAATCCCGGATCGGGTGGTACTTTCTCTGGATATGCTTCCCCTTCTTGTAGTTTCGAGGTTCATTAGATTGCGATACTACTCCAGTGTTGTTGCAGTACATCACAATCGGCCTGTGCATGTGTGGCAAGACTCCAAGTTTTGAAAGAAACTTTCGGAGCCAGACTGCTTCCTTAGATTCCTCCGAAGCTGCCACATACTCAGCTTCCATGGTTGAGTTTACAATGCAAGATTGCTTGATACTCCTCCATGAAATAGCTCCTCCAGACAAAGTGAAGATATATCCACTAGTGGATTTTCTCTCATCCTTATCTGTTTGGAAGTCTGAGTCTGTGTATCCTGTAGGAACTAAGTCATCAGCCTTGTAAACCAGCATAGAATCTCTCGTTCCCTTGAGGTACTTGAGTATATGCTTTACAGCTTGCCAATAAACATTTCCAGGGTTTGACTAATATTTGCTAAGCAAGCCTAGGGCAAAACAGATATTTGGACTAGTACACAGCATGGTGTACATGAGACTTCCCACAGCCAAAGTGTAGGGAATCCTACTCATCCTGTCCTTTTCTTCTTAAGACTTAGGACAGTTCCTTGAAGAAAATGACAACCCATGTTTGCCTGGGATTGGAGCTCCTTTGCATGAGTCTATGCTGTACCTAGCTAGCATCTTGTCAATGTATGCCGCTTGGGATAATCCTAACATTCTTTGCTTCCCATTTCTAAGAAGTCTAATCCCGAGAATGTAGCTAGCTTCTCCCAAGTCCTTTATACTGAAGTGACTAGACAACCAAACCTTTGTAGATAATAATGATTGATGTGTTCGGACTTGGGTATAAAAATCATATAACAACTAGGCACATTCCCAATCAAGTTTAAATTAAAACATTCAACCCAAATCACACATATGAGCAAGCATACTCATCATTAACCGAGCATAAGGTTCAAACGAGTGTCGATCCTCCAGGAACAAGTAGGCATTAATTACCTTTCTTTCATTATTTAACCAACTCGATAAAGTGAAAAATAAATAAAAAAAAGATAAAAGAAAATCAAAATAAAAATATATACATGTCAATGATGGAGAAGTATGTAACTCAAACCATTGTTTAGACAAACATGACCTTAAAGAACCTAACCATTATCATAACTAATTCTTCTCTTGGCACCATGAAGGATAAAGATAAATTAGCATGACTTGGTCTGTCTCAACTAATTCATCCACAAGATGCATTAAACACAATCCTTGATTAAATTCCCTTGGTTTGGCAAATTTAAAACATGAAATTAATCAATGAATCCTTGGTCTGGCAAACATCAATTAACCTTCAATTACTCAATCTTCAGCAATCAACCTCTTTGGTCTAGCAAGTTAACAACCAATAAATATGAAATTAATCAATTGCAACTATCATCAACCTCTTTGGTCTAGTAAGTTAATGAAAAGAAACAACTAATTAATCTCGTAGTATGCCCAAGTAATTGAATACCAAGAAGAACAATCATTTAATCAAAAGATTAAATACCTCAAAATATCATGAATATCTAAAATAATGTCAAAGTATAATAAAACAATTAGCATCTCATTGTTCAAGGAAAAGAAAAAAAAGTAAAAGAAAGTACTCATAGACAAGCCTCCTTATTCTTCCTTTGAAGACCTTCTTGCATAACCCTCCTTGAACTTGAAGAATTCCTCCTTTGATTGAGTAATTTTCTATGATGATCAATGAATTCTCTCCTTTTCCCTTCTGTGTTTCATCTATTTATAGCCTTAGGAAGTGCCTAAACTCATAGGTACGAAGTTCTTGGCATAGTAGATGTTGGAAGATACTAAAATTTCTCAAATTACCAAAAACTGCGTAGAAAAAATCAAGCACCGCGTTAACATCAGGGCATAGTCGGCGCCGCCTTGACTCTTGGAGCCAGCGCCGGTTGTGTTCTGTTCCCCCACTCATTTTTTAATTTTTCTTCTAATTTTGAACAATATTTTCCAGAATGTAGTTGGCGCCGGTTCCAGCTTCACAGCCGGTGCCGCCTTGGTTCTGTTCCACTCTATTTCAACAATTTTCCATCACTTTGAAGTTCGTTCAACCAGTGTATGGCCGGCGACGGTTCTAGGGTCCTAGCAGGCGCTGCCTCTCCTCTGTTTTGCTACGCTTTTGTTTTGTTTTACCCTAAATATATGAAATAAAGAACAAAATACCTTTCCAAGGGTAAAATCTCAAATATGAGGGAATATGACTAGTTATTGCATAAAATGTATTGCAAACGAACCTCAAATAACTAGGAAAAGTATGACTAATTTAGCCCCTATCATATTCCCCCACACTTAGCTCTTTGCTTGTCCTCAAGCAAAGTAACAAGAACAAGTAGGAAAACACAAGGTTTAATCAATCACTTGATCAATTTCAAACAATATCTTCAAGGCTTTCTTCATTCAAGAACATAAAACACATGACTACTACATCTTTCACAACCAATGCAAGACTTGTGTTAGTGATAAATGACTTAGTAGAACCATCGCAATACTTCACAATATTCTCAAACCATTGGAAAGAATTCAAAAAGAAGATGCATTCCATAGGCTTACTCTTCATACACTCTCTCTACTAATTCGAGATATATCATGATTCTACTTAGATTAAGTAGGACTTTTAAGCTTGTAATATAAGGCTAAAGGCTTGTAATATAACTTATCAAACGAAGGATATAGGAGAATCAAACATCAAAGAAAAACTGAGAGTTAACAAGAAAAGGATACACAAAATGAATCAATAATTTCCAACTCTTTTTGCTCTCCTATTCCAAAAAAAAATAAATAAATAAATAAAAAAATCCAACAAACCATAGCTTCATATAACAATTACATCTCCACTTCAGCAAATCCTTCATTTTTTATTCTCTTTTATTTTTTTCAACTCTTCTTCTCATCAACTTTATTCACAAGATCACTCAAATTTTCTAGCAATGGTGTCAAGTACTTTAATATCAACTTAACTTTTACGGTTCAATCACCATCCCTTTTTTGATCTTTTCCTTCACTGCTGCTGTCGTTTTTTTTTTTTTCACTTCTCTTCTTTCATTCTTTCTAGCAGCTTTTTTGCTTTCTTTTTTTCCACTCCTTTGTTTTTTTTTTTATCACTCTCTCTTCTTTCTTTATTCTCTTTTGTTTTCTTTTCAGCTCAACTTGTTATTGATCCATGACTGAAAGTAACAAGTTATGATCTTTATCCCAACATTCTTCCTCAACATTCTCTTAAATATACTTTCATCCATCAAGAGTATAAAGATTTGGAAAATCATTCAAACTCTCAGCAACAGGTAATGGACAAATCTTGTGATGGGTTTTCAAGATAGAAATCAACCATTTAGGCTCAAAATAGGCACTAAGGATAATATGAAAATGGTTAGGCTTGAAAAGCTCAAACTATCCAAAGAAGGCCTATTACCGTCATCCCTGAGTTAAATCGTGACAGTCTTTCTTATTTTGCCTCGAGAGGTATTCAAGTAAGTTCTAGAATGCTCTATGAATTTTAGTAGAAAAAATAAGGTTTAAGAACAATGCAAAACATTAGATCAAGAACTACTTTGTCCAAGTGAGTGCAAAATGTCATGCATAAGCCATAAATGATCTAGAGCATATGCTCTCTACTATATTATAAATACATGCATTTAAAATATATATTGAAATCTCCAGAAAATCAGAAAAATTTGAAAAATTTTCTCTCAAAATTTGCAAAAGTTTGCTCCCAAGAAGGTTAAAATATTATGTATAGAAGACTTGTTAATCAACTCACTTCCCCACACTTAAACTGGACATTGTCCTCAATGGCCAAATAAATATAACAAGAACAACAATACCATGGGACCAAAAATATAAAGGAGAAGAGATAAGAGAAACAAATTTCCATTCATTTGGCTTTGTGCTATACAAGATCTGAATGCTTGAAGAATGAGGCATTGGTAAAGTACCTAAAAAGAAAACACACCAAAGCATAAAAATTAGAAAAGAAAATAAAGCTAAAATAAAAGAAAGAAAGGGTGCACAAAAAAAAAAAAAAAACAAAACAAAACAAAACTAACTAAAGAAAATAATAAAATAGAAAGGAAAAATAAGAGTGCTCGAGAACAATCATCAGTCCTCCTTCTCATCATCCTCAGCTGGTGTAGAGGTAACCGCACCACCATGTGGCCTAGAAGAATACTGTCTCAACTCGTCTAACTGTTGCTCCATAGTAGCTTGTCGTCTTGCCATGTCCTCCATAGTACCTTGCAAGCGCAGGAGTACTGCCATTTGCTGATCGAGTCGCCCCAGCACTGTAACCTCATAGTCAGCCCGGGAGTGGGACTAAGAACTGCTAGCCCGTGCACGTGCTAGTGGTTGTGGGTGCTCCTCCTCTATTGTGGATGGCCTTACCTACCCGGGATGTTTGACCTCAAATGGAGTTAGCCACTTTTTCAACTTGTACCTGCAACTCATAAGAGTTTGCTCAGTGACCATATCATGCTCAGTGGTAGCCTCCATGAGTTCTTCCTCAAGACTTACTCCAAAGTCTTTTAGAATTTTCATTATAACCAAGGGAAAAACAAAGGCTTTTGTAGAAAGTTGGTGATGAACAACCTCCCTAATAGATTAGATGATCAAGGGAGCAAGAGGGATAGGTAATGTGTTCATCATCCAATGCAAAATATAAGTGTCAATTAGTCTAGTCTCATTGAAACAACTAGCACGGGGTACAACATTGAACCCAAACATGTAGACTAGAGCTCGAAAGTTAGTTGCCAAATCATTGTTGGAATAGAAGCTAGTAGCTTGGAAGGTATTTTGTTTATGTTAGCCTAGGGTAGCTCTAGTCCCTCTAACATCCCAATTTGGGTCAAAAAGAATATTTTGATTATTCACATCAATCCCTTGCTAAGTATCATCGTAAAAAACTTAGAGAAGGTTAGCTAATTGGTTTTGAGTGATGACGATAGGAACTCCTTTAACTCTTGTTTCTATATGGGGAAGATGTTTATTGCCCTTATCCATCATATTAGCATAGAATTCCTTAATAAGTACGGGACAATACTTCCCTTTCAATTGTACTATCAACCCCCATCCTAGCCGTCTAAACATCATTCCCAATTTGATCACATAGTCTAAGGTGGGTGAGAAAGTATGCTCAACAATCTTATTAGAAGCTCTCCTACTATACCATTCCTTACAAGAGGCATCAATAAACTCAGTAGGTCGAAGAGACAAGGGATCAATGGATGATGGGACTGAGGACGAAAAAGTTCTCGCCCTTTTAGAAGACTGACTCCTTGCTCTAGACATGGTCAAGTAAGGAATAGGTGTAACAAGGAGAGAGAACAAGTAAGCTTAAAGCTAACAACAAGATAGCAACCCCTGCACAGATATTCGTCAAATCACACACAACCCTTAACCAAGCTCACAGTCCACAAAACCCAAACTCCGTCAATACATATCAATTCCAACAACCAATGCAATCAACCACCACCAATCAATTCAACAAAACCTGCATAATACATGTAAAATTCCTTGTAAAGCATAAACGTGTTGAATATCTTCAATGCATGCAAGTAAACATGATCATGTTAATGAAGGCATCATCATGGTAGAAACAATGCCCATTCCAAATAGTCCATTATCACAAATAACCATAATTCCAACCTTAGCTATATGCACGAGGCGCTTAATGATCATATGCTTGAATCAAGTGTCAAAGAATGATTAACTTCTAATCTAGTTCAACTCTTGAGGCTTCTAGGAGTAATGCATAATCCAATCCTAGAATACATAGCCCCAATTTTTGGCTAAAAATATCCCTAAAATTAGAAAAAAAAAATCATCTCTATCATTTTAACAGTAGGAATTAAATAAAAATCATATCTTTGTGCTCTTGTATGCATGGGTAAGCCAAAGATGCAAGCTTTTTTGTAAAAATCTACTCTCTTTGCTTGTGGATTGAATGTGATTATGTTGAAGAAAATGAAGCTTTTAAGGTTTTTGATTTGTAGGATCTACAGAAAAGAAGTCAAGAGATGTTATGGAGGTGTTTAGGAGTTGAAAAATCAAATTTTAGAAGATGAGGGATGTGAATCCAGCGCGGCTTGAGAGAATTTAAGAGGGAGAATGGAGATTTTGAAGAAAATGTGGCCAAAATGGCCCTTTAATTGTGCTCCACCCGATAGGAACCGGCACCGGTCCGAGCTCTTAGAGTCGGCGTCGGCTCGGTTCTGTCCGGTTCTCGAAAAACTTTTTATTTTTATTTTTATCAGAATACAGAAAACATATGAATGCTGAATAATGCACTTTAATTAATTAATGAAAATGACAAAAAAAAAATAACAACATTGTCTCAATCACAAAAACTGAAAGTAAAGAAAAGTAAGACTGCTTTAATGTTTTCCACGGCTGTGATCCCATGGATTTTCCTCAGTATTCCCTGGTAATGTCCCCGCTTGATGATCTCCCAAGAGTTTGGCTAATTGACCAATTTAGTTCTCTAGGTTGTGCATGGAAGCCTCTAAGTTCCTTGTCGTTGCATCGACTCCTTGGAACTTGGTTTCCGTGGTACTTTACCAATTGGCCAATCAACTCTTCCAATGGTTGTTTTGGAGGTGCTGTCATGTTGTTCATAGGGTTTGGATTCCTTTGGTTACCTCCACAATTGAAAGAACCCTACCTAAGTTGATTTTTATTGCTCCAAGCGAAATTAGGGTGATTTCGCCAACCAGGATTATATGTAGAGCTATAAGGATTGTTACCTGGCCGGACATTACCTGCAAAGGCCACTTGTTCCGATGTTTCTTGGAGTGACCCCATATTTTGGCATTCATGATTGGGGTGTCCTTCTCCACAGAAATCACAATTGACGTTTAAAACCTGACTTTGAGGCATCACCATATGTTCCATCTTTTGAGTTAAGGTGTCCACCTTGGCCTCTAATGCTGCCACAACATCCACTTTATGCACTCATTGTACACGAGCTTTTGACCTTGCACTTCCCCAAGAATAGTTATTAGAATCCAAATTTTCAATAAGCTCAAATATCTGTTCTGGGAACTTATGATTGATGGAACCCCTTGCAGAAGAGTCCACTACTTGCCATGTTGCGAACATGAGGCCATTCAAGAAGATAAGCATTTGCATTCCCAGCTAAAATCCGTGGTGTGGTATTTTCTTAACATCTCTTTAAATCTCTCCCAACTTTCATATAAGGGTTCAGAATCTAATTATTGGAAGGCGAAGATTTCATTCCTGAGTTTGGCTATCCTAGCTGGGGGAAAATATTTGGCCAAAAAATTTTCAGCTAGGGCATTCTAAGTTGTGATGGAACTTGTAGGTAAGGACTTCAACCAAGATTTAGCTCTATCTTTCAAGAAAAATGGAAAAAGTCTTAACTTAATGGCATCTTCAGAAACACCATTCATCTTGAAAGTATCACAAATATCAAGAAAACTAGCTAAGTGAGCATTAGGATCCTCTTCAGGTAGCCCGTCAAATTGAACCATCTTTTGCACCATTTGGATAATGTTGGGCTTTATTTCAAAATTGTTTGCATCTATCCTAGGTCTAGTGATACTCGAGCCTGTGCCTGAGATTGCGGGTTTCACAAAGTCATCCATAACCCTCCCATTATTCCCAGCGATTGTTCTCTTGAGCACCATCCATCTCAACGATCAGGTTCCGTTGAATTGTCTGGCGAATTTTTGATAGCGTTCTCTCGATTTCCATGTCAAATTCAGTTATCTTGCATTCAAATTTTTGGGTCATGTACAAAGGGTAAGACCTAAGAAAATAAGAAGCAAGTTAGATACATAATTAATGATTAACAACAAAACTACAAGGTTACAAAGTTAGTAAAAAGAACATAGTCAAAGTTAGTAGGTTAGGTTAGGTTACAAGGCTGTATAAGAATACATGAAATACAAAAGATGGCACATTGTTGCAAAAAATTGTACATATCTCACATATATACATATTTACATATTTACAGGGTTAAATCAATGAAATCCAAGCTTTCACGCTACTGTTCCCCAGCAATGGCGCCAAAAACTTAATGTGTTCGGACTTGGGTATAAAAATCATACAACAACTAAGCACATTCCCAATCAAGTTTAAATTAAAACATTCAACCCAAATCACACATATGAGCAAGCGTACTCATCATTAATTGAGCATAGGGTTCAAACAAGTGTTGATCCTCTAGGAACAAGTAGGCATTAATTACTTTTTTTTCATTGTTTAACCGACTCGATAAAGTGAAAAATAAATAAAAATGAGATAAAAGAAAATTAAAATAAAAATATATACATATCAAGGATGGAGAAGTATGTAACTCAAACCATTGTTTAGACAAACATGACCTTAAAGAGCCTAACCATTATCATAACTAATTCTTCTCTTGGCACTATGAAGGATAAAGATAAATTAGCGTCACTTGGTTGTCTCAACTAATTAGTACCTTCTAGATAAATTAGGATCACTTGGTATGTCTCAACTAATTCATCCACAACATGCATTAAACACAATCCTTGATTAAATTCCCTTGGTCTGGCAAATTTAGAACATGAAATTAATTAATGAATCCTTGGTCTGACAAACATCAATTAACCTTCAATTACTCAATCTTCAGCAATAAACCTCTTTGGTCTAGCAAGTTAACAGCCAATAAATATGAAATTAATCAATTGCAACTACCATCAACCTCTTTGGTCTAGTAAGTTAATGAAAAGAAACAACTAATTAATCTCGTAGTATGCCCAAGTAATTGAATACCAAGAAGAACAATCATTTAATCAAAAGATCAAATACCTCTAAATATCATGAATACCTAAAAAAATGTCAAATTATAATAAAACAATTAACATCTCATTGTTCAAGAAAAAGAAAACAAAGTAAAAGAAAGCACTCATAGACAAGCCTCATTCTTCTTCATTTGAAGACCTTCTTGCCTAACCCTCCTTGAACTTAAAGAATTCCTCCTTTGATTGAGTAATTTTCTGTGATGATCAATGAATTCTCTCCTTTTTCCTTGGGTGTTTCATCTATTTATAGCCTTAGGAAGTGCCTAAACTCGTAGGTACAAAGTTCTTGGCCGAGTAGAAGTTGTAAAAGGTTTCCTCATAATCGATTCCCTCTTTTTAAGTGTACCCTTTCGCCACAAGCCTAGCTTTGAAGGTTTCCACCTTCCCACCTACTCCCTCATTCTCTTGTATACCCACTTACACCCTATGGGTTTTATCTCTTCAGGTGAAGCTACAAGATTCCAAACCTGATTGAGATACTTAAACTCAATCTCTGCATTTATTGCTTCATGCCATAGATTTGCATCGGCATCAGGAATAGCCTCCTCGTATCTAGTGGAGTCTTGTTCCTATTGGTCAGAGACTAGCTCAAAAGCTTCTCTAGTCCATCCTTCCAGAACCATAGACACTCTCCCACTACGACGAGGTTCAATATGTATAGGCTCTTGAGGTTGTGCCTCTTCTTGTTCCATAATCGGGTCAGAAGAAGTTACTTCCGAAGATAACTTCTCCTCTAGTTCCAACCTAGTTGAACCATTCATGGAAGTACTTTGATCATCCTCTAAGTATTTAGCATTGGTACTAACCAGTACTTTTTGCTCCTTAGGATGATAAAAGTAACCACCCTTTGTCCCTTTTGGATACCTAATAAAATAGCATAATT
The DNA here is from genome assembly GCA_026120185.1 of Voacanga thouarsii. NCBI lineage: Eukaryota > Viridiplantae > Streptophyta > Magnoliopsida > Gentianales > Apocynaceae > Voacanga > Voacanga thouarsii. The sequence goes on from JANUWF010002285.1 coordinate 1,011,014, forward strand.
CTGATCTTGGTTCCAACTTGTCTCCCTTGACCAGTGTTAAGGATATGCCCTAGAGTCAATTTGTACTTATACTATTGTCGTTATATTTTATATAATAATATGAGGTTTTTCTTTCCATGAATAGTGCATTTTATTTTGTGGTCATCAAGTACGTGACTTGATAGTAAAACCCTACAATGAATACAATTATTATTCTAAAACTGTCTCTGATCGATTATTATTATTGGAACAATAATAAATTAAGATTAGTATGTTTGTGACTTGATGGCTATGTTTTACTGGCCATGGATATTTGTGATATCGAGTCAAAACATAAATAAATGTTAGAGAACATTGTATTGGACATGACACACTGTGAGAGTACTTCATAGAACATGTCATATGTACTTTCTAGCCATAATGATATTAAAAGTCCTTCGACCTAAATTCATTATAGTTTTCGACTTGATAAATTCTATATTTTGACGTTGTCTAAAGTTGTCCTTAATTAGATAATAAATTAGACTACTGTTGGATATAGAATAAATTAATGAGAGAAATATGAATGATAGTGAAGAAATTTGTCCCTCTTAATTATGGGAGAGATATCCATGGGCCCCTTGATAAGTTAGACTGTTAAAATGCATGGTCGTGCTCAAATATATCAATCTAAAATATTGATATCATTTGTTTGAACAGTCTACTATGAAATCAAGAAATAATTGATTAAGCTTAATAAGGATGACATGCTTCGTGCCTTATGCTTAATCTGGATATCATGTTACAAAAGGACTAAATATAAAATTATGGTTTAGTTCAAAGAGATCATCGATCTTCATTTAATCTGGATAGTTATAATGTTTTGCTAGAAACCGCTTATAACTTGTGCGCCATTTAAATATGATTTGGGCACACTGCCAATGTTAAATGAACCTATAGGGTCACACAATAAGCGGACTTGTTAGGTTATTTTTCTGGTAACCAGATTTGATGAATTTGGAAATATGTCTAAGTTAATCGAACTTAGAAAATTTTCCAGATACAATGAATTTGGAAATATGTCCACATTCGATGTATATGGATAATGTCCAGATTATAACAATCTAACTCGGTAAATTAATTGTTTAAATAACCGAGATAATGACAGAATCTTATCATATCAGTTTTAATTTAATTTCAATTTAAATTAAAATATGATAAGATATTATTAGGGTTGGACTCTATGAGGTTCGGGGGTTTTTAAGAAAACCCTAGCCGTCTTTTCAAGAGTCTAATTCTGTTGAGAACATTCGTGCCATTCTCTACCAGAAAAAACCCTTTCAAACCCTAGTTGCTAGCACTCCCGGGTGATGAGTGATTTCGCGGTATGTATTCGATTGATGACGTTCGCGCACTGTAGCGTCTGGTGATCATTCGGGTTGCACGTGCAGCAGCACCATCGGAGTCGAAGGATATCGATTTCACCAACCAGAGGTAATTCTGCAAACCTACGATCTTCTTAATCGTTTACTTTGATCCTCAGAAGGGATTTGTGGATGTTTTCTGCATTTAGGAGTCCACGAATCTTAACAACCAATACATAAGCTGGACTGAGGGAAGAAGAAAATAGGGGAGCATGCACTGTACATGAAAAAAATCGGAGAAAAAAAAACCGTGAGCCATAAAGGCCATACGGAAGCGTGAAGATCATACCTTTGCGCTCCTTAACTCTTCTAGGTTGAGTAGGAGCGGATTGAACGACTGGAATCGCCCCGCTTTGTCCACTTGAAGAAGCTTCCGGTTAAACATCCGCTAGCCTTCTACTCCATCTTGTTTGCATGAACGCTTATCTTTCCAGCTCTCGGGATATTCCTCTACCTAACCTCTAGTCGATGAACACAACAGAGAAGAAGAATGGTCTCAAATCTCCTTGGTTCACTCGCTATTGATTAGTAAAGTCCAAAGAGAAAACCAAGAAGAGGGAGTGGCGTGAGACGGAGAGAGAGAGAGACGTGAGTCTTGTGTAGTGTTAGGGAAATTAGGGTTTATTTTCTACCAGAGACTAGTTTTATTGGTTAGCCAAAAACAGGTCTCTCATTATCTGATAAACATATCCCCGGGATTTCAAAACACCTGGATGTTATCCTGAGAATCAGTTTGGCCTAACCTTAAACTCCTCTTAACCGTATCTGGAAAAAACCCTAAGGTCCAAGCTACTAGGCCAGAAAAATATTTATTATTTTCCTTGGACCCAAAAGGCCCAAAATAATAAATATTAATTATTTATTTCCTGGGCTTATATAAACAACCCAATAAATAATTAATGAGCCTAAATGAACCATAATAATTAATCTTTAATTATTTATTTCTTGGGCCTATATAAATAACCCAATAAATAATTAAACACTAATTATTTCCCCTAGTTTAAGCCCAGGTTAGTTTCTTAATTATTCATACTGGACCTAAGCCCTGAATAATTAATTAACCAATTAAACTAGATAATTAATTTCTCTCAACTCCTATTTTAATTAATTAATTTATTTTATTCCAGTCTAATAATAAATTAGACTTCCTGAATAAAATCAAATCAAATCAAATAAAATAAAATCTTCTTCAACTGAGACCAATTCCTCAACCCAAAATTAGTTAGGACTTACGGGCTATTCCGAGGACAAAAAAGACACATCGCCTTAGCTGCTAAAATAACCAAAATACCCCCGCTATATAAATAGCTGTATTTTGAATTTTAAATATTTCCTAATATCACCATAAGGAAATATTAACCCCAAGGACAATGCTGTGATAGCAAAGTCTCAGAGGGCATACAATCCAACATGGACAACCCCATATATTGGGATGATTCAGACTTGGCTTTCACCTAGTCTACATCTCATAGGGAGTCCTAGGTATTGACTTGGAAGGCACCAAGTTTAGAATATATGCTGCTATTTCCAAGGCATATCCCCAAAAAGACACTGGAAGAGTAGCATACGACATCATGTTTTTGACCATTTCCATCAATATTCTGTTCCTCCTCTTAGCTACTCCATTCTGCTGGGGTGTCATTGGTGCAGAGTCTTTAAACTTGTCAAAAGAGTCAGACTTACGTCTTATCAAGTAAACGTAACCAAACCTTGTACACTCATCCATGAAAGTAATGAAGTACTCAAACCTCCTCTAGCTGGTGTAGACAGGGGACCATACACATCAGTATGAACAAGACTCAATACCTCCTTGGTTCTATCTGCCTTAGGGGCAAATGACCTTTTGGTCATCTTTCTCATCAAGCAGGACTTACACTGAGGCCAATTTTTCAATCTCAATGAGCCCAATGGCTCATCGTAGATCAACCTCTGAATCTTGGTTGAGTTGATATAACCCAACCTTAGATGCCAAAGATTAGAGTCATTGACATTGGTATTTCTCTTCCTTGTTAAAGGTTCAGATTGAGCGTTATTTAATTGATTGTTAACAGGGTTTAAGAAAAATAGATTCCCATACATGTGCCCAGTACATAAAATTTCTCCATCTCTACTGATAGAAATACCATAATGGAAAGATACAGAATATTCTTGATTTATTGGTTTCGCAATTGAAATGAAATTATGTCGAAATCCAGGTACATATAAAATATCTTTCAAAATCACTATTCTATTACAATAAAAAATAAGATCCAGCTCTCCCACTACAAGGGCCCAAGCTTGTGCTCCATTTCCCACACGTAGTCCATGTTCGCCCTTTTGGAGTCTTGTAATCTTTCTAAAACCCCTGCAAGGAGTTATAGATGTGGTCAATGGCTTTTGAATCAACAATCCAAGTAGAAGTTGATCTAACCATTGATACAGACTCTAGATAGAGAACATTACTTGTAGGTTTTTTCTTGGCTTGAAGATCCGTCACTCTTTTTTCCAGTGTCCCTTCAGTCCCTACTTGAAGCACTTGCCCTTGGGTTTGTCTTTGGGCTAGGTCTTGGGCTGGGTCGTTGCGTTTCCCTTCTTTTTCTTGAACTTTCTGGGCTTGGGCCTAGTTCTAGAAGACGAAACCTTGGTAATCATAGCCTTAGATTGTAACTTCATGACCTTCTCTGCCATCTGGAGCTCCTTCATCAACTCAGTTAAACCCATGCTCAATTTGTTCATGTTATAGTTCAACTTGAACTAAGTAAAGGAACTCGGTAGAGATTCGAGAATCATGTCCACTTGGCTCTCGGAGTCAATGACAGCCCCAAAGATTTTTGCCTCCTTAAAAGAAGCAATCATCTTGAGCATATGCTCTCTGACTGATGCTCTTTGAGCCTTCTTAGTGTTAATGATGGTTCGAAGAGCCTCCTGCCTTACAGGCTGGCTGTTATCCACGAACATCGTGGCTAATAATTGAGTTATGTCATACGCAGTGGTCATGTTCTCATGTTTGGATTGTAGCACGTTAGACATGGAGGCCAACAAGTAACAACGAGCCATCTCGTCGGCCTTTTTCCATGCCTTCTTAGCCTCACGCTCCTCGGCAGTGGAACCCTCCCCGATAACAGGGAAGGTTTCGTAAAGGACGTACTTATACTCCTCGGCTGTGAGTATTATGTCCAGATTCTTCTTCCAGTCCACATAGTTTGGTCCCATTAGCTTATTCTCTCGGAGAATGATGGCCAATAGACTAAAAGAACCTCCCACTATTTCTAAAAAATCAAAAAATAAAAGAAAAAAAGATTCAGTTTGTGAAAACAAAACAAATATGTGCACATTATCCTTATTATCAAAACTGATAATAATCAATTTGGCTCTTAGAAAAACTGACATAGCTTCTTGGAAAGATTAACAATTTCCTAAGCTAAGTGTGTTAACCACTACAAATTAATTTCCCTTCTAAGTAATGATCCAGAAGATAACCCCATTGAGGCATTGAGGGGATGGCCGTTTTCTCTCATTTCCTATGGACATACCTCACACTATGACTTCTAACGAGGGGCTGGCCGATCATAGTATGTGCCCCGAGTTATTAATTACATTCCTCCATTAGATCTAGATCCTTGTGGTATCCCCATCCTATACGGGTTCACTCTCAGGGTAACACGAGGGGACCCACGATCTCTAATGAGAATCGTGATAGAAGTCGTGGGGCCATTGGTACCCCTCACCTACTTTGTCTTTTAAAACAAGGGTTTTCTGAAAATTATCTTTTTGAAAATTTCCATTAAGTTTTCTCTTAACTCAAAAATAAAATGTCTAAATCTATAAAAATCTCTATGTCAAGGTTTATATCCTTTAAGAGTTTTTTTCCAAGGACTAATTTTATTAAAGTTAAAAACTTAATGATTTAAAAAATATTCCAATTAAAACTTTCTAGAGACTTTGGTCTCAAGTTTATTTGACAAAACAATTTTTCTTGTGCCAAAATAAAACAAAATGGCTTTCTATTTTAACCTTACAAAAATATCTAAATCCAATATATTTTCTATGTCAAGGATTAAATCATTTGAGAAAATATCTAAGGATTAATTGGTTGTTCAAGTTAAAATAACCATTTAATTTGTAGAAAAAAATGTTTTCCTTGTCAAAAACTTTCCCAAAGACATTGGTCTTTGAGAAAACATGCACATAGGTACTAAAAATAAATAGCATGCTAGAAAATAGTAGACGTTTTCATGCTCTTCTATTTTTCAAACCTACTGGTGTAATGACTAAAATACCCCTCTATACACCGCCGTACATTTAGAGAGGAAGAAGTGTACTAACACTCCTCTAAATGACATATTCCATTCTTGGGCCTCTAGTCCAATGATCCACGACCTCTTGGATTGTTTCCGCTTTCCAAGGGAGCTACCCTAAAGCAAACATCCAAGTCATGTTTACCAAGGCCCTGGATATTTAGATCATTCAGACAACCATAAGGGGCAATATAGTATAGAAACTATCTTGTACAAGTCTGTCTTAACTAACTAGTCACACATACCTAACATGCAAGTATATTAGCCCTACGATAGAACCTTAACTATAGCATATCAAAGCATATGCTTCCAGCTTCGTCAGACCACCAACTTATACTCAAATTGTAGAGTACTAGTCCACGCTGTAGCGGTAGTAGTCTAGGTTTCTACCATATAGTACTTTTAGAAATCATTACTACAAGTCCTGTTCTACGTATTTGAAATACGCTTATGTCATAAAGTGAGTGGACTACTCACTTGCTAAAGGTAAGCCATTCCCCATTTAGAATTCACAACATAATAACTTAGAGATGATGAGATTCCCATTCTCATCAATCGGTTAAGAACGAATGTTTATGTGTTAAGTAACCCATGATCCATACCTTACTATGAAAGACTTCCATTCACATGGACCACTTACTTAAACATAATGGGTCTTTTCCAAATGTAATTGAGCACAAATAAAATTATAAATTCACAAACAATTTCTGAAAATAAATTCTTTTATTAAAACATTCAATTTTTACATTAGAATGCTAGTCTAAGACGGCATACATCCCAATAAATGCATCAATGTCATAAAAGTACTAGGTGCATTTGATAACCTAAATGGCATTACAAGCCACTCATATAAACCCTTTTTGGTCTTAAATGCAGTTTTCCATTCATCATCTTCCCTAATCCTAATATGATGATATCCAGATTTCAAATTAAATTTTGAAAATACACATGATTCATGCAATTCATCCAATAAATCATGGAGCCTAGGGATAGGGTAACAATATTTTATCGTTATGCTGTTAATGGCCCTACAATTAACATACATTCTCTATGATCCATCTTTCTTAGGCACCAACAATACTGTAACTGCACTTGGACTCAAACTCTCTCGAACATGGCCTTTCCTGAGCAACTCCTCAACTTGCTTTTGTAGCTCCTTAGCTTCTTCAGGTTTGCATCTATAAGCTGGTCTGTTTGGAATGACAGCCCCCAGAATGAAATCAATCTGATGCTCTATTTCTCGGACGGGTGGCAATCCTTCGAGTATTTCTTTTGGAAATACATCTTGAAATTTTTCAACAAGACCTGCAATTTCACAAGGTAAAAAAAAAAAAGTAGTTTCATTAGTAGTCAAATAAATGCCTTTACAAATTAAGAGAGACGCTAGTTACTTAGCTTTAATAGCTGCTACCACCTCTCTCTCTTTTGCAAAGAAATTTACTTGTTTCTTATCTCTTCTCCCTTGTTTTCCCTCTCTCTTTTCCTATTCTTCTTTCTCGGTGTTCTCTCTCTCGATTTTTTTCTCATTTTCTTGAACACTCTTTTTCTTTGCCTTTTCTCTTATGATCTTTTGATCTTTTCTCACTTCACTTGGAGATATAGGCCAAAGAATGAATTTCTTTCCTTCCTTATACATAGTGTAGCTGATTTTCTTCTCGTCATGCATTACTCCCCTATCATATTGCTATGGTCTCCCTAAAACTAGGTGGCCTGCCTACATAGGAAAAACATCGCACAAGATCTCATCCTTATACTTTCCCATGTCAATTGCAATCAAGGCTTATTTATTAACCTTGAATTCCCCACTTTCATTTAGCCATTGCAACTTGTAGTGTTGCGGATGCTTCCTTATTTCTAAGCCTATGTCTTCCATCTCACTATCACTTATAATATTGGTGCAACTCCCACTATCAATGATTATGTTGCAAGGTACTTGGTTGATCAAGCATATAAAAGATATTCTCCCTCTGTTGATGATGCTCATCCTCCTTCACTTGCGTACTCAATGATCTCCTCGCTATACCAAGTAAGTCACACACTTGCCCAATTTCTTCACCTTCTTCACTCAAAATTTCTTCTTCTTTTTGAATTTCCTCCAATTTCTCATATTCCTCTTCCTTGGATGAAATCTTACAGAAGGCCTTTGTGTACATCACTCTCTTACTTGGGCATTTGTGTGCCATATGTCTATATCCCAAATAATGAAAGCACTTGATATCCTGGCTCCTTAGCTTCTAAATAGCCTTTCTTTTATCTCTATTCCCTTCTTCCTTCGATTTATTAATCTCCTTAGGTTGTGGACTTAGAACTCCTTCCTTTTTAGGTATCAGCTCAGAGAATTCCTTAGGAGAAGAAATTGGTTGGCCTTTTCTTCAATTGTTTTTCTACCTTCATTACCATGTGCACCACTTTTTCAAGGTTTCATATGAATGCAACTCGACTACATTGGCTATCTACTAGTTCAATCCACTTAGAAATCTTGTTTTAGTGGTACATGGATCTTCATTAATAACTGCCCTCATCATTAGCACTTCATGCTCTTAGTGAAAATCTTTAACACTTCTATTCCCCTATCTTAGCATTTCCAGCCTTTGATATAGCTCATTGTAATAGTGGTGCAGTACAAACCTCGCCCTCATGAGATTTTTCATCAATTCCCATGTACCAACGTCTTTTCTCCAATTCTTCTTCTATTAGCCAAAACCTGCTCCTACCATACCAATGCATAGTCTGAAAATCCTAATACTGCCAATTTCACCTTATTTCTTTCACTATAATCTTGGCAATCAAAAAGAATTTTCATTTTTCGTTCCCATTCAAAAAATGCCTCGGGATCACTTTTCCCTGGGAATTGTGGTACTTTCATTTTGATATTTTTTAATTCCCGCTCTCCCTAATTTTTATCTCTCCTTCTATCACTCATCATATTACCCTGATATTGTTCTCCATAGTCTTCCTTCGGGTATCCCTCTTCCCACTCAAATTCTCTCTTAATATTTCTTTCAACTTCCCTCATATCACCAAATCGCCTTCGGCCTTTTTCCTCTACCTCATCTCAACCTATTTCTCTCTCCTCTCATAAGAACCTAATGATATCCACCAACTGAATATTCATCCTATTCTTCTCTAGGTAGTGTATTCATGAGAGGCATGTTGTAAGCTTCTGGTTGCTCTTATCCCCTCATTTGACTGGCGGTATATGTTTGGCCTTGTTGAGCTCGGAGTTCAGTTATCTCCCTCCAAATGTCCTCCATACTCATTTGCAATAAAACGAGGGTTTCAAGAAGATTTCCTGGATCCTCTTGTGGCCTACTTGCTCCACCGAAATTTAGCCTAGTCGGTTCCTCTCCTTGAGTCATTGTTGGAGTTTAGATTGATATTCCTACAAAAAGAGTTACAAGAACAAAAATAGAAATTGGTTTTCTCATTCACTTCCTAAGTGTTTGCACTCCACTATTATGTTTGTACTCCTTTACTTTTTCAAATTAGAATCTTTCTCTCTTGCCTTTTTCCTTCACTCAATGTTTCACTTGTTCAACCAAATTCCTCCCCAATTTCAAAGGGTTTAGTTCACCTTAGTCTATCAACCCTAAGGATGCTTCAATATAAGGGTCTTAGGATGATAATCTTAGTTAATACTTAGAAGTCAAGAAACAAGTTGAAAACAAGGTGTTCGCAACACACAACAAAGAAAAGATAAATTGAAGAAAATAATGAAACGGTTAATGGAATAATACTATTGTTTAAGCCACATTCTTTCTTTGGGACATTTCATTAAACATACGGTGTTCATAATGTATGGTCTTTGAGACTTTTTATCAAACACCATATGTGCAAGACTTTCCTATGGAACTTTGTAAGTAAATCCCTTTCTAAGCAAGCCCAATATAATTACAACAACAAAAATTAATATATTCCCAAGGATCTTTCTTCAACAAATCATTCTTATTCCTTTTTTATTATTTTTTTATACAAGAAACTCAAGATCAAACAACACTCTAGATTTGATAGACCCAAGCTAAGATAGAGATCTAAGCTTATCCTTTCACTGATACCAAATTGGATATGATCTTGAGGGAGAAAGTCTTTCAAGATCTAAAAGTGGCTTTTGTTTGGACATAAACAAAGTAGAAGGATTTCAACACAAGCATAGCAAACAAGAAAAAGACATAAAGAGATCAAGAAAAGTAACAAAGAAATACCTTTTTCTACAAACAAAGAACCCTAAAAGAATTAGCTTTTAGAACCCTAAATTTAGTAGATAAGTTCTACCACAACAACACCTTAGAACCCTTGACTTAGCAAGAAATCAAGAACTAAAAGAATAGGGAATTGTGGGCATTCAAACAAGAAACAACAAGAACCCTAAATGACATACAAGAAGAACCCTTGTTGGTTTCTTAGTCAAATTATCGTTAGAGTTTATAGACACTTACTCAAGGGTGGACTAAGCCCTTAGGTAAGTCTTGTCTTGAAGTTGAACAAGGAATCCCTCTATGCTTCAAGCCTTTAAGATGAATCTTCATTCATGTTAAAATGTTTAATAATGTTGTTCTTGTTCTTACAATACAAAGCATTATATAATGATGTTCTGTTCCTGAACTAAAACACTTTTAAATATTATAAAATGACCCCAAATATAGAGGAAAAATGTTAGGGTCAGATCCAGAGTAGGGCCGGTGTTGTGTAGGTCTACTAGGGATGGCGTTAGGTTTATTCTGGAGGAACAGTACACGTTAACAAAAAGTTGGAATTAAAACGAAGCTTTTTTTTTTCCTGTACATAGATGGCGTCGGGTTGGCCTAGTAGGGCCGGTGCCGGGTGTGTTTTGTTGGAATAGTACATCCGTTAAAATTTAAGGAATTCTGGAAGCTCACAACTAGTGCCTGGTAGGGCTACTCTAGCTGGTGCCACGTCTATTCTACTGGGTAATGTTTCTGCCCGAATTGTATCCGATTGACATTCTTCATACACCAGCAGCATGGTCCGTTCTCGATCCTCTTCTAGTAATGTCCATATGCTATCCTACTTGATATAAGCTTGTAGATATGCTTGAAGATTATATTGGAATTGTTTGAAACGGGCTCTTCTCAACTGACCTGGCAAGTTTAGCTTTGTTCCAATTTCGTCCTCTCCCATTTCTTGAGCTCGATCCCCTTAGCTGGATTGATTCCTATCAGCTCCCCTCTTTCTCTTGTACACCTACTTACACCCAATGGGTTACAAGATCCTAAACCTGATTCAAGTACATAGACTCAATCTCGGTTTTCATTATTTCATGCCATAGGTTTACATCGACATTAGCAATAGCCTCATCGTATCAAGTAGGATCTTGTTCCTGATGGTCAGAGACTAGGTCAAAAGCCTATCCAGTCTATCTTTCTAGAACCTTAGATATCCTCCCACTACAACAAGGCTCCATTTGTACAGGTTCCTGAGATTGTGCCTCTTCTTGTTCTATAATCGAGTTAGAAGAAGTAGTTTTAGAAGATAACTTCTCCTCAAGTTCCAACCTAATTGAACCTTTAGTGGATATACTTTGATCATCCTCTAAGCATCTAGCATTAGTACTCACAAGTACCTTTTGCTCATTGGGATGAAAAAAGTAACCACCCTTTGTACCTTTTGGATCCCCAACAAAATAGCATAATTTTGACCTTGGTTCTAACTTGTCTCCCTTGATTAGTATATAAGTTGGACAATCCCATATCTTAAGGTGATTTAGACTTGGCTTATGCCCAGTCCACATCTCATAGGATGTCCTAGGTACTCACTTGGAAGGCACCAAGTTCACAATGTATGCTGCTATTTCTAGGGTATATCCCTGAAAAGATAGTGGAAGAGTAGTATGAGACATCTGTTGGGGATATGCCCTAGAGTCAATTTGTACTTATACTATTGTCATTATATTTTATATAATAATATGAGGCTTTCCTTTCCATGAATAGTGAGTTTTGTTTTGTTGGTCATCAAGTACGTGACTTGATAGTAAAACCCTACAATGACTATTCTAAAACTGTCCCTGATCGATTATTATTATTGGAATAATAATAAATTAAGATTAGTATGTTTGTGACTTGATGGCTATGTTTTACTGGCCATGGATATTTGTGATATCGAGTCAAGACATAAATAAATGTTAGAGAACATTGTATTGGTCATAACCCACTGTGAGAGTACTTCATGGAATATGTCATAAGTACTTTCTAGCCATAATAATATTGAAAGTCCTTCGACCTATATTCATCATAGTTTCCTACTTGATAAATTCTATATTTTGACATTGTCTAAAGTTGTCTTTAACCAGATAATAAATTAGACTACTGTTGGATATAGAATAAATCAAGGAGAGGAATATGATTGATTGTGAAGGAATTTGTCCCTCTCAGTTATGGGAAAGATATCCATGGGCCCCTTGATAAGTTAGACTGTTAAAAATGTATGGTCGTGCTCAAATATATCAATCTAAGATATTGATATCATTTGTTTGAACAGTCTACTATGAAATCAAGAAATAATTGATTAAGCTTAATAAGGATGACATGCTCCGTGCCTTATACTTAATCTGGATATCGTGTGACAAAAGGACTAAATATAAAATTATGGTTTGGTTCAAAGAGATCACCGATCTTCATTTAACTTGGATAGTTATAATGTTTTGCTAGAAACCACTTATAACTTGTGGGCCATTTAAATATGATTTAGGCAGACTGCCAGTGTTAAATGAACCTATAGGGTCATACAATAAGCGAACTTGTTAGGTTATTTTTCTGGTGACTAGGTTTGATGAATTTGGAAATATGTCTTAGTTAATCGTACTTAAAAAATTTATCGGATACAATGAATCTGGAAATATGTCCACATTCGATGTATCTGGATGATGTCCAGATTATAAGAATCTGACTCGGTAAATTAATTAGTTAAATTACCAAGATAATGACAGAATCTTATCATATCAGTTTTAATTTAATTTGAATTTAAATTAGAATATGATAAGATATTATTAGGGTTGGACTCTAAGAGGTTCGGGGGTTTCTAAGAAAACCCTAGCCGTTTTTTCAATAGTCCAATTTTTTGGTTGAGAACATTCGTGCCATTCTCTACCAGAAAAGGAAAAAAAAACCTCTCAAACCCTAGGCGCTAGCACTCCCCGGGTATCGAGTGAGTTCGCGGTGTGTATTCGATAGAGGACGTTCGCATACTGCAGCATCTGGTGATTGTTCGGGTTGAACGTACAACAGCGCAACCAGAATCGAAGGATTTCGATTACAGTAACCAGAGGTAATTCTTAAACCTTAGATCTTCTTAATCGTTTACTTGGGTCCTCGGGAGGGATTCGTGGATGTTTTCCGCGTTTAGGAGTCCACAAATTCTAACAACATCATGCTTTAGACCATTTTCATCGATATCCTATTCCTTCTCTCAGCTATTCCATCTTGCTAGGATGTTCTCGGTGCAGAGAGTTGAGATATTATCCCATGATGTACTATGTAGTCCTTAAATTTACCAAGGAGGTATTTTTCACCACGACCTTATCGTAAGGTCTTCATTAGTTTACTTGTCCGATGCTCCACTTTAGCATTAAACTTTTTGAACTTGTTAAAAGTGTCAGACTTACATCTCATCAAGTAAACATAACCATACCTTATATAATCATCTATGAAAGTGATGAAGTACTCGAACCCCCCTCTTGCTGGTGTAGACAAAGGACCACACATATCCGTATGAACAAGACTCAGTGCCTCCTTAACTTTGTCCACTTTTTGGGTAAAGGATCTTTTGGTCATTTTTTTCATAAGACAAAATTCACATTGAGGCTGACTTTCCAATCTCAATGAGTCTAAAGGCCCATTTTAGATTAACCTTTGAATTCTGGTTGAATTAATGTGACCCCAATGTTAATGCCAAATATATGAGTCATTGATATTGATCTTTCTCTTCTTGTTTAAAGGTTCAGACTGAGCATTATTTAATTGATTTTTAATAGGATTAATGAAAAATAGATTTTCATACATCAGCCCAGTACATATAACTTCTTTATTTCTATTGATAGTTATACTAGAATAAAAAGAAACAGAATATCCTTGATTTATTAGTTTTGCAACTGAAACCAAATTCTATCTAAAATCAGGAATAAATAAAACATCCTTCAAAACAATTATTCTATTACAATCAAAAGTAAGTTTTAGTTCTCCTATCGCAAGGGCCCAAACTTGTGTTCTATTTCCTACGTGTAGTCCATGTTTGCCCTTTTAGAGTCTTCTAATCTTTCTAAACCCCTGCAAGGAGTTACAGATATGATCAGCGACTCCTGAATCAACAATCTAAGTCGAAGTTGATCCAATCACTAATATAAATTCTAGATAGAAAACATTACCTGTGCGGTTTTTCTTGGCCTGAAGATCTCGACACTCATTTTTTCAGTGTCCTTTCTTCCCACATTTGAAGTATTTGCCCTTGGGTTTGTCTTTGAGCTGGGACTTGGGCTGGTGCACTACATTACCCTTCTTCTTTTTGAACTTTCTGGGCCTGGGCCCAATTCTTGAAGAAGAAGCCATCATAGCCTTAGCTTGTGGCTTCATGACATTCTTTGCCACTTAGAACTCCTTCATCAACTCAGTTAAACTCATGTTTAAATTTTCATGTTGTAATTCAACTTGAATTGAGTAAAAGGGCCCAGTAGAGATTCGAGATCTAAATTCACTTGGCTCTCGGGGTCAATAACAGCCCCAAGACTTCCGCTTCCTCGAAAGCAGTAATCATTTTGAGCATGTTATCTCTGACTGATGCTCCCTCAGCCATCTTAGGGTTAATTATTGTTTGAAGACCCTCCTACCTTGCGAGCCGGCTCTTACCCGCAAATATCGTGGGTAGTAATGTATTGATATCTTATACAGTTGCCATGTGCTCATGTTTGGATTGGAGCACATTTGAAATGGAGACTAGCATATAGCATCGTGGCATCTTATCAGCCTTTTTTCATGCCTTCTCAGCTTCATGCTCCTAATCGGTGGAACCTTCCCCGATCACAGGACAGGTCTTATAAAGGACATACTTATACTCTTCAGCTGTGAGTATTATGTCTAGGTTCCTTTTCCAGTCCTAATAGTTAGGATTCGTTAGCTTATTCTCATGGAGAATAACGGCTAAGGGACTGAAAGAATCTCTACCAACCATTTATGAAATTTGAAAAATGAAAGAAATTCTTAGATTTGTGAAAACAAAAAATTTTTCACTTTATCCTCATATTAAAATAATAATAGCTAACCTCATCACTATTATCTTTAACATGATTAATTTGGCTCTTAGGGAAACTGACATAGCTTATTGGAAAGATTAACAGTTTCCTAAGCTTAGTGTGTTAACCACCACAAATTAATTGATAGGGGCTAAATTAGTTATATTTTTCCTAGTTATGTGAGGTTCTTTTGTGATACATTTTGTTCAATAACTAGTTATATTCCTTCATATTTGAGATTTTACCATTGGAAAGGTATTTGTTCATTATTGTAGATTTTTATGGTAAAATGAAACAAAAACGTCGCAAAAACAGAGGAGAGGCGACACCGGCTAGAGCCCTAGAATCGGTGCCTGCCATGCACTGTTGACACGTACTTCAAAGTGATGGAAAAATTGGTGAAACAGAGTTAAACCAGCACCGGCTGCATTCTGGTCTTCATTATGTGAAATTTGGAGAAAATTAGCGAACAAGTAGAGAAGCAGAACACAACCGGCGCCAACTCTGAGAGCTAAGGAGGTGCCGACTGTGCCCTGAAGCTAAGGCGATGCTGTGATTTTTCTACGCAATTTTTGATAATCTGTGGAGTTTTAGTACTTTCCAACTTCTACTCGGCCAAGAACATTGTACCTACGAGTTTAGGCACTTCCTAAGCCTATAAATAGATGAAAAAACACAAGAGAAACGAAGAGAATTCATTGATCATCATAGAAAATCACTCAAATCTAAGGAGGAATTCTTCAATTCAAGGAGGGTTGTACAAAAAGGTCTTCAAAGGAAGAAGAATGAGGCTTATCTATGAGTGCTTTCTTTTACTTTGTTTTCTTTTTCTTGAACAATGATGTGTTAATTGTTTCATTGTAATTTGACATTGTTTTAGATAGTTATAATTCTTAGAGTTATTTGATCTTTTGATTAATTGATTGTTCTTCTTGGTATTTAATTACTTAAGTGTATAACAAGATTAATTGGTTGTTTCTTTTTATTGACTTGCTAGACTAAAGAGGTTGATGGTAGTTGCAATTGATTGATTTCATATTTATTGGCTATTAACTTGCTAGACAAAAGAGGTTAATTGCTGAGGATTGAGTAAGTAAAGGTTAATTGATGTTTGCCAGACGAAGGATTCATTGATTAATTTTATGCTTTATATTTGCCAGACCAAGGAAATTTAATCAAGGATTGTATTTAATGCCTCTTTTAGATGAATTAGTTGAGACAGACCAAGTGATGCTAATTCATCTAGAAGATAGTAATTAGTTGAGACAGACCATGTGATGGTAATTTACCTTTATCCTTCATGGTGCCAAGAGAAGAATTAGTTATGATAATGGTTAGGTCATTTGTGGTCATGTTTGTCTAAACAATGGGTTGAGTTACATACTTCTCCATCCTTGACATGTGTATATTTTTAATTTAATTTAATTTTCTTTTCTTTTTATTTGTTTTTCGCTTTGTCGAGTCGGTTAAACAATGAAAGAAAGGTAATTAATGTATACTTGTTCCTTGAGGATCGACACTCGTTTGAACCTTATGCTTGGTTAATGATGAGTATACTTGCTCATATGTGTGATTTGGGTTGAACGTGTTAATTTAAACTTGATTGGGAATGTGCTTAGTTTTTGTATGATTTTTATACCCAAGTCCGGACACATCATTAATTTCCCTTCTAGGTAATGATCTAGAAGATAACTCTATCGAGAGGATGGCTATTTCTTCTCATTTCCTATGGACATACCTCGCACTGTAACCTCCAACATAAGCTGGCCGATAATAGTACGTGTCCCGAGTTATTAATTACATCCATCCATTAGTTCTAGATCCTTGTGGTATCTCCATCCTATACGGATTCACTCTTAGGGTGATGCAAGGAGACTTACGATCTCTAACGAGGATCATGATGGAAACCGTGGGGCCGTTGGAACCCCTCTCCTACTTAGTTTTTAAAATAAGGGTTTTCTTTAGAAAATATCATTTGAAAAATTTCAATTAAGTCCTCTTTTAACTTAAAATAAAATATCTAAATCCGTAAAAAATTTCTATGGAAAGGTTTATACCCTTTGAGAAATTTTCCACATGGATCAATTTTATTTAAGTTAAGAACTTATTAATTTCCAAAAAATTTTCCATTTAAAACTTTTTAGGGAATTTGATCTCAAGTGTTTATTTGACAAAAATAATTTTCCTTTGCTAAAATGAATTAAAATGGTTTTCTATTTTAACTTACAAAAGTTTCTAAATCCAAAATATTTTCTATATCAAGGATAAAAACCTTTAAGAAAATAACCAAGGATTAATTTTTGTTTAAGTTAAAATTAACCATATAATTTTAAAAAAATATTTTTCTTTGTCAAATAAAATTTCCCAAAGACTTTAGTCTTTGAGAAAACGTGAACACAAGAATTAAAATAAATAGCATTCTAGAAAACTGTAAATGTTTTCATTCTTTTCTATTTTTAAACTTAAATGCCCAAATAATAGAATTAAACATATTAATTAAATTAATTAATGGTCTTGTTTAATCTTAAAATCCTTTATTATTATTTTTCATGCAAAATATTCAAAGAATATTAACTATTGCAAAAATATTAACTTCGTTTGGCATGAGACCTAAAATAAAAAAAGAAATAGCTCAAAAATAACAAGGGAAAAAAAAAATTTCCTTCGGTCTTGTGCACTCATCACACTGAATCATGGCTCATGGAAAGACCCATAGACCAAGACCTGTAGGTACCTATGGGATCCATGGCCTGCCCCAAGACTTGGTTACAACAGTGACCGCATCTGGGGGAGGATACCTTGCTTCCTGCCAATGATGCAGGCATTATGTGCTGAGCCGAGGTGTGCTTGGGCCTCGGCTGCGGCTAGCTTGGGTGCCTGTCTTTGCTCTAGGCAGTTTGAGCCTGGCTCAGCCCGACAGCTCGGCTCAGCTCGTCATCCTCTCCAGGCCCCTTTTTTATTCACTGTTTCTTTTGTGATTTTTTCCCAGAATACTTCTGTAATTCTCTTCGCAATCAATCCAGCCGGCCTCTTGTTTCATTTTTTTCATAAAAAACAAGCACCACATCCACTTATACCCTTTCAAATACGATTTACACTATTGCGAAGCAAAACTTTAGAAATTACTTGGTTTCCTAAACCTCAACCGTGAGGTGTACAGTAGACTACCTCATACAATAAATAACGAAGGAAATCCCGCAATTAGTTGGCAAATTTTATTAACTAACACGCATGCATCCTAGGCCATTAAAAGCTTCTTGCTATGATAATACTTGAAGCTAAGAAACCAAACAGAAGCAATGCACATTACTGAAATAAAATTCAAAAAATAACAAAAAACTAGAGCACACAGTGGAGAAGCTTTTAAAATTAATAACTCTGCATTCTAACACTGTTTTCAGTGCCGGAGTGGACGATGAAGCCATCGGGGCTTCTTCACACCTGGAAAATGTCTCTGGATCAAAGCCTGTGATTCATCTACTCCTCCGGGGCATGAACGCCAAAGCTTTTGAGAGCTTAGAATATTCCACCACCTAAACACTTGTTGACGAAACAACCTCAGTGAGGAAATTCACTTTCTCAAAAACTTCTTGATTCTTACTATTGATTAGCAAAACCAAAAGAAGAAAGGAAGGAAGAACCAAAGAATAAGAGAAAAAGGCAAAGCTCTAGGGTTTTTTTTCTCTTCGTGTGTCTCTTCTCTAAAAATCAAAACATATGATGCCTTCATTTGATTACCAAAACACCAGGGTTTGGATATTTCAAAACACCTGGAAGCTATCAATAGAAAAGGTTTGGCTTAACCAAAACTCTTCTGTTTCGTGAATTAAAAAAAAAAAAACCCTTTTGTTCAAGTTATTGGGCCATTAATAATTTATTATTTTTCTTGAGCCCAAAGAGCCTAAAGTAATAAATTTTAATTAGTTATTTCCTGGGCCTAGTAAAATAACTCAATAGATAATTAATGAGCCCAAATGAACTAAAATATATATATGTTACCTTTTTTAACCTGGTTTGGGCCCAAGTTAATTTTTCTAATTATTCAATCTGGGCTTAGACCCTGAATAATTAATTGATCAATTAAACTAGATAATAAATTTAATTTCTCTCATTATTTTATTTTATTCCAATCCAAAAATTAAATTAGATTTCCTAAATAAAATAAAATCCTTTTAATTGAGACTATTTCCTCGACCTAAAATTAATTAGGACTTACGGGCTATTCCGATGACCAAAATGACATATCACCTTGGCTACTAAAATGACCAAAATATCCCTGCTATAAAAATATATATACCTATTTATTTTAAATATTTTTTAATATCACCATAAGGAAATATTGACCCTAAGGACAATGCTGCGTTAGCTATGTATTCGACCTACAGGTGAAATGACCAAAATACCTCTTTACACATCGCCATGCATTTAGAGAGGAAAAAGTATACTAACTCATCTCTAAAAGACATCTACTATCCTTAGGCTTCTAGTCTAATGATTTGGAATATTTCTACTTTCCAATGGAGCTACCCAAAACAAATATCCAAGTCATGATTCCTAGGGCCCTGGATAATTAGATCTTTTGGACAACCACAAGGGGCGATACGATGTAGAAACTATCTTGTACAAGTTCGTCTTAACTAACTAGTCACATATACCTAACATACAAGTATATTGGTCCTATTGAAGAACCTCAACTATAGTATATCAAAGCATACGCTTCCAACTTCGTCAGACCACCAACTTATACTGAAGCTGTAGAGTACAAGTCCACGCTACAGTAGTAGTAGTCTAGGTTTCTATTACTTAGTACTATTAGAAACCACTACTATAGGTCCAATTCTATGTATTCAAAATACACTTATTTTATGAAATAAGAAGACTACTCATTGGCTAAAGGTAAGCCACTCTCTATTTAGAATTCATAACATAATAACCTTATCATGATGGGATTTCTATTCTCATCATTCAGTCAAGAACAAAAGTTTATTTGTTAAGTAACCCATGGTCGATACCTTACTGTGAAAGACCTTTATTCACTTGAATCATTTACTTATATACAATAGGTCTTTTCTAATGAAAATTGTGCACAAAAGTAAAGAAGTATTCACAAATAATTTTTGGAAAAGGTTTTATTAGTACAAGTTAAAATTATATCAGAAACCTAGTCTAAAAGGGCATATATCTCAATAATACTGTCCCTTATCACCATTATTCTCTCTTTATTTGATGTTATCTTGAAGCTTGAGGCATCACGTACTCTTATTTTATCCATACTTGGTTGTTTGTTTTGCTTGTCGACAGTTGGCTGCTACGTGTCCTCATTTTCCACACTTATAAAATTTGATAAGTTTTCTTCTACACCTCTAATATATATGTCCTTTTTTATGACAGAAGCCACATCTCTTTCTCTTGAGTACTAACCTATCTGACTTTACATCTTTCTTATCGTGTTGTTCCACCTGTCTCAATAGTTTCTCGATTTGTTCTACCCTGGCTTGTTCTTCGTCAAATTCTTCCTTTTGAGATGCTATCTTAACCGTAGTAAGATAACTATATGGAGTTAACTCCAAAAGGATTCGTTTAACTTTAGGTCGCAATCCCTTAATAAAAAGTTGAACTCGATCTGATTCAATTCGCATAATCAAGGGGCAATATTTTAATAATTAGGTGAATTCAGCAACATACATTCCACCTATTTTATCTTGTTATTTGAGATCTTGAAATTCCCTTTCTCTTTGCTCAATCACTAAATGGGATAGGAATTCCTTCTTAAACTTTTCTAGGAATTCCATTCAGGTCCATTCTTTCTGTTTTCGCTCTTGCTCTTCTTTCTTCTTACTCCACCAGTCTAAAGCAGGTCCTTGAAAACTAGTTGTGACAAGATACACCTTCTTTTGTTTCACATGTTCCAAGACTGCAAAAAGACTCTCCACTTTGTCTATCTAAATTGCAGCCTCTTGTTCTTGATATGGTCTTCTATAAAATCGAGGAGGAGAAGACTTTAGAAATTGATCTAAAACTTGATCCATTTCAACTTTTGGGCATTGTTCCTCTAAAGAAGGGATTCCTACCATATTTTGAAACATATCTATCATTTTGTACAAATTTTGGATCACCATATTTTCTGGAGTCATTATGCTTGTTTCTTGTAGGGCAATTGGTTCAGTATCAACTAAGCTTCCTTTAGCTTAACCTCCAACATACCCATGAGAAATCCTTTGAGATATCCTTTATCAACTTCTTCCACCTATTATCAAGAGACATAATAGTCCTTATGACCCTTGTGTAGGATTTCTATCATGCATAATCAGATTAAGCGCAGCGGAAAACAACAAGAAATCCAAGCCATGGATCACGGGTTTGCAATAGAAATGGGAAAAGGAGAAGATTGCAATCATTACCTCGTGAAGTCGGAATTCAAAAAATTTCAGAAACAAGAACGCAGGCGTGATCCAGATTATCCAAAACCATTCACTACAGCTCAACTGAAGTCCAAGAAAGAACTCCCTCTAATGATAATCCACACAAGGTTGAATGCTCACAATCTCACAATTCTATGCTAGTAGAATTCGGGAGGCTAGGGTTTTGATCAAGAAGAGAGACGGCTAGGGTTTGATCAAGAAGGAGGCAGAGAAACGGTTTCTCTGTTATTGCGTGAATAGTCTATCTCTCACCCTAAGGAAACCGTTTCCTTATATTTATAAATTTATAATTACCATAAATTGCAACTTAGTCCTTCAATGTCCAATTGTCAACAAATTGGTCCTTGAAGTTTACTTAATTATAATTAGGTCCCATGAATTATAACAAACTTATAATTCACCTATAAATATATTCCCTTCTCTTAATTAACCCCACAATATTATCAAATAATATATTTGAGCATTCAAACCTTTATTGTGTGTGACACATTAGGTTTCCTGGTCTTATTGGTAGCATAATATGAATTAATTCTAACAATATTAGAATTAATAATCCTTAATAAAATAAAGGATTAAATTTATTAATTCTCTAATTAAGAAATTCATATTTAGCAAATCAAGAGCGACATCTAGCAATGACTCTTGACCACCCAAAAGTCCAGAAAGTCAAGTGGCTTGACATGAACCTTTCAATTGCAAATTATCAGTGCAATAAACTCCTTTCAACATACAATATCTCATTCGATCTAGAGCATGGAGTTAGTGCCAACTCCCTCCAGAATATTATTAATTCTGGCCCGAATATTTTAGTACTTGTTCAAGAAATCTATTACTCGATATGTGTATCAATTGGAACCATTTCCATCACATAGTCGCCTTGGCCAAGGACTTCATGAGTAATGATTTCTACAAGTGGCCTTGAGATATACTCTCCTACTATTAGGAGTGGTGAATCCTTTATTGACCCTCTCAACTACTTTCGTTTACTTTACGTTGTACCCAATATCCATCCCATAGGCGGTCCTATATAAGACTCCAAAGATTAGAATCAAAGTACAACGCTCGATAAACAAAGTACCTTGGAGATCTCAAGTCTAAGGATACTTGCACACTTGCTATAATGAGATTCTATCACTGGCACTAAATAGTTATCCAAGTGATTATCTCGTAGCTAGGTCATCCAATGAACTTGTTTCAAAACAAGCATCCACGCGTTAATCCTGAGTATCCTAATACCCACGGATATGAGAACCACCGCTTGATCCAATCAAGAGATATAACATGTGCCAGTCTTGGCGTATTAATAATGTCCCATCTTATTAATACTATGACTGGGGATTATTTAAGTACAAACACTGCATAGTGTAGTAGGAATCTTACATCATGATCTTTATCATGATTTCCTTAACACTGTGTTGTACTAAGGACTTTATCTAACGGTTTGTACACATATTTAGATATAACAATCAAACTGAAAGATAAAGAATGCCTCTTATTAATTTAATATGCAATATACATGGTACAAGTGATTGCCTCTAGGGCACAACACTAACAAACTCCCACTTGCACTAGAGCCAATCATTCATGTATCAAATACCAAATGACTCGACATATTTATCATGTTTCTTTTGGGAAAGCGCTTTAGTGAGTGGATCAGCTATGTTCTGATCCGTGGGAATTCTCTCTATCTTTACATCTCCTCTATCTATGATTTCTCTAATCAGATGATAGCAACTAAGTACACGCTTGGATCGTTGATGAGATCGTGGTTCATTTGCCTGTGTAATGGCTCCATTGTTGTCACAATACAAAGGTATCGAATCAACAATGATGGGCACCACTCCAAGTTCAGTGATGAACTTCTTGATCCATACTGCTTCTTTAGCTGCTTCAGAAGTTGCTATGTACTCTGCTTCAGTAGTCGAATCGGCAGTAGTCTCTCGTTTGGAGCTCTTCCAACTAACTGCCCCACCATCTAATGTAAATACGTAGCCAGATTGTGATTTGAAGTCGTCCTTATCGGACTGAAAGCTGGCATCAGTATACCATCTTACTTGTAAATCACCATCTCCATATATCAAGAATGCATCCTTAGTCCTTCGTAAGTACTTAGGGATATTCTTTACAGCCGCCTAGTGACCCTCTCTAGGATCAGATTGGTATCTGCTCGTCAAACTAAGAGCACACGATACATCGGGCCTAGTACATATCATAGCATACATGATAGACCCAATTGCCGAAGCATATGAAATTCTACTCATGTGATCTCTTTCAACTTGTGTCTTTGGAGACATCGACTTCGAAAGGCTTACACTATGTGTCATAGGTAAGAATCCTCTTTTGGATTGATCCATGCTGAACCTTTTCAGCACTTTGTCTATGTATGTAGACTGTGAACGACCTAGCACCCTTCTAGATCTATCTCTATAGATCTTTATTCCCAGAATATAGGTTGCTTCTCCAAGGTCTTTCATGGAGAACATCTTGGACAACCAAATCTTCACTGATTGAAGAGTGGAAACATCATTTCCTATAAGCAATATGTCATCTACATAAAGCAATAGGAAAACAACTTTACTCCCACTAGCCTTCTTGTACACACAAGGTTCATCTATGTTTTGAATGAAACCAAATTCTTTAATTGTCTCATTAAAATGGATATTCCAACTCCTAGATGCTTGCTTAAGTCCGTAAATGGACCTTTGCAACTTGCACACCTTTGTGCCATCTTCGGATATGAAACCTTCAAGCTGTGTCATATACACTTCCTCAATCAGGTTTCCATTAAGGAAAGCTGTTTTCACATCCATTTGCCAGACCTCATAATCGTAATGAGCGGCAATGGCTAGGAGTATTCTTATGGATTTCAACATCGCAACTGGTGAAAAAGTTTTGTCATAGTAAATACCTTGTCGTTGACGATAACCTTTTGCTACCAAGTGAGCCTTATAGGTAACCACATTACCATCCATGTCATTTTTCTTTTTGAAAACCCATTTACACCCTATAGGCTTGATTCCTTCAGGTGGATCAACCAAAGTCCATACTTGGTTGTCATACATGGAATCCATCTCTGACTTCATAGCTTTGAGCCATTTGTCAGATTCTGAATTATTCAGAACATCCTCGTAAGTAGTAGGCTCATCGTCATCTATGAGAAATACATCATTATGGTCACTTATGAGAAATCCATATCTCTCAGGTGCCACTCGTATCCTACTTGACCTACGAAGCTCTTATGTGTTAGAAGGTTCATCTATTTGAATAGATACAGGTTCAGAAGGTTGATCAATATTTGTTTGCTCTTCTTGAACTTCACTAAGTTCAAGCTTGCTCCCACTATCTTCTTTGAACATGTGCTCCTTCTCTAAGAAGACAGCATGTTTTGAAATAAAAACTTTATTTTCAGAAGGAAGATAGAAGTAATATCCAAACGATTCTTTTGGATATCCAACAAACAAACAGTTGTCAGACTTATTTTCAAGTTTGTCTGACATTACCTTTTTAACAAAAGAAGGGCAACCCCAAATCCTTAAATGAGATAACTTTGGTCTCTTACCAAAGAATAACTCATAAGGAGTGGTATCAACCGTTTTTGACAGAACTCTGTTTAAAATGTAAACAGCAGTCTCCAGTGCGTACCCCCAAAACGATTTTGGTAAGTCTGCAAAAGCCATCATGGTCCTTACCATGTCTAGAAGGGTTCGATTCCTTTTCTCAGATACACCGTTATGTTGAGGTGTATATGGTGGAGTCCATTGAGATAATATTCCGTTATCTCTTAGATAACTTAGATACTCTTGACTTAAGTATTCACCTCCTCGACCGGATCTAAGAGCTTTAATACTTTTGCCAAGTTGTTTCTCTACTTCATTCTTGAAGTCTTTGAAATGGTCAAAGGCTTCAGATTTGTATTTCATCAAATACAAATACCCATATCGAGAATAATCATCAATAAAGGTAATGAAGTATTGATAACCTCCTCTTGCTTGTATTGACATTGGGGCCACATACATCTGAATGTACGAGTTCTAATAACTCTTTTGCCTTTTTCTCCTTTTCTTGGAAAAGAAGTTTTAGCCATTTTTCGAAGTAAACAAGATTCGCATGTGTCATATGATTCGTAATCAAATGACCCTAAGTCACCCAATTTGTATAACTTAGACACACGTTTTTCATTTACATGGCCTAAACGACAATGCCATAAGTAAGATGAGATTAAGTTATCCTTTCTATGTTTCTTTTTACTTATATTGAGAATTGGATTATACATGTCTAGAACATATAAACCATTGATCAAAGTTGCAGAACCATAATGAATATCATTTAATGAGAAAGAACAACATTTATTCTTAAAACTTAAATGAAATCCGAATAAGTCTAAACAAGCAACTGAGATAATATTTTTCAACAAAATTGGTACAAAATAACAATTTTGTAGTTCTAAAACTAATCCAGAAGGTAGATTGAGATGATAAGTCCCCACAGCTAGTGCAGCAACCTTTGCTCCATTTGCAGCTCGTAGGTCCACGTCACCTTTCTCTAACCTTCTACTGTCCTTTAGTCCCTGCAAATTATTGCATAAATGAGATCCACAACCGGTATCCAATACCCATATCTCATTATTAAAGGTAGTATTAATCTCAATCATAAACATACCAGGATTAGAAGTAGAAGTGCTTGCAAGCTTCTCCTTCTCCTTCTTTTCCTTCACAGTCTCCAAGTAGGCCTTGCAGTTACGCCTCCAATTACCCATTTTACCACAATGATGACATGGGCCTTTAGGGGCAGCCTCCTTCTTCTTGACACCTCATTTGGGCTTAGTAGGAGTGTTCTTCTTCTTCTTCTTAGAAACATTTTTCTTAGAAGATGAAGAACCTACTAACAAGATTACCTTATCATCCTTTTTCATAGAGGACTCAGTAGTCTTAAGCAGATTGATTAGCTCAGGTATTGTGGTCTCAACATTATTCATGTGGTAGTTGATCACAAACTGCGAAAAACTACTTGGTAATGATTATAGAATTAAGTCAATACTTAAGTCATGATCCATTACGAACCCAAGAGACCCAAGTTTTTCAATGTAGCCCAACATCTGCAGCCCATGAGTGGCCACTGAAGCACCCTCAACCATCTTAGCACGGAACAGTTGTTTAGAGATCTCATATCTCTCTGTTCTAGCTTGTTTATCAAACAACTCTCTAAGATGGAGGATCATTGATTGAGCATCCATATGCTCATGCTGTTTTTGCAGCTCAGGAGACATTGATGCCAGCATGAGAAAAGATGCTTTGTCACTATCTTCTTTGTGCTTTTTTTGGACAGCATGCTCTTCAGCAGGAGCATCTTGAGCTGGAGGTGGCGGAATAGGAGCTTCTAGCACGTAGTGTAGTACAAACACTGCATAGTGTAGTAGGAATCTCACATCATGATCTCTATCATGATTTCCTTAACACTGTGTTGTACTAAGGACTTTATCTAACGGTTTGTACACATATTTAGATATAACAATCAAACTGAAAGATAAAGAATGCCTCTTATTAATTTAATATGCAATATACATGGTACAAGTGATTGCCTCTAGGGCACAACACTAATACCTTGCATAATATATCTCACAATATGATCAAAATAAATCATTACCATAATGGAGCAAAAGTTCTCACACTTAATAATATACAAATTCCAATATGGATGTATACAATACTTCCCACAATATACACAATACGAGATATCATTTCCTTTACTTCTGTCAAGCAAACATGCTTAGCTTCGAAGTTCTGATGAGATCTAGTACATTAGTACTAACATAATCTCACCTAATTTCATGCATCCTTGTCCCTCAAGGACATTTTTTATCTCCTTTCGAACCTGTCTCATCACTATTTATCTTTACCCAATGGGTATTGATGAGATTGATATCTCTTCCTCCAAATGAATTATTCAGATCTCAATGAAAAACTTATTCCTATAACTATATCTATTAACCTTTAGCTCTGATACCAATTGTGACACCTCTATTATAAGACATGTGTGTAATTAAAATTGGGGGTCTCCTTGCCTGATCTTCCAGATAAAGGGTCTTTATAATAATTAAAGCTAACAGAGATGAAATAATGCAACAAATCATAAATAGAAGCTAAGTAAAAGCTCATCTTACCTCACAACTCAAAATGGTGTCCAGCTCATACTACCTCTATAGGGTTGTTACACCCATACAGAGTGTACTTACCCCCGGCAGATAGCACAAATTCCAAATATTAAACCGCTTCCCAATACTATAAGTCCTCAGATCCTGATCCTAAGATAGTTAGGGAAAAGACGCCTATGAGTGAAAATTACTCAGTGAATCCCATGTGTGCTAGTGATTTCTCAAAAAAGTAGTAAAAAGAGTTTTCTTGAATATTTCCTTGATAAAAATAGATCACATTAATTAAACCATATTTTTCCTCTAAAAATAACTCTACAACATAGTAGAAAGGTTTATTTAAGAGCTAATTCAGAATTTCAAGCGTATATGGAAAATTCAATGTTTAAATAAAATATTGCCTTGTAATCTTGGCCAATTGGAAAACCCAGTTTCAAATAAAATCTCGTCCTATTTTTAGAAAAACAAGCACTTTTCTCAATAGAAGGTCAACTTGTGTGCAAAGTAAACTAGGCTTCGCCTTCGATATTATAGTCTTATTATGCTAAGGAATATGCCTTCCGCACTCAACTATGCATTGTCAGAGCGACAAGTGCTAACTAGCGTAATACCGAAAGATTAGTATATTTTATTTGCCACCGTAAGCCCAGGGTCCCACTTTTAACGTCAATCACCATCGATGAGACAAGGTGTTGGACATACCAAGTATCCCCACCCAGCATTTGTGAACAACTCGGAAGTGTATGCTTGTCAGCATGAGGTAATTGCCAGGGGCTAAACCGCTAGCCAGAATGACTAATCTCAATGTCCTATTGCCCCATTTGTTGTAAGACAATCCCCAGAACTCGTGAAGTTACGTGGGGTTATCTATCTCTAATGTAAGCTAGTACAATAATCAAAGCCCTTGCTGAGTACTCAACATCTTCAATGGTACACATAACCAATCCAATGTAATAATCCCCAAGGAGATAGGTTTAGTTCCCGAAGGAATTATTAAGAAAACAACTTTTCCGGGCCAAAATATCATTTTTGAAAAATTAATCTCATACCAAGAGATTATTTTACAAATTGTAGCGAAAAAGGACAAAAAATCCTTCTTGTGCGATATAATGCATTCCCAAGGGTAATTTTTTTTTGTCATTTTTGAAATACCCGATTTCCAAAAGAGTTTTATTAATGAATTCCAGAATTCTATCCCTAAAGGAAGAATTAAATTCAAGAAATTCCATTTACTATTCCATAAAACTCATAATTTCAATATTTCAAGCAAAAGGGCATTTTCATAATTTCTCCCCCCCAAAAATGCCATTATTCAAGAATTCATACCATAATCGTGGTTTAAGCTTTAGCTGAATAAACCAGAAGGTAAGCCAAATCGATTCATAAAATATGAATGAAATTCTTTGAAACATATCACAGTTTAGGGAAAAATATTCACAATTAAATAAATTCCATTTTTCGTTAAAATACTTTATTACTCATAATAATGATCATTTTTCATTCAGGAAAACCAATAATGGTTCAAGAAAAAACTACAAGCACATTTTTGTGTTTTTCATGCTTTAGAACATTATTCATCAAAATGAATATTTTCAAGAATAAATCTCATGAATTTCATGTCATTTAGATATGAAATGAAACCACATATTTTATCATAAAATTATGGAGTAAAACATACTTGTGCAAGTAAAATGCTCATAAATATCAAATAACTCATAAAGTTGGTCATTCTCATATTTATTCATCCATAAAGTATTTGTTGTACAAGGAAATGGGATTTATTTGTGGAAACATTCCATATCTGAAATTCAATCACTTCGCGATTCAGAAAAACCCACCTAAAAGCTTCAGTATTTACCTTTTCATGTTTTAGGGAAAATAACTATCCTTGAATGATATATAAAATCATAAGAGTTTATTTTCCCAGTTAAATCATAACATGAAATAAGGTTTCACTTGTTCAAGAAAACCATAAGATTGATTAGGAAAACCAAATTTCGTTCAAGAAAGCATAAAGGTTTATCAACCTTTTCTTCTCTGTTTGGAAATCTAACCATTTAGGTTATGTATTTGCAAATAAGAAAATCCATTTCTCTTAAACCTTAGTATGGAATAAAATTATTTCCATATCACAAAAAATCATATTTTCCTCAAAGAAACCAAATGGACTTTCATTTCATTCTTTAATGGAATAACGAGTTCACTAGCATTTTGCACATAAAACACTTTAACAGGGACTCACCTTGGGTAGTCAATCCCTCAACGATATAAATGGTCCTTGCTTCCATTACACAACAACAACAAACTAAGCCTTAATTCTAGGAAACTTGGGGTCGGCTATATGAACCAATGACAGGCAACGCTTGGTCATCCACATGAATCCTGTCTCTCCACTTCTTTCTACCGACAGTTATACTCTCATCCAAATCTAACAAAGATATATCGGTTAGGTATCTCAGGCTCATATCCTATATGGCACAATGAAAAATAAAAGAGATACCATCCCAGGACCCGCCTATGTGTGGAAAACAAGACAGAAAGATAATAAAGGTAGCAGCTTTTTACCTTTGTTTCATCGTCCAAAGAACAAAATTTCTTCTTCAAGTTGAGGCGCAATCCAGCAATCCTCCTGATCAACCTCCACGTGAGTTCAACGAACGTTTAACCTCTTTAATCATAGTGTGTGATTATCTCTAACAGTAATCCACATAGAAGAATACTCAAGCACCAAACTTTCTTGTGCTAGCAGAAATAAGATGGCGGCTAGGGTTGTTTCTCAAGACAATCAAGAGAGATAGAGAGAAGAGAAGGTCGAGTGTTGCTGGTTTTTCATGTGTCACTTTTTCAACTAGGGTTTCGTGTGTCTTGTTAATATGTCACACGAAATTTCCCTTCCCAAAACGGAGAATTCTAATCCTATTAGAATTTTCTAATTGTAATTGGAAACATCATGTTCTCACAATGACAAATTAGACCACAAATTATAACTAATTATAATTTGTCCACAATAACTTCTATTTCTCTCAATTAACCTTACTATGTTATCAAATAACATCTTGAGTATGTAATCCTCTATTGTGTGTGACCTATTAGGTTTCCCAGTCAATTGGTAGTGAACATGAATTAATCCAAATGTCTTTGAGATTCATAATCCATAATTAATTAGAATTAATCCTATTAATTCTAATTAGAATTGATTTATTAATTCATCGATTAATAAACCCATATTCTCAAATCATGAGCAGTATCTAGCAACACATCATGACCACCCAAGAGTCCAAGAAGTCAAGTAGCTTGACATGAACCCTTCAATAACAAACTTCAGTGCAATTAACTCTTTTCAGCGTACAATATCTCATTCAGTTTGGAGTACGGAATTAGTGCCAACTCCCTCCAGAATTAATTCTAACCCAAATACAATAGTACTTGTATCAGGAATCCACTACTCTAGATATGTATCAATTGGAACTGTTTTCAATACACAATCACCTTGGCCAAGGACTTTTCGAGTAGTAATTCCTACAAGTGGCCATGAGATATTCGACCCTACTATTAGGAATGGTGAATCCTTTATTGACCATCTCAACTACTTTCGTTTACCTCACAATGTACCCAATATCCTTCCCATAGGTGGTCCTCGATTGAGCTCCGGAGATTGGAATCAAAGTACAAAGCTCAGCAAACAAAGTACCTAGGAGATCTCAAGTCTAAGGATATTTGCATATTCACTATATTGAGATTATATCACTGGCACTAAATAGTTATCCATATGATTATCTCAAAGTTAGGTCATCCAATGAACTTGTTCCATTAACATGCATCCATGTGTTAACTTTGAGTATCTCAATACTCACGGTTATGAGAACCACCGCTTGATCAAATCAGGAAGTCTAACACATGCTAGTATTAACGCATTAATGATGTCTTATCTCATTAATACTATGACTAGGGACTATTTAAGTACTAACACCATCTAGTGTAGTAGGAATCTCATATCATGATCATGATCTCTATCATGATTTTCTTAACACAGTGTTGTATTATGGACTTTATCGAACTGTTATTACTTAAAGTAAACAAAAGAAACTATAAGATAAATAATGCCTTTTATTAAAATAAAATGTGTCATATACAATGTACAAGTGATTGCCTTTAGGACACAACACTGACAAACTCCCACTTGCACTAGAGCTAATCATTCATGTATCTAATACTGAATGACTCAACATGACAATCATGTTTCTTTTGAGATAGTACTTTCATAAGCGGGTTAGCTATGTTCTCATCCGTAGGAGCTCTCTCTATCTTTATTTCCTTAGCTGCTTCAGAAGCAGCTATGTACTCAGCTTTTGTCGTAGAGCTGGCAATAGTCTCTTGTTTGGAACTTTTCCAACTTATTGCCCCTCCACACAACGTAAACACGTAGCTAGATTCTAATTTGAAATCATCTTTGTCAGATTGAAAACTGGCATTAGTATACCCGTTTATTTTCAAATCTCTTTCTCCATATATTAAGAACATATCCTTAGTCGTTCATAAGTACTTAAGAATGTTCTTTATAGCCACCCAATGACCCTCACCAGGGTCAGATTCGTATCTACTCGTCAAACTGAGAGCACAAGATACATCGGGCCTAGTATATATCATAGCGTACATGATAGATCCAACTACCAAGACATATGGAATCTTGCTCGATGCGATTCCTTTCAACTTGTGTCTTGGGAGACATCGACTTTAAAAGGCTTACACCATGTGACATGGGTAAGAATCCCTTTTTGGATTAGTCCATGCTAAACCTCTTTGGCACTTTATCTATGTATGTAGACTGGGAAAGACCTAGCAACCTTTTGGATCTATCCCTATAGATCCTTATTCCATGAATATAGGTTGCTTCTCCAAGGTCTTTCATGGAGAATTGTTTGGACAGCCAAATTTTAACCGTTTGCACAACAGGTATATCGTTTCCTATTAGCAATAGGTCATCTACATAAAGTAATAAGAAAACGATTGCACTCCTACTAACTTTCTTGTATACACAAGCCTCATCCATGTTTTGAATGAAACCAAACTCTTGGATTGTTTCATCAAAACGGATGTTCCAACTCCTAGAAGCTTGCTTAAGTCCATAAATGGACCTTTGCAGCTTGCACACCTTTGTGCTATCATTGGATGTGAAACCCTCAGGCTGTATCATATACACTTCCTTAGTCAGATTTCCATTTAGGAAAGCTGTTTTCACATCCATTTGCCAAATCTCATTATCATGATGAACAACAATGGCTAGGAGTATCCTGATGGATTTCAATATGGCTACTGGCGAGAAGGTTTCATCATAGTCAATACCATATTGTTGACGATAACCCTTCGCCACTAGTCATGCTTTATAGGTAACTAAGTCACCATCCATGTCCATTTTCTTCTTGAAAACCCACTTGCACCCAATCGGTTTAATTCATTTGGGTGGATCAACCAAAGTCCATACTTGGTTATCGTACATGGAATCCATCTCTGACTTTATGGCCTCAAGCCATTTGCCAGATTCTAAACTATTCAGAACATTCTTGTAGGTAGTAGGCTCATCTTCATCTATGAGCAATACGTCATTGTGGTCACTAATGAGAAATTCATATTTCTCAGGTGCCACATGTATCCTACTAGATCTACGAGGTTCTTGTGAATTAGAAGGTTTATCTATTCTCTCAATAGATGTGGGGTTAGATGATTGATTCTCGTTTGTTTGATCTTCATGAACTTCACTAAGTTCAATCTTACTCCCACTGTCCCCTCTGAGCATGTGCACTTTTTCTAAGAAGACGTCATGCTTCGAAATAAACAATTTGTTTTTGGTGGGTAGGTAAAAGTAATATCCAAAAGATTCTTTCGGATATCCCACAAACAAACACTTGTCAGACTTACTATCAAGTTTGTCTGATTGTGGCCTTTTGACAAAGGCAGGACAACCCCATACTTGCAAGTGAGATAACTTTCGTCTCTTACTAAAGAACATCTCAAACGGGGTAGTATCAACCGATTTTTTTGGAACTCTGTTTATTATATAAACAGAAGCCTCTAGTGCATACCCCTGAAACGATTTTGGTAGGTTTGTAGAAGCCATCATGGTCTGTACCATGTCAAGAAGGGTTCGATTCCTTCTCTCAGATACACCATTTTGTTGAGGTGTATGTGGTGGAGTCCATTGAGATAATATCCCATTATTTCTCAGATAACTCAGAAACTCTTGGCTCAAGTATTCTCCTCCTCGATTAGATCTTAGAGTCTTTATACTTTTGCCAAGTTATTTTTTATTTCATTCTTGAAGTCTTTGAACCTTTCAAAGGCCTTAGATTTGTATTTCATTAAATACAAATACCCGTATCGTGAGAAATCATCGATAAATGTTATGAAATAGTTATAACCTCCTCTTGCTTGTATTGGCATTGGACCATATACATCAGAATGTATGAGTTATAATAACTCCTTGGCCCGTTCTCCTTTTCCTGGAAAAGGAGTTTTAGCCATTTTACCTTGTAAACAAGACTCGCATGTGCCATATGATTCATAATCAAATGACCTTAAGTCACCAAGCTTGTGTAACTTAGAAACATAATTTTCGTTTACATTGCCCAAACGACAATGCCATAAGTAAGAGGTGTTAGAGTTATCTATTTTAGGTTTCTTATTATTTATATTGAAAATTAGATTATCCAAGTCTAGAACATATAAACCATTAACCAAAGTTGCTGAACCTTAGTAAATATCATTCAAAGAAAAAGAACACATTTATTCTTAAATATTAAATGAAATCCACATAAGTCTAAACACGCAAATGAGATAATATTTTTCATTAAAATTGGTACTTAATAACAGTTTTCCAGTTCTAGAATTAATCCTGAAGGTAGGTTTAGCTCATATGTCCCTACAGCAAGTGCAGCACCCTTTGCCCCGTTTGCAATACGTAGGTCCACATTGCCTTTCTCTAGCCTTCTACTGCTCTTTAGTCCCTAAAAGTTATTGCACAAATGAGATCTACATCCGGTATCTAATACCCATATCTCATTTCTAAAGGCAGTATTTATCTCAATCATAAACATACCTGAAGAAGAAGTAGAAGTGCTTTAAGCTTCTCCTTCTGCTTCTTATCCTTAATGGTCTCCAAGTAGGCTTTGCAGTTGTGCCTTCAGTGGCCCATCTTCCTACAATGATGGCATGGGCCTTTGGTAGCTGCGTCCTTCTTGTTCACACAACCTTTGGGCTTTATGGGAGCTTTCTTATTCTTCTTTTGTACTTTCTTCTTAAAAGAGGAAGATTCTACCATTAAAACTGCATTGGAATCCTTCTTCATGGAGGACTCCGCAGTTTTAAGAAGATTGATCAACTTAGGAATGGTGGATTCAATCTTGTTCATCTGATAGTTAATCACAAATTGTGAGAAACTAGTAGGCAAAGATTGTAGAATTAAATCAACACTTAAGTCATGATCCATTACAAACCCGAGAGATCCAAGCTTCTCTATTAAGCCCAGCATCTTTAGCCCATTAGTGGCCACAGAAGAACCCTCTACCATTTTGCAACGGAATAGTTGCTTCGAGATCTCGTATCTCTCAATTCTAGCTTGGGCATCAAATTACTCTTAAAGATGTAGTATAATTGATTGATCATCCATATGCTCACGCTATTTTTGCAACTTAGGAGTCATGGATGCCAGCATAATACAAGATACTGTATCACTATCCTTGTGCCTTTTGTGGACAGCATGCTCATCAGCATAAGCATCTTAGGCTGGTGGTGGTGGAATAGGAGCATCTAGCACGTAGAGCAACTTTTCCGATTTGAGAACGATTCTCAAATGTCTATACCAGTCGAGATAGTTTGATTCGGTTAACTTGTTGGTTTCCAATATGCTACGTTAGTTTAGGTTTGTTGACATGGTGCAACTGACCTAGATTTAAAGATAGAGAACATTAGCTACTTGTATATGCACATGATATGCAAATAATTAGTACTTTAATTAAACGCATTTTTACTCCACTATTTTAGTCAAACTAATAGCCCCACTATTGATTCGGGAAAGCCTGTTGGAAGCTTTTCTAGTGAACCGGTATCTAAATTCCTCAAGAATAACCTTAGGTTTGCCCAACAAGCTATCCATAAGTTCATTGGTAGGTATCCAATACCAATTACATCCTATGTAACTACCGAATCATTGGGTGATTAACAGCTTTTAATCATAAAGCCTTTTGGGCTACCCCAACTTTTCCTCTAAATTTCTTTATGCTTGAGTTTTCCCAACTAGAATAAAGAATTTAGTTAAACCCAATCCATTAATCAGGAATTTAATTCATAGCTTGAACATACCTGATGTTAAGTAGTCTTGGGTTTGCCCAAAAACCTGGTCTCGAAAAAGGACTCTCGTTCTTACTATATTAGCGGAAGGAATTAAGTTTAACATTAATTAAGTGATTTTTTCCTTTTAGTGATTTCGTTGAATGGCATGCATAAAAATCAATGAATCACATAATTGATAATCATGGTAATAAAGCGATTACGTGGTATGGTTATGGATTTTACTCTAAATTAATTTCTTTGAGCCATAAAAGAAATTAATATAGTTAACCCTATGTGTTCATGCATGATTTAAGTAGAAAGTCTTACCTCCTCGCCTTATTTAGGTTGCCATCTCCAAAATTTAAAATAATTCTACTCTTATCTAACCTATGTAAACTAATTACATAATTTCCTAAAGAGAGAAAACCTCGGGTTACATTTGAGGGGAGTTAGATGAGAAGAGAATTACACAAAAATTCTAGAAAAGAAAGGACACGCAAGCCCTATTTCATAAAAAACCAAAACTGTAAAATGCATGAACAAATATAATTGGTTTTAGTCCATAACCATCCACCATGCTATTAACTATGCTTAAACAAAATAAACATATACTTTTATTATTCCAAAATCACTATTTTGGAAAAATAAAATAAAATCTAAAATCAATATTTTAGAAAAATACATTAATTTTAAATTTTCAAAATCACCATTTGGAAAAATAAAATTGTTTGTCTCAAAACTAATTTTGAGAAAATGCTTTTGGGTCCCATCTCCGGCAACGAAAACGGCAGTCTCGGTGGCCGGTCAGCTTGCGGGGATCAAGAGGGCTACGTCCCATGTGGGGGTTAGGGGGGCAGCGCCCCTGTGGAAAATTTTTTATTTTGCCGTCTTTTATCCAATGAGATTTTTCCCTTTTCAAAATTCTATTCCAGAAAAAAAATATATATTTTTATTTTAAACAGCTGGATCGTGAAAAATAGAGCATAACCGACGCCGCTTTGGAAGCCAGAGCCGGCGCCGGCTCTATTTTGGTTTGCAAAAATTTTTCTCTTCCAAAAACGATTTCTAGACATTGCAAACAAAATGGAACCGGCACCGGTTTGGAGGCCAGAGCCGGCGCCGGCTGTAGTCGGGAAGTGGTGGCGTTTTTCAGAAAAATTTTCTAGAAACAATTTTTGGTACCCTAATCTTCTGCAAAATTTTAGTGAGAACAATTCTCAACAGAATTTTCTATTTTGAAGCTCAAAACAACAACCAATTTGTTAGTTTAGACAAAATAAAACAGAAAATCAAATTCACAAGATGAAACGGAGGGCAACTACTATGTTTAAGAAAATGTTTTTCTGCAGAAAATTTTCAGCGCATAAAGAAAGCCCCTTTCGAAATATGCTATAACTTTTACACAATCATATTCTGCTACAGACCCAACCCACAAAGCTCAAAACGATTTCGACTCGAGTTTTCACAGCGAACAAAGACAAGCACGAATACATGAAAACAGTTTTTCATGCTAAAACAATGTCAATAGACTACACATAGCATGTCTCGGATACCACTGTTGGGTATCTCAAGCTCGTATCCTATACGGCGTAGTGGAAAATAAATGAGATACTATCCCAGGACCCGCCTATGTATGGAAAACAAGACATAAAGATAATAAAGGTAGTAGTTTTTTACCTTTGTTTGATCATCCGAAGAACAAAATTTCTTCTTCAAGTCGAGGCGTGATCCAGCAATCCTCGTAATCAACCTCCACGTGAGTTGAACGTCTAACCTCTATAATCACAGTGTGTGATTATCTCCAACAGTAATCCACACAGAGGAATACTCAAGCACCAAACTTTCCTATGCTAGCAGAAACAAGATGGCGGCTAGGGTTGTTTCTCAAGACAATCGAGAGAGATAGAGAGAAGAGAAGGTCGAGTGTTCCTGGTTTTTCGTGTGTCACTTTTTCAGCAAGGGTTTCGCGTGTCTTGTTAATATGTCACATGAAATTTCCTTTCCCAAAACTGAGAATTCTAATCCTATTAGAATTCCCTAATTGTAATTGGAAACATCATGTTCTCACAATGACAACTTGGACCACAAATTATAACTAATTATAATTTGTCCACAATAACTTCTCTTTCTCTCAATTAACCCCACTGTGTTATCAAATAACATCTTGAGTATATAATCCTCTATTGTCTGTGACTTATTAGGTTTCCCAGTCAATTGGTAGTGAACATGAATTAATCCAAACGTCTTTGAGATGAATAATCCATAATTAATTAGAATTAATCCTATTAATTCTAATTAGGATTGATTTATTAATTCATCGATTAATAAACCCATATTCCCAAATCATGAGCGGTATTTAGCAACACATCATAACCACCCAAAAGTCCAGGAAGTCAAGTAGCTTGACATGAACCCTTCAATAACAAATTTCAGTGCAATTAACTCTTTTCACTATACAATATCTCTTTCGGTTTGGAGTACGGAATTAGTGCCAACTCCCTCCAGAATTAATTCTAACCCGAATACAATGGTACTTGTATCAGGAACCCACTACTCTAGATATGTATCAATTGGAACTGTTTCTAATACACAATCACTTTAGCCAATGACTTTTCGAGTAGTAATTCCTACAAGTGGCTGTGACATATTCGCCCCTACTATTAGTAGTGGTGAATCATTTATTGACCCTCTCAACTACTTTCGTTTACCTCACAATGTACCCAATATCCATCCCATAGGTGGCCCTCGATCAAGCTCCGGAGATTAGAATCAAAGTACAAAGCTTAGCAAACAAAGTAATTAGGAGATCTCAAGTCTAAGCATACTTGCACGTTTTCTATATTGAGATTATATCATTGGCACTAAATAGTTATCCATGTAATTATCTCAAAGCTAGGTCATCTAATGAACTTGTTCCATTAACAAGCATCCATGTGTTAACTTTGAGTATCTCAATACTCACAGTTATGAGAACCACCGCCTGATCAAATCAAGAAGTCTAACACATGCTAGTCTTAACGCATTA
The DNA here is from genome assembly GCA_026120185.1 of Voacanga thouarsii. Lineage (NCBI taxonomy): Eukaryota > Viridiplantae > Streptophyta > Magnoliopsida > Gentianales > Apocynaceae > Voacanga > Voacanga thouarsii. Next base: position 1,049,831 of record JANUWF010002285.1, read on the forward strand.
ATGATGTCTGGTCTCATTAATACTGTGACTAGGGACTATTTAAGTACTAACACTATCCAGTGTAGTAGGAATCTCATATCATGATCTCTATCATGATTTCCTTAACATAGTATTGTACTATGGACTTTATCGAACAGTTATATTACTTAAAGTAAACAAAAGAAACTCGTAAGATAAATAATGCCTTTTATTAAAATAAAATGTGTCATATACAATGTACAAGTGATTGCCTCTATGGCACAACACTAACAATAGCTCTCCTAATCACCTCTCTCTATGCTTCCGTCACACAATCCCTAAAAATAATCGACCTACACTCATAGTCATCCATGCTTCATTTAGCATCTAGGGTTCTCAACTCAAATAATATAGCCAACTGTATACCAAAGGAATTGATTAAATTCCTGAATTCATTTATATTCCATGTCATACTAGAAATGAAATGTACACTTGAAATAATTCCACCTCGTATTTCTTATTCTCCACATACAAATAAAGTCTTCATATGCTATTCCAATTTTTCATCCACTTATCAAATTATAAAATAGCATATGGATCCATTTTCATGAAATAAAAATACGTATTCTATTTCTTTGTTATGCTTTTTTGTTTTGAGTATCACTTTCAACCTACTAATCCAAATCTCATCAAATTGGTGCCAAAATGTTCCTAGAATCCTTAAATTTAATATCATATAATTTAGTTTCCCAAATCTAGAAGGATTACAGATTATTAAAAGCAAAATAGCCCCAGATTTTCTTTGGATAAAATTCTGCAATTCTTCCTTCATGAACTATCTCGGTATTTTAGCTATATCTTATGATCTACAGGTCCAAATTACCTCAAATTTGCACCAAAACACTCTTTATACTTGTAGCTTCAATGCCATATAAGTATTTGTCCAAACATGGAAACCATTACAAAGTTATGGTCCAAAAAACTCTTCTTTCAATTCCAGAATTTTATGTATTATTCAACAAATATATTTCCTTTTGATTCCTAATTCATCATACCATTTGAAGATCATTTAATTCATTCCAATCTCCTTGTTTAACATCATCTAATCACTGATTTTTAGTGATGAACAAAGCAGAAATTTCACATATATTTACCAACAAAATCGACAACCTCAATCAAGCATTATATTCTTATATTTATTCTGAACAACAAGCTAGTTTCAGCTTACTTTCTGCTTCCATCTAGTAACACTATGCAGCCATATATAATCCATTAAAACACCTTCAAACCTTATTTAATCACCACAAAAACACAGTTAACAACTTGCAAATCCATCTGCCATATAGCATATATTCAAAACTAGATTTATACAATAGATTTCACTAACTATGCTTCATAGTTTATGCATAACACCATGCAATATTTATACTAAAATAATCCCCATAACACACTTATCAACTTTAATTCATAAAGGTAAGTGATTTACCTTGAATTTGCTGATTTCTTAATAAAAAATTGCCTAAGTTTTTCTTCCTTTTTTCTTTCTTTTCTCACGGAATATCCTTTTCTCTCTCTTTCCTATTTTTCTCCTATTTTCTCTCTTTTTATTTCTTTTCTTTTTCTTTCCTTTTCAAGTATGATTTCCAGTTGCAAAATGGCCCCAACCACATTCTTCATCTTCCAGTTATAGAAGAATTTCCATCCTAGTCATTTGATGTATTAATTGCTCAACCAACTTGGTATAATCCTGTTGGTCCAAATATAGCTTAGGTAGCATGCATTGGTGTCCTTTAGAAGTTCATAGAATGTTGACAAAGTATTCTTCCAACCAATGACATTCCAACACTTAGCTTATCCATTAATAAAGAAGTGACACTTAGCTTTTCCCAACTAATGAAAATGCGACACTTGTTTCTCTTAACCAAAATAACTTTAATTCTTTAGGAGGACTTCATATTTCTTCAGGAACATATATAATTAGGTCCAATCGGGAAAAACTTTTATTCGTTCAATTGAAGGTAATAGTGTATCTCAAAATTTTCAAATTCTCGCCTAGTTATTCATAATTTAAGATTAAAAAAATCCAATAATATTCTTGAAGAATTTTATTGCAACAAATCCTTTGTCTCATTAAACTACTCACTCCTTGTCCTAACTGAGCATACCAATTCTTTCTCGGTATAAAGCAATCATCAATTGATGTGCAAAACTCGGGATGTTACATTAATGTGTATATAACTGATAGACAATGTATATTTTTAAGGAAATCATGATAAAGATAATGGTGTGAGATTCCTGCTACATTATACAATACTTGTGCTTAACAAAATCCCTGGTCATAGTATTAATAAGATAGGACCTCTTTAATAAGTATAGACTAGAGCGTGTTTTACTTGTTGATTGGATCAAGCGATAGTTCTTACATCAGTGAGTATTGAAAAGTTAACACATGAATGCTTGTTAAGTAAATAAGTTCATTGGAAGACCTAACCATGAAATAATCACATAGATAATTGTTTAGTGCCAATAATAAAATTTCATTATAGCAAAAGTGCAAGTATCCTTATATTTGAGATCTCCAAAGAACTTTATAAACTTAGTGTTGTACTTTGATTCTTATCCTTGGAATTTCTTTGAGATAGCAAATAGAGAGGACATTAGGTACAACATGAAGTATACGAAAGTAGTTGAGTAGATCAACAAAAGATTCTTCGCTTTTAATAGTAGGAGAGTATATCTTATGACCCCTTGTAGTAAATCACTATTCAAGAAGTCCTTAGTTAAGGCAGCTATGTGTTGAAAATAGTACCAAATGATATGCGTAATGAGTAATAGATTCCATGAGCAAGTACTAACAAATTCAGGCTAGAATAAATTATATTCTAGAGCGAGTTGACACTCATTCTGTGAAACCCCACCTAAAGCCAACCCTAGAGTAAGGGGGTCAGGATGCATATCATATTATTTTGCATGAATATATATGTTTTAAATGATTCTATGTGCTTTAGAGTTGTGGATTATAGGTTAAAATGCTTAGTTATGTTTATCGAGTAGGAATGGTAAAATGGTAATTTTGCTTGAGGTCAAAATAGGAAGAAAGCTTGAGGATTAAATAAGAAGAAAATGTGGGTGAGAAAATAACAACAAGAGTTGTTGTGGTTTAGTGGTTAGAGCTTTGGAATTAATTTCTAAGGCCATAAGTTCAAATCCCATCATTTAAGCTTTTGTCATGATTATCTTAACTAAGTTTGAATTTTTGTTTTCTTGCATTTCATGGAAATAGGAATATTATCTTAGGGGAGACATGAAGAGAATGCCCTAATCTTATCCTCATGTCCTAAAAAGAATTCTAGAGGAATTCTTGTCTTTTTTATTACCACTAGCTTGTCCTAACATCTTTATAATTCAAAACCATTAAATCCTTTCTTTTAAATTCCAAAAAAATTCTGTGATAACTCCACCTTGAATTTCGAAAATCAGCTTTGGAGGTTGGGAAGTTGGCCGAAAGTAGGAGGACAAATAGAAAAGGTTTCCAAGAGAAAATCAATCACCATGATAGCACCTTCAAACTCTCCTTCACGTTGTTCATATTCTAGTAAAGGAAAATCTGGAAATTTTCCAGAATCTTTGCAGGCCATTTCTTCAAAAATTCAGCTAGTAAACCCACTCATTTTCTGCTAGAAAAATGGTCATTTCATGTGGCTTGACGGCTGGAAAATCTGTGCAATGTTCGGAATGCACAAATAGCACCAAACCAGAAAAAAATTCTGGGCATTTCGCAGCGTTCAACAAAGTAAATGAAGCTGTTTTGATTCATCTTCAAGCCAGCAAAACTCCTCAATATTTCTCCAGCATTAAGGCTGTAAAACCACCTTAGAAAGACCTTCAAACTCCCTCAAGAGTCAGCTGCAAATCGGGTTGAAGGTGTGCAGAAATTCTGCACAGCCTTCGAAACTCTTGAAGCATGAAACCAGAATTTTCCAGCTTTGCTCCCTTCTAGCCTAGACCGAAAATCACCTTCAACCTCTGCAAATTGAACCTTGCTCAGCTGTAGACTGAACACCATTAACTCCACACTTACCTTAAGCATATGGACTCTATAGCCACACCACAAAACACTCCTAAGATCACTCCATTCAAACTCTTTTTGAACTTCAAATAATTTCAGCATTTTACTCCATTAAAATCACTCTTGTATTAGGCAAATAAACCAGAATTTCCTCTACCATTTAAGACTGAATTTCGGCAAGCCTTGGAGCAACATCAACCTTCAATTAATTCAGCAAAACCACCAAGTTCAGCCGGCACCATTGAAGACCATAGAAACCTCTCTTGATCAAACACCATAGCTAACCTCTTACCTTAAACATCTCCACCATTTCCTCCATTTAAATTTAAAAAAAAATATATAATCATTCTCTCTCATTCTTGCTGAAAACCGAAACCCTTATTCACTCCATACCATTCGGCCAGCCCTCTACCAAAATTCGTGCAGCATTTTTTCCAAATTCTCTCCATTTTCACCTAGAACACCAAGAACACACACTAACCTTCTTCAAGCCTAACCCAACTCTAAACACCTCCAATCACTCTCAAATACTCCAAATCACTTCCATTTAATCTCTAAACTTCATTTCTGGTATTTAAAACACAAAACCTCGCAAACAAGAATTTTCGAACAGATCAAAATTAACTTTTCTTTGAAGGTCTCAAGAACATCAACAAGGTAAGTCAAGAACAACCTTCTTGTTCATCTTCTTCCATTCGATTGTACTGTTCTAATGTCTATCTCTCTCTCTCTCTCTCTTTTCCAACCGAAATGGTTGATCAACCATCAACCATGGCCGTTTTCCCGTTGGATCATTCAAGGCTCTCAATCGCGTAGACCTTCTTAATTCTTCATCAAAGTGTTCATCAAATCAAGTATTTTCCTTTAATCCTTCTTTTAATTCAGTATTCATGTCTCTTAGATATTGATAGGAAGAATGAAATATGGATAAGGGATTGAGTATATGCATGTGGATTAAGGGGATGGAGTTAAGGCATGGTGATTGTTGTATAGGACTGAGTTATATGAATTTTCTTTTGAATCAATGTATGTTCTTCGTGCTTAATGAATTTTATGGAGGTTTGAAGCATGTTAGAGACCATGACACCAAAGGTGATTAGGTTTTTATCTTCTTATTTTTCCATGGAAACCATAATTGATGATTATGCTTAGTAGGATTTTGGCCATGTGATGGTATGAGATAATTCAAATGTATGTTCATGAATGGATTAATATATTGTTTGATGATGGAGAAGGTGTTCATGAATCCTTTCTAGCAATAGGAAAAATCATGGTGAAAAAGTATTTTCTTGTTAAGGCTAGATTATTTTTATTAACAAATTTTATTACCTTGAATAGAATGCTGGTATATTTTTCCCTATAAAATTCGAAACTCTAGGGAGATTTGGAATGGTTTATTAATTAAAATATTAATATTTTCTTTATCAAATAAAGGAGATCTTTTATTAAAAATAATATATATAGTAATAAATCCTTTGCAATAAATAAAATATTATTAGAATCTATTTGTTATTTATTAATTAAAATTTAAAATAATTCATTCATTATTATTTTTATTTATTACTAATTATTTATTATCTATTTAAAAATTAATTAAAGGTTATTTGTAATTAAATATTTATTTATAATAAAGCTATTTTTAAATCACCATTTATTAATACTATTTAGGACTTAATATTCAAACCTTAGTTTATTTATTAAAAATAACACTCAAGAATTATTAATTGGGTCTATAATTTATTAGCAATTATTTTAGAACCCCAAGTTATTTTAACTTATCAACTAAAATTTATTTTGTAAAATTCTTTATCACCTAGCCTTAAAGCTTAGGACATTAGGGTCATGGCTAGTCATGGTTGTAACTAGTTGAGCTAAGAAATTATTTATGTAAGACAGGTATAGTTCGAATGTAACATTATGTCTTGTGTTTACCCCAAGCGGGGTTAGGATAGACTTGGAAGACGTTTGAGTTGAGCAAGCAAAGAATCAGGTAAGCGCCTGCATGGAGTTTTGTGAAGACCAAAAAGTTATTGTGGCAAGCCAAATATGATGTATATGGACATTTATTTTGTAAAGGCAATTAAGGACTGTTTTTCCTTTTTATTTCAGTCAAGCAAATCATTTGAAAGTTAAACAAGCAGTTTTATACAAAATGCTAAACTTTATCTAAAACCCAACTTTGACAAGACTTTTAGAAACCCTTAATTGCTATTTCCAAATAAAGCAAAGTATGATCAATTTTCTCCTAAGTGGAACAATCAACGTTGAGTACTCAATAGGGGTAGACCACCAGGACTAGTCTTTGAAGGGTTAGGGTAAGTCTCTCAGTAGGTGGCCACCTCTGAGTGGTGAGTCCTTCCTGGATAGGATGTCAGTCTGGTAGGTCATACCGGTCCGAGCTAGCAAGTTTCAGTCATGTGGACTGTGTGTTCCGGAGTGGACAACCGGTAAGTTTGGATGTAGAGATGGAGGAGTATCTCACCCGGTAGGTTGTACACCTACCTTTTGTCAGTCTACACAAAGTGTGGCATTCTGACCGGCAGTATGCTCAACGTGTGGCATACTGACCATGTGGACATGGGGCCCAACGTGTGGTAACCCATGACCACCATGTTGAGTGGTTGATTTTATTGAACATGTAAGGTTGGAAAAGCCAAAACACCACTCTTGATTTGACTATTATTTCTTGCTTGCCAGTATTTCTCTTACGAAGATTTTATACTGGGGCCCAACGTGTGGTAACCCATGGCTACCCATTTGAGTAGTTGTATTTATGGTGCACCTGTATGGTTTGAAAAGTGAAACGCCACTCTTTATTTTCAACACTTATTTATTGCTTGCCAGCACCTTTTCCTTATGAAATTTTACAACTTGCATACATAAAATTATTTTACTTGGAACACTCAAAGCATACACGGGCTTACTGAGATTGTTATCTCACTACCCTTTTACGCCATGTTCTCAGGAAGATCCTGCTGTGGAGGTCATTAGCTAGATTGTCGCCTATGCTTTGAAGACTCATGTTATTTACTTTATGTGATGTTTTGAGAGATTGTTGCAAACATTTTATTTGGATTTGTTCTAGTACTTATCTTTTGGGTTGTAATAAGTTTAATTTTAAAGTCTTTATTTTATTTTATTTTTATGTAACTTAGTTATAAAGACCCCTTATCCTCTGGACGGGGCGACATCCCCGGCCCTGATGGGCCTAGGTAGTGGGGTGTTACACATTCTGTAATCTAAACCAAATGAGATATAATATGTGATGAAAGGAGTTTATTATACTAATAATTTGCTATTGAAAGGTTCATGTCAAGCCACTTACTTTCTGGACTTTTAGGCGGTTAAGATGCATTGCTAGATGCCGCTCATGATCTTATAGATGTGAATTTATTAATTAGATCATTAATAAATTAAATCTAATTAGAATTAATAAATCAATTCTAATTATAAAGGATTACTAATCCTATAGTGTTAGAATTAGTTCATATTTTGCTATTAATTGACTAGAAAACTTAAAAGCTCACACACAATAAAGGAATTGGTACTGATGATATTATATGATAATATTATAGGATTAAGTTGTGAGAATAAATAATTTTAGTGGCTAATTATAAAGTGGTTATAATTTTAGGGTCAAATTACATTAGTTAAAACCTTATGGGCCTAATTGCAATTTTAGAATCCTATGCCCCTAAGAAGTATGGAAAAGGAAAAACTAAATAGGCTTTTCTAAAGGTGATGAATGTATATATATGTGTTACAAAAGGTTATCTTCTGTGTGAAACCACTGTAGCTTTTTCTTGTTATTTTCGAAAACCAAATAAAACCCTACAACCACCAATAATTACTTACTAATATTGGTACTTGGTGCCTAGTTTGAGTATAGTTCTTTATGTAGATTTCTATTGGAGAAATTCCTGTACTTGGAATTTGGTGATTCATTGCTTAAACAAATTTCTAGAGATTATTCGTAAGGGAGAAAAATTTTAAAAGTACTTGATTAAGGTAATTACATTTTTCTCTCTTCTTGACATGTTTAATTACATATGAGTGATCCTGTGGTGTGGATTTCATTTTATTTTTTGTTGCGCATAAATTGTTTTGCATTATTAAAATCCAATAGTGGTATTAGAGACATTTTATATATGTTTTACTGGTCTATTATTACGTTCTGAAATTATTTCAAGAATTTATTCGAATGTGTGAAATTGTTTCATAAATGTTTTGACTTTTGGAAAAAATTATTTTCAATGGGTTTAATTTTTCATCTTGCTCGCAATTATTGAAATATGTTTTAGTAAAGGATATTTGAAATCCTTATCAATTGTTGTGATTTTTGCTCACTAATTTAGTTTTGATAATGATCAAAACTGAAAGTGGATTGTGGCAAAACAAACACGCAGAAATAACATAAAGGATGTAGTGGAAGTTTGAAAATTTTTACCGTTACACTTAGGAAGGGCTTTACACTGTGTTTGTGTTGACTGTGCTAGAGTAGTTGGTTCAACCACTAGTGACTGCCTTGAGGATTCTAGGGAAAATCCTGCATCCCTTCTACTCCTTTGCGTTAATGCAATACCTCTCGAACTTTTGGAATATATCCATCACCTAAATAGAGTTGTGAAAACTATACGGAAGAAACACTGGTCTCAACCTCTTAACTAATTGCTAGAGAGCAAAAATTAAGAGGGTTTCTATTTTTTAAAGTTGGAAAAAATGTGAGTCATTTTCCCAGAGAGAATAGAACCGGTTTCTTGGCTTTTCCGGATAACCCTTTTAAATTGAACTCAAACCATCATGTTCTCAAGAAAACCCCCCAAGATACACTAAAAGTATATCTCTAGCTTTCCTAAATCAAATGTGAGTCTCCTACAGTCAAAACAGTTAGACCTAGCTAAACTGGGCTTAGTCTTAGCTCTTGAATCCCTAGTCCAAACTATTAAGTTAGACTTAATATTTTTATTTAGTCCTAGACCAACAAAAGCCCATAAATAATTAATTAACTCAAATGGACAAAATAATTTCTCAAGCCTATTTCTAGTTTAGGTCTATGCTAATGCTAATTATTTAATTTAGGCTCAAGCCCAAAATAATTAATTAAACAGGAAAACTAGATAATTAATTTATTCTTTCTTTAGATCTTTTTTATTTTATTCTAACCCAATAATAAATTAGTCTATCTGAATAAAATAAAACCCTCATTATTATAGGCCATTTTCTCAATCCAAAAGTAATAAGAACTTATGGACTATTTCTAGGACCAAAAGATACATTGTTATTAGCTACTAAAATGACCAAAATATCCTTACTATATAAATTATTGTATTTTACATTTTAAATATTTCTTATTATCACCATAATGAAATAGTGACCACAAGGACAACGCTGCGTCCAACAATGTCTCTGACCTACATGTGTTATGACTAAAATACTCCTCTATATGATGCCGTTCACTTAGAGAGGAAATAGTGTACTAACACTTCTCTAAATGATATCTACTATTCTTAGACCTCTAGTCTAATGGTCCACGACTTTCTAGATTATTTTTGCCTTACTAGGGAGCTACTTTTATGCAAACATCCAAGTTATATTCTCGAGCCTTGGATCTATAAATCATTTGGACAGTCACAATGGGCAATATCTCTAATAGGTGTATAGAAGCTCTCTTATATGAATCTATTTTAACTAACTAGTAATATATATACATCTAACATACAAATCTATTGGTCCTATAGTGGAACCTCACCTACAGTGCATCAAAATACATACTTCCAACTTCGCCAAACTGCTAACCCATACTCAAGCTATCGGGTATCAGTCCACGTTGTAGTAGTAGTAGTCTCGGTTTTTCTTTTTTTAGTAATTTAAGAAAGTACTGCAGGTCCAATTTTACATATTCTAAATACGCTTATACCATGAAGTGAAAGGACTACTTACAATCTAAAGGTAAGCCATTGCCATCTAAAATTTATAGTATAATAATCTTGTCTTGATGAGATTTCCATTCTTATTAGTTGTCTATGAACTTCTATTTATATGTTAAGTAACTTATGATTCATACTTTACTATAAACGACTTTCATTCACATGGATCACTTAAACAAAAATGGGTCCTTTACAACTTAAATCGTGCGTTATAAATTAAAATAAAAGAACACAAACATTATTGAAAATAATACTTTTATTTATTTCATCAAATTTACATTAGATATATAGTTTGGAGGGCATATATTCTAATAATCTCTTACTTGCACTCAAAGACTATATAAAACCATAGGTGCCCACCCCATTGGCATCTAAGTGTGTTGTAAAGACTTTCTCTGCTAAATGCTTGGTGAATAGATCTACTAGATTATTTCTTAAGGCTCTCTATTCAATCGTAATTTCTCGTCTCTGAATAAATTCTCGGATTAGGTGGTACTTTACTCGATATGGTGGTTTCTTGGTTTTTTAGATTGTGAGACTACTCGTGAATGTCACAATACAACATAATTGGCTTGTCCATCTGTGACACAACTCCAAGTTCTAAAAGAAACTTTTAGAGTAAGATTGCTTCCTTGGATGCCTCCAAAGCTGCCACATAATCAACTTCCATGGTTAAGTAAGAATTAAAGATTGCTTGATACCCTTCCATGAAATAACTCCTCCATATGAGATTAAGATACAACCAGTAGTAGGTTTTATTTCATCCTTATCCGCTTAAAAATCTGAGTTTGTGTATCCTGTTAGAATTAAGTCATTTGCTCTGTAAAATAACATATAATCCCTCGTTCCCTTGAGGTACATCAATATTTACTTTATAACTTGCCAATGAGTATCCCCTAGGTTTAACTGATATATGCTACTTAAGCCTACATCAAAGCAAAAATCTAGCCTAGTGCACAATATGAATATGATGCTTCCTACAGTTTGTAACACCCTACTACCTAGGCCCAACAGGGTCGGGGATGTCGCCCCGTCCAAAGGACAAGGGGTCTTTATAACTAGGTCATACAAATGAATATAAAATAATACTTTAAGATTGAACTTATTACAACCCAAAAATTCAATAACAAATCCAGAATAAATTGTTCACTATCATCTCTCAAGGCAATAAATAAAATAACAACATAGAGTCTTCCAAGCAGGCAAAATCTAGCTACTCAACTCCACAGTAGGATCAAAACATGGCATAAAAGGTGATGAGATAAAAACCTCAATAAGCCCGTGTGTGCTTTGAGTGTTTCAGGTAAAACAATTCATGAATGTAGGTTGTAAAAATTGCATAAGAGAAAGTACTGGCAAGCAAGAAATAAGGATTAAAATAAAGAGTGACGTTTTGCTTTTCAAACCATACATGTGCACAATAAATGTAACCACTCAAATAAGCAGTCATGAGTTACCACACGTTGGCCCCATAACCATATAACGGTCAGAATGCCACATTTTGTGCAGACTGACAAAAGGTAGGTGATCGGCCTACTGGGTAAGATACTCCTCATTCTCTACACCTAAGCAAACCAGTTGTCCATTCCGAAACACACAGTCAACTTAATTGAACTTGCTAGCTCGGACCGGTATGACTAAGTAGTATTATCGTTCCTCTATGTTGAGTTTATCTTCTGGAGGTAGACTCCTGCCAGAAGACTCACTCTTGCTCTTCAAAACTAGTACTACTAGCCTACCCTTATTGAGTCCTCAACATTGATTGTCCCACTTGGGAGAAAACTGATAAAACATTGCTTTGTTTGGAAATAGCAATTAAGGGTTTCTAAAATTCGTGTCAAAGTTGAGTTTTAGAAAGAGTTTAGTTTTTGAGCAAAACTGCTTGTTTTATAAATGACTTGTTTGACTGAACAAGAAAGAAACAGTCCTTAATTGCCTTTACAAGAATGAGTGTTCATACACTCTGCATTTAGCTTACTATAGTAACCTTTTGTGAACAAATAAGTTTACGTAGGAGCTTACCTGATCCTTTGCTTGCAAATTCACAAATCTTCCAAAGTTGACCTAACCCTGCCTAGGTTAAACACAAGTCATATGGTTATACTCAAGCTATATTCGCTTCCATAAATAATCCTAGTTCAACTTATTACAATCACGACCCTAATATCCCAAGCTTTAAGGCTAGAAAATAAGTCTAGCTTGATAAGTGAAAATAACTAGGGGTTGTAAAATAATTACTAATAAGTCATAGGTCCAAATATAAATCTTGAGTATTGTTATTAATAAATAAACTAGGGTTTAATTGATGAAGAGTCTTAAGCCCTGGATGATATTATTAAAATAAATTATTACTAATCTCTTAATTAATGATTAATAGATAGAAAACAATTAATAAATAAAATTAATATTAAATAAATTTTATTAGATTTTGATCAATAGATAATAAATAAATTTCAATAGTATTTATGAATATATGGCCTACAAGATTTATATTTTGCCTATTATTAATATTATTTATATAAAAGGCCTTATTTATTATTGTAATTATATATAAATATTTATATATATTATTTTTAGTAAAAGGTATCATTTGTTTGGCTAAAATATTACTATTCCATTTAATATTCCAAATCCAACTTCCTAGGATTTTCGAAATCTTTGGAGGAAATCATAATGTTAATTTTAATTAACGTAATAAAATTGGCTAATTAAAAATAGTTTAGGATCAACAAGGTCATGTTTATAATTTTTCTATTGTTAACAAGATTCATGAACATATACTCCAACATCAATCAACAAACGATTCCATTCATGTGTAAAGACGTAAATCCATATCTACTATCACATGGTCAAAACTCTACTAAGCATAATCATATTCATGGTTTCAATGAAAACAAGAACATAATACCTTATTCACTAAAGGTGACATAATATCTAGCATGCTTAAACATCCAAACTCAATCAAATTATGAAAACATGCATCGATCCACAAGAACTATCATAAAACTTAACCATGACAAAACATCCTCATGCTCCATTCTCAACTCCTTCATACATAAGTACATACTCAATCCCCAATCATATTCTATCCTTTCCTAACAACATCTAAGAGACTTGATTTTAGAATTAAAGAGAAGGTTAAAGAGAAATACTTGGTTGATGTCAATCTTGATGAAGATTCAAGGAGATCCACATGCTTAGGAGGCTTGATTCATCCAAGAAGGAAGAAGAAAAACGGCCATGGTTGAAACAACCATTTTGGCCGAGAGAGAGAGAGAGAGTATTAGTATATCATGTTAAAGATTGGAGGAAAAGAAGATGAACAAAATCGTTCTTAGTTACCTTGATAGAGTTCTTGAGACTTCAGGAAAAATTCTAGTTTTTGATCCGATAGCATATTTTTGTTTTTAATGTTTGATGTTATAAAATCCAGAAATGGACTCTAGGGAGTGAGTAGACATGATCTGGAGTTTTTGGAAAGGATTGGAGGTGTTTAGAGTGGTCTTAGGCTTGAAGAATGGTGGTGTGTGTTCTTGGTGTTTTTGGAGAAATGGAGAGAATTGGAGAGAAGTTGGACAAAATTGCTGAAAGATGTTGGCCGAATGGTTGAGGAATTCTTGTGATTTGATTTTTAGATTAGGGAGGAGAGGGAAATCTAGTCATTTGAATTTCAAAAGGAGTAATTTTTGGAGTGAATTACGGTAGAAGGTATGGTAGAGTGGTTTGATTGATGGAGGTTCTTTGGAGCTGTAATGGCCGACTGGTTTGCTGTGGTTTTGCTGAAATGGATGAGGGTTGAAGGAGCTATAGGTTGGCCAAAATTTTGAATGCAATGGTGGGAGGATTTTTGGCTATTGAAGCTTAATCCAAGGAAGTTTTCATGTAGCAATTTGCTGGAATTTTGAATTTCAATTGGAAGCTTGATTGGAGTAATTGAAGGAGGAATTTAAGGTGTGGCTATGGTGTTCAATTGTGTAGGCCAGTGAAGGAGGGGGATGAAGTTCAGTTCATGGTTGACTAAGGTTAATTTCACAAAAAGTTGAAGTGATTATCGGGCAAGGCTTGAAGAGAGAGCAAGGCTGGAATTTCTGGTTTGATTTTTGCATGACTTGGTGGAATTTTTGTGCAATTTTTTCTGCAATGTTCCAGCTGACTTGTAGAGAGTTTGAAAGGGTATTGGAGGGTCCTTTAAGGCTGTATTTCCAGCCTTCTTTATGGAGGAAATACAGAGTTAGATTGCTGGTTTGAAAGGTGGAAGAAACAACATGGTTTTTGGCCTGCTAAGCTGCGAAACTTGCCCAGAATTTTTTTCTGGTTTGCACAGCTTTGTGCAATCCGATTTTTGGCAAAGGATTTCAATCTTCAAGATGAACAAGTTGGCCATTTTTATGGCAGCAATTAAGTAAGAAAAATGGTTGAAGTTTTCAAAAGCTAGGCTGCTAAAGAATTTGGAAAATTTTCAGATTGCTTTCATGAAGAAGATGGACACTTATAAAGTGGAGTTTTGAAGGTTTAACCATGGAGACTAATTATCTTGAGAACCTTCCTTAACCCTTCCCTATTTCTAGCCAAAATTCTATCATCTAAGAGTCATTTTAGAAATCCCAAGGTCAATAAACCTTGCTGAATTTTCTGGAATTAAAATATGGATTTGGATAAATTGAATAAGCTTAATTGGTAAAGAATTAAAAAGGACATGAATCCCTTAAGAATTCTTGTAGGGTATAAGAATAGTATTAGGACATTTCCTTCATGTCTCCCCTAGGACAACACTCCTACTTCTACTTATGGCATGCAAGGGACAAAAATACTCTACCTTATAAAATAAAATTTAATCATGATAAAACTTAATTGGTGGGATTTGAACTCAAGACCGTAGAGATTAATACCAAAGCTATAACCACTAAACCACAACAACTCTTGTTCTTATTTTCTCTCCTAAGTATTCTTCCTATTTAATCTTCAAGCTATCTCCCTATTTTCACTTCAAGTAAAATTACCACTTTACCCTTCCTACTCAATAAGTACAACTAAACCTTCTAGACTATAAATCACAATTCTAAAGCATATAAAATCATTCAAAAATATATATTTATGCAAGAAAATATGATATGCATCCCGACTCTCTTACTCTAGGGTTGGTTTTAGGTGGGGTTTCACATAGTTGAATCATAGGGAATCCTGCTCATCCTGTCTTTTTCTTTTTGTATTTTAGGACACTCTTTTGAAGAAAGAGACAACACATGTCTGTAAGGGATCTGTGCTCCTTTTCATGAGTTCTTACTAAACTTGGCCAACATCTTATCAATTCATGTAACTTGGGATAAACCTAATATTCTTTGCTTCTTATTCCTAAGAAGATTAATCCTAAAAATATAACTGGCTTCTCCTAATTTCTTCATACTAATTTTACTAGAAAGCCAAACCTTTGTTCATGACAATGTCCATATATTATTACCAAAAAGTAGAATGCCATCCATATTTAATATAAGAAAAACTGCATTTAAACCTTCTAGTTTTTTGTACATGCTTGGTTCATATTCATTTTGAATAAAATCATAAGAATTTATAGTCTTATTAAAATGAATGTTTCATACTCTTGATGCTTGCTTAAGTCCATAAATGTATTTCTTAAGTTTGCAAACGAAATGCTCTTGATCTTTTGCAACAAAATCTTCTGCTTGGGACATATAGATGTCTTCACTAAGGTGACTATTAAGAAAGGTCATCTTGACATCCATTTCCAATATCTCATAGTCATAATAACATGCGATGGTAAGAAGAATATTAATAGACTTAAGCATACCTACTAGGGAAAAGGTTTCCTCATAATCGATGCCCTATTTTTGAGTATAACTGATAGGGGCTAAAATCACCATTATTTTCCTAGTTATTTGAGGATATTTCGAGATACTTTTGTTGTAATAATTAGGCATATTCTTTTCTATTTGACATTTTACTTGTAAAAAGTATTTTTGACAAATTTGTGCAGATTTGAGCAAAAATGTGAAATTTTAATAACATACCTGGCGCCAGGCCCAACCAAGGGACTAGGCACCGGGTTCATTTTGGTTAAATAGTAAAACAAGGGAAGAACAGAGTAGACCCGGTGCCAGGAGGGCCGACTTGACCCGCGCCAGGTCCACTCTGCCCAGAGGCAGTTGTGCACAAATTTAATATTTTGCAGAGGATTTAAGTATTTTTTGAATTCTACTTGAACTAGACTTCTCAAGTAATGGATTTTGGTATTAAAGAGACTTATAAAAACAAGAAAAATACAAGAGAAATGTGTGATTTGAAGGATCCAAGCTTGCTACTCAATCACCACTTAAAGGATCATTGTTCAAACGAGGCTTTCAAGAGAAGGAGAAGGGCTTGTCTATGAGTTTTATTTTTTATCCTTTGTTTACTTTTTTTCAACAATGATGTACTTAATTTTTTCATTGTAATTAGATATTATTTTGGAGATTATGATTTTGAGTTAATTGAAATTTTTTATCAATTTATTGTTATCTTTGGTATTTGATTACTTGTTATAATTGGTTATTGATGTGAGTTCTTCTAATTGACTTAGAAAAACAATGTTAGTAGTTTCATTGCAATGATTTCAAATTTGTTAAATCTTAATGGACTTAGACAATGAAGTTAAGATTTTAGGACTGAAGTAATCAAAGATTAGTTGATTTCACCTTGGACAAAGGGTCATTAGCTAATTTCATGCTTATAAGGAATTGAACTTAATGCATGTCTTGGTTATGTTAGCTTGATTGGCCAATCTATTAATATTAACCAAAAGATAGTATTTCCATGGATTGGAAAATGAAATGGAATTTATTTAAATAGATTCACGACTTGGGAAACGATTGAATTTTACTTTATATTCCTACATGATGCCAAGATGGCAATTGATTGTGATGAATGTTGAGTGATTCAATATTGTGTTTTCAAGATAATTGTCTAGTTACACGAAATTGCATCCTGGAGTTATATATATTTTTATCTTTATTTATTTTCCTTTTTATTCTCTTCTTATTTTATTGTCTAAACAATAAAGATTTGAGTAAAGTATAGTAGGAGTCTAAGTTCTTGTGGGTTCGTACTTGCTATGCCCTATACTATATGATGAGTATACTTGCCCGTATGTATAATTTTAGTGGTTGGCATTTCAATTAAAGCTTGATTAATTGTGTTATTTGTTGGTAATATTTTCTACACTAAAAAACACACATCAAGTTTTTGGCGCCATTGCCGGGGATGGGCGTTATCGAAAACACTCGAATCTTATTGATTTAGCCTTTGGTGTATATGAAGGTAGTTTGTGAATATTTTTAATTTGTGTATTTTTCTTTTCTTTGTTGTTCTATTATTTTTATTTTTCTATATTTTTATTTTCAATTCGATTTTTATTTTTCTTTGAGTGTGAGACTTAAAACATCATCATGGACAATTATCCATGGACATAAATTCAAGGGAGCTATAATGCTGAGAATTTGGCAAATTTGCAAGCTCGGATTTATGCTTTTTGTGAGACGTCACTTGAAGCCTCAATACATTCTTTTGTCGCCAATACAAATTTATTTGTTTAGTGGCACGAAGAAGCATCCCAAAGAATGATCCATCAAAGAACACAACTAGCCAAATTGATTGAGAATGCTATAAAGGTCCATACACTTGCACAAGAAGACCCCCAAGGAGAAGAGAGAAGATATGAGGAGCAATTGCCCAATATGATGGGAAAATTATTTGATTCTAATCTATGCTCTCATATTTCTAATTTTTCTTTGTCACATGAATTTATAGGTCCCTCTCAACTTAGGGAGCCTAATGATGCCATTGATGATGTGTTGAATTTACCTTACCTCAAGGAGTTAGATCTTTCAATGCTACATCGTAAGAAGTCCTTGGAGGATGGTGGTAATGTATATCTTTTATCACATTCAAATGAAGGTAACTTAGTTTTTGTAGATATGTCAGAAAGTAAGGATTTCTTGATCCCATCTTTGAAAACTCAAATACTAAGTTTTAAGGGGAATTTCAATTGTGACAAATCTTTTGAAGGGTTAAGTGGTGATTCTCATATTTACACACTTTTTAGATATAATTTACATCTTTGTGTTGGAAACTTGATTTATATGTCTAAAAGATTGTTACGAAAGGGGGGGGGTAGGGGTCCTACGTGTATATTCATTGTAACTAACATTCTCCATGAACCCTCTATTTTTTAAAAACCTTTCTTATTTCTACTTTCATCTTGCCTACCTTTTTCAATGAGCATTAATTTCTTTTTCAAAGGTTTGATGAGGAAGTATGATGAGTGAAAAAAGTTTGTATCTTTATTAGGTGTTATTTCCCCTAGTAATAAAGAAAATATTTTCCATCTTAACTATGGGGTAGTTAGTTGTGTCCTTATTTGCTTTCTTAGGATTTTTAGTTTGTTTTCTTTTATTTAAGTGTGTCTTTCTTTTCTTATTATTTTCTTTGTGCTTTTATTTGTGATTTCTTTTGTAGGTCGGAATAAAGTCCTCTTGAACAAGCCCTTCTCTCAATTCCATGTTTTATTATTTATTGGGACTTTATTGCATTTGGGTAGAATTACATAAACTTTTGACCTCTCTATTCGATTTGGTCCCTTTGGGGATGCTTGCTTGCATTAATTTTTTGCCAATAAAGACATTATCCAGTTTATGTGCGGGGGAGTAGTTTAGTAATATTCTTTGTCCAAGTTTTTATAAATGATCTTGGTGTTTTCTTGGCACCAAACAATTAAAAATTTTGAAAATTTGAAAGTTTGGAGATTTTGGAGCTAGATTGATCTTATTTGTCTATAATGGAGTGATGATTCTCTTACTAATTTTGGATATGGATTTGTCATGGTTTGATTTCCGTTGAAAAGTAAACTTGTGTATTGATAGGGGCTAAAATCATTATTATTTTTCTAGTTCTTTGAGGTTAATTTGAGACACTTTTAATACAATAACTAGTCATATTCCTTCATATTTGATATTTCACTTATAAAAATGCTTTTCTATAATTTTATGCAAAAATAAGTGAAAATTGGAGCTAACTGTGTAATTTTTTAGGACAGACGTAGCACCATGCCAAGAAGATGGACCTGGTGCAAGTCCTATACTGGAAGAACAGAGGAAAGCAGAGGAAAAATAAACGGAACAGAGGAACAATTGAAATTGGTTAAAAGAAAGGAAAAGAAAAAATGGCTCAGCCAAGGACAAATCCATGGCATATAGCTCAAGCACAGTACAAATGCAAGAAGAGGAAAAGCAAGAAATTGGTGGGCCAAGGTGAAGAAAAACAATGCGAACAAAGAAAAGGGGAAGAAAGGACAAAAACTTATCATGCCCAGGATGTAAGGCATCCTAGGAAGGATGTGACCAAGCCAAGCTGCAGCTAGGCAAGAGGAAGAAGACGGATGGCGGCTCAGCAGAAGAGAACAAAGAAAAGAGACAGTTCAGCAGTACCAACAATTTTGTTAGCTCGGCAGTAAGCTAAATTCTTAGGATTCATAGCTTGGTTATTCACGGCTCGGTACAAAAGGAAGCGGCTTAGTTAATGGCAAATGGAAAATGGCTTGGGACTTGATACTTGGCTCGGGTGAAGCTAATTTCAAGAAATGTTAAGTTCTTTAGTGCAAAACCAAAACTAAGTTTCCAATTCTTTCACAACTGCTTTCTTTATTTTTTTATTTAGGACTTTGATTGGAAAGTACTTCTTTTATCTTTTGAATTTTTAGGAAATTTGTAAGCCTATAAATAAAGGTAAATTACGTTAGAAAATGGTGTGCACAATGTAGAGACTCAGACATATTTTTTAGAGTACACCACCAATATTTTCTCTAGAGAAATTGTTCAAGGTGCATTGATTCTTGGAAGAGTTTTCATTGAAAATTGAAAAGCTTGTCTATAAGTATTTATCTCTTTCCTTTATTTTCTTTTTCTTGAACAATGATGAGTTTAATTCTTTAATTGTATTTAGATATTATTCTTGGATTTATAATTTTACGTTAATTTAGTTCTTTGATCATTTTATTATTTTCCTTGGTATTTGATTACTTATTATCATTGGTTATTGATGTGAGTTCTTTTAATTGACTTAGACAAAATGTTGTTAGGAGTTTCATTGCATTGATTTCAAATTGTCAAATCTTAATGGATTTGAACGACGAAGTTAGGATTTTAGGACTAAGTGATCAAAGATTAAGTTGATTTTGCCTTGATAAAGGCTTATTAGCTAATTTCATGTTTTTAAGTAAGTGAGATTCAAGCATATTTTGGTTAGGATGGCTTGATTGACAAATTTGCTAATTGAATCAAAATATAATGATGAGCGTAACGCATGTTTTGGTTATGTTAGCTTGATTCACAAATCTATTAATATGAATCACAATATAGTAATTCCATGGATTGACAAACGAAGTGAAATTTATCTAAGTAGATTCATGATTTAACAAATAATTGAATTTTACTTTACATTCCTTCATGGTGCCAAGATAATAATTGATTGTGATAATTACTAAGTGGTTCATGGTCGTGTTTTCAAGAATATTTGTCTAATTACTTTTTCATCCTTGAGTTGTATATATTTCTTTATTTTTCTTTTTATTATTTTCTCATTTTATTTGGTCGGTTAAACAATGAATGAAAAGTGATTAGTGTGTACTTGTTCCTTTGTGGATCGATACTCGTTAATTCCCTATACTATGTTTGTGATGAGTATACTTGCTCGTATATTTATGCATCAAGTTTTTGGCACCGTTGCTGAGGAACAATATTATGAAAGCTTGGATTTCATTGATTTATGCATGTAAATATATAAATACGTAGATACATGTTAATAATTACTAACTTGTTTTTGTATGGTTACATATATTGTATATTTAGTTATTTAATTTTGCTAACTTAATGTTAATGTGAAGTATGTGTGCTAATAGTATTTTTAATTTGATGGTTTTTTGTTCATGACTTTGAGTCACTACTAACTCTTTTTATTTTCAGGTTTGAACTTTTTTCTTATGCAAACCAACATGATTTTTTGGGTGAATTAATTCATTTTTATTTTTATTTTATTTTATTTTACTCTTATTATTATTATTATTATTAATGGTACTCTAGTTTTTAATTTATACGTTCTTGTTTTAAATGTTTTATGTTCATGCATTCAATTAGGATAGTTTTTATTTATTTAAGAATTAAAGAGAAAACAAAAAAAAAAGAAAAAAAATTGGATTGGCCAGAATTGACTTGGCGTCAGTTTAGAAAATGGCCTGGGCACGGGACCAGCACTGCCTGACAGAAAACACCAAAACACACACACACACACACACACACACACACACACAATTTTCAATTTTCTTTCTTTTATTTTGTTTTCCGTTTTTCGTTTGTTTCCTTACGCTTTTTCTTTTCTTCCCAGATTCTTCCTATTTTGTCTTTTCCTTCCTTTTTCTTTTTTTTCTTCTGCTTTTCTTGTCTTTTTGCTTTGTGTTCACATGAAGCACCAATCCTCCCCCCCAAATTCCTTTCATTGTGTTTTATTTCATTTGTTTCTTTCTTCATTTGTCTTGTTTCTTCTATTTCTCTTTCTTCTTTGATTTTTCTTTTGCTATTCCTCCAGAATGATACTTTCGTTTCTCTATTTTTCACTCCTTCACTTTGTCTTCTTCTTCCTTTCTTCTTCCCATCTGCTCTTCTTCTCCTATGAATTATCCCCCAAGAATTCAAAGTTGTAACACTCACACATTGGGGAATACATTGGTGGAAAACTCTCTTCATGTTAAGGTAGATTTTATGCTCTTGAATTTCTTGGCATTTTGTATATGTATTTTTGAGGAAAAATTTACTAGACATGGA
Source organism: Voacanga thouarsii (assembly GCA_026120185.1). NCBI lineage: Eukaryota > Viridiplantae > Streptophyta > Magnoliopsida > Gentianales > Apocynaceae > Voacanga > Voacanga thouarsii. The sequence goes on from JANUWF010002285.1 coordinate 1,071,649, forward strand.
CATCTCTTTGTTGAGTTTATTTGGTGGTCGAAAAATGTATAGAATGAATTGTGAGTCCTGTGATTGCTTCTAAAAATTAGCTATGTATTTTTTCTGATTTTTTGCAAATATGAAAATCTTGGAAGATTGAGCCTCCTTGTGATATTTTGCTGTGTTGATTAAAGATGGTTGACATTGTGCTTTGGCTATCGACGTTGGATATTCTCCTTATTTTTTCTTGAGCATCAAAAGTTTGGAAAAGTTTTTCGCTAAAAAGATAGCCATTCACAAAGTGTGTTTGGTTGAGATAAGGAGGACCTTGTGACCCATTTGGAGGTCATGGTGGTCCATTTGGTGGTTCTTTTGGACAATCTGGAGGCCCGTTTAGAGGCTATACTTCAAGGAGGTCTTAAAGGCTTTGACTTTCTATTTTTCTTTTCCTTTGATGTTTGTTGAGCTTTTATCTTATTTTCTTTCAATTCCTCTTTAGGCTTTTACTTGTGTGTTCATTTTTCTTTTTCTAGGCTTATTTTGCTGGCAATAATTCTTCCAACTTCTTGAAGGATGCATTTCTCTTTTCTTGGAGCTAATCTCCGTTGGATAGTATTATTTTCTGTTCCCTCTTTACATGTTTGCTCCCTTGGTTTTGCTTTATTGTGATATTTTAGGCCATTAAGGATAATGTCCAAATTAAGTGTGTGGGAGAGATTGAATATTTTCTCAAGTGCAACTTTGTGATTGTCATTGGATAGTCAATGATATTTGTTTGAAATTGTTGAATTTTTGAAATTTATTTTTGGCTATGAGAAGGGTATAATTTTATCTTTCACTTTGGATATGATTTTGTCATTTAAATTGGTTGGATTTTCTTGAGGAAATTGTGTATTAAGTTAAATATCTTAAGTCTTGGCAAATTATGTTAGTCTTAGTTATGCTTTAGTATTTAAATTATATTCTACTTTTCTTGTTTGGATAGGGAGGATGTGACGAAATACGGGATCAGTTGTTTATTACTTCTTGATTCATGGTTGTCTAAATTTGTTTAACTTTGGGTTGTCAATAAGGATGGTGAGAATTGAAAAAGAAAAATGCATTATTCTTTTATTGAAAAAAAAAGTTTATTTTATTTGGAAAGAAAATGCTCATCTTATTAGGAAATAGCTTAGGGGGGCCAATGCGGTTAGTGGAATAGAAGAAACAAGAACCATTACATTTTCTTGAGGCTAATTCCCGAAAAGTAAAGAAAAAAATATAGGTGCCAATATGGTGCATGAAGGTAATGTTCATGCACTTGAGGCTAAAGCGAAAGAAAAAAAAGACGATGAAAAAAAAAACTAAAACATGAATGTCTCCTTATTTTGCTACGTAGAGTTTTGCAAATTTGATTCTATAGGTTTTGAAGTAGTTAACCAACATGACTTGTTTGATTTGTGTTATCTATGTCTTGGCTTGAAAGGTGGAATAAATTTTTTATATTAAAGTATAAACTTGTTTAACTTAATTTTGAGGGTCTTGATATGTTTGATTTAATGCATGAGTTTACAAAAGGTTTTAAAAGGTTGAATGAATGTTAAATTTTTATCTAATGCTAGAAAAAAAAAATGGAATAATGACTTTATTATGGATGAACTTGAGAAGAAATAAATTATTTTGAGTGCTTTGCTGTTGTACTTTACTTGAGGACAAGTAAAGAGTCAAGTGTGGGGGTATGTGATAGGGGCTAAAATCATCATTATTTTCCTAGTTATTTGCGCTTAATTTGAGACACTTATAATACAATAACTAGTCATATTCCTTCATATTTGATATTTCACTTAAAAAAATGCTTTTCTGTAATTTTATGCAAAAATAAATGAATTTTGGAGCTAATTGTGTAATTTTCCAGTACAAACCAAGCACCAAGCCAAGAAGATGGACCTGGCGCTAAAGAATAGACGAAAGTAGAGAAAAAAATAAACAGAATAGAGGAGCAATTGAAATTGGTTAAAAGAAAGGAAAAGGAAACAATGGATCAACTAAGGATAAAGCCGCGGCTCACAGCTCAAGAAAAGGACAAAAGCAAGAAGAAGAAAAGCAAGAAATTGGTGGGACAATATGAAGAAAAACAAAGAAAAAGGAATGAAAGGACAAAAACTTATCATGCCCAGGATGTAACACCCCACTCCCTAGGTACCTAAATAGGGTAGGATGTCGCCACGTCCAAATTGTTGGGAAATATGCACTCTTAGACAAAATTTCTGATGTAAAAATCGAATTTTTTAATAAAAGAATTTATTCTGAGAAATTGTTTATGAATTTACAATTTTATGTGTGCACAATTACGTTTGGAAAAGACCCATTGTGTTTAAGTAAGTGGTCCATATGAATGAAGGACTTTCACAGTAAGGTGTAGATCACGAGTTACTTAACACCTAAACTTTTGTTCTTAACTGATTGATGAGAATGAGAATCTCATCATGTTTAGGTTCTTATGTTGTGAATTCTAAATGGGGAATGGCTTACTTTTAGCCAGCGAGTAGTCCACTCACTTCATGACATAAGCGTATTTCGAATACGTAGAACATGATTTGTAGCAGTGGTTTCTAAAAGTACTATATGGTAGAAACCTAGACTACTACCGCTATAGCGTGGACTAGTACTATACGACTTGAGTATGAGTTGGTGGTTTAATGAAGCTGGAAGCATATACTTTGATATGCTAATGTTGAGGTTCTATCGTAGAGCCAATATACTTGTATGTTTGGTATGTGTGACTAGTTAGTTAAGTCAGACTTGTACAAGATAATTTTTATACTATATCGCCCCATGTGGTTGTCTGAATGATCTGAATATCTAGGGCCCTGGGAAACATGACTTGGATGTTTGCTTTAGGGTAGCACATTTGGAAAGCAGAAACAATCCAGGAAGTCGTGGCTCATTGGGCTAGAGGCCTAAGGATGGTAGATGTCATTTAGGGAGGTGTTAGTGTTGGGGATATGCCCTAGAGTCAATTTGTACTTATACTATTGTCATTATGTTTTATATAATAATATGAGGCCTTCCTTTCCATGAATAGTGAGTTTTGTTTTGTGGTCATCAAGTACGTGACTTGATAGTAAAACCCTACAATGAATACAATGACTATTCTAAAACTGTCCCTGATCGATTATTATTATTGGAATAATAATAAATTAAGATTAGTATGTTTGTGATTTGATGGTTATGTTTTACTGGCCATGGATATTTGTGATATCGAGTCAAGACATAAATAAATGTTAGAGAATATTGTATTGGACATGACCCACTGTGAGAGTACTTCATGGAATATGTCATAAGTACTTTCTAGCCATAATAATATTGAAAGTCCTTCGACCTAAATTCATCATAGTTTCCTACTTGATAAATTCTATATTTTGACATTGTCTAAAGTTGTCTTTAACCAGATAATAAATTAGACTACTGTAGGATATAGAATAAATCAAGGAGAGGAATATGATTGATTGTGAAGGAATTTGTCCCTCTCAATTATAGGAGAGATATCCATGGGCCCCTTGATAAGTTAGACTGTTAAAAAAATGCATGGCCGTGCTCAAATATATCAATCTAAGATATTGATATCATTTGTTTGAACAGTCTACTATGAAATCAAGAAATAATTGATTAAGCTTAATAAGGATGACATGCTCCGTGCCTTATGCTTAATCTGGATATCGTGTGACAAAAGGACTAAATATAAAATTATGGTTTGGTTCAAAGAGATCACCGATCTTCAATTAACCTGGATAGTTATAATGTTTTGCTAGAAACTGCTTATAACTTGTGGGCCATTTAAATATGATTTAGGCACACTGCCAGTGTTAAATGAATCTATAGGGTCACACAATAAGCGAACTTGTTAGGTTATTTTTTTTGTGACCAAATTCGATGAATCTGGAAATATGTCTAAGTTAATCGTACTTAGAAAATTTACCAGATACAATGAATCTGGAAATATGTCCACATTCGATGTATCTGGATGATGTCCAGATTATAAGAATCTGACTCGGTAAATTAATTAGTTAAATTACCGAGATAATGGCAGAATCTTATCATATAAGTTTTAATTTAATTTGAATTTAAATTAGAATATAATAAGATATTATTAGGGTTGGACTCTAAGAGGTTCGAGGGTTTCTAAGAAAACCCTAGCCGTTTTTTCAATAGTCCAATTTTTCGGTTGAGAACATTCGTGCCATTCTCTACCAGAAAAGGAAAAAAAAAAACCTCTCAAACCCTAGGCGCTAGCACTCCCCGGGTATCGAGTGAGTTCGCAGTATGTATCCGATAGAGGACGTTCGCATACTGCAGCGTCTGGTGATTGTTCGGGTTGAACGTACAATAGCGCAATTAGAATCGAAGGATTTCAATTACAGCAACCAGAGGTAATTCTTAAACCTTAGATCTTCTTAATCGTTTACTTGGGCCCTCGGGAGGGATTCGTTGATGTTTTTCGCGTTTTAGGAGTCCACGAATCCTAACAGTTAGTACACTTCTTCCTCTCTAAATGTATAGCGATGTATAGAGGGGTATTTTAGTCATTACACATGTAGGTCAGAGACTTTGCTAACGCAGCACTGTCCTTGGGGTCAATATTTTCTTATGGTGATGTTAGGAAATATTTAAATTGCAAAATACAGCTATTTATATGGCAACGGTATTTTGGTCATTTTAGTAGCTAAGGCGGTGTGTCTTTTGGTCCCCAGTATAGACCGTGAGTCCTAATTAAATACGGGCAAAGAAATTGATCTTAAATTAAATTGAATTTATTTTATTTAAATAGTCTGATTTAATTATTGGGCTAGAATAAAATAAAGGTCCATGGAGAGAGAATTAATTAAATTAGTTTGGTGGGTTAATTAATTATTCAAGGCATTGGCCCAGTTTGGATAATTAGGGATTAACCTGAGACTAAACTGATTTAGGCTTATTTAATTGGACTAGTTTATTTGGGCTAGGAAATTAATTATTTGTTGGACCATTGAGTTGGTTTTAACTAGAATAATTAATGAAGTTCAATAGATTAAACCAAGAGTCCAATGGCCCAATCCAGTTTAACATAGTGTTTTTTATTTTGGTTAAACAGGAGGATTGAAAACAACGTTGTCGTAAATTAGACACACAAGAGAGACGGCTTCTTCTCTGTGGAATAGCTAGGCGTCTCTCTCTCTCTCTCTCTTCTAGAAAAATTCCCTAGCCTGTTAGTTGTTCACCAAGTGGTAGTTAGGCAGGCCGTATACTGGAAGACCGAGAGTTAGACGTTCACATACATGCAAAGGCGGAGTAGGACGCTTGCAGGAATCACACCACAGACTTCTACCAGCACACCTACCCCAGTTGCACACGTTCCAGTTGAACCACTTTTGAGAACCAGAAGGAGAGGTAAAATATTTAAAACCTCGGGATTGGGACCGGGCGCAACCGACACCAATAAGGGCTGCCGGAGCCGGAGCCAACGCTGGCCCTATCCTGGATTCCCTGTTCTTGTTTTTCCAATTTTTTTATGTTCTCTTCTGCTACGTGGCCTGTGTTTTTCCACTTTCCAGACCTTCAATTGTTATCAGAGTATGAAGGTTTTGTGAAAATATAGGGAGCATGCATCTAGATGAATAAAACTGGAAACATATGTGTGATTAAAATTGTGATCCTTCACTATTTATGGTATGGATAGATTCTCTGTTAAACCTCTCGGGCAGAGTTATAGGAATTTGTAATTTACTATTTTTCTTAGTAAATCGTGTAAGCTTAATGTTTATGGGTATAGGCAGTTGTTGGTTTTGGTTGACTTCATTGCATTAAGTTTGAAATCGGAGAGCCAATGGCACCAGAAGCTGTGCAGAAAAACAGAGGAAATTTGCAGAAGAAAATTTTAGAAAAAAAAAATAGCAGAAGAATCTGGCAGAGCTGAACTGGCGCCGGCTGGGGTGCTGGAACTTGCGCTGGCTAGGGTCTGGAAGGTCGGTCCGCACCATTTTCTTGTGGGTCCTGGTTATGTGTGGCGAGTGTAATGGACCACAGTTCAAATGGGTGGCTGATCTAGTGCGATGGGTGCAGTGGACCAAGGAATTTTTTTAAATTTTTCCTTATTATTTTTCTTGCATTTTCTTTTGGTTTTGGGGTCCATACCAGGTGAAGTTAATATTTTTGCAATAGTTAATATTCAAGGAATATTTTTGCATGAAATTATTAGTAAGGGATTTTAGGATAATCATTAATTAATTAATTAATGTGTTTAATTCTATTATCTGGGCACTTAGGTTTAAAAATAGAAGAGCATGAAAATTTCTACTATTTTCTAGCATGCTATTTATTTTTGGTACCTATGTGCACGTTTTCTCAAAGACCAAAGTCTTTGGGAATGTTTTGACAAGGAAAACATTTTTATACAAATTAAATGGTTATTTTAGCTTGAACAAAAATTAATCCTAAGATATTTTCTCAAAGGATTTAATCGTTGACATAGAAAATATATTAGATTTGGATATTTTTATAAGGTTAAAATAGAAAGCCATTTTGTTTTATTTTGGCACAAGAAAAATTGTTTTGTCAAATAAACTTGAGACCAAAGTCTCTAGAAAGTTTTAATTGGAATATTTTTGAAATCATTAAGTTTTTAACTTTAATAAAATTAGTCCTTGGAAAAAACTCTCAAAGGATATAAACTTAATGATTTCAATTAATTCTTGGATTTATAATTTTGAATTAATTTAGTTCTTTGATCAATTAATTATTTGTCGTGGTATTTGATTTCTTGTTATCAATGGTTATTGATGTGAGTTCTTCTAATTGACTTAGACAAAATGATGTTAGGAGACTCATTGCATTGATTTCATAATTGTCAAATCTTAATGGACTTGAGTGACGAAGTTAGGATTTTAAGATTATGTGATCAAGGATTAAGTTGATTTCGCCTTGACAAAAGATTATTAGCTATTTTCATATTTATAAGGAATTGAGATTCATGCATATTTTGGTTAGGATGGCTTGATTGACAAATCTGCTTATTGAATCAAAATATAATGATGAGTTTAATACATGTTTTGGTTGTGTTAGTATGATTGATAAATCTATTAATATGAATCAAAATATAGTAACTCCATGGATTGGCAAACAAAGTGGAATTTATCTAAGTATATTTATGACTTGACAAAATGATTGAATTTTACTTTACATTCCTTCAAGATGCCAAGATAATAATTGATTGTGATAATTGCTAAGTGGTTCATGGTTGTGTTTTCAAGAATATTTGTCTAATTACATACCTTTCCATCATTGAGTTGTATATATTTCTTTTTTTATTATTATTATTTTCTCACTTTATTTGGTCGGTTAAACAACGAATGAAAAGTAATTAGTGCATACTTGTTCCTTTGAGTATCGACACTCGTTAATTCCCTATACTATGCTTGCGATAAGTATACTTGCTCGTATGTGTTTTTTTGGTATTAATGTTTTAATTAAAACTTAACTAAGTGATGGATTTAAATTTGATGATTTTTATACACCCAAAATTTATGCATCGTGTATTAAGTTAGATTTTTGCTAAGTCTTAAGAATTTAAGTTAACCTTGGTTATATTTGGTATTTGAGTTTTTTTTTTTTTTATTCTTTGAGTTTGAATGGGGATGATATGATGAAATATGGGAAGAGTTGTTGACTAATTCTTGTATTATGGATTTAAAGTTTGTTTGACTTTGAGTTGTGAATAAAGAATGTGGGGAATATATATATATATATATATATTTTGTGTGACAAAGAAAGAATGTAAGTTGAGAAAAAATTTTGCTTTCATTTATTAAAAAGAAAAGAAAAAGACCTTTTGCTAAAAAGGGGGCCAATATGGTGAGTGCAAGAGAAGAAATAAAGAAGCATCACACTCTCTTAAGGCTATCCCGAAGGCAAGAAGGTAAGGAAAGAAAGAAGAAAGAAAAAGAAAATTACAGAAAAAATGATAAATGATAAGTATATGGGGGCCAATACGGTATGTGAAGAGAAATCTATGCACTTGAGGCTATCAATTCCCTAAGCCATTGAAAAAAATATAGTTGAGTGTTTTCCTTGTTTCACTAACTTGAGTTGTGCAAATTTGAGTTTATAATGCTGGAATTAGTTAAATCGCTTGACTTGTATGATTTATGTTATCTATGTTTTTGCTTGAGGAGTAGGATGATTTTCTTGTACTAGATATAAGCTTGTTTAACTTAACTTTGATGGCCTTAGGATTGTTTGATTTAATACATGAGTTTACAAAGTTTTGAAAGGGTAAAATGATTGATGAATTTATGTTTGAGGTTGGAAGAAGGTTATGTCTTCATTATGGATGGATTTGCTAAGGAAAAATTTACAAAATTGTTTTGTCTTGTTCTAAATGCTTAGTGTCTAGTTCTTGTTTGCTTGAGGACAAGCAAATGTTTAAGTGTGGGGGTATGTGATAGGGGCTAAAATCACCATTATTTTCCAAGTTATTTGAGGATGTTTTGAGATACTTTTGTTGTAATAACTAGGCATCTTCCTTCCTATTTGACATTTTATTTGTAAAAAAGTGTTTTTGACAATTTTGTGCAGATCTGAGTTGATTTTGAGCAAAAATGTGAAATTTCCAGAACAATCCTTGTGCCAGGCCTAACCAAGGGACCAAGCACTGGGTCCATTCTAGTTAAATAGCAAAAAAAAAAAAAAAAAAAAAGGAGTAGAACATAGTAGATCTAGTGCCAGGTCCACTCTGCCTAGAGGTAGTTGTGCACAAATTTGATATTTTCCAAAAGGATTTTGGTATTCTCTGAATTCTACTCGAACTAGACTTCTCAAGCAACAAATTTTGGTATTAAAGAGACTTATAAATACAAGAAAAACACATGAGAAATGTGCAATTTGAAGGATCCAAGCTAGCTACTCAATTACCACTTAAAGGAGCATTGTTTAAATGAGGCTTTTAGGAGAAAAAGAAAAGCTTATCTGTGAGTTTTATCTTTTATCCTTTGTTTACTTTTCTTTAACAATAATGTGCTTAATGTTTTGATTGTAATTGGATATTATTTTGGAGATTATGATTTTGAGTTAATTGGATTTTTTTTTTATCAGTCTATTGTTATCTTTGGTATTTGATTACTTGTTATCATTGGTTATTGATGCAAGTTCTTCTAATTGACTTGGAAAAATGATGTTAGGAGTTTCATTGCATTGATTTCGGATTTGTTAAATCTTAATGGACTTGGATGACGAAGTTAAGATTTTAGGACTGAAGTAATCAAAGATTAGTTGATTCACCTCGGACAAAGGGTCATTAACTAATTTCATGCTTATAAAGAATTGAGCTTAATGCATGTTTTGTTATGTTAGCTTGATTGAAAAATCTATTAATCTTAATCAAAAGATAGTAATTCCATGGATTGGAAAACAAAGTGGAATTTATCGAAGTAGATTCATGACTTGGGAAATGATTGGCTTTTACTTTATATTCCTTCACAATGCCAGGATGACAATTGATTGTGATGAATGCTGAGTGATTCAATATTCTGTTTTCAAGATAATTGTCTAGTTACATGAAATTGCATCCTTAAGTTATATATATTTTTATGTTTATTTATTTTTTTATTCTCTTCTTATTTTATTGGCTAAACAATAAAGATTTGGGTAAAGTAAAATGGGAGCCTATGATCTCGTGAGTTCTATACTTGCTATACCCTATACTATACGATGGATATACTTATCAGTATGTCTGGTTTTAGTGGTTTCCATTTTAATTAAAACTTGATTAGTTGTGTTATTTGTTGGCAATATTTTCTACAATAAAAAACATGCATCAATAACGTTTTATCACAAACCTAGTTTGAAAGGTTTTCATCTTCTCATCTGCACCTTTCTTTCTCTTGTAGACTGATGTGTTCGAACTTGGGTGTAAAAATTATACAACAACTAAGCACATTCCCAATCATATTTAAATTAAAACATTCAACTCAAATCACACGAGCATATGGTTCAAACGAGTGTCGATCGTCAAGGAACAAGTAGACATTAATCACCTTTCTTTCATTGTTTAACTGACTCAATAAAGTGAAAAACAAATCAAAAGAAAAATAAAATGAGAGAAAATCAAAATAAAAATATATACATGTCAAGGATGTAGATTTATGTAACTCGAGCCATTGGTTAGACAAACATGATCTTGAAGTATCCAACCTTTATCATAACTAATTATTCTCTTAGCATCATGGAGAATTAAAGTAGACTCACTTCTTTCTCAATCCATGAATCCCTATCTTCTAGGTAACATAGTATCACATACTTTGTCTCTACCAGTCTTACCCAAAAGATGCATTAAACACAATGCTCTGATTAAGTCCCATTCTCAGGCAAACTTGACCTATGAAATTAACCAATTGAATCCATGCTATGGCAGACATCAATTAACCTTTAATTACTCTATTCTTAACAATTAACCCCATTTTCAGGCAAGTTAAAAGACAACAAATATGAAATCAATCAGTTGAACTACCATAAACCCTATTTTCAAGCAAGTTAATGAAAAGCCACAATCAATTAATCTTGTAATAAGCATGAGTAATTAAATACCAAGAATAATAATCAATTAATCAAAAGATCAAATAATTCTAAAAACCATGAATATCTAAACCAATGTCAAATTACAATAAAATAATTAAAATGTCATTGTCAAGAAAAAGAAAACAAAGTAAAAGAAAGCACTCATAGACAAGCCCCCTCCTTCTTCCTTTGAAGGCCTTCTTGCACAACCCTCCTTGAACTTGAAGAATTCCTCCTTTGATTGAGTAATTTTCTATGATGATCAATGAATTCTCCCTTTTTTCCTTATGTTTTTCATCTATTTATAGGCTTAGAAAGTGCCTAAATTCGTAGGTAAAGTGTTCTTGGCCGAAAAGAAGTTGGAAGATACTAAAACTCCTCAGATTATCAAAAATCGCGTAGAAAAAATCAAGCACCGCCTTAGCCTCAGGGTACAGCCGGCGCCATCTTGACTCTCGGAGTCGGTGCCGGTTGTGTTCTGCTTCTCCACTTGTTCGCCTATTTTTCTTCGAATTTTGCACAATGTGTTCTAGAATGCAGCTGGCGCCGGTTCCAACTTCATAGCCAGCGCCGCCTTGGTTCTATTTTGCTTTGTTTTAACAATTTTTCCGTCGCTTCGAAGTTTGTTTCAATAATGCATGGCCGGTGCGGTTCTAAAGCCCAAGCCGGCACCGCCTCTCCTTTGTTTTGCGATGTTTTTGTTTCGTTTTACCCTAAAAATCTGTAATGATGAACAAAATACCTTTTCAAGGGTAAAATCTCAAATATGAAAGAATATGGCTAGTTATTGAACAAAATGTATCAAAAATGAACCTCAAATAACTAGGAAAAATATGACTAATTTAGCCCCTATCATAGACTCACTTACACCCAATGGATTTTATCTCTTTAGGTGAAACTATAAGACCCCAAATCTGATTGAAGCTTTCATTGTTTCTTGCCACATATCTGCATCAACATCAACAATAGCCTTTTTATTTCTAGTGGGATCTTATTCTTGAAGGGCAGAGTCTTAGTCAAGACCTCTCTTGTCCATCTTTATAGAACCCTAGATATCTTCCCATTATGATGAAGCTCCTTTTGCACAGGATCCTTAGGTTGTACCTTTTTTTCTCTACAATTAGGTCACTATAAGTTGACTCAGAAGACATTTCCATTAGTTTTGATTCAGATTTGGGTAAATAAAATCATACATTTTTAAATCCATTCCCAATCAAGTTTTAATTAAAAAATAAACCCCAAATCACATATATAAGTAAGTTTACTTATCAAAAAGCATAGTATAGGGAATTAACCAGTACCAATTGTCAATGAATAAGTACTGTGAAACCCCAGTTAAAACCAACGTTAGAGTAAGGGGGTTTGGATGAATATCATGTTTTATTGCATACATAAATATATTTTTATATGATTTTATGTGCTTTGGATAAGTGATTGGTAGCCTAGATGGCTTATTTTTGCATGTGGGGTAAAAAGGGCAAAATAGTAATTTTTGCCTCAGGTGAAAATAAGGAGATAGCTTGAGGATTAAATATGAAAAATATTTGGGAGAGAAAATAAGAACAAGAGTTGTTGTGATTTAGTGGTTAGAGCTTTGGAATTAATCCTTGAGGTCTAGAGTTCAAATTCCATCATTGGAGTTTTAGCATGATTAAATTTTAGTTTTGTGTAGGAAGGCTATACTTCGGTCCTTGCATGATTTAGTGAAGAGTAGGAGTGCTGTCCTAGGGGAGACATGATAGGAATGTGTTAATCCTACTCTTATGCCCTACAAAAAAATTCTAAGGGTTTTATACCCTTCTTGATTCCCAAGTTTTCCTTAATTCTTAATCAATTAGGTTAATTAATTTGTTCAAGCCAATTTCATTCTAGAAAATTCTAGCAAAGTTATGTGAGATTTAGGTTTCAAAAATGGTTGTGAATAAGTCATCTTGTTGGCCGAAAATGGAGAGGAGTAGTGGAAGGTTCCCAAGAGAATTAATTTTCATAGTTGAACCTTCAAACTCTAACCTAAGTATATTCTTCTTGTTCATATAGGAATCTGGAATTTTTCTAGCTTCTTGTTCAGTCCAAGTGTCAAAATTTTCAACCATCATTCCCTCCCAAATGCTACCAGAAAAATAGCCCTCTTGACCAGCTTGAAGTCTGAAATTATAAGGCCAAAACCGGACTGCTCAAATGCTGTGCAAACCAGAACATTTTCGGGACAACTTTCGCAGCTTTTGTGATCCTAAACCAAGCTGTTTCTTCTAGTTTTTCACCCAGCATCTTAGCCACATTTTTCCTCCATAAAGAAGGCTGGAAACCAGCCTTGAAAGACCTCTGATACCCCTTCAAATCTTCTGCAAGCTGACTGGAAAATGGCAGAAAAATCTGCCCAGAATTCCAGCAAACTTGCGAAAAAGCTGAACAGAATTTTCCAGCTTTGTTCCTTCTTCAGGCATGTCCGAAACCTCCACCATTTTTCTATACAAACTCCCCTTAAACAGCTATGAATTATTCCAATCAAGCATTCTGCTCGAAAACCAGTCCATGGCTGCTCCTAAAATATCTCCATCAATTACTCCAATCAAGCCATTGATTGAAGACCAAAATTCTAACAAACTTATTTAGTAAACTACCATAAATCATTCCTCAAACAACCAGAAATCCCTTCACCATTGTGCACGATATTTTCGGCCACCATTAAGTTCCTTCAAATAACTTTCATTCCAGCAAAAATCACAGACAAATAACCGGCCATTGGAGCTTCCAAAAGTTCTCCATTGACCAAGATCTTCTTACGATATTTTGTTTTCAAAATTGATTCCCTAAAATATTCTTTTTGGATTTCAAACAACTAGCTTTCCTTTTCGTTCAAACCAGAAAATTCAGTTGCCAAAACCCCTCAAACAATTCGGCCACCCTAATCCCACAGAATGTCGGCCATCTCTCCCTCAATCCTTTCCATTCTCTTCAACCTTCAAGAACACTAAGAACACCTACTAACCTTCTCTCTCCTAAGGCCATCAAAACCACTTCAATCTTCTTCAAAAAAAACTACAGATTGTGCCTACTCACTCCTGTGAATCCATTCCTACCACTTTTAACATTAAACTCGAAAATCAAGCCCTCTCATTTGGATCAAAAACCAGTATTTTTGTGAAGGCTCAAGAACACCTTCAAGGTAAGCATGATCAATCGATTCCATCTTCACTCATTATCTTTTAATTATATTAGTGGATATATTCTATCTCACCAATTCACTCAAAAGATGCATTAACCTCAATCCTTAATTATTACCCCTATATTCTATATTATAAAAATATAAAATTAGCCAATAACCTTATATTCTAGGTGAAATCCACCAATCATGGATTACTCAAGTTCTTACTCTTAACTTTTTTTTGCAATCCAGTTATGAAATAACAAATATGAAATTAATTAAGTTGAACTCACTTCTAACTTCATTTTTCAAGTCGATTAGAAAGAAGAAACAATCAATTAATTCATCAAATAAATCAAGTAACCAAATACCAAAAATAACAACCAATTAATTAAAAAACTAAAATTGATACAAAGTCATGAATCCTAAAAATATCTTCTAATTACAATTAAAACATTGATTTGATCATTGTTCAAGAAAAATATAACAAAATAAAAAGAAAGAACTCATAGACAAGCCTACTTCTCCTCCTATTGAAGACTTTTCTTAAAGCAATGCTCTTTTTTATGTTGAATTCCTTCTTCAAAGCTTGATTCTCTAATTAATCCATGAATTTAGCATGTTTCACTTGTATATTCCTCATATTTATAGCCTTCTTGGTTGCTAAAAGCATTCTTTAAGAGTTCTGAGTCGTGTACAAGTCAGATATCAAAAGACTTCTTAGGTAATTCCCAATTCAGCTCAAAATTGAAATCTGTCCATGCCCAAATCCTCTCTTTTTCTCCTATTTTGCCTTGTTGCTCCAGAACTAAGCCAGGGCCGGTTCTTACACCTTGGGCCGGTGCTAGTTCAACACTAGAATAGTGAAATTATGCTCTAAAATCTCCAATTTATGCACAAAATTCAAAATTCAAAATTAAAAAAAAAAACCTTTCTACAACCAATTATTTCAATTTTATCAAAAAGTAAAGGTATTGACTAGCTATTACATAAAAAACACCTCAAATAGCTAGGAAAATATAGGTATATTTAGCCCCTATCAATTTCCTTATACTTAAATAGTTGCTTGTCTCCAAGCAAACACTTAAGACAAGGCAAAACAAAAACATATTTTAGAGCAACCTATTCTCAAGACAATTACCAATTCATGTATCAAATCATAGCTATCATAGCAAAACATTATCACAGTTTTCACTAAGAAAGACGTTATACCACTTATCCAACTCAATCAATCCCTAAGGTCAACTTAAGTATTAGATCAAATATACATAAAACGATTGATGTAAAGTTACCTAAGTGCATATTTATGAAATACCATCCACTCTTTCCTCAAGTCAAGAATAAAGTAAACATGATTCATAGAAACTAAGATAGTCATAGCTAAAGTAAGTTTCTATTAGCCTTAAACTCCTACCATCCAAGTAGTAAATTAAGGATGTTCTCACCTTTCTTGGAATTCATAGCTTCAAGTGAGTGAATTTCTCCTCATTCACCATATTGGCCCTTTTATTTTTCAACGCATTTTTTTCACTTATCATTTTTTTTTTCACTCTCACTCTTGTTTTCTCTCATACTCACTTTTTATCTTTTTTTTTTTTTAATTTTTTCTTGCTAGAATGGGCACATACATCCCTTTTTTGCATTTTGCTTCATTCAAGAGAGTGAAATTAGGTCCAAGCAATTGCATCTCCATCTTTTCCACTCATCTCAACCCTCACCCTATTTACTTCAACTCTCTAATTTTGACTACCCTAATTCTAATAGGGCGGATAAGGTTGAGAGTAAAAGCTTCGCTGTGATAATTTTGTTGAAACCTATGAGCTTGACATCTATGCTTTGGAGACTTATGACTCTCTGATATACTTGGTATTTATATGTGTATGATGGGGAAACATTATCTGGGATGCCCCTATAAATGCGTGTGGTGTACGCTACATGAAATATCTCTATATGCCCTTTATTTGATTGATGTGCTATTGAAGCACTTACTTATTCCAATTGAATAACATATTTACACTTTAATTTAGAATACAAATGATTTGGGTTGAGGAACATTTCACTATAAGACATATGGGTACTCTTAAGTTTGGCACTAAGAGAGGTAATATAAGCCACTACTAAAGTGTACAACTTCTATGGACACAGCCACACAAATAGAGGATGAAGACATGGAGAGGATCACCTCGGCAACAACTCCAATAAAGGGAAACTTCTTTGTAAAAGGGCCAGTTGGATATTGATAGAAGAACAAAGAAAAGCAAGCGCGGACCTCACTAGTGAATACTATTTTTAAGCAAGCAACTTGCTCTCATGATAGAAAGAAAGGATATATGGAAAAAGATTATCTACCTAAAAAGCCATTCATAAGATATTTCAATTATGGGGATACCTACTCACATAAGGGATAATTATCTAAAGTTACCCCAATCTAACTCAGGAGACCCTCCTCCATCACCATATCTGATTAATCACAGTAATGCATCTACAATCAATAGAGGTATCAACTCGAAGCTGTAGAAGATGGCTAGAGTGTTCACCTAAATCCGTGAGAATTTGGAAATGGACATAGTTGTAATGGAAAGTACACTTGTTATTCAAGGTCGTGCGGTAAGTGTATAGATTGGCTCTTGTTCTATGCATTTATTTGTTACTTTGTTGTGTGTCTAGTAGTATCATGGTGATTAGAATTTTCATTTAAATCACTAGTATGTACTCTTCCTAGGTAAGGATGGGTATCGATAGACTTTGTTACAAGTATGAGATTCTATTTTGGCGGGATGGTCTAAATTTAAAAATTTTGGTATAGTTATAGGTGGGTGTAAAATAAGATTAGGGTTTCTATTAATAATGGCTATGATTCAGAATTACCATATACACTATGAGTGCATACTTCTTGGTAAAAGTCAGTAGAAATGAAGAAATTTGTATAGGCATATAGGAGTAAGGTGGGTAAAAGAGAACTACATGGAAGCTTAATCTTGTGTTTTTATGGAAATACGACTTTATGTTAGACATGGATTAGTTATCAAGATATTATATTCGGGTGGACTATAAGAGTAAGTTCCCACAATTTATAACACTAGAAACTGGTGTTTTGGAATTTTAGGGAAATTGAGTGAAGGAATTAAAGTATCCGATATCGAGAGTAAAGAATGAAAGCTTCTCAAGAAGGATTGATTGAGAAAGTTGTTAGGACAAGCACATATGTGACTTAGTACATCACAGTGGAATAATTTTGGTATTATCGTTAAGGATGAAAGACAAGACCTTTAAGGATCATGTTAGATTTAAGATAAGGACATTATTAAGTAAGGCCTGAGAAGAAAATAATCCTAACACTGCATCTAATACTAAGTTTGAACAAGCAAAGCATTTGAAATTAGTTGCGAAGTTGAGAAAGCACGAACTTTTGTCGAGCTTAGTGGTGGGAGTATTAGTTAAGTATTGTTTCAACTTTAGGATGTGGTAATTTAGGAAAGGATTAAGGATGAAGCATCTAGAGTAGGAGCGAATGCTTAGCCCGAGAATATTATAGACAATTGAAATTTTGTTGGACTGATAGAATATTACTGCCACTTCATCGAAGGATTCTCGATCCTTGCATCATCCTTAACCTAACAAATGGAGAAGAATACATTATATTCATGGGTGAGAAGTGCGAAAAGAGCCTCCAAAAGCCGAAAATAAATTTTATCACTACACATATGCTAAATTTACCAGAGTAAGGAAAATCTTTCACTTTATATACAGATGCTTTGAAGAAAGAATTAAGAGACACAATGGTAATCCCTTTGGACAATGATTCAATCTTCTTGATCTCACCTTTCCTTCTTTCTTGTAAGCTTCGTTAAGTGAGCTTTTTTCCTCCCAGCATTTATTGTTATCATGGATTTTCTCTCAAGATTTGATCAACCATGGTAACCTTAGCTATTTAATTCATTGTTTGTAATCAATCCTCATTAAACTCACTAACATTGTGCATGGCATTTTCTATGATATCTCTATGTTGGTATTTTATTTCTTCCTTCATTAGATTCATTCTATTTAGTTCATGTTCCTTTTTCATGCTTTTTATTTCGTACATCCTATCTTGGGCCATCTCTTTTAACTTCATCTCTTTCTTAAATTCTAGTGTCACTAGTTGCTCAATCTTTCCACCGTAATTATCTTGTAGTCCTCTTTATTGCACAAAACATTCTTTTTCTTCATCGAATAATATTAATTTCATGGACTCATCTTTTACTCAATGACTCCTATTATTCATTGTAAATGCACTTTTTTTGTTGAGGCTTAAGTATACAATGATTCCTTTTTTTCACTCAATGAAAGTGTTTGTTCTAATCAATCATAATAATTTCTCTAACAATCAACAATTTCAATCTTTTTATTTTTTGCTGTTTGATATTTTCATAATCTCTAGTCTTCTCTTGGTGATGAGTTTTTTTTTTTTTTGGTCAAATTTTTTCTTTTCCTCTCAGGCTGGTAACTCAACTTTTAGTACTCAGGTATGTAAGAAAATCAAGCTATCGCAAAAGACTTGCAGAAAACTCAAACCACATGAAATCAACTACACCACTTATGAATTGGAGTTAGCTACAACCCTCTTTTCTTTAAAGAGTGGAGTCCTCACTTATATGGAATGGGTTATGAACTATTCCCTAATTACAGTAGTTTGGGGTATATCTTTACCCAGAAAAGGGTTTGAATTTGAAGCAAAGAAAATGGAAGATGTTTTTAGAGGAATATCATTTCTCAATCAACTATCACATAGTAGGATTAATATTGTAGCTAATATGTTATATCGAAGAGGGAGAATAGCAAGAGTCAGAGTTTAGGAAATTCAAGTAATGCACAAACTGTTATCTATGGAAGTGGAAATAGAAAAGAAAGAATTAGTTTTGGAATATAAGTATGATGCCCAAACTGAGAATGGAAATGGAAAGAGATACACGAATGACCAAGGAGTAATATATTATTGAGAAAAATTACATATGCCAAAAAGAAGAACCGAAGAAGAAGATTTTGAGGGAAGCATATAGAATTTGATGCCTTGCTCGCCTCTGGGAAAATAGAGCTGTGACATGGCCTGAATTTAGTTAGCATAGTTACCAATGGTTAAAGTTTTGTGCGAACATCACGGAGTGAAAGATAGAATTTGGAAGCTAAAAAGTAGATGAGAAAGTAGTATCCAGAATTGTTGTAACATGTGACTTGGATTAATTTCGGGGATGAAATTTCTTTTAGAGGGGGGGGGGATGTAATACCCTATAATTTTGCGTTCGAAAAAAAATATTGAAATAATAAATTTTATATTATGAAATCACTGAATTATTCATATGTTTGAGTTATGTTTTTTAAAACCTCATATGAATATCAAGGGTGCTTATAGGATTACTTGCTTGTGTGATAATTAACCTATTATAATTTAATAAAATGTGTGTGTGTGTGTGTGTGTGTGTGTGTGTGTGTGTGTTGTGCCAGCATATATCATTACAATAATTTTACTAAGACTAGTTAGCCCATTTCAATTTAAATTGACAAAGACTTGGACTATTTTATTTTTACTATTAACTAGAGCCATCTTGAGCTAGGACATATTCAAACAAATGCATCCCAACCATTAATTTAGAGAACCCTAGAAGAAAACCATTCCATTCCTCATTTTCTTCAAATAGTCGTCTGCTCTCCTCTCACTATAACCCATACTCCTTCTCTTTTCTCTCTAGACAAAACACTCTTCCCTTCCCATTTAGGCTGACCAGTTGCCTTATTTGCAAGAAGAGAACTTTTCTCTTCTTGCAAATCCCTGGCTGAAACCCAACCCCCCTCCCCCCCCCCCATTTTCTCTTGAATATATCCTTCTAAATCTTCAAGAAAATCCTTCAAGTGGTGTTTTGTGGGCTGCATTTGCTGGTTGGGAAATTGAACAAGCTTCATGGTAAGTCTTCAAGAAATCCCACCCCATTTCTTTTCTTCTCTATGGCCGAGCTGAAGCATGCCTTCTAGCTATGCAAATCTGAGTTTTAATGTTAGTCTAGTGTGATGTGTTGATAAATAATTGGTATACATTGTTTAGAACCATGATAAATTAAGTGAAGGTGGCACTTTATATGTGAAGAATACATTTTTTTTTCTTCTTTTCTTCTTCTTGTTATAATGCTGGCTGAAATTTACTAGTTCGGTCCAGCTTGGTGAGGTTTGCGTTTCTGGACATTTTAGTATGATTTAATGATGTAGGACTGTTACATCTATTTTACGAAAATATTTTATAGTCTAAAGATGAGGTTTTTTATGTTGAGAAGTCCATTCACTATTCTATATCTATTTATGCTAGCCGAAATTACAAATTATATCCAGTTTGATGTAACATATTTTGTGTGAGTTGGTGAGGTAGTGATGTTATATTTATGCCAAAGAAAGATTATGTGATGAGAAAATGCAGTCTTTTGAGTGATGAAATCCATCCGCTAATCCAAAATGCATTGTTCTGTACAACTGGACAAAATTTGATGTTTAATGCTAGTTTTGAGTTTGATTTTGTTAAAGGAATGATGTATCTATGTTGTGATTTTGTAGGGCTATGCATGGATGATTATATATGTGGTGGGTGAAGATTTTTTATGTTGTTAAGGAGTTTATAGTGGTGACAAGAAAATAGAGGGTTGTTTGTTTGGTTGTGTAATGAAATGGGTGTTGTTTTGGAGCTAAGGATTTGTAAAGGGCATGCTAAATTTTGAATCTTTGAGCATTAAGTTATGTGGTAGGACTTTTATGGTAGGCTATTTGCACCATAATGACTTTTACACAAACCCTGCCTAAGCTATTGTGAAACCATTATTCAGTGAGTCATTTTCAAACCCCATAAAATCCCCTTTATTGATTGAATTTTCTCATGATTTTTACATTTCTGAAACTTCAAGATGTTATTATGATTTTAGAAAATTGAATGAAACCTCGTTTGTAATTTGTGAGATATGAATTTTTAAAAATCACTGCTCAAAGCTGGTTACTGTTCACGCTGGTCTTTATGTAAAAATTGTTTGAGCTATTTTTGGGGAACTCTTGGGGAGATAAATACATTGTAATTTACCTAACATACTAAGGTACTAGGTTGGAAGTTTTCATTGTAAAATAAAATGATTTTCTCAATTAAATAGGTGGATATTTTTTACCCCTGTTTATGTTGAAAATAGAGTTTGGTATTTCAAGTAGAAAAATGAATTTTGCTTATGAAGATGGCTGTAAATGCTTCAAAAATTGTCTTAAATTGATTTTATAAGATGTTTAGAATTATAAGGGATATATTTTTTAGGGCTTTGATGATTTTAATGGAGTTTATAATTGTACGTGACAAAACCCCATGCTTTGCAAAATAAAACTTTGGAAAGGACTTTTAATCTTGCAAGATTAATTGATGCCATGATGCTCTTGGTGAGATGAATTGGTGAATTAGTTGCCTGGTTAATTGAAGTGTTGTATGATTAATTAGGGTTTGCATGGTTGATTAGGCTTTTGTATGACTAATTAGGGTTTGCATAGATAATTAGGGTTTTGCATGATAATTATGAATTTATAACAATCAAGGCTTTGCTTGGCTATTTATGTTGATAGAGAAATCGGGATACTTGTATTGTATGAATTTGTGTATTTGTTCATAAGCTGTTGAATTTTGTGATAGAATACTTTACCCTAGAATTAAGTTTTATCCCTAAGAACTTTTAGAATTCTTAAGACCTAAGTAATTCCCTAATTACCCTAGGGATTTAGTTAATACTTTATTTGGAGTGATATAATGATAATTAATTCTAATATGTTATATATATGATAGATGTGACGGACATAGGCAAAGGAGAAGAAGCAACATCTTGAATTACGTGAATGAGATTACCTAACCTTAGACAAGGTAAGTACTTGCATCTTAAGCATATTCTCGAAATACATGTTATAAAATGCAAAATCTGTGCAAAAATACCATGTTCAAAATGTGTAAAATTTACATTCAAATGAATATATAATATATGCATAATTTCATGAAATGCTTTATGTTTATAACATGTAAATTTTGATTTCAAAAAAAGAGTATGTCACTTTGAGAAAAAAACTATGCATGAACATAATGCTTATTACAATCAATGCCCCTATTATGATATTACGATGTACTCGTGCATTATGAGAAGCTTTCACGAGTATTATGATTACGAATTTGAGCCACGCATCAAATATACATGACACATAGAAATTCGGTTATGCATTTCATGCATGACAAATATTGTGAAAACCATGGCATGGGTTTTATAAGTATTAGCTCCAAATGCTATAGCTTTGGTGAACTGCGAGGAATAAGGTGCGGCAGTTAAGGATATAGTGGATGTTGTGGTTGTCCGGGTAGTTAGGGATTTTTTTGCTAGAGTACCTATGCCTAGGTCCTTCACAAGTACCCTTCTCATGTTGGTCCCAAAAAAGTCTAATTTTCCCATTTTTGCAGATTTTCGGCTTTGAGCTTATGTAATTTCTGCAATAATATGATCTCTAAGGTTATGGCAGTCCCTTTGGCTCTGTTATTGTAGAAGATAATTTCCCCTAATTAGAGTGTCCTTGTTCAGGGGCAGAGCATTATTGATAATATTCTTTTAGCACAGGAGATAGTCCACACTATTAATCAGAAAGCTAGAAGGGGTAATATAATTTTGAAGCTTGATATGGCTAAGGCTTTTGATAGAGTTTGCTGGTCTTCTCTACTTCATATTATGCATAGATTTGGGTTTTATGCCCATGTGCTTCCTGTTATTCACAATATTCTATCTAACTATTGGTTTTCAGTGTTGGTTAATAGGAGGTAGTTTGGTTTTTTCAAATATACACAAGGTGTGCGACAGGGGGATCCTTTATCTCCATATTTGTTTATCTTCTCACAAGAAATATTCTCCAGGGGCTTGAATTCCTATGTGGATTCTAGGAGAATTGTGCCTTATTCTTTACCTAGGCGTTGTTTAAGCATCTCTCACTTAAGCTATGCTGATGACACTATCTTGTTCACATCTGCATCTAAGAGAAATTTGAGGAAGGTAATTGAATTCATTTCTTCTTATGAGTTAGCTTCAGGGCAGTTGGTTAATAAAGGGAAAAGCTTGTTTATAGTTCCTGAGGGAACGTCTTTGCATAAGTATGGAACTATTCACTCGAGCTAGATTTTGTTAGGAAATCTATGCCATTTTCTTACTTGGGATGTCCTATCTTTAAGGGCCGAAAAAAAAAGGAGTCTTTTATTAGCCTTTAGTTGAAAAGATTATGGCTCAGATTGAAGGAAGGTGTTATAAGTCTTTGAGTCTTGCAGGGTGGTTAGTGCTGATTAAAACGGTTCTTTCATCCGTTTTGCTCTATACTTTGCAAGCTATGGTTCCTCCCTGCGCTATTTTTGCAGATGTTAAGAGCGAAATGGCTATATTTTTATGGGGTAAGACGAAGTTCGGCATTAGAAGGCGTTGGTGTAATTGGAAATCTTTGTATTACCTAAAGAAGGAGAATGGTCTTGGATTGCAATCTTTAGACACGTATGCCAATTCTTTTGCTATGTGGTATTGGTGGCATCATCGGCTTCAAGATTCTATGTGGGCTTGGTTCATGAGAGCTAAGTATAATCAAGATAGTGTTCATCCAATATTTATTGATGTTTGTCCAGGCTTGTCTTATGGTTGGCATCACATTCATGCTATGTCTCGACAGGTAGATGATCATTTAGCTTTTGATCTCCATTTTGGTCAAACATCGTTTTGGTTTGATAGTTGGTCTTCATGTGGTCGGTTAGCTAGAATGAGATTAAATGTCATTCATCCCAATCTTCATCTTTTGGGTGTGGTTTGAAATGGTCTTTGGAGGGTAGATTTTCTTCAAAGTATTTTACCTTCTTTGGACGCTTATTCAATTCTATTTGTGCTTTCCCTGGTAATTAATGTACCAGAGAGGGATGTTCAGCTATGATCTTTGACTCAGTCAGGTGATTTTTCTATTTCCTCAGTTTATGAGTTGGTTCGGTCAAGAGGAACTAAGGTTCTTTTTTTGTATTCCTTATGGAAATCCCCTTTGCCTAGTAAGATTAAGAAGGTAAAAAGGGTGATGAGATAAAAAATCTCAGTAAGTTCATGTGTGCTTTGAGTGTTCAATGAAAACAGTCCATGAATACAAGGTGTAAGAATTTTATAAGAAAAATACTGGTAAGCAATAAACAATAGTCAAAACCAAGAGTGGTGTTTTGGCTTTTCCAACCATACATGTATAAATAAATCAACCACTCAAAAGGGTGGTCATGGGTTACCACACATTGGGCCCCATAATCATACAACGGTCAAAATGCCACACTTTGTACAGACTGACAAAAGTAGGTCATCGGCCTACCGAGTGAGATACTCCTCCATCTTTACACCCAAATAAAATCGGTTGTCCATTCCGGTAACACACAGTCCACTTGACTGAAAACTGCTAGCTCGGACCGGCGCGACCTACTTAACTGACATCTTATCAGGAAAGGACTTACCCCTCAGAGGTGGCCACCTACTGAGAGACTTACCCTAGCCCGTCAAAGACTAGTCCTAGTAGTCCACCCTCATTGAGTACTCAACGCAATTTATCCCACTTGGGAGAAAAATGAATAAACATAGCTCCACACTTGGGAGAGACTGAATAAACATAGCTCCACTTGAAAATGGAAATTAAGGATTTCCAAAGTTTGGGATAAAGTTGGTTTTAGAAATAGTTTAGGGTTTCTGTAAAACTACTTATTGATTTTCAAATAATTTGTTTGACTGAAATGAGTAAGGAGACAATCCTCAATTGCCTTTATAGAAGTGAGTGTCCACGCACTCTACATTTGGCTTGCCATAATAACCATTTTACATTAAACAAATTTTATGCAAGAGCTTACCTGATCCTTGCTCGAAATAAAGGTCTCCAACAGTTGACCTAACCCCGCCTGGGTTAAACATGAGCCATAATTAAACTCAACCCAAAATTCACTTCCACAAATAATTCTAACTCAACTTGCTACAATCATGATCCTACCGTCCCAAGCTTTAAGGCTAGATAATAAATAAATGGTTCATAAGATAAGTCTAGTTTGATATTAAAATAATTATGGTTTTGGGAAATAGGTACTAATAAGTTGAAGGTTTAAATCTTGCTATAAATAACTTAGAGTTTATTTGATGAAGGGTCCTAGGTGGTATTATGTAAAATAATAATCTATTAATAATTAATTGTTAGAAAATAATTGGTAACTAAAACTAGTTGTGAGTAAATTTTAGTGGTTTCGATTGAAAGATAATAAATAAATTTTAATAGCGGTTTTGAATATAAGACTTACAAAATTAATATTTTACCTATTATGAATACTTATATAAAAGTCTTTATTATTATTTTCTATATATTCTATTTTATATAATATAATATATATATATTTTACTTCTTTAATGAAAGTTATCAATTATTTGATTAAAATATCATTATTTTATATAAAAGTCCAAATCCACATTTTTCCTAGAGTTTTCGATATTATTAGGAGAAATTATAGCATAAATCATTTTTATTGGTGAAATATAATTGGTTAATTTAATTAGCTTAAGGATAACAAGGCCATGATCACAATCTCTATTGCTAACGATTATCATGAACATATACTCTACACCAATCAACAAAACATCCAAACCATGAATAAAGGCATAGATCTAAATTAACCAAGGCATAATCCGAACTCTACTAACATAAACATTTTCATGGCTTTAACAATCACATGCGAACATAAACCCTATTCACCAAAGGTGATATAATTGTAGGATTTCTATCATGCATATTCAGATTAAGTGCAGCGGAAAACAACAAGAAATCCAAGCCATGGATCACGGGTTTGCAATAGAAACGGGAAAAGGAGAAGATTGCGTTTATTCAAACCCGTTTCTAGCCTCCCCAATAAACGCAATCTTCTCCTTTTCCCGTTTCTATTGCAAACCCGTGATCCCTAGCCTCCCCAATAAACACAAAGTGTGGTGCCTTGGCCAATTTGTTCTCATGGAGCCCAACGTGTGGTGACATGATTTTTATCCGAGTGGAGGATTTATTTTGTACAAAGTGTGATAATGAGAAAAACCCACTCCTTGCGAAAAGTGATTGTTTATGACTTGTCAAATTATTTTTACAAATGTTTTACACTTTGCATACACGTACTATTCAAAACACCATGTGCACACACAGGACTTACTGAGATTTATTCTCACACCGTTTTACACCATGTTTTCAGGAGATAGATTGTACTGAGTCAGCGGGGCATGTAATAGTTGGAGCTTTTACTATTTTCTCTATCCGTTCTAGGAGACATTTATTGCTTATGCTTCTAAACAATATTTTTTTTTATTCCGTTTTGCTCCAAGTTGAGCCTGATGTAATAAGAATATTTCTTTATTTATCTAAGTTGATCCTTTTAGAGATTGCCTTTATATTTTATACCTCGTTCTAAAGACCCCTTGTCCTATGGGACGGGGCGACATCCCCACCCTTTTAGAAACGCAATCTTCTCCTTTTCCCGTTTCTTGGGGAAATCTAGCCTCCCGAATTCTACTAGCCGGAATTCAAAAAATTTCAGAAACAAGAACGCAGGTGCGATCTAGATTATCCAAAACCGTTCACTGCAGCTCAACTGAAGTCTAAGAAAGAACTCCCTCTAATGATAATCCACACAAGGTTGAATGCTCACAATCTCACAATTCTATGCTAGTAGAATTCGGGAGGCTAGGGTTTTGATCAAGAAGAGAGACGGCTAGGGTTTGATCAAGAGAGAGGCAGAGAAACGGTTTCTCTGTATTGCATGAATAGTCTGTCTCTAACCCTAAGGAAACCGTTTCCTTATATTTATAAATTTATAATTACCATAAATTACAACTTAGTCCTTTAATGTCCAATTGTCAACAAATTGGTCCTTGAAGTTTACTTAATTACAATTAGGTCCTATGAATTATAACACATTTATAATTCACCTATAAATATATTCCCTTCTCTTAATTAACCCCACAATATTATCAAATAATATATTTGAGCATTCAAACCTTCATTGTGTGTGACCCATTAGGTTTCCTGGTCTTACTGGTAGCATAATATGAATTAATTCTAACAATATTAGAATTAATAATCCTTAATAAAATAAATGATTAAATTTATTAATTCTCTAATTAATAAATTCATATTTAGCATATCAAGAGCGACATCTAGCAATGATTCTTGACCATCCAAAAGTCCAGAAAGTCAAGTGGCTTGACATGAACCTTTCAATAGCAAATTATCAATGCAATGAACTCCTTTCAGCATACAATATCTTATTCGGTCTAGAGCACGGAATTAGTGCCAACTCCCTCCAGAATATTATTAACTCTGACCCGAATATTTTAGTACTTGTTCAAGAAATCCATTACTCGATATTTGTATCAATTGGAACCATTTCCATCACATAGTCGCCTTGGCCAAGGACTTCATGAGTAATGATTTCTACAAGTGGCCTTGAGATATACTCTCCTACTATTATGAGTGGTGAATCATTTATTGACCATCTCAACTACTTTCGTTTACTTTACGTTGTACCCAATATCCATCCCATAGGCGGTCCTAGATAAGACTCCAAAGATTAGAATCAAAGTACAACGCTCAATAAACAAAGTACCTTGGAGATATCAAGTCTAAGAATACTTGCACACTTGCTAGAATGAGATTCTATCACTGGCACTAAATAGTTATCCAAGTGATTATCTCGTAGCTAGGTCATCCAATGAACTTGTTTCAAAACAAGCATCCACACGTTAATCCTGAGTATCCCAATACCCACGGATGTGAGAACCACCGATTGATCCAATCAAGAGATATAACATGTGCCAGTCTTGGCGTATTAATAATGTCCCATCTTATTAATACTATGACTGTGGATTATTTAAGTACAAACACTACATAGTGTAGTAGGAATCTCACATCATGATCTCTATCATGATTTCCTTAACACTGTGTTGTACTAGAGACTTTATCTAACGGTTTGTATACATATTTAGATATAACAATTAAACTGAAAGATAAAGAATGCCTCTTATTTATTTAATATGCAATATACATGGTAAATGTGATTGCCTCTAGGGCACAACACTAATAATAATCGCTAACATGCTTGATCACATACCACTCACGACATGAAGACATACAACAAACCCTAAAAATAATAAAATTCAACAAAGGCAATCAACTCATGCATCAATCCCATCTCCATCATATACACACATTTATTCATGCTTCAATATCAGCTCCATCACAACAATACATGTTCGAACCCTAATCCCAATCCATCTCCTTCTAATAATATTCTAAAGACATGAATCTAGAATTTAAAGAGAAGGTTGAAGAGGCTTACTTGATTGATGACTACCTTGGAGTAGTTTCGAATGAAACCTTACTCTTAGGAGACTTGATCCGACAAGAGTGAAGAAGAAAATATGGCCATAGTTGAAGTAACCATTCGGCTAAGAGAGAGAGAGAGAGAGAGAGAGAAGAGAAGAGAAAAAGAGAGTTCATTAGTATGTTTATATATACATATTTTCATTAGGAGTTGAAGATGAGTGAATATGGAGGTGATTGATCATGCTTACCTTGAAGGTGTTCTTGAGCCTTCACAAAAATACTAATTTTTTATACAAAAGAAAGACTTTGATTTCGGTATTTGATGTTAAAAATTGCAGAAGTGGGTTCAAGGGGTTGAGCAGGTGTAATCTAGAGTTTTTGGAGAAGATTGGAGTGGTTTAGAGTGGTCTTAGGCGTGAGAGGGTTAGTAGGTGTTCTTGGTGTGGAGAGAATAGAGAGAATAAGGAAAGGGCTGGCCGAAATTCTATGTAGGAAGGAGTGGCCGACTGATTTGGAGGGTTTAGGAAGTTGAATTTTCTGATTTGAGAGGAAAAGGAAAACTGGTTTTTTGAAATCCAAAAAGAATATTTTAGGGAATCAATTTTGGAAACAAAATTTGGTAAGAAGATCTTGGTCAATGGAGAGCTTTTGGAAGCTCTAATGGCCGGCTGGTTGATCAAGGTTTTTTGCTGGGATGAAAGTTGTTTGACGGAGCTTAATGGTGGCTGAAAATATGGAGTACAATGGTGATGGAATTTCTGGTTTTTTGAGGGATGATTTATGGTAGTTTACTGAATATGATTGCTGAAATTTTGGTCTCCAATCAATGGCTTAATTGGAGGGATTGATGGAGATATTTTAGTAGTAGCCATAGACTGGTTTTTTAGCAAAATGCTGGGGAAGATGATGATGCTCAGTTCATGGCTGTTCAAGGGGAGTTTGTACAGAAAAATAGGGGAGGTTTTGGACAAGGCTGAAGGAGATGCAAAGTTGGAAAAATCCTTAATAGATTTCGCAGGTTTGCTGGAATTTTTCTGGGCAAATTTTGTTGCCATTTTCCAGTCATCTTGCAGAAGATTTGAAGGGGTATTCAGAGGTCTTTCAAGGCTGGTTTCCAGCCTTTTTTATGGAGAAAAAATGTGGTTAAGTTGCTGGGTGAAAAACTGGAAGAAACAGCTTGGTTTCAGTTCACAAATATTGCGAAAGTTGCCCAGAAAATTTTCTAGTTTGCACAGATTTTGTGCAGCTCGATTTTGGCTAGGATTTTCAATCTTCAAGCTAAGTGAAATGGCCATTTTTCTTGCAGCATTTGAGAGGAAAAGATGGCTGAAATTTTTGACACTTGAACTGAACAAGAAGCTAGAAAATTTTCAGTTTACAACATGAAGGAAATGAACACAGCTAGGTTGGGGTTTTGAAGGTTCAACTATGGAGATTAATTCTCTTGGGAACCTCCCCAAAACTCCTACCCATTTTCGACCATAAGATAACTCATTCATAGCCATTTTCAAAACCTAAACCTCACAGAACCTTGCTGGAATTTTCTAGAAACAAAATGGCTTAGATAAATTACTCAACCTAATTGATTAAGAATTAAGGAAAACTAGAAGTCAAGAAGGGTTTGAATCCCTTAGAAATTTTTGTAGGACGCAAGAGTAGGATTAGGACTTTTCCATCATGTGTCCCCTAGGACAACATTCCTACTCTTCCTTAACTCATGAAAGGACCGAAATATAGCCTACCTAACCCAAAGTAAAATTTAATCTTGCTAAAACTCAAATGATGGAATTTGAACTCAAGGCCTCAAGAATTAATTCCTAAGCTCTAACCACTAAACCACAACAACTTTTGTTCTTATTTCTTTTCCCAAATATTTTTCCTATTTGATCCTCAAGCTATTTCCCTATTTTTACCTCAAGCAAAAATTACCATTTTGCCCTTCTTACTCAATAAACGCAATTAAGCTTTCTAAGCTATAAATCACATATCTAAAGCACATAAAACCATATAAAAATATAGTTATGCATGCAAGAAAATATGATATGCATTCCAACCCCCTTACTCTAAGGTTGGTTTCAAATGGGGTTTCACATAAGGAGAGAAAATTGCCAGTGATGATAGCAAAAGACCATTCTTGGGAACAAAAAACTAAATTGGTAAATTTGCAAGGAAAATATAAAAGGGTAATAGTTTGGAAAATCACCGATACTAAGGGAATTAGCGCTTCGTTGAACTCAAAAAATCTTGCTAGAAGAAGGATTGAAACCCGTAGGGTAACCCCGACATTAGATGAACCTGAGCATGAAAGATGTGGTAAAAGGTAAGGTAATTAAGCTTTTAGATTCATGAATCATTTAGCACATCTTGGATACGACATCATGTATGCTCAAAGGATTGATCTTTGAATTTCAATTAATGCACGACGACATGTAGATTATTGCCAACAGTGTCATGCATCCCTTGTATAGCTCTTTTTTAGTGGTTTCTCCTTGAATTCTCTTCTACCATAAATTTGTTTGTTCTAAATCAAACAAGGAGAAAATGGGAGAGATAAGTAGAACTCTATAAAAAAAATTAAAGAATTTTAAGCTCTAATGCTATGAAAATTATGCATGAAATAACCAAATATCCGAAGATACAATCAAAGAATGTGAGTTGGGGAATTTCGAGGTTATTGAAAAAACTAGTTTAGGTAGACTAAAGTTCTCTATTGATGAGCCACTGGAGTTAGAACTTAATGACTTACCCAAACATTTGGACTATGTATTTGTAGCCAAGGAGAGAAAATTCATTGATCATAACAAAAGGCCTCACTTGGGAACAAAAAACCAAATTGATAGACTTGCTAGGAAAATATAAAAGGGTAATAGCTTAGAAAATCACTGATATTAAGGGAATTAGTCCTTCCTTTTGCACTTACAAAATCTTACTAGAAGAGGGAGCGAAACCTGTAGTGCAACCCCAATGTTGGATGAACCCGAACATGAACGATGTGGTAGAAGGTAAGGTAATTTAAGCTTTTAAATTCATGAATCATTTACTCCATCTTGAATAGTATTTGGGTAAGTCTAACATAAGTGGTACCAAATAAGAGAGGAATGACGGTAGCTCCCAATGACAAAAATGAATTGATCCCTATAACATTGGTGACCTATTAGAGGGAATGTATTAACTATAAAAAAATTAAATGAGGCAACTAGAAAGGACCATTTCCTTCCCTTTTTTATTGACCAAATGTTGGAAAGACTAGCTGAACATAAGTTATATTACGTTCTTACTGGTTTTTCTAGTTATTTTCGAATCCCTATAACACCGGAGGATCAAGAAAAAATAATTTTTACATGCCCTTTTGGTACTTTTGCATATCGCCTAGTCTTTACAATGATCCAGGAACTTTCAAAAAATGCATGATGGCCATTTTTTAGGGTCTTGTGGGAGATATCATGGAAGTTTTTATGGATGATTTTTTTATGTTTGGTAACTCAATTGATTTGTGTTTGGCAAATTCGAAAAAGGTGCTGCAAAGGCGTGAAGAGATGAACCTCATGCTCAATTGGAAAAAAATATCATTTTATCATTCAAGAAAGTATTATGTTGGGACACAAAGTTTTGAGTAAAAGTACTGAGGTTAATAAGGAAAAATTTGAGGCAATTGAGAAGCTTCTCCCTCCTACTTTGGTAAAGGTTATCCAGAGCTTTCTTTGGCATGTAGGTTTTTATAGGAGGTTTATTTTGGATTTTTCAAAAATTTCTACACCCCTTACTTATTTGCTGGAAAAAGATGCTGGTTTCAATTTCGATGAAAAATGACTCAATGCTTTTAATATGCTTCAAAAGAAACTAATAATTCTCCCATCTTGATTGCAACTTATTAGTCTCTTCCTTTTGAACTATTGTATAATGCAAGTGATTTTGCAGTAGGTGTAGTGCTAGAACAAAGATGGAATAAGCATTTTCAGCCCATATACTATGCAAGCAAAACTCTTACCGATACACAAGAGAATTACACCATAATGGAAAAGAATTGCTTGCAATAGTGTTTGCCTTTGATAAATTTCATTCCTATCCTATTTTGCCCAAAGTCATTGTGTACACTAATCATTTTACGCATAAGTACCTTTTAACCAAGCATGATTCTACACCAAGATTGATTAGATAGATTGTATTATTGTAGGAATTTGAACTGAAAATTAGGGACAGAAAGGGAGCTGAAAACTTGGCTATGGATTAGTTATCTAGATTGGAGAATCCCTATCTAAAGCCATTGAAGGAAAAAGAGACTAATGATAACTTCCCAGATGAATAACTTATGCTTGCTAAAGGAAAACACCCTCAAACTCCTAGGTTTGCAGATTTTGCTAATTACTTGGTTGCGGGAATAATTCTAAGGGTATTTACATAGCAAAAAAAGAAGAAATTCCTCTCTGAAGT
The DNA here is from genome assembly GCA_026120185.1 of Voacanga thouarsii. Classification (NCBI taxonomy): domain Eukaryota; kingdom Viridiplantae; phylum Streptophyta; class Magnoliopsida; order Gentianales; family Apocynaceae; genus Voacanga; species Voacanga thouarsii. Next base: position 1,104,176 of record JANUWF010002285.1, read on the forward strand.
AAAGCACTACTTTTGGAAAGTCCCTACTTATTTAGATGTTCTGAGGATCAAGTGATTTCACGATGTGTGGATTCAGCGGAAAGTAAAAATGTTATCCAACATTGCCATGACTGACCTATCAAGGGACACTACCAAACCAACAATACTATAATAAAGCTTCTTGATTCTGGATTTTATTAGCTAGCCCTCTTCAAAGATTCTCACAGATTTGTTAAGAATTGTGATAGGTGTGAATGTACAGGTAACATTTATAAATCTAATGAGATGCTATTGTAAATCTTTCAAGCTTGTGAAATTTTTTATTATTATGGAATAGATTTCTTCGACCCCTTTTCCTAATTTTTTGGGTAATAAGTACATCTTGGTGTCAATCGATTATGTATCAAAAAGGGTAGAGGCACAAGCTTTGCTAACCAATGATGCACGGGTGGTGGTTAAGTTTCTTAAAAAACTTTTTAATCCAGTTTGGAGAACCTAGAGTGCTCATTAGCGATAGGCGAACACACTTTTGTAATCATCAATAGGAAAAAGTTCTTAAACACTTTAGTGTTAGACAAAAATTTGCAACCCCCTATCACCCCTAAACAAGTGGCCAGGTTGAGATGGTCAATAGAGAAATCAAAAAAAATTGGAAAAGAATGTCACTTAAACAAGAAAAGATTGGAGTTTAAAATTAGATTATACTCTTTGTGCCTATAGGACAACTTTCAAGACTCCCATAGGTATAACTCCGTATAGATTAGTTTATGGAAAGACTTGCCATTTACCTGTGAAAATTGAACATAAGGCATATTGGGCCATCAAACTAGTTAATTTTAATCTTAAGTCTACAAGAAAAAAGAGATTGATCCAATTAGATGAGTTGGAAGAATTGCGTAATGAGGCTTATGAAAACTCCAAGCTGTATAAAGAAAAGATGAAGAGGTGGAATGACAAGAATATTTCACTTAACCTGGAGTTTTGAGAAGGGGAAAAAGTTTTGTTGTTTAATTTGAGATTAAGGCTTTTTTCAAGAAAGTTGAAATCTAGGCGGTCTAGTCTATTTATGGTATGCAAGGTATTTCCCTTTGGTGCTACTGAAGTTTTTCATCCTGAGAAGAGAACATTCACGGTCAATGGAAAAAGATTGAAACATTATCTTAGAGAATATTTTGATAGTTCGAAGCATATTGACATCCCGCTCCGTGAGGCCTGAGTATTTTGTTTGTCATTAGATTTGGGATATTTTTCTATACTTTTCTTTACCTTTTTTTTTATTTTCTTTTTCTCTTTTATTATGTGTGTTTTTTTTTCTTTTCTTTTGTTTTTTTTTATGAATACTCAACATTGTCGAGGAATATGATCTTTATGATGGCATTCTACCTCTAGCTTGCTTATGTACATTTACTAAACCTTGGGAGAGTATTTTCTTTCTCTTGTTCTTTTCCCTCTTTATTTTCCAATCCCTTGGTTGGGTTTTCTTGAGATATTTTTAGCCATCGGGGATAATATCTAGTATAAGTATTGGGGAAAGATTAGGAGTTAGATATTTTCCTAGATTCATGTTTTTGAGATGCTGATTATTTCTGATTTCTTTTTCAATTTTGGGACTAAATTTTTCAAAATTCTATGATGATAGTGGAAAATGTGCTTTAATAAGTTGATATAGTGGAAATATTCTTATTTTCTTTTGCTTTCAGACATATTATATTCCTTATTTAATTGAAATAATCCGTAGTTTAACTAATGGATTAGGTTATGATATGCTTAAGACTTGAGAATTATAGTTACTCATGTTTATGTTTTTTAGATATTTTTGTTAGAATGTATGCCTAAAATGACCTATGTATTTCTATATTTTAGAAATTAATAAAAGTTTCATTCATTAATGATTGTTTGTTTACATATATTGCTTATTAAGGGCTAAATGTGTTTTTAAGTAATCTACGTAATTGGGTCATACTTTAATAGTAAGGTGTAGATTACGGGCTACTAACACATAAGTGAAAAATTGTTCTTGATCGATTGATGGAGTTGGGCAATTCATCAAAGTTTAGATCATTACACTATGATTTCTAAATATGAAATTATTTGCCCTTAACTAGTGAGTAGTCCACTCACACCAATAGTATAAGCATATTTAGAATATGTAAAACTAGATCACGTGATAATAATCTTTGTAAAATTACTAAAATAAATAAATATTGGTTTATCGCAACTACAGCGTGGACGAGTGTCCTAAAATTTAGGTATAAATTGGTGGTCTGGTGAAGCTGGGCTTGTACATTTTGATGTATGTTGGGTAAGGTCTTATCACAAGGCTAATAACCTTGTACATTAGGTGTATGACTATAGTTAATTAAGATGAACTTATACAGTAGAGTTTCTCTACTTCATTACGTGAAGAAATCACCCCCTTGTGATTGTCTGGGATAATCTAAATAATCTAGGGCCCTAGGAAACATGACTAAGTATATACACTTTTGAGTAGCTCCATGTGATAAATGGTTACATACTGGAAGTTAAGGATTATCGGACTAGCTATCAAAGGATGGTAGATGTCATTGAGAAATGTGTTAGTACATTTTTCCTATCTCAATAGTAGGTGTTACATAAAGGGGTATTTTCATTATTATACCTATAGATCGAAGACACTGCACTTGTAATATTATTCTTGGGGTCACGATTTCCATGTAGTGATAAAATGGAATATATATATATATATATATATATATATAAATTGATAAAATACAGCTATTTTTTAGCAGGGGTATTTTGGTCATTTTAGTAGTAAAAAATAATATGTCTTTTAATCTTCAGAGTAGCTCAAATAACCTTAGTAAATTAATTTACCATATGGGCTTATTTGGTGAATTTATTATTGAAAGAGTTATTCTAGGAGCCCATTTAATTATTAATTTAGGATAGAATAATTAATTGGGCCAATTTAATTGAACTAGTTTATTAATTAATTTTCTTGGGTAATTTTATATTGGGCCCCAAGTAGATTAATTAATTAATAAGAGAGCTAATTAATTAGTTTTGGACTAATTATGAAAAGCTCTCGCCTACCAAGGTTTTGTGTGTAGCGGCTAAAAGGTTTTAGAAACCTAGGTTAGCAGCGATGGTAAAGGAAACAAGGAAAAAGGGAAAAAGAAAAAAAAAAGGAAATTTGATGGCTGGTTTTTTGAAAAAGAAAAGAAAAGATGTTGTTCAAAAAAATATAGGTGGTAAGTGTATAGTGAGGGATTAACCTAATTCCTTAGGAAAAGAAAAACAGCTTTTCAGTTTTCCAAAGTTAGGAACGAAACAAAGCCACCAGTTTTTCCTTGGCTGTTTTCCTTTGTTTTTTCTTTACCATTTAGCTCTTCCGTTTTCTTTCAATCTTCTTCACCCTAGCTCTACTTTTATCGGTAGAGGTCCATAAGAGGTTCGAGAATACTCTTGAATGTCAACAGTTAGCCGGTAATAGTTAGCTAGTAAGAGGTTCGAGAATACACTTACCGGGTAAACGTGGTAAGTGTTTGATGTGAAGGAGTCAATAGTTAGCCGGTATACCCACAGAACAAGTAGACGTTCCTTTTCAAGAAGCCGTCAAACCCGAATCCAACTCTAGTTATTCAAGTAAAATGCCCTAGAAGTAAGTATTCCTAGACTTTGACTCAGGAAAATTTTTTAAATTGCAACTTCCATTGCGTATTTATTTTCTCACTATCCTACATTTTGAAGCTTTATTCTTGTGGTCTTGATGTGGTTGATATGATGAAGAATAAATTGGGATGTGTTAACTAATGCTTGTTTTGTAGGTATCTAGACATCTATTATGAGTTGAAGCAAATAGGGTGACAGGTGAGAATGAGAGTTGAAAAGAAGAGAGAGAGAGAGAGAGAGAGAGAGAGAGAGAGAGAGAGAGAGAGAGAGTCAGAAGGGATGTATGTACTCATTCTTGAAAAAGTGAGGAGAAAAAAAAGGCCCGAGAATGTAAAGTTCATGCCCTTTGTGAAAAACAATAAGTGAAAAAAAAAACAAAGTTGAAAAATGCTTAAAATATGAAAGAATAGTTGAAAAATAATATGATGGAAAAAGTGAGATGTGAGAAAACAAGAGTGTGAGTGAACAATTAAAGAGGGCTAATACGATGAGTGGAGAAAAATCCATTTACTTGAGGTTATGAATTCTTGATTTGGTGAGAATATTCCTAGATAAGTACATAGATTGTGATAGTTTGGAACAAAATAAAGCTTGTGTTGGTTGTGATTATCTTAATTTATATGAGTGTGTTTACATCATTCTTGGCTTGAGGAAATGAGTGGATGATATTTCATGGGTATGGACTTGTGTTGTTAGTGTTATGCCCTAGAGGTAATCACTTGTATATTATATATGGCATAATTATAGAATAAAAGCGTTCTTTATCTTATCAGTTTGTTTCATTTATACTTTATGTGTATATAACTATTAGATAAATTTCGAAGTGCAATACTATGTTAAGGAAATCATGATAGAGATCATGATATGAGAATCCTACTACCTTAGATTGTGTTTGTACTTAAATTATCTCTAGTCATAGCATTAATGAGATATGACATAATTAATACGTAAAGACTAGCACATGTTATATTCCTTAATCAGTTCGAGCGGAGGTTCTCATATCTAAGAGTATTATGATACTCAGGATTAACATGTGAATGCTTGTTATTTGAACAAGTTCATTAGATAACCTAACTATGAGAAAATCATATGAATAACTATTTAGTACTAATGATAGAATCTCATTATAGGAAATATGCAAGTATCCTTAGACTTGAGGTCTTTAAGGTACTTTGTTTACTAAACGCTGTACTCTGATTATAATATTTGGAATCTCATCTGGGGCTACCTATGGGATGGGTATTGGGTACAACATAAAGTGAATGAAAGTAGTTGAGAGAGTCAATATAGGATTCATCACTCCTAATAGTTAAACCATATATCTCATGGCCACATGTATTGAATCACTTCTCGAGAAGTCCTTGGCCAAGACAACTATGTGTTGAAAATAATTTTAATTGATACACATGTTGAGTAATGAATTTTAAAACAAGTACTAATAAATTCAGGCCAGAATTAATTATATTCTAGAGGGTGTTGATACTAATTCCATACTCTAAACCAAATGGGATATAATATGATGAAGAAGTTTATGCACTGATATTTTTCTATTGAAAGGATCATGTCAAGCCACTTTACTTTCTAGACTTTTGGGTGGTTATGATGCATTACTAGATGCCGCTCATGATTTTCTAAATATGAATTTATTAATTAGAGAATTAATAAATTAATTCTAAATAAAATTAATAAGTTAGTTCTAATTATAAAAGGATTATTAATGCTATTGTAATAAAACTAATTCATGTTAGCTACCAGTAGACTAGAAAACATAATAGGTCACATACAGTAGAGAAGCTCGTACTCAAAAAATTTGTTTGATAATATTGTGGACTTAATTTGTAAGATAGAATAAATATGGGCTAATTATAAAGAGTTATAATTAAATGGGATAAATTTCAATTATTAAAAGGCTTGTGGGCCTAATTATGAATATTAAATCCAAAGCCCATAAAAGAAAAAAAAAAAGAGGGTTGGGGGGGGGGAGGAGGAGGTTCAGGGAAACAAGAGAAATGGTTTCACGTGGATAAGGAAAAGAAAAGCCAAATTGTTTCTTAAAGAGTTTAGGAAACACTTTTTGTGGATTGGAATTCCAGAGATCCGTGCACACACACACATATTTATTTATACACAGACACACACACACATATGATATGCGGTGCATGATTTATGGTTGGGAAAGAAAAACCACTAAAGCCTTTTTCTTTTCTAGGAAAAACAATTTTCCTATTCTTCTTGCAAATTAACTCACACAGTCGTAAAACATAAAAACCTACTAGCATAGTTTCATTTGTGCCTAGTTTGAGTATTGTCCTTCGTGTGGATACGATTTGAGAAATTCCTACACTTGGAATTTTGGTGGTTCATGCATTCCGAAAGGGTTCCGCCCACGAAGAAAATTTTAAAAGCTACGCTTTTTCAAGTAACAAAAATTTTCTTCTCTCTCCCAACCTATTTAATTGCATACAAGTGATCCTTTGCATGGATTTCGTTTTAATTTTTGTTGCGCATAAATTGTTATTGCATGATCGAAATCCAACATATGTAACTTTACTTTAATAGTTTTGTGTATATTTGATCTAATACTTAATTTTACCTTGGAATTGATTGAGTTTACCTTGGGATTGATAGAGTTGGATAAGGGGTCTAATGTTTTTCTTAGTGAAATGGATGATAACGTGTTGATACATTGGCTATGATATGATACATGAATGGGTAATTATCCTGTGACTAGGTTACATAAAAATATGTATTGTTTTACCTTATCTTAAGTGTTTTCTTGCGGATAAGTAAAGGCTTAAGTGTGGGGGAATTGATAGGGCCTAAATATACCTATATTTTGCTAGCTATTTGAGGTGATTTTGTGATGTTTTTTATGTAATAGCTAGCCAATTCCTTTACTTTTTTTTATGAAATTAAGCTAACTGGTTGTAGAAATATTTTTGTTAAATTTTGTGTAGAATTACTTGATTTATGAACTCTATTTTAGCATTTGAGAAGTGAACTAATGCTCGCCCATGATGTCTGAACTGTCCTAGTTCAATTATGTATCAAACGGGGAAAAATAGGGGAAAACAAAGTTGACCGACACTGATAGAGAGGAGTCGGTGCCGGTTCAGTGGCACCAATCTAGCACAGGCCTTAGACTACTCCAGGTCGGCATGAGTTTTGATTTTGAGCAAAATTTGGCAAATGCCCAAGAAGTCTTTTGGTATTTGACTTATACACGGCCTAAAACTCTTAGGGAATGATTTTGGCAACCTAGAATGCTATAAATACTACAAAAACACAAGCATATTGTGGTGAATTTAGGGAAATAATTGTAGATTCAATATTGAAAGAAAGATTAATAAAAAGATAAGCATTGTTTCAAAAGGAGTCTTCAGAGGAAGGAGAAGGGGGCTTATCTATGAGTCATTTCTTTACTCATTATTTTCTTTTCCTTGAACAATATTGGGATCAATATTTTAATTGTATTTAGATGATGTTTTAAATTTATGACATTGTATTGATTTTCTTAGTGATTTGATCAATTTGATTATCACGTTATGGTATTTGGGTACTTGGTGTTGATTTGATGAATTGATTTCTTGTTTTCATATTTTACTTAACTTGAGAAAGAGGTTCGAAGATGGTTCCAGCTTGATTAATTCTAGATTTATTTCTTAATTAACTTGAGAGTGAGGTTAAGTAAAGAATTTAGGTAATCAAGGTTTTGTTGGTTTCACTACGAGATAGAGGAATTGATGAATTTCATGCTTTTATTGCCTAGAGATAGGGATAATTATAAAACAATTGTTATTCATGCATCTTTTGGTTATGTTGGTGAGATAGAAATATCCTTTAATGCAACTAAATGATAGAGAACCTATCCTAAATTTTGTATATATGTTTATTAACTTGTATTTGATCAATTTAGATTGGTAGGTTAAGCAAGGGATGAAGAATAATTAGTGTGTATTTGTTCCTTGAGGATTGATACTTGTTAGCTCCCTATACTATTCTTAATAATGGATATACTTGCTCATATGTGTGATTTGGGGTTAACATTTCAATTAAAATATGATTGGGAATGGATCTAAAAATGAATGATTTTTATTACCCAAATCTTACGCATCATCTTCATTCTCAATTTGAGTTGTAGCCTACACCACATCAGTACAAGTCATTGCAGGAAAGGGCACTAGTACCCTTCTTTGCTCTTATCTTAATCCCTTCATGAACTATAGGGTACAATTTTGCTCTGTATCTATCAATCACCAGTAGTACTTTGAGAGTCTACTGAATTGTGGTGTGTACTAAGCCACCAACATATTTCCTTATTTTAGATTCTGAAGTTCATCCTCTCTCTTTTCCATAATCCACTAGGGAATATATTCATCCTTGAATGCCTTCACAAACTTATTCCAATTCCATTCTTGATGTGTTCTCTCTCACTCTTCTTGAATTCATTGCCACCAATCATGTGTTGGGCTTCTTAGCTTGAAGGCCACAAATTTTACCATTCACCTCTCTGGGTATTGCATAGCATAGAATATGGCTTCCATCTGCTCAGTCCACTATTCTACCTTTTGATCCTGTTCTGCTTCCCCAAAGAAAGCAAGTGGTTGGAACTTGAAGAACCGTTACAAAGCTTCATCCTCTCCCCTGAACATTCTCCTTTCTGACAGAGTATGCAAGAGATCTGTCATTCTAATGAAGGTTTGGCCTATCGATACTTCCTTTGGTGCTTCAGGTCCAACTTCCTACTCTTCTCTATTCTCCATCACGTCATGTTCTGTAGGGTTCTACTCGATTCATGTTCCAGGATGATTGGCTCTGGGTTAGAGGCCTTTCTGTTACGAGTTACCATTCTTCTCCTTAGTGGCATCCTTTTGTCAAAAGGTTATACTCTTATCATAAATGCACACAAGAAATATATGATGCTCATAATGCCATACGCAAGAAAATGGTCATATTATATAGGAATAGACATTAGATTCATTACACTTATTATGAACGTATGCAAAAATGCTCACGCACATGATGCTACACATAAACTGAGTAATAGAACATAAAAATGAACATCGCTCGCGCAGAATGGTGGTATACAACTTAAATGGAAAATAAGGGAGTTTTCAAAAATAATCATTCCATAGAATAGCATTTATCATAAACATGAACATATAACTCTTAAAAGAAATAAATATCATATTCAAACTCTTTATTTCATTAAGTATAGCTTTTAAAGGAATACTTAATCACTAAAATTCTTAAAATAGTATCACTTCTTTATTTCATATGGCATAGCTTTAAAGGAGATAAACCAACATATATATCTTATACATGTTTTTTAGTGTAAAAAATATTTCCAACAAAGTCCACAGTCAATCAAGTTTTAATGAAAATTCTAACCACTAAAACCATACATATGAGCAAGTATACCCATTATATAGTATAGGGAATAGCAAGTATCGAGTTTACAATAACTTACACCTATCTTACTTTACACAAATCTGTATAGTTTAGCTAATAAAATATAGAAATAGAAGTAAATAACCTACTAACCTAATATACTAAAGAATATATTAAGTTCGCACAAGAAAGGTCATAAGGATTATCAAGGAGTAAGAATAAGAAGAAAAGATATCGACAAAGAAATTACCCTAAATCTATGACTAGTAAAGGAAACACCTTTAAATCAATTAAGTCGCAATCAAACACCAATATGAGTTTAAAAGGTGAATTCACTCTCTCTCAAGTTATGAAATTCCTATTCTTAAACAAATTAAAGGGTATTTCTACCTCCTTAATTAAATCTAAGAAGCATTAAGAACAATTCAATTTATGAAAGTAATAATATCCCTATCTCTAGGCAATATTCTTAGCTCTCGAATAAACGATTAATGTCTAGTTCTCTAGGTTACACTAAAGTCTTTCTTTTGGAAGAAATTAACAACCCTATCTCTAGGTGATACTAATCTCTTTTTGATTACTTAGTCTATACCCTTAACCTCTCTCTCGAGTTAATTAAGAGATAAAAAGTATTGAATTAATTAATTGGTACCACTCTCCTAACCTCTCCCTCGAGTGAATTATAAAAGAACCAATCAATTCAAGAAAAAAATTAAATTCAAGTAATCAAATATTTGAAGTTGGAATCACTAGATCAAAAGAAATTTAATCCATAAACATAAAGTCAGGGTTCAACCCTCAAATACAAATAAAACATAATAAACTCAAATTTTCAATAAATTACAAAGAAAAGGAAAAGAAATCACTCATAGACAAACAAGCCTTCTTTCTATTCCTTGAAACCTTCTTCATCAACCTCCTCTTCTTCTCCAAGAATTCTTCTTGATTCTCCTTAATCTTGGTGTTCTTGAGACTCTTTAGGAGTTTTCTAATTACATAGAGTGAAAATTTGTTTAGACATTTTTATTCTCTTATTTTTATAGCTTTTCAGGTTGCCAAAATCACTGCTAAAGACTTCTGGGCCAAGTATAAGTCGGATACCAAAAGATTTCTTGGAATCTTCCAATTCTATACATATTCAAATTGTAAACTGCCGTAAAACATAGTAGAGCCGGTGTTGGTTCACTTCAACTAGGCCGGTGCCAATCCAGCTTTGGAAATTGACCAGTTTCTCTATTTTGAAAGGTCGGCACAGGTCCTGCTTTGTGGGGCTGACATCTAGTATCCAATGGAACTCACTTTTTAACTCTAATTTTATCAATTTTTTCATAAAATCATAAAAAGCACTTTTCACATGCAAAATATCAAATATGAAGGGATTTAGCTAGTTATTGAATCAAAATTATCACAAAATAGCCTCAAATAATTAGGAAAATATAGGTAAATTTAGGCCCTATCAATATCCAACACATAAATATCCTAGATAATTCTACTCACATACCTTGACTCTCTACTCCTCACTAGAATCTTCAAAGTTGGATCGAAAAAGCTTCTCTGCATATCTCCCGGTTGGGTCTACAAGCATAAGAAATTCCTTAGCCTCTTTTCTAGTAGGACTAATAGGTTTCTTCATTTTAGGTTTACTTAACTACCCCACAGTGTTCCCAATCAGATCTATATGCTTAAAATGCCCAGGCTCATCTACCTTTCCTATAAAGTCTAAGGTCCCAGTCCCCTCTCCCCACCAAGCTCTTAGGGTTTTCCTCAACTTTTTCTTCTCCCTTGGGTTGTACTATCTTACCCTTCTTTTGTGGTCCTTCTACATATTTGTCAAGTCCTTTTTTTTCTTGAGTTCTTCAAGATCCTTTTTCCCAAGGTTATAGCTACTTATAGACTCAATCTTAACATCACTAGTACTTACCTAAGCTTTGTCTTCATAACTCAGAGAAAGAAGAATCACCAAAATGTTGGTGTAAGGTGGAGGACTGACAAGTACGAGGGGCCATGAACTTATGGGTAGTAGTGACTAGTCTAACCATCTTATATACCAAGCATATTTATGTCAGAGATATATCATAATACTTAAAGAAATAAAGCCCAAACAAATACAGTTATAACCAAAACCTAGGCTCTGATAGCACTTGTAATACCCCACTACTATGTTTCCGAAAAGGGTCAGGGATGTCATCCCGTCTTTAGAACCAGGTGTTTTTATAACTAGGTAAAAGCGAAAAAGAAGTAATTTAAAACTTAATACAACTCATTAATACTTATATATGTCTAAGAGGTTAAAACTCAAAAGATTACAAGTCTTCAACATCAATTCATAAATAAACAACAGAATCTAGATCTTAAACACTATCAACACCCTACCTTGTTCAGATTAGAATTCCCTAAAAACATGAAAGAGAAATATGTAAGAAGAATTTCTCAGTATGTGATGTGTGTGCTCATGAATAATTTGAAATGCTTTTATGATGCAAGTTGGAAAATTTACAAAAACTATTACAAGTCATTACATAATAATTTAAAAGATCATAGATTGGTTGCTTGTGCAATTTGCTTCACATCATAAAACAAAATTAGCAAAAGATTCTAAATAACTGGGTTTCATAGAAAAAAGAAAACACTCCTTAAATTTTTCAAAATAGGTGTATTATGAAATTATGCATCATAGCTTCTTACTCATAAAATAAAGCAGAATCAAATAAAACCATTCTATGTACAAAATAGCAACTCATATAATTTTTATAAAATGGTAGACTATGAAACTCTACATCATCATCCATTGCTATGAAATCCTGTATCATGGCAATGCACTATGAAACCTTACATCACAATGCTCTAGGTGATCAGCCTACTAGATGAGAAACTTCTCCATCTTTCACACAAATTTACCGGTTCTCCAACTCTGGATTACATTCTCGCTTGGAACTAGTTGCTAGCTTGGACCGGCTTAACTTACTAGTACCGTCGCCCCTTTCGAAAAGAGATCATACTTTAAAGGTGGCCACTTGCCAGAGTATTCACCCAAAAAAATGTTATCAAGATAAATAGTTTGTGCCAACTTGAGTATGCATACACAGTGTAGTATAAAACCCAAAACTTTATCGAGGAATCAACAAACATGGAATAGTGTTAATTCTATTCAAAGTGTCATTAGAAATATATTTTATTCTTAGAAAAACACAAGTTTGGTCAAAAGGGCAGTTAGTGCACAAAGAGCATGTTTATCCATGTTTGCTTATCAAAAGCATAATTCTGCCAACAAAATGTGTAAAAGAACAATAACTTGCAAACCATTGCATTAATTACCAAAAATAAGTCATGCAAGGACTTACTTGTTCTGCACACAATACAACTACAGGTTTGATCCCTAAAGAAAGGGCCCAAAGCCGTCTAATAAATTGGACAAAATAAATACTCTCTTAGATTCTATTCAACCAACCTACCACCTCAAGTTATTAGAAAAATTATAAAGTTCAATTCCGAAAGAAAAAATAGTTGAATATAAATCCCATATTTCGATGATTAAAACCCTAATCATATGTGCTAGCCTTATCATCCAGCAAGTGACCAAATAACATAATATGACCATCAAGGCAGCTTCATCCCCAAAGATGTACACATAAGATAATTTTTATCTTCATATATATAATAAATAGCAAGATGCCAAGTTCTAACATTAATATGCAAATCAACACGAATAAAGTACCATAATTTGATCATTCTAAACATCTATATCCCAAATATAAATTAATGTAAATCAAACCACTAGCAATAAGATCCCATCACAAATGTCCCATAAGATCCAGGCATAAAAAGTAAAATCTAGCATGATACCATATCAATAATCACAATATTCACAAGTCAAATCATTACTCTAGTCATGCTAGTAGAATAACATTCCCATGATGGGCATTAAAACATACATAAAAGTCATGTAGTAGAACAAAAAATTAAAATCATAGGAGTTTGAATGGTACTTGTTATAAAGAGCAAATCTTGGTCTAGCTTTGAAGTATAAAATTCTAGTCTTAAGAGAGATGGCTAACGCTTCACCTTGAATGGGGTAGGCCGACATAATGATGCTTGTGGTGAGTGATGGCCATTTAGATGGGAAGAGAGCAATCAAGCAAAGAAGGTTCGTGTGTAGAGAAAATGGAGAGTTCGAGTTCTTACAAGGATCCTTAGTGTTCTTGTTTTATTTTGAGAGTGGAGACTGAGGGTTTGCAATGCCTTAGGTAGTAGGTTTTCTAGTTTTGAGAGAAAGGAGAAGTGGTATCTACTTCATTGAGTGACAAGAGAGGAAAAAGGAATGACAAGGTGAGGAGTTGTTGTTTAGGTGGTGAGCAAAACGGCTTTTGTGTTGTTGATTTTAGAGAGACTGAGTAGCTATGTATTGGTATATGTTTCAGTTAAAGTGGTTGATGGATGAGCAGAAGAAGTCGGGACTTTTCTTTGCACAAAAGGGATTAATTTTTTTGGCTACTAGAGAGAAGAGAGGCCGAGAGGCTTTGGTGCAAAAGCTGTTCTGGTTTGTCTCAAAGGAGAGTGACCGAATGGCTTTGAATTTGGTGTGTGTGTGTGTGTGTGCGCGCGCGCGCGCGCGCACGCGAGAGAGAAGGAGGGAAAAGTGTTGAAATCTTTTGAATCTGATTAAGAAAGAAGTAGAGAAGCTTACCAAGTTGAAAGAGGAAGGAGTTCAATTAAGGTTGGTTTTCTTTAAGGGGAAATGGTAGCTTACTTTTCTCCTTTGAGCTAGCTAGACTAAGAAGGAAAATGTGATCATTATGCTAGCCAAAATTAAGGATGAATAGCCATGTTCTTTATGGAATTTAGAGAACAAGGGCTAAAATCATGGAATTCCATTAGGGAAACTAACTTAGTAGTTTAAATTCAAATTCTTGAAGGAGAAAAGAGGTGGTAATTGCTTGGAAAGGAAATAAATCTTCAGCAATACTAATTGTTGGAAATAGTGACCAATCACAGCATTTAACATGTATCTATGAGCAATTTCCATAAAGGGTGGGAAGGGGAATGGAATGAGGGTTTGTAGAAGGAAATATAGATAAACTTTTATATATGGAGAAGAATCTTAAGAATTTGAAAATTCAAATTACATGGAAAAAATAAGGAACAATTTTAGTTTTGGTAACAAATGATCCTCTAATAATCTAACTGCCAAATCTATTATGAGATTAGGGAAATTAAGGATTGATTGCTCGACTCCAATAAGAAATGTAGTATATATGGAAGTTAATATGGTAAGCACATGAATTAAGGATGGAAAATATATAATCTTCCTAGAAGCTCTTGATTCAAAATTTATTAGATAAGAAAGCAAAATTACAGCTTTGATGCAAAGTATATATTGTTGATCTTCTTAGCAAAATTTGGAAAGAAAATAAGTAAATTAAGCTATGGTATGCCTGGCTACTATGTATATAAAAAGAAAGGCTATAGACAGATTAATAAAAGGTAAGAGTATGATGAGTAGAGAGATTTTAGGATCAAACCTAAATGGAATATCCTCTCATCCTTAAAATGGAAATGGTGGTAGGATGGATTAAGATTGGGAAAGGATTTTTGAGCTAAATCTAGGAGAGTTGTTATATTAGGGAAAGAGATTACTATAATAATTAGCTACCAAAATAAGGTGTCTAGAATATAGAAACTAGAGCAAATATGGAAATAGAATTACATGATTGCTAATATAAATTTGGGCACTAATATTAACAAATAAATTGTCCATAAATCGTGGGATTTCACTTCCTAAAACATATATATTAGTTAAGGGAAGTGGAAGGCCAGCCAAATGAGAGAAGATGAAAAAAAAAAGAAATAAAAGAGGAATCTATGCAAAGGTAGAATTCGATCCTCAATTGCTCAACTACTATCCCAACACCTCAGCCATTATACCACAACAATCTTACGTTCCCTAATCGCAATAAAACCCATATATTCTATAGTCATATACTTAAATTCTCCTCATATTCACTTAAGTAAGTAAATAAAGAAGGTAACTTAAAACTACTGATTTGGTAAAGTATGCAAGCTAAACAAATATTGTAACTTAGTATCATGTAGGTTAATAAATTAAATTGCACCCAAGACATATATATATATATATATGTGTATATATATATATATATATATATATATATATATATATGCATTCAAGCACATAAAACACATATACAATAAAATGATACAATGCATGCCCTTCTCTCATCTCTAGGGGTGGTTTAGAATGGATTTCACAGAACAAGTTATAGTTCCAACCCAAGAAGCACCATCAAACACAAATCCAGTTCCTATTGTTTAACTAAAGCATCCTAAAAGTAAGTTCGTCTACATTATGGTTGGAAAAAATTTTAATGTGTAAGTTTCCACCGCATATTTTATTTTCCCGTTATCCTTTTAAGTGGTATCAGAGACACTGGTTTAATCTAGGAGCATGCTTAGGTTAATAACCAGAAAAGGTGGTTCCTTTACTTAAAAAATCAAATCTTCGTGATTGTTTTGTGGATCCCTCGTGGTTTTTTATATTGGTAGACATTGTGTATGCCTCATTTGTGGAGGCATAGGCAGTTATGGAAATCATACACTGCCTTCGGTGTGTGAAAAGTTATTGCTTTTTCTATGAAGAAAAAATAAAAACTTTTCCTTTTCTTCTCTAAAATTAACTCCTACACCCACAAAACATAAAACTACTCGCATCGTTTTATTGCACTAAGATTAGGTATAATTCCTTTTGTGGATACTGTTCGAGTAATTCCTATTCTTGGAATTTGGTGGTTCACGACTTGGATAATTTTCGGAGGAATTTCTCGAGAGAAAATTTTTAAAACTACGTTATTCAGGTAATGGAATTTTTCTCTCACCCTTGACCTGTTTAATTATATACTGTAATCCTATTATGTGGATTTCATTTTAATTTCCACTATGCATTATTTGATATTGCATGATTGAAATCCAACATGTTGGTTCGTGGCAAGATTGTTATAGGCATGAACCGACACCGGGTGCTGTAGAGAAACCGGTGCCAGTTGGGCTCAGATGAAGCTATCCTTTGTAATTTTTTATTTTTTATTTTAGTGACCCATATCACACGAGGTTATCTTTTTGCAATGGTTTATTAATTGTGATAAATAATTTTTCATAAAAATGGTTAGTAAAGAAAGAACCACCTGAGAATTAACATGATCATTTTAATTTATTATTATGATGTTTATCCATTATTTGGTAAAATAAGAATTAAAGGATAGCATGTAAAAGGTTTATTTTTGGAGTATGGGTATTTTATTTAATTTTGTGATTAAAAGCAAAAGTTTTCGAGAAATTAATTTTTTCTCTAGATAAAACTAATAAAAAAACATTTTAAAAAGGAACTTAGGAATTTAAAATAAAATTCATGAATTATTCTTCCAAAGAGTTTTATCCTTGACATGGAAAATAATTTGAATTTAAGTATTTTAAATTTAGTTCCTATAAATGGTTTTAACTTAAGTAGTGAAAATAAAAATTCATGATTTATTCTCTTAAAGGGTATTATCCTTAACATAGAGAATAATGGTTAAATTTTTAGAATCTTACTAAAGTTAATGAAAACTAAATATATTTCAAGAAAAAAAGTTTTCCCAAAAACCTATTTTTCTTGAAAGATTAAATGGGAGAGGGGTTCCAACGGCCCCACGGCTTCCATAGCAAATTCTTGTTAGAGATTGTAGTTATCATTATGTCATTTTGAGCATGACCCCCTATAAGATGGATTTCTATAAGAATCTAGAGTTAATGAAGGAAATATAAATAATGCTATAGATCTATGTAAGTATCAGCCAGCCTACATTAGAGGTATTAACATTAGATTATCCATAGGTAATCTGAGTAGTGGCCATCTCATCGATGGAACTATCTCTAAATTATTAACCATTAAGGAAATTTAACTAATGGTAGTAATACACTTAACTTAAAAAATTATTATGAAACTCTGTTAATTTTTTTAAGAGCTAAATTTTTCCTATTTTTTATAATGCTTTAATAGGTTAACTATATCATGGATATAATATGTGTTTAAATATGCATTTTTATGTGTTTTTCCAAAACAAAAATTTTGAATGATGTTTTTTTTTTTCAATCAACAGAAATGTTTGGTTTCAGTCCTTTGCCTATTATTCTCAAAGAGAATAATTTTACTCGACCAATTACGTGGACTGGAAAAGTAATCTGAATATAGTACTCACTGCTAAGGAGTACAAATATGTTACACTAGAACTCAATCCTGAGATTAGAGAAGATTCTACAAACCAAGACTGTGAGGTTGAAAGGGCATGGAATATTGCTGATGAAATAGCTAGATGCTATGTGTTGGATTCCATGTCCAATGTTCTTCCATCTAAGCATAAGAACATGCCTACTACATGTGATATTGATGTATCGTTGAGCACTATATTTTCTTATAAGAACCGACCCACAAGCCAGGAAGCTTTTAAGGTAATCATAAACACTAGAATGGTTGAGAGAGTATCGGTTCACAAGCATATGCTCAAGATGATTACACACTTTGAAGAAGCCGAGGTCCTACGGGTAACCATTGATCTTAAGAGCCAAATTGATATGGTTCTTAAAAAATTGCCAAATTCATACTCTCAGTTCAAATTGAACTATAATATAAAAAAATTGAGTATGTTTTTGAATAAGTTGATGAAAGAACTCTAGGCTACTGAGAAAATTATGACGCATGTGTCAACGGTTTTGATTACATGTTCGGGTTTATCTTTTGGAACTAGGGCCTAACCCAAGAAGTTCAAGAAGAAAAATGCCCAAAATAATGTATGACCCAGCCTAAAAGGTTTAAGCTTGGTCTATCTAAGCCCGACACTAAGCTCAAGGGCAAACGCTTTAAGTGTGGCAAGAATTGGCACTTCTAGGAAGATTGTCTGCACTTTTTGGCCAAGTCCTCCTCAGGTATTACTCCTTAGTTAAAGTATATTTTGATAGTTGGATTATCATCCACTTTGATTGTTGATTCTAGAACCACTGACCATATTTGTAACTCCTTATGGGGTTCAACAAGATAACGCGACTCAGTAGAGGGAAGCATGGATTTTGGATAGGCAACAGAGCACAAGTATAGGTCGAAGCAGGGGGAGACTTAGAGTTATTATTTAACTATAATAGGATGCTAGTATTGAAAGATATTTTATATATTTCTAGTTTTAAACAGAATTTGATTGTAGTTTCAAAGTTGATTTATAGGAGTTCTAATTGCCAAAAAGTGCCTATAAGAGTCCTTTTTTGTGGTTGAAAGAGTTCCCAAAAGAATTTAACTGAAATTGTCAAAATCTCCTTGGAAAGGGAAACCCACTACCTTAGGTCGGCGCATGGCCGGTGCTCATGCTAGCACAACTTTCCCAATTGAGGGTTGGCGCCAGTTATGCTCTACACGGCCGGCGCTAGCTGTGCTTTGTGCAGTCGACAATTTTGCTTTGTTTTTTGTCCAATTCTACATAAAATCATCAAAATACCTTTTGAATATCAAATATCAAAAGGTAAAATATCAAATATGAAGAAATATGACTTGTTATTACATTAAAAGTATAAAAAAATATCCTCAAATAACTAGGAAAATATATGTGAATTTAGCCCCATCAACATTCTGCTCATTGGAAATGAAGTAGGGATATTGTCATCTATAGAGGTTTGGCTATCATGTTAATTTAGCATAAAAGATACTGGAGAAGCTAACTACATTTTTTGTATAAAGCTTTTTAAAGGTAGGAAGTAAAGGATGTTAGGTTTATCTTAATTTGCTTATATTGACAAGATATTAACCAAGTTTATCATGGATCAGTGCAAAGAGGTAATTACACCTTTTAGCCACAGATTGACCTTATCTTCTAAGCTGTGTCCAAAGATACAAGAACAAAAGGAATGGATGTGTAGGATTCCCTATACTTGGCAGTGGGAAATCTCATGTATGCTATGGTTTGTTCAAGGCCAGATATATACTTTGTCATGGGCATGATTAGCAAATATCACTCAAATTAAGAGAAAGAACATTGGGAAGCTATGAAGCATATACTCAAGTACCTAGAGAACGTGGGATTATATGCTTATCTACAAAGTTGATGATTTAGTTCCTACTAGTTACACTGACTAAGACTTTCAAGCAGATAAATATATATATATATATATATATATATATATATATATATATATATCCACTAGTGGATCTATTTTCACTTTATCTAGAGGGGCTATTTCATTGAGAACAATTAAACAATCTTATATTGCTGATTCTACCATGGAAGCTTCAAAAGAACCAGTTTGGCTCTAAAAGTTTCTCACAAAACTTGCAGCTATGCCATAAATAGATAGGCCTATTATTATATATTGTGACAATTCTAGAGCTGTGTTACAATGTAAGGAACTAAGGAACCATAGGAAGGCCAAGTACATTGAGAGGAAGTACCATCTAATCCGGGAGTTCATCCAAAAATGGGAAATAATGGTTGATCAAATTTTCTCCTTAAACAATCTAGCAGATCCCTTTAATAAGCCTTTGATGGAGAAGGTGTTAAGAAGATATCTATATATCATAGGGGTAGGAACATATAGACTTTCATAGTCCATTTAGTGCAAGTGGGAGATTATTAGAATATATGCCCAAAATAACCTATGCATTTCTATATTTTGAAAAGTAATAAAATATTTCATTCATTAGTAGTTGTTTGTATACATATTTTTTCACATTAAGGTTCAAGTATGTTTGTAAGTGATCTATGTGATTAGGTCGTACTTTCACAGTAAGGTGTAGATTATGGGCTACTAGCATACAAGCTAAAACATTCTTGAGCGATTAATAAAGTTGAGTGCTTTGTTAAGGTTTAGATCATTGGACTATAGTTTCTAAATAGGGAATGTCTTACCTTTAACCAGTGAGTAGTCAACTTACACCAATAGTGTAAGCATATCTAAAATAAGTAGAACTAGACTACGTAAGAACAATCTTTATAAATGTGCTATAATAAATAAAGATTGATTTATGTTGTGTTTTTATTTAGCTACAAAAATCATATAAAAATAATCACATTCCCAATCAAGTTTAAATTAAAACATTATCCCTAAATTACATATATGAGCAAGCATACTCATCATTAAGCATAGCATAGGGTTTCAAACGAGTATTGATCCTTAAGGAACAGGTATGCATTAATCACTTTTCTTTTATTGTTTAA
The DNA here is from genome assembly GCA_026120185.1 of Voacanga thouarsii. Taxonomy (NCBI): domain Eukaryota; kingdom Viridiplantae; phylum Streptophyta; class Magnoliopsida; order Gentianales; family Apocynaceae; genus Voacanga; species Voacanga thouarsii. Next base: position 1,124,440 of record JANUWF010002285.1, read on the forward strand.
CTGACTCAATGAAGTGAAAAAGAAATAAAAAGGAAAATAAAATAAAATAAAATAATATATACATGTCAAGGATGGAGAATTATATAACTCAAACTATTATTTTGATAAACATGATCTTAAAGTACCCAATCATTATCATAACTAATTATTCTGTTGGCATCATGAAGGATTAAGATAGATTCACTTCTTTGTCAATCCATGAAATCACTAACTTCTAGACAAATTAGCATCACGTGATCTGTCTCAACTGATTCACCCAAAAGATGCATTAAACATAATCCTTGATTAAATTTCCATGGTCTAGCAAACATAAAACATGAAACTAACCAATAAATCTATAGCCTGGCAAACATCAATTAATCTTTAATTACCTAATTCTTAGTAATTAACCCTTTTAGTCAAGTAAGTTAAGAGACAACAAATATGAAATTAATGAATTGAGACCACCATCAACCCATTTGGCCAAGCAAGTTAATGGAAAGAAATAACAACCTAATCTCGTAATTAGCGTAAGTAATTAAATACCAAGAATAACAATCAATTAATCAAAAGATCAAAGTAACTCTAAAAATCACGAATACCAAAAATAATGTCAAATTACAATAAAACAATTAATACATAATTGTTCAAGAAAAAGAAAACAAAGGAAATAGATAAATATTCATAGACAAGTCTTTCAATTTCCCATGAAAACTCCTCCAAGAATCAATGTTCCTTGAATTATTTCTCTCAGAAAATATTGGTGATGCACTCTAAAATATATCCAAGTCTCTACATTTTGCACCCCCCCTTTTCTAAGGTAAATTGGCCTTTATTTATAGGCTTACAAAGTTCCTAAAAGAATCCTAAAAAAAGGAGTAATTACCTAAAAAATCCAAAACCAAAAAGGAGTTGTAAATAAAATCCTAAATAAAAATCTAAATAAAACACTCAGCGTCCACCGCCTTTTCATATTGAGAATTTGAAAACAATTGGAATTTTTGTCATATGCACCGAAGGCCTTGTTTTCGTTGAATTGGAATTGCTGAAATTGGCTTCCAATTGAGCCGTGCAAAATTACCGAAATTGATTTCCCTTTTTTGTCTTCTTGCTTAGCCGTACGAAGGTGGTTTTTCTTCTTGCTATCGGCTTCTCTGAGCCGCAATCTAAGCCATAGAATTGCTGTCGAAATCCTCTTTTCTTTCTTTCCTTGTTGCATCGGCTCAATTGAGCCACCCGAAGACCTCTGCCTTTTTCTTTTGTTTGTTGAGCCACTCGAAATTGAATTTCTCCTTTTGCCTAGCAGCTTTTGTTGACTTTTCTTGTTGCTTTTGTCCTTTTCTTAGCCGTGTTTCTCTTTCTTTAATTTCCAATTTCAATTGCATTCCCCTATTTCACTCAATTTCTCTACATTTCTCTGCTATGCCAGTGTTAGACCGGCACCGACTCTACCTTCTTGGCCTAGTGCTGGGTCTGTATTGAAAAATTATACAATTAGCTCTAAATTTCACCTATTTTGTATAAAATAAAAAAAAGTATTTTTATAAGGGAAATATCAAATAAGAAAAAACTAGCTATGATATTAAAAGTTTCTCAATTTAACCTCAAATAACTAGGAAAACAATAATGAGTTTACCCCCTATCAATTTATCATTGATACTACATGGATGAGTACTCTAAATCTTGAATATTAGTTGGTGGTCTAGTGAAGCTAGACTTGTACACTTTGATGTATAATGGATAAGATCTTAATGCAAGGCCAATAACCTTGTACGTTGGTATATGACTCTAATTAATTATGACAGAATTATACATTAGAGTTTACATGCTTCACTTAGTGAAGATATCATCCCCTTGAGATTATTCAAGATAATATAAATAATGCAGGGCCCTAAAAAATTTAGCTAACTTTGCATGTTTTTTGGTAATTCCCTGAGATAAGTAAATACATATTGGTAGTTATGGATTATTGGACTAGATATTAAAGGATGGTAGATATTATTGAGAAATATGTTAGTACATTTTTCCTTTCTCAATGATGGGTGTTATGTAGATAGGTATTTTCGTTAATACACCTATAGATCGAAGGCAATGCATTTGTAATATTATTGCTAGGGTTAATATTTCCATATGATGATAAATGGAAAATTTAAAATAATAAGATATAGCTATTTGTTAGCAAGGATATTTTGGTTATTTTATTAGCTAAGAATAATATGTGTTTTGGTCCTCGGAGTAGCTCAAGTAACCTTAGTAAAATTTATTTACTATATAAGTTCATTGGATAAACTAAATAATAGAAGAATTATTCTGGGAGTCAAATAATTATTTATTTTGTCTAGAATAATGTATTGAGCCAATTTATTAAATAAGTTTATTAATTAATTATCTTGGATACTTTTACATTAGGCCCAAGTGGATCAATTAATATTTAATTAGCCATGGCTTAAAAAATTAAAACTTATCAAAACTCTAGCCCATCAAGGTTTTAGGAGTGCCATTAGGATTTTAGGAGTACGAACCCTATGGATTTATCCCTAGGGTGGGCGGCCTTCTTGAAGCGTGAAGAACAAAATCTTGTTCTAGCAAATTTTTTAGAGCAATTCTCTATAAGTCTAAAAAAAACTAGCCTCCTCAATATGTGTGCTGCCTCTAAGTTCTTCCATTCTTCTTCACCCGTTTTTTCTTGCTACTTCCACCTGTAGATTATTCCATGGTGGGTTTAGATAATACTCTGGAAGATTAAAAGGTGTTTGATGCAAAGGAGTCGACAATTGACTGGCATTCCCACGGAACAAGTTACAGTTCCAACCTAAGAAGCACCATCAAACGCAAATCAAATTTCAATTATTCAACCAAAACACCCTAAAAGTAAGTTCTTCTAGATGATATTTGGGAAAACTTTTAATTTGCAAGTTTCCACTGCGTATTTTATTTTCCCGTGATCCTTTAGTAAGTCCTTACATTCAAATTCAGGAAAACGTTTTATGCTTGATGTAAGACCTTACATTTCATGAAATTTTGTACGCTTGTGTTATTTTGAAAACTTTACTATATTTTATTTTTAAATTCTTACAACTATGAAATGTATTTGTATTCATGACTCCTTTTCAATACGTTTTGATAAAAGAACTGTAAGTCCTTATGCACATGAATGCTTAATGCATGATCTATTTTAGAAACCTTTTACAAGTTGATATGTATGATTTATTGCTATGTATTGAATATTATGAAGTATTTATCATCATCAAATTATGAGTTTATTTCCATGCATAAGTTTGCGAAAGCCAAAGCATGAACTCTAAAATCATTGGCACCGGTGATCAATACTCTTTACATGGTGAATTGCAATTATGCAAATGTTATGCCTTAAGTATAATTTGGAAAATTATTTGATCGACTATATATTTTTAAATTTTTGGAGAATAATTAATTTCAAAGTATTAGCGGAATGAAAATGTATGTATATTTCAAAATGGGAAACTAAATTTTGGAAATATATTGAGCTATTCCTTGATAGAATACCATTGTATTGAGCTAAGTTAAAATGTGAAGGCATTGAGTACTCAATAGGGGAAATATTTCATGTACTAGCCTACGTTAGACTAAGGGTGCTTTCCAGTAAAGAGGCCTTCTTCGGAAAGTCACCAATTTCCAAACAAGCTATAGTACTTATAAGTTGAGCCTGTCCTTAACTAGCAATGCATTTCTGAGGGGAGAAGGAAAGAAGATGGGGGACATCAAGAATTTGATTTTGAGTGAGAAAAGATAGAATACCTCTTTCAGTAGGACATATACCTAATCGACAACATGGGATTACATGTGCTTTGCCCATAAATTATGTATTATGATGAAGGGAATCATGGCAATGGTATCATGATAATACGGCGTTGATAATGGCTCAAGACTTGATATTAATGTTTTATTAATATTTTTCCCAGATTTATCTTATTGACAATATCCTATAACGTAATGTATTGATATTTTTCTAATAAAATCATGTTGGCATTGTACTTTATATTACTTGTGTGATTTTCCCGTAATGGTGGTTTATGAATATGTTTGAAGGCATAAATGATTTATCTATATTATTTCAACTCAATATTTTATACGCATCATGAGTTGATTCAAAAATTGAAACATAAGCATACACAGAACTTACGACGATTTTTATCTCATACATTTCTTTTAACCATATTTTCAGGGAGACTAAGTCCTGTCAAGGCTAAGAATTCTAGCTTGAATGACTTTTGTAACAAGATGCTCTTATGTTGACAGTTTTAGTACTTCAATTATTTGGTTGTTTGAATTATCTTTAATTAGAGACTTCTGTATCACGTTAAGTTTTGTAATGATTTTATTTAACTTTAATTATTTGGGTTATGTATGTAGTTAGGTTGTTATATACTGGCCAAAGACCAAAGGTGTTACAATTGATATCAAAGCATGATCTTGGCTAAGGACCAATCACGACACAACAAATGTCTTGAAAATCTACTGAGTCATGGGAGGAAAAGAAAATTGTTGAAATCTATTTCCTTATCTTTCTTAAATTACATTTCAATCCTAGAATAATCAAGTATTCTAAGAATCAGTCATGCTACTTTTAGTGAATAAAAAATCTAGTCATATGGCATTTCCTATTATCTCAAATACATTCTTAAACTGATGTTAACACCTATTTTGGCATATACTCACATATTTCATGTAGCATATGGGTAGTTAAATCACAAAACAACCTTCTCAACTTAAAATTGGAATAGGGTTTTTCAAGTCTCCCCTATGTAATATAATTTCTTCCTCCACTACAAAAAAAAATAATAATAATAACTTTTGGCAACGTCAGAGAAAGTGTGACAAAATTGGCCAAAACTGTGGCAAATACGTTTTTGCCACGAAAACGCCACAATTTTCAAGGCGTAGGGGTTATAGCCGTTGAAAAAAGTTTGGCACAATTGTGTAGCCGTGGGGAATACCTTTTTCCATGGATTTACCATAGTTTTGGAGTCGTTGTAAATAAAGTGTGGTATTTATTCATGGACTTTTGCCACAGTTTTTCCCAATGGTTATTAACTATGGGCAAAGGTTTCAATTTTTTTGTCAGGGGTTAACAATTTATAACTGTGGGGAATATTATTTGTTGCAATTAAATTTCTGTTGGAAATAATCCTTTTTGTCATGGTTCTTTTCTAAATTGACATAACTGTGGGTAATGCCCAATTGCAATGATTTCCTTATTGTTATAATTAATACTTTTTGCCACGGTTCTTTTCTAAATTGACATAACCGTAGGTAATGCCCATTTGCAACGTTTCCTTACTGTTGTAATTAATACTTTTTGCTACGGTTCTTTTCTAAATTGATAGAACTACGGGTAATGTCCATTTGCTATGATTTCCTTACTATTCTAATTAATACTTTTTGCCACGCTTCAAAGCTTCAGAAAAAATGGTACGCAATTTTTGAACAACTTTCCATATTTTTTTACATCTGTAGTGAATGTACATTGAATTCAATATGATGATATTGAAAAATTGTTTTTCCTTCTACTTTAACAAGATCATGTACTATACATATAGAACTATGAAAACATCTAATATTAATAATCAACTATCATCCATTGAATAAACAATCAAAATGCCATATTCCATTAATAATAACTTAATATAATGGAGTCTAATAAGTGTCATGAATCTAATCCTTGATATTAGTTCAAAATAATCCAAAACAAAACCACAATTCTAACTATGACATCCATCAGAAGTCATAAAAATTCATTGAGGACAAAAAACCATGCCATAGTTAAATGAACCTTCAACCACCTCAATCTTCATACCTCCTGTCATTAAGAAAAAAAATGACAACATTACTTCTTAATAAGGCTACAATCTAAACTTCTAAAGTCACTACGAAACTTGTCTCAGATATATGTAATCATCCACTTTAACATAAAATTCGAAATCATAAAGCACATAAGCAGCTTTGAAGAAATCTAATGTGCATTGACAAAAAGTGAAATTTAAAATACTATGTGTCACCACATCTGATTAATTATTAGAATTACAGTTCACAAAAATGAAAAAAGAGAAAAGAATATGTAAAGAAAACTAAAAACTCAGCTTCCAAGTGACATGAAGTTCGATGTTAATTGTTACCAACAAGTGTGAACAAACTTGAGAAGTATGCTTTACAACTTAAGTAAGCATTCATGAGAAAAGCATTTGCATGAACCAGACAAGGATAATTTAAAAGTGAATCATAAAAAATTCTCAACAATTCTAGTCCCAATAGGAAATCTCAAGTGCAACTGCTAGCAAACGATAAGCACAAGAGGATCATAATATCCGATAAAATGAAGATGCATTACTATATCATTTAGGTGGTAATTTTCCAAAAGATAAACATCTAATAAATGAAACCCCAATTTCCTCATCACCATAACAACACCATACACAAGCTATAATAAGTGATCCACACATCATCATTATTTCAAACTAAAAGACTAAATAGACAAAAGCAAAAGAGTAGAATTAATCTATGAGTTATTGATAAAGTGGTACTCTTACGTCAACCAAGTACAACAAAGTACATCCCAATAAAATTTAGCCAAACAAAGGTGATGTCTTTGTTCATGTTATTGAAATAGCAATTCCCAGGGCCTCAACAGAACACTAATTATTCAAAGCTAGTCCATGTTTACCAACAAAGTTTTGCACCAAATATTAAAAGTATTTTTAGATAGCATACATGGCATTCTCAGCATTTTCTGACTGAGATTATCCCAGATATTACTACTATCTAAAATAGAAAAGAATGCCCGAATCTACGACATATATGTCTCTATTTTAACTCCTTGGTGATTTTAAAAACAGAAAAGAACCACAGAGATAGTATAGTTAATACTAAAGCAGTTCTTCAACATCAATTACTTGCTTTTTCAAATCTTGGCCTTTCGAAATTTCAAATTCCCATAAAAGAATGATGAACGGGCAAATACTGCACATCATATCTCAACCAAAACAATAGACAAAATGATTGAAGGGCAATTTAAAAACCCAATAAAATATATAAAGGGAAGATTGAACTATGTTGGAACAACCACATTATGTTCAAGGCTACATTATTTTCAAAAGTATACTAAGCACTCAGAATAATGCTCAAAAGTATACTAAGCATTTTTAGCATTACTACTCAGCATTTTGCAGCATTTCACAATACATAATACCTATTTTCCCTCATTGCTTAAGGTGTAACATGAATGCATTATAGATATTCTTCCATTCTCGGTTTGAGGATGCATTGATGTTTGGATTTTCATTATCTCTAAGTCACGCCTAGAATTTAAAGTGTCCTTAGTTTTTCCTTGAACATTAAATATCGTGCCCCCAATATTATCATAGAAATTCTTCTTGATATACATCACATCAAGATTATGCGGACATATATTATCCTTCCAATAAGGCAACTCCCAAAAGATGTTTTTTTTTTTTTTTCCATTTGCAATCTCTGGATGCTTTACTTTCACCTCTTTTTCATTTTCTCAAATCATCCACCTTGTATTCTGTAAGAACACTTCGAAGTTGTTGCTCAGTTCTAGAACTAGACATTCAATCCGGTTTTAAATCGTACTCTCTTATGCCATCAAAAGATACCTTGTCCTTACGAAATCTATGATTTGTAGGTAAAAAACAACGATAACCAGTGTAGCAAAACTTTCTAGAATGCCCCAACCAAAGGGATCGTGTTTTATGTCGACAAACAGGACTGGCAAACTCTCTCTTAATACTCCAACCAGATAACATTGCATACGCTAGAAAGTCATTCATTGTCCATAACAAAGCTGCATGTAATCGGAACATGCTATTAGTTGATGCATCATAGGTTTCTACTCCATTGTTCCATAAATCTTGAAGTTCTTTAATAAGTGGGTGCAAATAAATGTCAATCTTTTATCCAAGACCTTTAGGACTAACTATGAGCATGGAAAGAATAAAGAAAGATTGCTTCATATACAATTCCTGTGGCAAATTATATGGAATAAGGACAACAGGCCATGTGCTATAAGCAATAGATAATTATCTAAAAGGATTAAAGTCATCTGATGTGAGCCCAAGTCTTATATTGCAACTATCAGATGCAAATGATGGATTCCTATCATTAAAATGTTTCCAAGCTTGAGAATCAGCTGGATATTGTTGTATGCCATCTTGGGTTCTTTCCTCATGATGCCACTTCATTAATGATGCATTTTTTAATGCCATAAAGTATTTATGTAGCCTTGGCTACAACAAAAAATATCTCATCTGCTTAACTACTTTTTTGCCTTTAACTTTATATCTTCCAGCATTACAAATTTTACAACAGTCAAGATCTTTGTCCTCATTTCTGAACAACATACAATTGTTTGGATATGCATCATACGTCACATTAGTGAATCTAAAATCTTCAGTAATCTTCTTGGCTTCGTGGAATAATTTGGGAAGTTGTACACCTTGAGGAAATGCATCATTAAGTAAATCAATCAACATTGTGAAACGTGTATCTGTCCAACTACTAATAACTTTCAAATGTAACAAGTTCACAATAAATGAAAGTTGTGTGAATTTATCACATCGTACATACAATTCACATTCAACATCTTGCAGAAGTTTCAAGAAATCCCTAGTATATTTATTAGGCCCATTCAATTGATCAGTGTCACATGGTTCCATATTACCTATATTTGGAACCCCAAATGCTTCATGAACCATATCAACCATATCATCTCGAGTGACCGAATTGAAAGAGCTTTCTCCCTCATCCCTAACTATTGTGTCCACATTGGTTTCCCCATGAAAACTCCAAAGGGTATAGTTATTCATGAAACCATGAATAACCTAGTGAGCTTTCATAACATCCTTTGACAAAAAGAAACGATTCCCATATTCTTTACAAGGACAGTATATCAGTGAATGCTTATCCTTGAACCGGTACGCAAATACTAAGAATTCATCAATCTTACCTATATACTCATTTGAAGTCCTTTATTTTGAATACATCCAATGCCTATCCATGTTGACCCGAATCCCTTGATAAATTTTATAAAAAAAAAAAAAACTATAGTACATGAGACTTATAAACTACAAATCATGATACATGTAAATAGCTTCAGAGGTAAAAGTTTTTACTTCATAAACTAAAAAAAAAAAAAAATCCAACCAATTTCAAATCAAATTATTTGAAGGAAGACATTCAATTCTAGTTACTAGTTTAAATTGATTTACAAATTGTTCACCTTCTATTATGAACAAGATCCATAGAGCATGCAAATGAAAAATAAAATTCCCAATTATATCCTAACTATTGAAGCTACCTAACAAATTCATTCTAAACTATATTATGCAATTTAAAATCTTCACTTGCCACAAAATAAAATAGTTAATAACAAAGTTTTCAGTAACAACTAAACCATATAAAAGAAAGAAATACCTTTGATAGTAGTTGTGCCCAATGATTTAAAGCTTCAAGTTCTCTTTATTTATCAACTTCCTAAAAAAAAAAAAAAAAAAAGGAAGAAGAATAAGAACACCAAAGGCAATAATCCTTTAGAAGAGCACAACTTATATAAGTAATACTGACATACATAATATTATTTTTAAGGGAAGGCATCATTACCGTTGTGCTACGTACACCTTTACTAACCATAAGGTAGAAGCCCATTCTTAGTGTATTAATGCATTTAACTATATCCACCCACAATCCTACCAGCATTTGTCAAAGGCATTAGAAGGGGAGATATTAAGCAAATGCCACATAAAAAGAAAAACAAAATGAGAATTATTTTCCAAAAATCAGTAAAAAAAAAAAGATATTTTTTTCACTAAGAAAAAAGAAAAAATGGTGAGAATAATAAAATAGACTTAAATAAACAAAGTATCTAATTTATATTTAAAAAATTCATAAAGGAATCTTAAACTATCAAAAAAAAATTAACACAATAATTGTTGAAAAATATAAATTTTTATATTTAATTAAATAATATGACAATATATCAATGAGATAAACAATATTTATCTTTTACTGTAGACATATAACTAAAATATAGATCTTTCTCCCTCTCAGCTTCCATAATCTGGCATAATATCTAAAAAAATATCCAAAACTAACGCATTTACAAAGATAAGCATATCAAATTAATAATTCAACCGTTAAATTTGTTGAAATTGCTAAGAAAAATATTATGACAAGATTTGAAGGTAATCGGATATATTTTGACACATTGTCTAGCATAATATTTAGAAAAATATCCAAAACTTAACGTATTTATAAATATAGGCATATCAAATTAATGATCCAATTGTTAAATTTGTTAAAATTACCAAGAAAAGGGTTATGACAAAATTTGAAGGTAATCAGATATATTTTGGCACATAATCAAGCATAATATCTAGAAAAATATCCAAAACCTAACAAATTTACAAAGATAGGCATATAAAATTAATGATTCAACCATTAGATTTGTTAAACTCACTAAGAAAAGTGTTATGACAATATTTGAAGGTAATCAGACATATTTTGGTACACAATATAGCATAATATCTATAAAAAAATATAAAAAACCTAACACATTTACAAAGATAGGCATATAAAATTAATGATTCAACCATTGGATTTGTTAAAATCACTAAGAAAAGTGTTATGACAAAGTTTGAAGGTAATCAGATATATTTTGGTATATAATCAAGCATAATATCTAAAAAAATATCCAAAACCTAACACATTTACAAAGATAGGCATATCAAATTAATGATTCAACCGTTAGATATGTTAAAATCACTAACAAAAGTGTTATAACAAAGTTTGAAGGTAATTAGAAATATTTTGGTACATAATCTAGCATAATATCTAAAAGAAATATACAAAACCTAACACATTTACAAAGATAGGCATATCAAATTAAATATCCAATCGTTAGATTTGTTAAAATCACCAAGAAAAGTGTTATGACAAAATTTAAAGGTAATCGGATATATTTTGGTACATTATGTAGCATAATATATAAAAAGAAATGTAAAAAACCTAACACATTTACAAAGATATGCATATAAAATTAATGATCCAACCATTAGATTTATTTAAATCACTAAGAAAAGTGTTATAACAAAATTTGAAAGTAATCAAATATATTTTGGCACTTAGTCTAGCATAATGTCTAGAAAAATATCCAAATCCTAACACATTTACAAAGATAGGTATATCAAATTAATAATCCTACTGTTAGATTTGTTAAAATTACTAAGAAAAGTATTATGACAAAATTTGAAGGTAAATGGATATTTTTTTTGTACATAATCTAGCATAATATCTATAAAAAAAAATATCTAAAACCTAACGTAGTTACAAAGATAGGCATATCAAATTAATGATCCAACCATTAGATTTGTTTAAATAACTAAGAAAATTGTTATGAGAAAATTTGAAGGTAATTAGATGTATTGTGGCACTTAATCTAGTATAATGACTAGAAAAATATCCAAATTCTAACTCATCTACAAATATAGGCATATCAAATTAATTATCTAAGCATTATATTTGTTAAAATTACTAAGAAAAATGTTATGACAAAATTTGAAAGTAAACGGATTTTTTTTCGTACATAATCTAGCATAATATCTAAAAAAAATATAAAAAACCTAACACATTTACAAAGATAGGCATATCAAATTAACGATCAAATTATTAGATTTGTTTAAATTGTGAAGAAAAGTGTTATGACAAAATTTTAAGGTAATCCGATATGTTTTGACACATAATCTAGCATAATATCTAGAAACACATTCAAAATCTAATGCATTTACAAAGATAGACCTATCAAATTAAGGATCCAATCATTATATTTGTTAAAATTACTAAGAAAAGTGTTATGACAAAATTGGAAGGTAATTAGATATATTTTGGTACATAATATAGTATAATATCTAGAAAAATATTCAAAAAAATATGTAGCTGGTCCAAAAAACTATATAAAAATTAACAAAATAGTAATATCAAGATTTGGGCACGCAACCACTTGAATATATAAAATTACCTCAACTATGGTATTTAATGAAAAGTTCCATTTGGTGTTGACACTTTTTAATATTTGATAAAATGAGAAAAAATATGCTTTTTTCACAGTTTAATAAAAACTGTGGGTAATAAAATTAATTTACCCACAGTTTCAAATCTCTGTGGCAAAAAATTAGTTTTATCCACACAATTTTTAAATCTGTGGTGAAAAGTAACTTTTACCTACAAAAACATAGCTGTGACAAAATAAAGTGTTACAAAAAAGAATTATATGCCACAGAATTCAAAACTATGATAAAAAAAAAAGCTTTCACCACAGATTTTGCTATGTTGCAAGTAAAAACGTTGCCAAAAGCCACTTTTTTTTTGTAGTGCTCGCAATTAGCTTCCATGTAGTAACTCTAGGCATTTCTGTTGAATGCACTTCCTGTTTCCCAAGTTGCCTCTCAAATTCCATAATGGTCCCACTAAATCTTAACCATGGTAATTTCTTATTCCACAGTTCTCTTACCCTTTGTTCAAGTATTTGCACTAGTTTTCTTCTTAAAAGAGATCAACAAACAAATAAAGTGGTTCTTTGTTTAGAACATGCTCTACATCATGGTCATGAATTCCAGCCAATTCTTTTAGTAGCTATAGCTTGTAAGCACTATTCCCAATTTTTACACAATTTCAAATGGCCAATGAATCTTGGAAATGCTTAGGAATTTATTAGTATGGTGCGAACATCAAGAAAACTTGATCCCTTACTTCAAATTCCAATCTTCATCTCCAATTGTCAACTTAACTCTTTTGTCTAATCCTAAAAAATCTTTCACTTTTCTAAACATTTCGTTCACCTTTAGCAATTATCTATTAGCATTTTGCCTTAGAAGTAATCACATGTATATTGTATATTGTACATTCATTTAATAATAAGGGTATTCTTTATTTTTCAATTTCTTCATTTCATATATGTTTATAAAATTGTTAAATAAAGTCCCAAACACATAGTATAGTATTAAGAAAATTATGATAGAGATCATAATATGATATTCCTACTACACTATGTAGTGCTTGTACTTAAACTATCCCTACTCATAGTATAAATGAGATAGGACTTCATTAATGCGCAAAGACTAGCACGTGTTATAATTCTTGACTTGATCAAGTGGTCATTCTCACATTCATGAGTTTTGTGATACTTAAAGTTAAGACGTGGAAGCTTGTTATGTGAATAATGTAACACCCCTACTAAGAGTAACAGTGGAAGCATATTAACCCCGGGCGTTATCCCGTCCAGTTACCCAGACAAGGAGTATTTATAACGAAAAATCCAACAGAGTATTATCCAAGAGAGAAACGTCCAGACCTATTCTGCTGTCACTATGGTATCGTCCTCTATCCGTAGGTTCTTCCAACTCCGGATCCTACAAAAAGGTAAGATAAAAGACACGTGTGAGTGAAAAATCACCCAGTGAGTCCCATATGTGCTAGTGTTTTATCAAAGGGGCAGAGTACACAAATCTTTTTGTGAAATAGCATAACATTTGTTCATTAGAAATGAATCCAAAACTCTTTAATGAAGAGTGTATTCAGAACTCAATCATTTTTGGAAAACTGTATTCAAATTTTCAAATCATTGCCCTAATTTTCAAATCACAGGCACTTCTCCAATAGAAGGTCGGCCTATATGCAAGTCCCACAGTCCTTGCTTTCGGCTACACGGTTTCTTATGCCAGGGACTGCGCCTTACAGTACATCACCCGTGTCATGTCAGAACGGTGAGCGTAAAAATGTACCTCACCTTGCACTTAGGGATCTTTTACTTGCTACCATAAGCCAGGGGTCCCAATCCTGATGTCAGTCACCATCGAGGTGGAAAGGGATTGAACATACTAAATGCCCCCGCTCGGTATCATGTGAACAATCCACCATCATAATCAATAGGCAATTGCCAGGCTCAAAACGGCTAGCCAAGACAACTCATCTCGATGTCCTGTTGCCCTGTTTGGAGTAAGACAATCCTTAGAACTAATAAGATTACTTGGGGTCTTCTATCTCTAACATGAGCTAGTACAAAGATCAAAGTCTTTGCTAAGTACTCAACGTCAACAATACTAACCTCGTCCGACTAATCAAGCCAGAGGGTTATTTGTTCCCACAGAATTTTCAAATCAAAATATTTTTAGGGCAAAACAACATTTTCCAAAATCATGTTGAAACCAGATGAAGGGTTCTATTCACACATCAAAACATGTTTCCAAGAGTAACTGGGTCATTTTCCCCGTACTTGATCACAAATGTCATTTCCAAGGGTATTCAGGTTATTTTACCGATACTCAATTCTAAAAGACTTTCTGAGGTATTCGGGTCATTTTACCCTTACTTGATTTGCAAAATATTCACAAGAGTTCCAATGAGAATATTTCGGTTATAAAATACCCGAGTTCCAAAGGCTTTCATAAAATATTTGATAGGGGCTATATTAGTCATACTTTTTCTAGTTATTTGAGGTTCTTTTGTGATACATTTTGTTCTATAACTAGTCATATTCCTTCATATTTGAGATTTTACCATTATAAAGGTATTTTGTTCATTATTTCAGATTTTAAGGGTAAAACAAAGCAAAAACATTGCAAAACAGAATAGAGGCGACGCTGGCCAGGACAGAGGAACCGGCACCGGCCATATGCTGATGACATGAACTTCGAGGCGACGAAAAATTATTGAACTAAGACCGGAACAGAATGGAACTTGTGCCAGCTCCAGTAGCCAAGGTGGCGCCGGTTGCACTCTGGACAACATGGTGCTGAAATCAGGAAAAAATCGGTGAACGACTAGAGAAACAAAACCCAACTGGCACCAGCTCCAGTAGCCAAGGCGGCACTAGCTGTGCTCTGAGGAAAAGGCAGGATTGTGATTTTTCTACGTAATTTTTGGTAATCTGTAGAGTTTCAGTAGCTTCCAACTTCTACCCGGCCAAGAACATTATACCAACGAGTTTAGACACTTCCCAAGCCTATAAATAGATGGAAAACACAAGGGAAAAAAAAGGAGAATTCATTTATCACCATAGAAAATCACTCAAATCAAATGAGAAATTCTTCAATTCAATGAGGGTTGTGCAAGAAGGTCTTCAAAAGAAGAAGAAGGAAGCTTGTCTAAGAGTGCTTTCTTTTACTTTGTTTTATTTTTCTTGAACAATGATGCATTAATTATTTTATTGTAATTCGACATTGTTTTAGATATTCATGATTTTTAGAGTTATTTGATCTTTTGATTAATTGATTATTCTTCTTGGTATTTAATTACTTGGGCGTATTACGAGATTAGTTGGTTGTTTCTTTTCATTAACTTGCTAGACCAAAGAGGTTGATGGTGGTTTCAATTGATTAATTTCATATTTATTAGCTATTAACTTGCTAGACCAAAAAGGTTAATTTCTAAAGATTGAGTAATTAAAGGTTAATTAATGTTTGCCAGACCAAGGACTCATTGATTAATTTCATGCTTTAAATTTTCCAGACCAAGGAAATTTAATTAAGGATTATGTTTAATGCATCTTTTGGGTGAAGTAGTTGAGACAGACCAAGTGATGCTAATTTATCTAGAGGATAGTGATTTCATGGATTGACCATCGAAGTGAATGTACCTTCATCCTCCATGATGCCAAGAGAATAATTGGTTATGATAATGGTTGGATACTTTAAGATCAAGTTTTTTTAAACAATGGCTTCAGTTACATAATTCTCCATCCTTGACATGTATATATTTTTATTTTTATTTTATTTTATTTTATTTTATTCTATTTTTTCACTTTGTTGAGCCAGTTAAACAATGAAAGAAAATGGATTAATGCATACTTGTTCCTTGAGGATGGACACTTGTTTGAACCCTACGCTATGTTAATGATGAGTACGCTTGCTCATATATGTAATTTGAGTTTAATGTTTTAATGTAAACTTGATTGGGTATGTGATTAGTTTTTATATGATTTTTTATACCCAAATCCAAACGCATCAATATTCCAATAAGGACATTTGGAATATTTTCCAAATATCCGATTCCAAAAAGGAACTCATTTAAAGAAATCCAGGATTCTAATTCCAAAAGTGGATTAAATTCAATGTTTCCAAACATATTTTCATAAAATGTCCCAAATGGTATATAATATAGAATTTCATAGAAAAATAAAGCACACTAACTTTAGAAAGATATTTAGAAAGCCAAGGGACTCATCTCGTGTCCTAAGAAACTCTTTCCGTTCACGGCCGTTTAACCTCCGTTCTTACCGTTTTCAACATTTCATTGGCTGTTTTTTGCTAAACCTACACCAAACATTGATTTTGGGTTAATTCACATTTGGCCAAAAAATAGCCAACGGGTAGCCGACGCGGCCAACGTTCAACTGTCGTTTAGCCGACGGGCGCTGATGGTTTGCCGACGGTCAAGGAAAACGTTTAACTTTTGTTCGGGTCGTTTTTTCATCGTTTGATCAATTCTTTCATTTTTATTTTTCCACATCCTTCCTCCCTTCATAACCAAGGGATTTACTTCATGTTTCCCCAATTATTTTATCCAAAATCACATAATTTATCACCCTTAAGTCCATCTATTTTCAGACTACTTTTTAGAATTTCACTAGTTTGACACACCGTTTTGTTTTGCATATAACTTTCAATCCACAAATCCAAATGACATCAAACTAATTGTAAAATGTCCTTAAGACATTCCTTTACAAGTTACAATTCATGGAATTCCGATTCTATTGTTCATTTTTTTCAGTTTTGAACACAAATATCCAGTAGTAAAATCCCGTCACTGATTTGGCACCTTTTACTATTTTCGGTATAACTTTTGATCCGTAAATCTGATTAACCTCAAACTTGCTTCAAAATGCCTCTATGATCCTTAGATACAAGGATATATGCCTTCTTTGTTCAAATCTGAAAAATTTACAGATTTACTGGACATAAAACCTCCCATAACTTTTTGGAATTAAACCCATCGTCCAACAAAACATATTATATCTTCATTCCTTGTTTATTATATGAATTAATTCAATCCAATCTCCCTTTTATCACCCTTAAAGCTACTGATTTCTAGTCATACATAAAACATAAAATTTCACCATAGTACAACAAGAAAACCGACAGCCTCAATCATAAAATATTTTCACACAACTTCACCAAGCAAGTTTCCATAATTCATACATAACCTCTCATAATATGTATACCAAAATGATCTCCATGCTTTATATAATAACTTTACTTTAAGCAAGGTAGATCCTTACCTTTTCTTTGCTGCTTTTGGAGGCTAAACAGCCCAAGCATCTTCTTGTTCTTCCTTCTCTCTCTCTCCTCTCTATTTCCGAATTTCCTCTCCCTCTTCTCTATTTTCTTTTTCCTTTCTCTTCTCTTTTCGTTCCTTGTTTGCTGCAAAATTCTGGCTGTCTAAAGCCATATCAGCCGGCCTTCATGGCCTATATATAGAAAAATATGGTCTTCAAGTCAAGGGTTCATTAAATGGTCTTAAACATTTGGAAACCCTTGATTGGTCTACCTAGCTACTTAGGTGACCTTTAGAGAATTCAAGAATTCTATGGTGATTTGGCAACTCTAGGAGCCATTAGATCTTTATAGAACCTAGGAGAAAATTATAGAATATCCTAGAAAGTCTTAGAATTATTTTGAACCTAGAAGAGCATTAGTGAATCTTGTAGAAATTCCTAGAATTCTCAAGAACTAATAGATATCTTCTAATCTTGCATGGCCATGCATAATCAACCATGGTTAACTTGCTCAAATCAAGATTAGCTTAATTAAACTTGGTCAAATGAAGTTGAAAAGGTGGTCCAACTTGGTCAAGCTTTTCATGCTTGTGGGCCATTCTTATTTATTTCTTCTAGGCCCTCTAAATTATCTCAACTTATCACAACCAATCAATAGAAACACTTGACCTTATTAACCAATCACTAAACGACACTTATTTTCATCCACCAATCATAAGAAATCGCACGTCCTATTTCCCACTGTAATTTTCTATTTTCTTCAGAAATGACCAAAATCAGGTCTATGATGGAAAAATATTTTATTTCACTATCCAACTCCAAAAATTCCACTGAATCCATTGGTAATACATAAATTCTTCAATTCATTATCTACTTGGTCAAATTCACGGTTAAAGTCACGGCGTGGTCAAAATAACAAAAATGCCCCCGATACCTCGGGAAGCATAATTCACACCAAAACGCGTGTCTCATACACAGATTAATTTCTCTTTCTAGAGTACCCTAAAATTCTTATTTTGTTAATCTTAATAGCCTTCCAAAAATTTAGGATACGGCTAGAACAAATTCAATAATTACATCCAAGTCCCAACAAAATTTTATTTTACCAAAGTATTCCTCCCAATACACCAATCAACTTTTATTCTGGCTACTGATATAAATTCTCATCCCATTACAGATAGTAGCCATCCGAAAGTAAAAAGGTGGGGTGTTACCAATTAAGTTCGTTGGATGAACTTGATAGAATTCGTGGACTCCTAAATACGGAAAACATCCATGAATCCCTTCCGAGGACCTAAGCCAAACGATTAAGATTGATCTAGGGGTTACAAAATTACCTCTGTATCGTCATAAGCAAGACCTCTGCTTTCAGATTTCTAGGCGTACGTGCACTTCGAATGATCACCAGACGCTGCAATATGCGAACATCCTCTATCGGATATACACGGCGAATCCAGCTCGTTACCCAGGAGTACAAGCGCCTAGGGTTTTGAGAGGCTTGATTTTTCTGGTTATGGAGGCACGAATATTTTTATGTGAAGTTTCTAAAAAGAAGACGGGTAGGGTTTTCTTTTAAAACCACACGAACTTCTTGGAGTCCAACTCTCATAATATCTTATCATATCTTATTTCAGTTCAAATTAAATTAAAACTAATATGATAAGATTCTGCCATTATCTCGGTAATTTAACTAATTAATTTATCGAGTCAAATTCTTATAATCTGGACATCCTCTAGATGCATCGAATGTGAACATATTTCCAGATTCGTTATATCTGGTTATTTTTCTAAGTTCGATTAACCTATACATATTTCTAGATACACCAAAACTTGTTACCTGAAAAATAAGCCAACGTATTTACAAATGTGTGACCCTATAGGTTTATTTAGCACTGGTAGTGCGCCTAAATCACATTTAAATTGCCCACAAGTTATAAGCGATTTTAGCAAAATATTATAACTATCCAGGTTAAATGAAGATCAGTGATCTCTTTAAACCAAACCATAACTTTATATTTAGCCTTTTTGTCACATGATATTCAAATTAAGCATTAGGCATAGAGCATGTCATCCTTATTAAGCTTAATTAACTATTTCTTGAATTCATAGTAGACTGTTCAAATAAATGATATCAAAATTTCAAATTGATATATTTGAACATGGTCATGCATTTTAATAGTCTAACTTATCGAGGGGCCCATGAACATCTCTCCCAAAATTGAGAGAGACAAATTCCTTCACTATCAATCATATTCCTCTCCCTGATTTATTCTATTTCCAACGGTGGCCTAATCTATTTTCTGGTTAAAGATAACTTTAGAAAACATCAAGATATATAATTTATCAAGTAGGAAACTATGATGAATTCAGGTCGAAGGAGTTCTAATATTATTATGACTTGAAAGTACTTTATAACATATCCCATGAAATACTCTCACAGTAGGTCATGTCCAATACAATGTTCTCTAACATTTATTTATGTTTTAACTTGATATCACATATATTCATGACCAGTAAAACGTAGTCATTAAGTCACAAACATACTAATCTTAATTTATTATTGTTCCACTAACAATAATCAATTAGGGTTAGTTTAAGAATAGTCATTGTATTTGTTATAGGGTTTTACTATCAAGTCACATACTTGATGACCACAAAATTAAATGCACTATTTATGGAAAGAAATCCCTCATATTATTACATAATACATAACGACAATAGTATAAGTACAAATAATTTTAAGGTATATCCCTAACAATCTCCCACTTCCACTAAGACCAATTTGACATAAACCGTAATCCCATTGATCTAGTATGACTATCATGTTTAGATGATGGGAGAGGCTTTGTCTGTGGATTTGCAACATTGTCATTTGTTGATACCTTGCATACTTTTACATCTCTTCTATCAACAATTTCTCGAATGAGATGAAAACATCTAAGTATATATTTGGATCGCTAATGTGATCTTGGTTCCGTAGCTTGTGCAATGGCTCCATTGTTGTCACAATAAAGATCTACTGGGTTCACAATACTAGGAACTACATTTAATTCTATAATGAACTTTTTGATCAAAATTGCTTCTTTAGCTACAGCTGAGGCAGCTACATATTCAGCTTCTGCAGTAGAATCGACCACAGTGTCTTGCTTTGAACTTTTCTAGCTTACAACACCTCTATTCAAACAAAATAAAAAACCTAATTGTGATTTGTAATCATTTATGTTGGACTAAAAACTAGCATCAGTGTAACCATTTACAACTAGCTTGCCTTCTTGTCCTCCATAAACTAAGAACATATCTTTAGTTCTTTTTAAGTACTTCAGTTTGTTCATGGTAGCAGTCCAGTGTGGCTCTCCAAGATTTAACTGGAACCTGCTCGTCATGCTCAATGCATCTGAGACATCAGGTCGAGTACATAACATAGCATACATGATAGATCCTATAGTCGAAGCATATGGTATCTTGTTCATGTGCTCTTCTTCATCCTTCATGGAAGGACTTTGAGTTTTGCTAAGTTTAATGCCATGTGACATTGGCAAGAATCATCTCTTCGAGTCTTGCATATTGAACATTTTCAATACTTTGTCAATGTATGCACTTTGACTTAGGCCAAGTAACTTTCTAGATCTATCTCTATAGATTCTTACACCTAAAATATAGGTAGCTTCACCTAAGCCTTTCATTGAGAAATAATTTTCCAACCATGTTTTTACACTTTGTAGAGTTGGGATGTCATTTTCCAATAAGTAAGCTATCATCAACATAAAGTACTAAAAAAACTATTTCATTTCCATTGGTTTTCTTTTAGACACAAGGCTCATCTTCATTTTTTGATAAAGTTAAATTCTTTAATTGCTTCATCAAAATGAAGATTCCAACTTTGAGATGCTTGCTTCAATCCGTAAATGGATCTTTGAAGCTTACACACTTTATTAGAATTTAAAGGATCATCAAAACTCTCAGGCTATGTCATGTACACATTCTCAAGTAAGTTACCATTAAGGAACATGGTTTTGATATCCATTTGCCAAATCTCATAATCATAATACGCTGCTATGGCAAGAAGAATTCTAATAAATTTAAGCATTAGAACTGGTGAAATGGTTTCATTATAGTCTATACCATGAGTTTGTCCATAACTTTTTGCTACTAGTTGTGATTTGTAAGTATGCACATTTCCTTCCATATCTGTTTACTTTTTGAAAACCCATTTACACCCAATGGGTTTTGAACCTTTCGGTGGAGTAACGAAAGCCCAAACTTAGTTATCATACATAGATTGCACCTCAGACTTCATAACCTCTAGCTATTTTCTATAGTCAGAACTCTTAATAGCTTCTTGATAGGAAGTGGGGGCTCATCATTAACCATAAGCTCCACATTATGATCATCAGTGATGAGAAATCCATATCTCTCAGGTTGTTGACGAACCCTATTAGATCTTCAAGGCCTTTGTTCTATAGAAGTAAGCTCACTTTGGACTCGTGAGCCATCTAATCGAGGTTCATTATTCGGTTTAGATACTCATTGTGGCTCTTGAATCTCATCAAGATATATTTTACTCCTACTAATTCTTTTGGAAATAAATTCCTTTTCAAGAAAGAATCCATTTCGTGCAACAATTACTCTAATTTCTTTTGGGAGATAAAATTAGTATCCTTTAGTTTCATTGGGATACCCCACAAATATGCATTTATCTGATTTGGGTGAAAGTTTATCAAATAATAACGTTTTACATAAACTTTGTGACCCCAAATCTTGAGAACTGACATACTAGGTCGTCTCCCAATCCATATCTCATATGGTGTTTTCTGAACTGATTTAGACAGAACTCGATTTAGTATGAATGCAGCAGTCTCTGGGGCATAACCCCAAAAGGAGATTGGATGATCTGTTTGACTCATCATGGATTGAACCACATCTAATAAAGTCTGATTTCTTTATTCAAATACACCATTCTATTGAGATGTTCCTGGTGGAGTTAATTGGGAGATAATTCCACAATTTTTTAAGATGCTCATTAAACTCATGACTTAAGTATTCACCACCTCGATCTGATAAAAGTGTTTTGATACTTTTTCCAAGCTGATTTTGTACTTTATTTTGAAATTCTTTGAATTTCTAGAACGATTTAGATTTATGTTTCATCAGATATAGGTAGGCATATCTACTGAAATCATCCGTAAATGTAATAAAGTACTAAAATCCTCCTCTAGCATGTGTATACATTAGTCCACATACATCAGTATGTATTAGGCCCAATAAATTAGTTGTCCTTTCATTTTAAGAACATGAACACTTACTGAGGTGCCAGAAGCCATCTTACATGCATTTAACACCTTATGAGTTTGAAATCTCTCTTGTCATACTTGCTCTTGGAACATTTCCTAGAGATGTATAATCATGTCATATGCCTCTACTTCTTCAAACTATTTTTTAAGTTCAGAGTTTATTGCTAGCATAAGGAAAGTAACATCGTTAGAGTCATCTTTGTGCTTACTATAAGCATCTTTTTTAGCTCTTGGGGCATTATTTGTTAGAGCAGGGGGAATAGGATTTTCAAGAACATAGAGCTTTTTTTTCTTGCTTAAGAACTATTCATAAGTTACATGCCCAATCAAGAAAGTTAGTCCCACTAAGCTTGTCTTTCTCGAGCACAAATCGCAATGAGTTAATTCCAACTGTTTGTTGCCATTATCTACATACAAAAATATGCAACATAATTAATTTGAGGCCTTGATGAAAAACTCCTACTAAAAGCATTTAAACTTGTAAAACGTCAATATTTTGATATTTCTTAGTGGGGTAAAAAAATAACTTTTTTTAAATATTTTATTTTAATCATAAGTAAGCTTTGGCTTTAATCTTATAATTAAATAAAAGTCAAATTTAATGAGATAGACATCGAATGTCCCGACTAAAAATCTCATCTAATACCCTATGTCCAAAACCATTTTAATAGCCCAGTTAAGTCAAACCATATCAAATATATGAAAAACCATTTTCCATCTTCTCTTACTTAGATAATCAAAAGCATCCTACTTTGGCAGGAATAACCATATGATGATACAAGTAATAACAAGTGTTTGATTTTAGAAGGCATTTAAAACATAAATTTTTTAAAATAAAAGTTTAATTGTAGTAAGCATGAAATAAACATATCAAATATGCATGCAAAACATAAATAAAAGTGACATAGCATGGCCCATAAACTATATTGATCATCACGAGCAAAATGAAGATCAAGGTGGTTAATCTAGGTATATGAACTCCTTAAACATTCTCTGATGCCTTGAGCATACCCCTCCTTGGTTGTAATTGTAAGCCTCTATCTTCTTTTACGTTGGATAGTAAAATAAAATAATTTCTATTCTAGGAAGCAACTACAATTTTACAACAATAAAAAACAACACGTAAGCTGTATTTAAAAAATTACAACTTAAAACAACCAAAATAAAACCTGCCAATCATATTAGGGTAAAACAGACCATGCTATACACTATTCAAAACAATCCACAATTACAATCAAAATATGCTAACGAATAACACACAACGAATAGTTAGTTAGGGTTCTAAGGGGTGCGCCCCTGGAAAAATAATTTTTCCTTCTCTCATTGAATGAGATTTTACCTTCTGATTTCTGAATATTAATCAGATTAACATTCGGACCCCTTAGTAATAGTCATTGTGAGTTACCATATTACAGACAATCTGTGTTCCCTTTTAACCATATTAATATAGATAACAAATTATCGTGATAGATTAATACAAACAATTTCTTACTTAGAATGACAGATAGCATGCTAACGATACCATATCATATTAAAACATACCAATTTACAGACAATCTGTAAATAATCTAGTTTGATCGACCAATTAAGACGCACAAAATAAACCTAATTCAGGCAGTCTGCATGCTAAGTATTTTGAAATTATAATCCTGTGAACATGCTGATATACACTATTCAAATTAAATAAAAGTCATTCATTCACATATATATCATACATATATTCAACAATACGATTAACATAGATGAATCAACCTAATCGTTTAGCAAGTTGCTCTTATACTACTGTTAGACTTTGTGGACATCTAAACGTGAAAAACATCCACGAATCCCTTCAGATGACCCAAGCTAAATGTTTAAGGTTGATCTAGGGGTTATAGATTTACCTCTATATCACTGATAGGGGCCAAAATCACCATTCTTTTCCTACTTATTTGAGGTTGTTTTAAGATACATTTGTTGCAATAACTAGGCATATTCCTTCCTATTTAACATTTTGCTTGTAAAAGATGTTTTTGGCAAATATGTGTAGGTTTAAGTTAAAATTGAGCAGAAAGTCAAAAGTTTCAGAATGTACCTGGCACCGGGTCTATTTTGGTCCAGCAGAAGAATTCGAGCCAAGCTTCAGGGGAAATTCTAGAACAGGCCTGGTGCCAGGCAAGTACACCTGGCATCAGGTCCATTTTGTCTATTGACTAAAAATAGAGCAACTCCAGGGGAAGAACAAAGCACACCTGGCGCCTGGTGGGTTGAGGATACTCGGTGGCAAGTACACTCTGGAAGGTAAATATTCTGTGCACGAAATTAGAGATTTTCTAATGATTTTGGTAATTTCCAAATCCTACTCGGCCAAGACTTCCTCAGTCACGAATTTAGCATCCAAGAGATCGATAAAAGTAGAAGAAAACACAAGGGTTGGGAGAGACATATAGAGAGTGGTGGATTCATAAGCAAAAATTATCAATCACTCATTGAAGGAGAATTCACCAAATCAAGGAGGGTTGTTCAAGAGAGTCTTTAAGGAGGAAGAAATAGGCTTGTCTATGAGTGCTGTCTTTTACATTTGTTTTCTTTTCCTTAAACAATCATGTATTCAATATGTCAATTGTAATTTGACATTGTTTTTGTGATTCATTATTTATTGATTAATTTAGTCTTGAGATCATTTCATTATTTATTTTGGTATTTGGTTATTTGTTTTTCTTACAGAGTTAATTGATTGATTTTTATTATTAACTTGCTTGAAAAAAAGGCTGGTAATGAATTTAATTATTTATTTTCATATTTGTTATCTCTTAACTTGTTTGAAAAAGCGGTTAATTGTCTAGAATATTAGTAATCAAAGGTTGGTTGATGATTGCTAGAATATGGATTCATTGACTAATTTCATGTTTTAAATCACATAGAATATAGGGGTTTATATGAAGATTGATTTTAATGCATCTTTTGGAAAAGTTAGTCAAGATAGAATATGTTCACTAATTTAACAAGAAGATAGTAATTCAATGGATTGCAAATGAAGTGGGTCTATATTAAATCCTTCATGAAACCAAGATAATAGTTAATTGTGATATTGGCTAAGTGATTCATTATCATGTTTTCAAAACTTTTGTCTAAATTGCATATTTTCACATTCTTGAGTTGTATATATTTCTTTATTTTTCTTATTTTTATCTTACCACTTTATTTGATATGTTAAACAATGAATGAAAAGTGATTAATGTGTACTTGTTCCTTTGAGGATCGATACTCGTTAATTCCCTATACTATGCTTATGATGAGTATACTTGCTCATATGTGTATTTTGGGATTAATGTTTTAATTAAAATATGACTAAGGGATGGATTTAAATCTAATAATTTTTATGCACTCAAAATTTTTGCATCAAGTTTTTGGCGCCGTTGTTGG
This sequence comes from Voacanga thouarsii, assembly GCA_026120185.1. Classification (NCBI taxonomy): domain Eukaryota; kingdom Viridiplantae; phylum Streptophyta; class Magnoliopsida; order Gentianales; family Apocynaceae; genus Voacanga; species Voacanga thouarsii. Next base: position 1,150,435 of record JANUWF010002285.1, read on the forward strand.
GAAAATATCATGAAATCTTGAATTTTGTTGATTTAACCATATTTATATGTTTATATGCCTATATGTGAATATGTAAATAGGTACATATGTTCTTTGTGTAAATATGTGCTATATCTTCTTCTTTGTGAGATTGTGTGCCTTAATTAACTAGCTTAGTTCATGTTGTACTTGTAAATACCACTAACTTTTAGGTAGTTTGTGAATATATCTCATGTGTGTATTTTTTTTCTTTATTTTTCTATTATTTGTTTTTATTTTTATTTTTGATTTGATTTTTGTTTATCTTTGAGTGTGAGATTCAAAACATCATCATGGACAATTATTCGTGGGCACAATGTCAAAGGAGCTATAATGATGATACGTTGGCAAGGTTGCAAGCTCGGATTAATGCATTTAGTGAGACGTCACTTGAAGCTTCAATCAAATCCTTTGTTTCCTTCACAAACACGTTGATTAGGTGGCATGAAGAAGCTTCCTAACGAATGAGCCATCGAAGAATACAACTAGTCAATTTGGTTGAGGATGACCTAAAGGTCCATACACTTGAATAAGAGAATATCCAAGGACAGGAGAAAGGCTATGAGGGGTAATTGCACAATGTGACAAGAGCGCTCTTTGTGCTAACAATTTTAATCTCTCTTTGTCACATGATTTTTTAGGTGAATTCTTGGAGAACAGTGGTCTAAATGATGATGTGTTGAGCTTACCATACCTCAAAAAGTTGGATCTTTCAATACTTTATCATATAAAAATCTTGGAGGATATTAACAAATTCTACCCTTCATCCTATCTAAAGGGAGGTAACTTAGTTTTTATAGACCGTGCATTGAAAAGTAAGGATTTTTTTTATCCCATCTAAGAAAACTCAAATACTAGGTTTAAAGGGGAATTTTAATTGTGAAAAATCTTTTGAAGGGCCAGTTAGTGATTTCAAGGTTGATGCACTCATTAGATACCATGTGCACTCATATGTTGAAAAAGATATTAGTGTGCCTAAAGGAATGTTCGAGCATGAGGTTCATGTGTTTTGTTTTGCTGTGAAAAATTATTTCCATGAACATGACCTTTTTCAAAAACCTCTATTTTTTCTACTTTTATTATGCATATCTTCTATTTTAAGCTTTAATTTCTTTTATAAAGGTTTAATGCGGAAGCATGATGAATGGAAAGAGTTTGTATATTTGTTTTATATTTGGTTTTGTTAAGTGTATTTTCCCCTCCCAAAATAAGGAAAAGATTTTCCATCTTAAGTGTGGGGGAGCGAGTTGTGTCTTGATTTGCTTTCTTAGGATTTTTAAGTATTTTTCTTTAGTTTGTTTTCTTTTATTTAGGTGTGTTTTTATTTTGTTATTATTTTTCTTATGTTTTTATTTGTGTTTTGTTTTATAGGTAGGAATAAAGTCCTCTTGAACAGGCCATTCTCTCTATTTCCATTTTTAATATCTATTGGAACTTATTGCACTTGGGGAGTATTGCTTAACTTTCTACCCCTCTGTTATTTTTGGTCCCTTTGGCGATGCTTTAAGGTGTTAATTTTTTGCCAATAAGGACATTGTCTAGTTAAAGTGTGGGGGAGTGTTTTGGTGATATTCTTTGACCAAATCTTTATCAATTATCTTGTTTTCTTGGTATTGAGCTACTTTAGAAAATTATGGTTTAAAAGATTTTGATTGAAAAAAAACTTTGTTGCAAGTTCCTTGAAAGTTTTGAAAATTTGAAGATTTAAAAGTTTGGAACTTTTGGAGCTAATTCGCAATGGAAGTACTTTTTTCTCTTTCTTTTTTCTCTTTATTTATTTTGGTTTTCTTGGTTGTACTTTTATTGTTCTATTTATGGCCATTAAGAACAATGTCCAGTTTAAGTGTAAGGGGAGAATGAGGTTGAAGAAATATTTCCATATCACTTTTGTGAAAAGTTTTTAAATTTTTAGGGGTTTTCATTGATTATCAAGGTTGTGATTTTTTTTTTCTTACTTGGATATGAGTTTTGTCATTCATTAGGTGGATTTTTTGTGAAATTAGTTTTGTTGCATATGATATTCTGCAAGACTTGAGAATTTTGATTAATCTTGTTTATGCATTGGTGTTTGAATGTTATTTGACGCATCTAGTGTGAATGGAGGATATGATGAATATGGAAAGAGTTTATTGGCTAACTCTTGTATTATAAGTTTAAATTTTGCTAGCTTTGAGTTATGATGAACAATATGGGTTGATAAAAGATCTTTGAGAGGAAAGATTATGGAGATTTCTGAAAAATTTTATTTGAGTTGAAAAGACACAATGAGTGGAAACAACACTATTGTTAGGTGAATTGAAAAAAAAATGCTTGTATTGATTATCGTTGAAGACCTTTGGCTAAAAAAGGGGTTAATATGGGGAGAAGTAGCAAGTGAATTTGGTGCACTCTCTTAAGGCGAAGGCAAAAAGGCAAGAAAGAGCAAAGGAAGAAAGAAAGAGTTGTTGAAAAAATAATGAGAGATGGCTAAAAGATGGCCAATACAGTGTGTGAAGAGAAATATGTGCACTTGAGGCTATCAATTCCCTAAATCATTGAGAAAAAATGTTGAGAGAAAAAAGAATTTGAAGTGCATTCCTTACATCATGACTTAAGTTGTGCAATTTTTAAATTTATAATGCTTGAGTTGGTAGATGGCTTGACTTAGGTGATTCATATTATCTATATTTTTACTTGAAGAATGAAATAATTTTCTTAGACTAAGGTATACACTTGATTAATTTGATCTCAAGAGTTTTGTGATGTCTTACCCATTGTTTTGAAGGTTTGAATTGCTTTCAAATGGTATGAATGACAAGAGTTGTATCTAAAGTTTGAAAGGAAGACATGATCTTTGCGATGGTGAAGAAATTTTTGAATAAGTGTGTTTTCTTGATAGTTTTTCTTGGACTAAAGTGTTATACTTGGGGACAAGCAAATATTCAAGTGTGGGGATATGTGATAAAGCCTAAAATCTCCATTCTTTTCCTAATTATTTGTGGTTATTTTAAGATACATTTATTGCAATAACTAGGCATAATCCTTTCTATTTGAAATGTTGCTGTAAAAGGTGTTTTTGTCAAATATGTGTAGATTTAAGTTAAAATCGAGCAGAAAGTGAAAAGTTCTACAATGTACCTGGCACTAGGCCCAGCCAATGGACTAAGCGCCGGGCCTATTCTGGTCCAGTAGAAGAATCCGAGCCATGCTTCAGGGGAAATTCTAGAATAGACCTAGCGCCAGGTCTAGCAGGTATCCATTCTGTCTACTGACGAAAAAATAGAGCAACTCCAGGAGAAGAACAGAGTGCACTTGGCGCCAGGTGGGTCGAAGGAACCCGGCACCAGGTATGCTCTGGAAGGCGAATATTCCGTACATGAAATTAGAAATTTTCCAATGATTTTGGCATTTTCCAAATCCTACTTAGCTAAGGCTTCCTTAGCCACGAATTTAGCATCTTACAGAACTATAAAAGTAGAAGAAAATACAAGGGTTGGGAGAGACATATACAGAGAGGTGGTTTCATAAGCAAAAATTCTCAATTACTCATTGAAGGAAAAATCACCAAATCAAGGAGGGTTACTCAAGAGAGTTTTCAAGGAGGAAGAAATAGACTTGTTTATGAGTGCTTTCTTTTACCTTTGTTTTCTTTTCCTTAAACAATCCTGCATTTAATATATCAATTGTAATTTGACGTTGTTTTTGTTATTCATGATTTATTGATTAATTTAGTCATGGGATCAATTCATTATTTATCATGGTATTTGGTTATTTGTATTTCCTACGGAGTTAGCTGATTGATTTTTGTTATTAACTTGCTTGAAAAAGCGGTTGGTAATGACTTCCATTAATTAGTTTCATATTTGTTATCTCTTCACTTGCTTGAAAAAGAGCATAATTGTCTAGAGCATTGGTAATCAAAGGTTTGTTGATGATTGCTAGAATATGGATTCATTAACTAATTTCATGGTTTAAATCACCTAGAATATAAGGATTTATATGAGGATTGATTTTAATGCATCTTTTGGAAAAGTTAGTTGAGACAGAATATGTTCAGTAATTTAACTAGAAGATAGTGATTCTATGGATTGCAAATGAAGTGGGTCTATATTCTAGAATATGTTCACTAATTTAGTCGAGCATATTTTCGCATCCTTAAGTTGTATATATATTTTTTATTTTTCCTATTTTTATCTGACTATTTTATTTGATTGGTTAAATAATAAATGAAAAGCGATTAGTGTATACTTGTTCCTTTGAGGATCGATACTTGTTAATTTCCTATACTATGCTTGTGATGAGTATACTTGCTCGTATATATATTTTGGGATTAATGTTTAAATTAAAACTTGACAAGAGATGGATTTAAATTTGATGATTTTTAAGCACCCAAAATTTAGGCATCAATCGTCATAAGCAAGACCTCTGCTTCAGATTTCTTGGCATACGTGCACTTCGAACGATCACCAGACGCTGTAATGTGCGAACGTCTACTATCGAATACACACGGCAAACCCAGTTCGTTACTCGGGAGTGCTAGCGCCTAAGGATTTGAGAGGTTTAATCTTTCTGGTTATGGAGGCATAAATATTTTTATAAGAAGTCTCTAACAAGAAGACGACTAGGGTTTTCTTTTAAAACCACACGAACGTCTTGTAGTGTAACTCTCATAATATGTTATCATATCTTATTTCACGTTAAAATTAAATTAAAACTGATATGATAAGATTCTGTTATTATCTAGGTAATTTAACTAATTAATTTACTGAGTCATATTCTTATAATTTGGACATCCCCCATATATATATCGAATGTTGATATATTTCCAGATTCATTGTATCTGATCATTTTTTTTAGGTTCGATTAACCTAGACATATTTCCAAATACATCGAACCTAGTTACCAGAAAAATAGCCTAATATGTTCACTTAATGTGTGACCCTATAAGTTCATTAACACTGGCAGTGTGTCCAAATCACATTAAACTAGCTCACAAGTTATAAGTAGTTTCTAGCAAAATATTATAACTATCCAGGTTAAATGAATATCAAGGATCTCTTTGCACTAAACCATAACTTTATATTTAGTCATTTTGTCACACGATATCTAGATTAAGCATAAGGCACGGAGCATGTTATCCTTATTTAGCTTAATCAACTATTGCTTGATCTCATAGTAGACTATTCAAACAAATGATATTAATATCTCAAATTGATATATTTGAGTATGGCTATGCATTTTAACAGTCTAACTTATAGAGGGGCACATGGACAACTCTCCCAAAATTGAGAGGGATAAATTCCATCACTATCAATCATATTCCTCTCCTTGGTTTATTCTATATCTAACGGTGGTCTAATTTATTATCTAGTTAAAGACAACTTTAGACAACGTCAAGATATAAAATTTATCAAGTAGGAAACTATGATGAATTCAGGTCGAAGGACTTCTAATATCATTATGACTAGAAAGTACTTATGAAATGTCCCATGAAGTACTCTCACAATGGGTTATGTCCAATACAATATTTTCTAATATTTATTTATGCTTTGACTTGATACCATATATATTCATGACCAGTAAAACAAACCCATCAAGTCACAAGCAAACTAATCTTAATTTGTTATTGTTCTACTAATAATAATTGATCAGGAATAATTTAAGAATAGTCATTGTATTTGTTATAGGGTTTTACTATCAAGTTACGTACTTAATGACCATAAAACTAAATGCACTATTCATGGAAAGAAATGCCTCATATTATTACATAATACATAATGACAATAGTATAAGTATAAATTATTTTAGGGCATATCCCTAACAGAAATAACTATGAGATAATCACAAGGATAATGATAAAGCCTAATTATGTTTGTATTTTCCTAGTTACTTGAGGATGTTTTATTGTACTTTTGGTATAATAACTCGTCATTTCCCTTCCAATTTGATGTTTTGATTGTGGAAAGTGTTCTTGGTGAATTTGTACAGGAGTTGGATGATTTAAAGTGAAATTGAATATTTTTAGACTTAACCTAGTGCCTGCTCAAAATTGTTAAACCAGTCATGGCTCGGTTCTGGAATAATAGTGGAAACAGAGCTTAAATCGTGATAATTTCGGAGTTTGACTGGTGCCTGTCCAAGCAAAGTGACCCGGCATCAGCCCTAATCTATTGTGGTAGTTCAGTGTCCTTGTTCAAGTGAAATTGGAAATTGCAAAAGGGATTAACTTACTTCCAACTTATACTCGACCTATGGCTTTTGAAGGACAAATTTTAGCAACCAAGAGGCCTATTTAACCAAGAACAAGTGAAGAAGAACATATGAATCCAAGAAATTAAATATACATTCATTCATTGAACAAGAATTCATCACTCAAAGAAGCATTGACTTAAGAAGGTTCTCAAAGAAGGAAAAAGAGGGCTTGTCTATGAGTTCTTTCTTTGACCTTTGCTTCTTTTTTTTTTTTTTTCTTTGAACAATGATGAGATTAATGTTTAAATTGTAATTGAATATTATTTTTAGATTTATGATGTTGTAATTTATTTAATCTTTGACCAATAGATTGTTGTTCTTAGTATTTGATTACTTGCTTTTATTTGATATATTGATGAAGTTAAATTTATGTCTAACAGACTTCGGAAACGAAGTTAGATTGAGTTCAATTTAATCAATTCTATATAATTGTCATCTTAACTAGATTGGGAAAAATGGCTGAGAATTGAATCTAAGTAATCAAATGTTAGTTAATTTCGCCTAGAGTATAGAGCCATTAGCTAATTTCATGTTTATATTACCTAGAGGATAGGGATATTCATGAGGAATGAGTGTAATGCATTTCTTTGGTTATGTTGGTTTGATTGGAAAATATGCTAATTTAATTAGAAAATAGTGATTCCATGAATTGGGAAAGAAGTGGTTTCTATCTTTACTCCTTCATGATGTCAAGACAATGATTGATTGCGATAACTATTGGATAGTTCATGTCATGTTCTTGAGAATATCTATTTAATTACATGTTTTTCTCTCCAAGACTTGTGTATATTTTTGTTTTTATCTTTATTTTTATTTTTAATTCTTTATCACTCTAATTGGTGGGTTAAATAATGAATGAGAAGTTATTAGTGTGTACTTGTTCATTGAGGATCAATACTCGTTAATTCCATATGCTATGCTTAATGATGAGTGCACTTGCTCATATGTATAATTTGGGATTAATATTTTTAATTTAAACTTGATTGGAAATGGATAAAAAATTGCATGGTTTTCATATACCCAAATTCAACGCATTAAGTTTTTGGCACCGTTGTCGAGAAACTATATCATGAAAGCTTGGAGTTCATTAATTTAGCCATGTTTATATGTCTATATGTCAATATGTATATGTGTTGTTTATTTAAATAGGCACCATAAGTTGTTGTACAATGTACAAATTTGTATATGTTGACTATTATGTAATATGATATTTGTTTGTTTGTATAGGTGTAAAATCCAATTTCTTATAATCTTAGTTTTTTCTACAGGAAGACTTTAACGAGGATTCGATGAGCATATAGAAATTGGGCTAACCAATGTAGTTCCACGGGAGAGATGGAAGTTAACCAAAATAATAATGGTGGTAATAATGGAAACAATACAAGGACTATGTGTGATTTTGCTGAGCCTACGATTTTCAGTACAGACTCAGAGTATAACTAGACCAAACCAACAACTTCGAAATAAAACCCAACATAATCTAAATAATTCCAAGCATAGTCCAATTTTGATGGGTTACCTATTAAAGACCCTAACTCCCACATTGGTAGTTTTCTAGAAATTTGTGAGATTTTCAAAATGAACAGTGTGTCAGATGATGCTATCAAATTGAGACTCTTTCCTTTCTCTATTAAGAATAAAGCTAAATCTTAGTTAAAGTCCTTACCCATAGGGTCAATCGCTACTTGGAATGAGTTAGCTGAAAAGTTCTTAGCCAAATATTTCCTCCCAGCTAGGACAGCTAAGCTTAGGACTGACATCGTTGCCTTCCAACAATTAGGGTCTAAAAGCCTATATGAATATTGGGAAATGTGGAAGGAAATGCTTAGAAAGTGTCCACATCATAGGTTTAAACTAGGCATACAAATCCAGATTTTTAGAAGTGGATTAAATTTTTCTTCAAAGCAATGGATTGATACATCCACAGAAGGAAAAGTAAACTCTAAGACCCCTGAAGAGTTGTATGAGTTGATTAAGTATACTGCTATGAACAATTACTCATGAGGCAATTCAAGGTCTAAGGCTCATATTCATGGAGTTTATAAAGTGAATGTTATGGGTGCTTTGGAAGCAAAAGTTAAGGCATTAGCTCAAAAGATGGAACAAATGGCGGCTCCTACACAGGAATTGTATGGTAAGTGTGATTTTTATGGAGAAGGGCATCCTAATAATGAGTGCCAAAATATAGGATCATCTCTAGTCCTTAGAGTAAGCTGCTTTTACGAAGAATAGGCAATAAGGTAATAATACATATAGTGCTACCTATAATCCTAGTTGGAGAAATTACCCTAACTTTTCTTGGACAAATCAAAACTAACCAAGGCAAAGCCCCTCAAACTTCACTGGAAACCAAAGAACTCCACCTCCCTTGTCCTATAATTTACCACCACCAAAACTATTGTTAGAAGAGTTGGTTAACCATATGGTAAGTTCTACTGAAACACGATTCTAAGGAGTGGATGCAATGACCAGGAATTTGGAGGCTTCAATGCACAACCTAGAGAATTAAATTACTCAATTGGCTAAACTTCGTGGGGATCGTCAAGCTAGATCTCTACCTAGGAATATGGAGAACAATCCATGAGACCAAGATGGTGGAAAACGTTGAATTTTACTTGCTTTCAGTATTAGACAATTGATATTTTCTTTTTTCGTCTTCTTGCTTTGTATGTTCATGTATTTATTATTTTCAAAAGTGTGATGTTTTTTTGTATATCTATTTCTTTTGAAAAAAAAGAAAAAAAAGAAAATAAAATAAAATTCTCAAACAGACTTAATCAGGCGTCGACTCAGAAAGTTTGATTAGGCACCAGGCCAGCTCTGGCTTTTAAACTGGCAGAAAATAGACTAGACCTGGCGCCGGTCTAGGTGCTCGACTCGACACCGAGTCACATTGGATATAGCTGTTTAGCGGCTGATTTTTGGTCATTTTTTTCAAACTTCTCAACTCCCCTCCATTTTTCTCTCAACCCATCGCCGATTTCTACTTCCAACCATTGCTGAATTGTTCTAAACACTTCAAAAACACCCTCCAAACATCAAATATTTGATTCTTTCATGAAAATTTGGATTGAAATCAAGAAAATTTTAATTTTTCTTTAAAATTTCCCTTTTTCAATCCATCTATTTGGTGTACTTTTTGTTCAACCACTTTGTATAGGATCATTACCTATAAATTGAAGAACATTGTGGTATGATTTCTATGAACTATCTATAGTTAAATGCTTGTGTATTAATTTCTTGGTGTTTTTCAGGTACTTTACCTTCATTTGGCTATTTTGGTATAACTTTCTTAATTTGGTTTTTCGGGTAAAAGAAATTCTTCATTTTTTGTTATTGTGCAATCCTATTGATCATACATTATACTTGTTTTGGGTTTACTTGGTGATCCTGATCTCTATGGTGCAATAGTTGATATTGATACTTTGATCATTTATATTAATATTGTGTTTAGGTTGGACAATTATGATTTTTTTGCAGGTATGGTGGGTGAGTTGAGACGTGCTGTTGATTAGCGAGGTGGTTGAGAGTTGTGGTTATTATGGATTGAGAGTTGTGACTTTGAGAATTGTAATCTATCCTCCTTCTCTTTTCCCATCTTTTCGTTTTTCTGAGATTTGGTCATGTCTAGACCCAGGGGTATGGCTCCACGAGCTACGAGGGCCAAGGCGTCATCTTTTTCTACTTTATCTTTCAAGCCCTTTCCTACATAGCCTACCCAATTCTTTGAGCCTACTTGCCAAATCTGGTACCAAACCCACTTGAATAACAAAATCATTATAGAAACAACCTTTAAACCATCCATAGTCAATACCTTTTAGCTCTCTACTATGTTTAGGCACTTGGGAGGGGAGCTTATAATTAGACTTCAGGATGCTTACTGTCTTTTAAGGGTTAAGGAATTCTATGCTGACATACAGGAAAAGAAGAAGAACAACCTGGACAATATTTCTACAATGGTAAAAATAGTACTTATTGAGTTGGATAGGGCTAGGCTACCTACTATCTTGAGTATACCTGATAATAGTCTATCAATAGTTGTCGACCATCCATAACCAGAGGGTTATTTCTGAGGCTTCTTGTAGTGTGACTGACACCCGCACTACCCCGGGAATGTATAAGAGGGGTCATGTAGGACATGTGGGCTACTAGTCTAATAATGACTTTGACGCTCAACTGCGAGCCTTAGTTTATATCTTCTCTTTCAATGTAGTACTTAAAGCTAGTGGTTTCAATGAGTCGAGGGTGATTGATCTTTATATTCTTCATAAGATAATTTAGAGTGAGCCTATTCCCCTTACCCCACTTATCATCCAGTCTATGAGAGAGGTCATCTACTCTCCCATTTCCTCCAAGGCCTTTTGTTTTTCTCTTAGTGATTATGCGTATCTTATAGGCCTTTGGAGTGAGTTGTGATGGGGAGCTTACTGAGACCACCACTGACCGGGACATAGTGACTTAGCATACATTGGTCCAATGTGGCTACTGGTATCACAAGGAAGAGAAGAGATGGATGACACCTTTTGAGGTCCAATATCCTGGTATGGAGGAGGTACCCCTTACTGATGAGGAGGAGGAGAGGTAGACACCACAACCTCGAGCACATGCTAATAGTTCGAGGTCATAGCTGAGTGCTAGGTTTAAGGCTGAGATACGTACCTAAATAGAGTAGTAGATGACTCTTCTTCTCCAATTCTATGATTCTATAGCTGATTTGCATCAGAGGCAGGATGCTTACGAGTAGAGATTGACGACTTGGATACAGCAGCTTCCTATACCAGGAGAAGGTGCATCCACTAGTAGAGCTGCTGCTGCTACTGCTGTTGATGATGATGAGGAGGAGGAGGAGGAGAAGGAGGAGAAGAATGCCTCATGATTTTCTACTTTTATTCCTTTATTTTCGTTTTGCTTTTGTTTATTTTTTTTTCTTTTAATTTTAATGGCATTTCCCAGATAGTTGTCTTTTAGTTGTTTTATTTTATTTTCACTTTTTACTCTAGTTTTATGCTTTCTTTTGCATTTTTTTTTTTTTGTTTAGGATTGACTCAACAAATATCAAGGAAACAATGCTCTTTTTGGATGAATTCAACATGATTCTCAGCAATACAATGCTATAGAAAGTATTTCTTTGTTTTGTCTTTCTTTTCCTATTCGTTTTAGTCCCACAGCTAATTTTTCTTATGACAGTCTAGGCTATTAGGGATAATGTCCAACTTAGATGTAAGGGAGGGATGCAAGTTTATACTTTCTATGCTTTCATTGTTGAATTCTTTTTGATCAATTTTTAGGATATTAGGATAACTTTTTTCGATTTTATCTAGAATTTGTAATACGAGTGGTTTTTAAGATTTTTTTTTTAAATTTTTCTATGATGAATTTATGATTTTCTTTTTAACTTTGGGTATATATTTGTCATTAATTATGATTGTAATTGTGTTAAAAATGTAAACTCGTGTATTAAATTGGATTTTGCTAAGTCTTGAAAATTTAAGTTAACCTTGATTATATTTGGTATTTGAGTTTTATTTTATTCTTTGAGTTTGAATATGGATAGTATGGTGAAATATGGGAAACGTTGTTGACTAATTCTTGTACATGGATTTATAATTTGTTTAACTTTGAGTTGAGAATAAAGAGTGTGAGAAAATAGTGAAACAATAGAATAAATGAGTGAAAAAAAATTCATTATTTTGAGATGTTGAAAAATAATGAGGAAAAAATTGCTCTTGTTTGAAATTTTGAAGACTTTTTGTTGAAAAGGGGGTTTATATGGAGAGAAGTAGCTAAAGGCATAGGAAAGCGGGAAAACACAGGGCACACAGCGGAAGCGAAAATAAAAAATTGGAAAAACAAGAATAGGGATTCTAGGGCAGGGCCAACACCAGCTCCGGCAGCCCTAACCGGCGCCGGTTGCGCCCTGTCCTAATCCCAAGGTTTTAAAATTTTTACCTCTCCTTCTGGTTTTCAAAGGTGACTAGACCGGAACATGCGCAACTGAGGTAGGTGTATTGGTGGAAGCCTCTGGTGTGATTCCTGCAAGCCTCCTACTCCGTTTTTGCATATATGTGAATGCCGAACTCTCAGTCTTCCAATATATGGCCTGCGTAACTACCGTTTGGTGAACAACTAACTGGCTAGGGAATTTTTTGGAGAGAGAGAAAGATGCCTGGCCTTTTCCACAGAGAAGAAGTCGTCTCGTAGATTGTGTGTTCTGTAACAATGATGTTATTTCCAATCCTCCTATTTAACCTAAATAAAACCCTAGGTTAAACTGGACTGGGCCATTGCACTCTTAGTTTAACCTTTTGGGCTTAATTAATTATTCTAGTTAGAACCAACTTAATGGCACAACAAATAATTAATTTTTCCAACCCAAATAAGCCAGTCCAATTAAATAAGCCTAAATCAGTTTAGTCCCAAGTTAATCCCTAATTATTTAAACTGGGCAAAAGCCCTGAATAATTAATTAACCCACTAAACTAATTTAATTAATTATTTCTCTCCATGGACCTTTATTTTATTCTAGCCCAATAATTAAATCAGGTTACATAAATAAAATAGATTCCATTTAATTTAATTTAATTCGTTAACCCGTATTTAATTAGGACTCACGGTCTATACTGGAGACCAAAAGACATACTGCCTTGGCTACTAAATGACCAAAAATAGCCTTGCCATATAAATAGCTGTATTTTGCATTTTAAATATTTTCTAATATCACCATAAAGAAATATTGACCCCAAGGATAGTGCTGCATTAGCAAAGTCTCCAACCAACAGGTGTAATGACTAAAATACCCCTTTATACATCGTCGTACATTCAGAGAGGAAGAAGTGTACTAACACCTCTCTACATGACATCTACCATTCTTAGGCCTCTAGTCCAATGATTCAAGACTTTTTGGAATGTTTCCGCTTTCCAAGGGAGCTACCCTAAAGCAAACATCTAAGTCATGTTTCTTAGGGCCATGGATATTTAGATCATTCATACAACCACAATGGGCGATATAGTATAAAAACTATCTTATACAAGTCTGTCTTAACTACCTAGTCACACATACCCAACATGCAAGTATATTGGCCCTATAACAGAACCTCAACTATAGTATATCAAAGTATATGCTTCCAGCTTCATCAAACTACCAACTTATACTCAAGTCGTAGAGTACTAGTCTACACTGTAGCGGTAGCAGTCTAGGTTTCTACCATATAGTACTTTCAGAAACCACTACTACAGGTCCTGTTCTACGTATTCAAAATACGTTTATGTCATGAAATGAGTGGACTATTCACTGCCTAAAGGTAAACCATTCCCCATTTGGAATTCATAACATAATAACCTAAATATGATGAGATTCTCATTCTTATCAATAGGTCAAGAACAAATGTTTATGTGTTTAAATAACCCGTGATCCATACCTTACTGTGAAAGACCACCATTCACATGGATTACTTATTTAAACACAATGGGTCTTTTCCAAATGAAATTGTGCACAAATAAAAAGTAAATTCACAAATGATTTCTAAAAATAAATTCTTTTATTAAAATATTCGATATTTACATCAAAAACCTAGTCTAAGAGAGCATACTTTCCAATAGTAGCAAATATTATTCAGTGCACTCTCTTGAAGCTATCCCAAAGGTAAGAAGGTAAGACAAAGTCAAGAAAGAAAAGACAATGCTTGAAAAAGAATAATAATGACTATGAGGGAGGTCAATACGGTGTGTGAAGAGAAATCCATTCACTTGAGGCTATCAATTCCCTAAGTCATTGAAAGAACAGAATGTTTCCTTATTCTACTACTTGAGTTGTGCAATTTTGAGTTTATGATGCTTAAAGTGGTTAAATCGATGGACTTGTATGATTCATGGTTATCTATGTTTTTGCTTAGGGGTGGAATAATTTTCTTGTACTTAATATGAGCTTATTTAACTTAACTTTGATGGCCTTAGGATTATTTAGTTTAATACATGAGTTTGCAAGGTTTTGAAAGGGTTAAATGGATGACAAGTTTATGTTTAAGGTTGAAAGAAGGTAATTGCTTTATTATGGATGAATATGATTTAGGAAGAGTTTGAAGAATTGTTTTATCTTGATAAGCTATTTGCTTAGTAATTAACTCTTGTTTGCTTGAGCACAAGCAAAGCTTAAGTGTGGAAGAGTGTGATAGGGCCTAATTATGTCTATATTTTCCTAATTATTTGAGGATATTTTGTGATACTTTTGGTTTAATAACTAGTCATTTCTCTTTCTATTTGATGTTTTGCTTATGGAAAGTGTTCTTGGTGAATTTGTACAGAAATTAGATGATTTAAAGTGAAATTAAAGATTTTAAGACTTGACTCGGTGCCTGCACAAAATTGTTGAACTAGACGTGGCTCGGTTATGGAAAAACCGAGGAAACAAAGTTCAAACTGGGATAATTCCAGAGCTGGACCGACGCCGGTCTAGACAAAGTGACTGGGCACCGGTCCTGCTATCTTGTGCCAGTTTAGTATCCTTTTTCAAGTCAAATTGGAAATTGCCAAAGAGATTAACTTGCTTCCAATTTGCACTCGGCCCAGGGCATTTGAAGGACGAATTTTAGCAACCAAGAAGCCGATTTAACCAAGAACAAGTGAAGAAGAACATATTAATCTAAGGAATTAAAGATATATTCATTCATTAAAGAGGAATTCACCACTCAAAGGAGCACTGATCCAAGAAGGTTCTCAAAGGAGGAAGAAGAAAACTTGTCTATAAGTTCATTCTAAGACCTTTGTTTTCTTTTTCTTTGAACAATGATTAGATTAAAATTTTAATTGTAATTGAATATTATTTTTAGATTCATGATGTTAAAATTTATTTAATCTTTGATCAATTGATTGTTGTTCTTGATATTTGATTACTTGCTTTCATTTGATAGATTGATGAAGTAAAATTTATGTCTAATGGATTTAGGAAATGAAGTTAGATTCAGTTCAATTTAGTCAATTCTATATGATGTTATCTTAACTGGATTGTGAAAGAAGGTTGAAAATTGAACTTAAGTAGTCAAAGGTTAGTTAATTTCGCCTAGAATATAGGGCAATTGGCTAATTTCATGTTTATATTCCCTAGAGTATATGGATATTCATGAGGAATGAGTTTAATGCATTTCTTTGATTTTGTTGGTTTGATTGAAAAATCTACTAATTAAATCAGGAAATAGTGATTCCATGGATTGGGAAAGAAGTGGTTTCTATCTTTATTCCTTCATGATGCTAAGATAATGATTGATTGTGATAAGTATTCGATAGTTCATGTCATGTTCTTGAGAATAACTATTGAATTACATGTTTTTCTCTGCAAGAGTTGTGTATATATTTTGTTTTTAACTTTATTTTTATTTTTAATTATTTTATCACTCTAATTGGTGGGTTAAGCAACGAATGAGAAGTTATTAGTGTGTACTTGTTCTTTCTGGATCGATACTCGTTAATTCTCTATACCATAATTAATGAGTGCAATTCCTCATATATGTAATTTGGGATTAATGTTTTAATTTAAACTTGATTAAGAATGGATACAAAAATACATTATTTTTATATACCCAAATTGAACGCATCAGATAACTATTTAGTACCAGTGATAGAATCTTTTTATGGCAAATGTGCAAGTATCCTTAGACTTGACATCTTCAAGGTTCTTTGTTTGCTAAGTGTTGTACATTGATTCCACTCTCTGGAGTCCCTACAAGACCACCTATGGGATGGTTATTAGGTTCAACATAAAGTAAACAAAAGTAGTTGAGATGGTCAATAAATGATTCATTACTCTTAATAGTAGTGGTGTATATCTCACAGCCATTTATATGGAATCACTACTCGAGAAGTCTTTGGCCAAGGCTACTATGTGTTGGAAATAGTTTCAATTAATACACATGTTGAGTAATGAATTTTGGAACAAGTACTAATAAATTCAAGCTAGAATTAATTATATTCTAGTAAGAGTTAGCACTAATTCCATACTCTAAAACAAAATGAGACATAATATGAAGAAAGGAGTTTATTGCACTGATGTTTTGCTATTGAAAGGTCCATGTCAAGCTGTTTAACTCTGTGGACTTTTGGGTGGTCATGATACATTGCTGGATCCTGCTCTTGATCTACTAAATACGAATTTATTAATTAAAAAATTAATAAATTAATTATAATTTGAATTAATAAGTTAATTCTAACTATAAAGTGTTTATTAATTCTATTGTGATATAATTAATTCATATTAGCTACCAATAGATTAGAAAACTTAATAGGTCACACACAATAGAGGAATTGGTACTCAATATAGTACTTGATAATATTACGAGATTAATTGGAGAAAAGTAATTAGTATGGGTTAATTATAAAGTATTATAATTGTTGGGGTTGAATTGCAATTATTAAATCCTTATTAGTGAATTATGAACATGTTATGATTCAAAGGGTCTAATTGCAATTCTTAAAATCCAAGCCCCATAATTGAAGAGCTAAATAAGTGATTCCTAAATGAATTAGAAAACAAGGAAATCTCTATGTGTATGGCTATATGTTTTGTTTCCTAAAAAAGTTTAGGGAATTTTTGAAAAGGCTTCTCTGTGTAGCTGGCTAAAAGAACAATTCTCTAGATGAACTGACAAAATTCTGCCACCTTTAAGGAGTACATAATAGAAAGTCTTTTCTTGTGTTGTTTTCTCCTCCAAAAATTAATCCCTAATGACACCAAATAATACACCTACTAGCATTAGTTCTTGGCACCTATAGAGTACAATTCCTTGTGTGGATACTGTTAGAGAAATTTATATACTTGGAATTTTGGTGGTTCGTGCTTGGACAAATTTTATGGAAGGGTTCCAAAAGCGAATAAAAATTTAAAAGCTGCATTTTTCAAATAACAAATTTTTCTTCCCTCTACTAACCCGTTTAATTATATACGAGTAATCTTGTTGCATGAATTTTGTTTTATTTTTCACTACGCATTAGTTGATTTGTCATGATCGAAATGCAACCGTGATATCAAAGACATCTTGTGTGTGTTTTTACGGGTTTATTATTATTTTGAATTTTTTTCGAAATAAATTTGGAGTTATGAAATTTTTCATAAATTTTCTAAATTTTGAAATTGTTTCAAAATTACATTTGGGTATGTGAAAATTGTTTCAAGAATATTTTGATTTTTGGAAAAATTCATTTTAGTGGGTTGTTGTTGTTGTTGTTGTTGTTGTTCGTATATTAATTATTGAAATTGTTTCAGTAAAAGGATTTACGAAATCCTTGGAAATTGTTTCTAATAATAATAATAATAATAATAATAATAATAATAATAATAATAATAATAATAATAATAATAATAATAATAATAATAATAATAATAATAATAATAATAATAATAATAATAATAATAATAATAATAATAATAATAATAATAGGAATTAGTAAAGTGTTCCAACAAAGGAAATTGTTTCCTTATGTTGTTGTTTCCTTTTATTTTGTTTTTTTTTTTTTGTAAAGCTATAAAGGAAAAGAAATTGTTTTCTTATGTTTTTTTATTTCTTTTTGGGATTTTCAGTATGCTATGTACTCGACATCTTTTAGCAATAGCAAGGATTATGAAAAGAAAAAAAAAGATTAGTGGGGAAAAAAAGGAATAGCGAAAGAAAAAAAAAGGTAGCCTAAAACAATAGCCACCGTGGGCTGCCTAGAGAGTTCCCTAGGCAGCCGATGGGAACTTCCCTAGGCTACCTAGGGAAGCCCCTAGGCTGCCTAGGTGTTTTCCCTAAGCTGCCTATCATTTTATTAAAAAAAAAAAATCTTGGTTTTTCTTTTTGACCCACAAACGTTTTCCTTCTTCAAAAGGAACCCAAAGGTATTCCAAATTTTGGTTTGGGATCAACATAGTTTTAAATTTTGATTTTAGGACTAACTAATTTTATTTTCCAAAATATTGATTTTGCAAATTATATTTCATGTATATTTATTTTTCATATTTTATTTTAAGCGTGATTGTGGCATGTTGTCTTGGTTATGGATTTAGACCAATTATTATTATTATTTTTTTGCTAATTAATATCGTGTCATGCATATTTATCACTTTGTTTTGATTAAATATGGCCTACATGTCCTACCTTTCTCTATAATTCTCTTGTAATTTCTCTTCTCATCTAATTCCCCTCGAATATTACTCGAGGTTTCATTATTGTGAATATATGTAATTAGATTACATAGGTTAGATAGATTAGAAATTATTCTTCAAACTTATAGAGATGACATTCAAGAACGAAGCGAGGGGATGGTAAGACTTTCTTCTAAAACATGCATGAACACATAGGTTTCACCAAAATTAATTTTCTACTTGGTTCAAGGAAATTAATCTAGAAAAGTCCATAACTAAGTCATGTAATTGAGTCTATTGCAATATTATCAATGTGTAAATATTTATGTATGCCAAATGTATGAGACCACTAATATAATAAATTCCTCAAATAGTATTAAATCTTATGCCTTCCATTAATATTGTAAGAACGAGAACTCTTTTTCGAGACCAGGTTGTTGGGCTAACCCAAGCTTATTTAACGTAAAGTATGTTCAAGCTATGGAATTTAAATTCCTAATTAGTGGATTGGGTTTAACTAATTTCTTTATCACGGTTGGGCTAACTCAAACATAAAGAAAATTAGAGGCAAGATTAGGCTAGCTTAAAGGTTGTAAGATTAAAAGATGTTAATTACCCAATGATCTGATAATTAAATTCGATGTAATTGATATTGGATACCTACTATTAAATTTAACAATGGTTTGTTGGGCTAACTTATGGTCATTCTTAAGGAATTTGGATACCAATTTACTAGAAAAAGTTTCCAACAGGTTTTCCCGAGTCAATAGAGTGGCTATTGATTTGAGTATAATAGTGAAATAATTATGCACGTAATTAAAAACCTAATTATTTGCATATCATGTGCATATACATTTTGCTAATTTCACTTTCTTTACGTAGCATCTTGGAAACTAATAGGCTTACCGAATCAATTTTCTGGACAAGTATAGAAACTTGAGAATTGTTCTTAAGTCGAAAAAGTTGCTCTATGTACTAGATGATCTTTTTCTGCCACCACCAGCCCAAGATACTCCTACTGATAAGTAGGATGTCCATAAAAAGCACCAAGAGAACAGTGACACAACATGTTGTATCATGTTGGCATCAATGAACTCTAAGCTGCAAAAGCAGCATGAGAATATGGATACTTACTCTATTATCTTCTATCTTAGGGAACTGTTTGATCAATAAGCTAGAATAGATAGATACGAGATCTCTAAACAGCTGTTCCAATCTAAGATGGCTGAGGGTGCTTCTGTGGCCATTCATGGGCTGAAAATTTGGACTCGATTGAGAAGCATGGGTCACTTGGGTTTGTAACAGATCATGAATTAAGTATTGACTTAATTCTACAATCTTTGCCAAGTAGTTTTTTATAATTTGTAATTAACAAACAAATGATCAAGATTGAGACCACATTACCTGAGTTGATCAACCTTCTCAAGATTGTAAAAAATTCCTTGAAGAAGGAAGCCAATATAGTTATATTGTTGGATTCTTCCTCTTCTAAGAAGAAAGTTCCCAAGAAGAATAAAAAGGTTCCCACTAAGCCCAAAGGTGGCTGAAGAAAAAAAAAGTAGCCTCCAAAGGCCCCTATTATCATTATGGGAAGATGGACCATTAGAGGTACAACTACAAAGCCTACCTAAAGAACGTCAAAGAAATGAGGGAGAAAATCGTGGGCCCTTCTACTTCCACTCATGGTATGTTTATGATTGAGATTAATACTACCTTTAAGAATGAGACATGGCTATTGGATTTCGAATATGAATCATATTTGTGCAATAATTTGTAGGAACTAAAGGATAGTACAAGGCTTGAAAAGGGAAATGTGGACCTACATGCTACAAATGGAGCAAAGGTTGCTACACTTACTGTCTAAAACCCTACCCTAAAATGTTCGTGAGCATGCATTGCATCATTATGTGTATATTTGGTTTTAATTAATTTTAGTCTTATGTATGTTTATTGAGCATTTTAATTGAATCATTAGTACCCTGTGATACACTATTTAGCTTAAAGGTCTTCAGGCTACGAATTTATTTTGGATAGATAAGTTATCAGAAAGAGAGATTAGGTTCAATAGTTAGATTTACGGAAATATTCACATGTTTTAAAGCATATGAATTGTGGATGTTTATTGGGCAGAGTATTAGAATTTTAGTTGGCTAATTAGAGTTTGAATTCTAGCTATATGAATATTAGGTAATTTGATTTAGTAATTAATATATAAAATAATTCTTTCCTATTTGGTTCTGAGAATAATATTCTTTAGTTGAAGGATTTCTTTTTGTCCCATCCAAATTATTCTCCTAGTCGTCACTTATATTGTTTGGGGAAGAAGAATTTTTCTTTAAATAAAATTGAAATCTTAATTTCTTTTTTCTTCTAATTCAAATTCAAATTCTTTCCTTATTTGGTTTTGGAGCAACCGGCCAAGGCATAAGGATAATTCCCTAATTTCTTTTCAAATTTAGGAACAAAATATACTATGTGGAAAACCTACCAAAGCTGGAATTATTCTTTCCATCCCATGGATTTCTAGATTTTTTAATCTTAATGGAAAAATAAATATCTTTTTCCTCCTTAATTTATTTACTTACCAATTCTTTTCCTTTGTTATATACTAGTTCCCATATTAAGTTAGGCAAACTGTCTTTCCTACAACCGTTCTTAGTATAGCTGTAGTTACATATTTTCCTCTTCAATTCCGGTGGTAAGTGTGTGATAGTTATTTCTACTAGAGCAAGATTTACTCACGCTTAGGATGTCTGAAATTAAGGAACCCCAGCATGATTTTATTCTTTTAGAAGTTTACCATATGCGTGTAGGTACACACACACACACAATATATATATATATATATATGTATGTATGTATGTATACATACACACACACACACACACACACACACACACACATATATATATATATAATTGTTTACATATGAGAATATAAGTACATATCCTCCCTTGATCTGAGCTACGGAAATCCTTCTTTTTGCATCTTAACGTCGGCTTTTACAAATTAGGAAACCAGCAATTGATTTTTTCCTTCCTCGATCGTTGCTCATTAGAATTCCTTTCTCCTAAGGTCATCGCATTCTTTTGCAATTGAGGGCTTTTTACTTCCAAAATTTTGGTCAGCAAAGTAGTTCGTAACTCTCACTCTCCTTATGTGTGCTAGCCGAAAGCTAGAAGGGAAGTTAAGAAGGGAAACTCTTTTAATTCAACCATCTATTAATCCATCTAGCCATGGAAACTTCTGTATACATTGTAACCCAAGCCTTCTCTGCTGCCATTCCCTCCTATTTGTGCGAAAACACCACACCCACAGTATGAAGTCGACGAAGCCTTTTCCTTTCAGCACACACGAATTAACTGCCTGGACACATATAACAATAGCAGGCTTCAGCCTCCTCTTTCAAGCCAACACAACCTTGACCATCTTCTACTCACAAACTTAATGCAGAAAAAAAAAAAAAAATAAGCAGCACACTCCTCTCACATTTGGGTTGCTAAAACCAAGGCATTTTATTCCTCTAAATGCTAACAACACTAAGAACAAACCCTCATTCCCCTTTTGCTTTTCCAAGGAGCCGAAAAAACCATGCTTTTCTTGTACCAAAGTTGAAATCATTCAGCACTTATCCCTCTATCTTCTCTCCTCCATAGCCGAAACATATCACCCACTTACTCTCGAGTTTCTTCCCTAAATAACTCCCCAATCATCTCATTGAAACCGAACACTTTCCTTTCTTTTGCTAACCATCAAGCATCGAAAATCTACTCTTCCTTTCCCTTCAAACATCCTAAGCACTCTAGGAATATTGGATCTTCCTCTTATTGCACTCTCGTTTTCAGAAAGGAGTACATTACTTCACCACCACCATCCTTACGGCTTCAAGGCTGGTTGTGCAACACCGACATTCCTCAATAGCACAGCTGGATCTCCCTAGAGTTGGCCAAGGCCACCATTATTCATCGAAGAACCTTGCGGCCACATTTTTTTTTTTTTCGTAAGCTTTATACTCTTATATTTTTTGGGTTAGGTAGATTGTTCAATTATGAGTAAAACTAAGGCCTTATGATAGTACACATTAAAGGATTGATGACACACGATCTATGAATGAATTGCTTAATTGTAGGATGTGGGCTTCAATGTTGTGTTTAATGCTGCTCTTCACCTATAGCAAGTGCACTAGTTGGCATCTCCACGCTACGCGTGGAAGTTTTGCCCATTGTTTTAAAAAGAAACGTTCCTATTTATAATTTCATGTGCCCGTTGAGATAATGTACGGTAAGTATAGTTGTAATTTTCAAGTGCCAAATTGAAGACAGAAGTTTCTATTCGTATGTCAGATTCTACTTTCAGAAATTTCAATGCAGTTTCAAGTAAAAAGGAGAAAAAGTTAGTTAGAAACAACAAAAGACTTTTTGCCATCTTACATAGATAGTAGAATACATTTCTACTTTCAAAAATCTCAATGCACTCTCAAATAAAAGGAAAACAAACAATATCCTTAAAATATTAAAAAATTAATCATCATCTATTGCAACTAGTGGAACATAGCTCTAACCAAAAGCAATAGAAGTAAAAGTAGCAATACCTTTAAATGGCAATAGATGGCCATTCTGGTCAAATACCATGTGATTGGATGCAATCCTGACATTTTTAAAAGATCTATGAAGTTTTTGCGTAAACACCTAGTAACATGAGAAGGAAAGGCATCGCATTTAAACTGCAAAGAATTAACTGTTAAGAAATTAATGTTTGCCTATCCATCTTACGTCCAAAAGACTGACCTCTTCTACTATATCAACAAGGCCAGCAGAAAAAATAAGAACATGAACTTCTCTTTCATGCATATTTAAATGAGAAAAAAAAAGAACTTAAGCAATACTCACCCTAATAGATTGCTTAGTACAGTAAATTCTTGCTTCAATTGACTAAGCTTGAGTCCATTAATTTTTTACTATCAACTCTACTAAGAGTCACATAGAAAGAGTTTAATAAGCAATCACAGATGAATTAGAACAATAATTAGAGGTACCATAATAACCACGTAAGAGAGTTAAATCTTTTCAATACAACCGTAGAAGTTCATAATGATATGCATGTACATGATTCTTTGATTATTTTTCCCCTTCATCTTGATCCTAGAAGTTGGCATTTGTTGCACAATAACACTTAGCTTGATATCATTAACTTGTGTTCTGGAAACAAATTTTGAAATGAAGAACTAAAGAGCCACATGACCAATTTTCTATCACTTGACTAACATAAGAAATCTAGAAAAGCATATAAAAATTGAAAACTGCAATTAACACATACTACTAGAAAACTCAAGAAGTTTAACTACACCCTTTTTGAAAGCAATTGCTGAATTAGTTACCGACGTCTTAATGGCATCATATGTAAGGCCTCCCTCAATAAGAAGTGCATGAGTTTTTGCCTACCTACATAGTTGGTGGCTTCAACTTAAGATATTGAAATTCAATTAGAGCCTACTGAAGGGAAGGAATTAAATTCTTAGATAACAATCATTTCCTTTCTCAAGAAGCCTGTAGTATATGTATTTGGCCATTTTTATTTGACTAAGAAATGGAACTTCTGAACCGTGCTAGTAGTGAAGCCACTTACCACTCTTCCATGAGTTTTACTTTCTTATCATATAGAATTTTGGGGTCAAATTCTAATGGATGATAATATTCATACAACTTTTGCATCTTCTTATCATATTCAGGATTTCCTTGCTGTAAAAGTCCTTGACTGCCTGCATTTTGAAATTTGTTCACTTGAGTCATTCATTCATTGCAAAGGTACACTAACAAAGGTTCAGTTTCTTTTACCTCTGAAAAAGAAAAACTTTTCAGCACCAACTACTATCAACATCTTTCCTACCTCTCAGAATTGATATTAAGCATACAAAATCAAATAAATTTTACAGGTGGACTCATCAAATAACTTACTTTTCCTCAACACCCATCAACCCAGTACTTAGTCAATGTGGCATAAAATTCTACAATTTCCTAGCAATTTCAAGTAAAAATGTGAAATTAGTACAAGAAGACCTAAATTTTTTAGGGAGAAGGCATAATAGATTCAGTGCAAGATGGACAAAAAATGGTCAAAAATGAAAACCTGAATTACTTCCACCACTCATTCACATTGAGTTCTCAAAAATTGTACCCTATGATCTCATTCTTATCCCCCCCCCCCTCCTACCCCAAAAGGAAAAAAAGGGCTCATCATTTGACACAGAACAACCACAAATACAACACTTATTCCAAAACTTATATCTTGAAGTTCATTACATTATTCTATATGACGTTTACAATTTCTCTTGACTTGTACTTATACTGAGTCTCCTATGGAAGAGCATACTCAACCTCACACTCTCTCCAAGGAACTCAGAAAAATAGCCCACTTCGAAAGTAAGGGTGCCTCTAATGTCCTAATCATACTCAAAACAAATGTTTGATCATAAAGAATGCTAAAATCAAATGCCTGCAAAAGCTCTTGTGTGTTGTCTCTTGCTAAGATATCATCCGTGAAAGATGGGACATCTTAAAAGTTGAAAATCATCCCTAAATTAATCAGCATGATATGCTAGCCTAAAAAATAGGATATTCCTGGCCTCGTATAAGCTCTATTTCCTGGAGGACGGTAGACGTGTAGAACTGGTGGTGGACTAAATACGTTCTATTGGTAATTCTAATTTCCATAAGTTTAGAAATATAGAAGCTGAAAGAACTCTTTCATATGATTGGCTTAAGTCATTAAGATAGTTGAGAAGTAACTTTGCAAAGTCTTCTAAATCAAAATGATGTACAACTCCAGTTATTTACATCAGAAGTTAGAGTACTCATTCCTAAAGTAGAAAAAATCACTAGATATGTTTATAGTGTATATAAATAATGCTGCAGAGTCAATGATATATTTATAAGTTCTATATTAGAGACCTAGTTGCATGATTACTAACATAAACGAAAATGGTTCGATAAAGCGAAGGTGAACAACAACATATGGAACTTACAAGTAGTTGTAACGGAAATTACCTCGTCTACAATGGCAAACACGGATTTGGTTAAGGCAATGAATAGGATAAAAGCATTAGAGAATGTTTTATGATGTATTTGGAACTGAAGAGCAAGAAACTACAAAACAAGATGGTTATTGCAAAGCATCTATTATTCTGGAAAAGAGTAATAAAAATAAAACAGAAATCAAGAATAAAATGGGAGGCATGCGATTCTTGATGCTCACCCTATTTACTAGCTAAAATAGGATTTGTCAAGTATCTCAAATTTTGAAATTTGTTTAGGTTGCTTCCAGAGCCAGTATCAGAAATTGTTCATCACGAAACAAAAATTAGCATCACAACTTTTTTTAACATTAACCAGTTTTAAATCTGGTCATTGTTCTTCTTTTTCATTGTATTTTTAAACTTCTAAACACCAAACAATTCAGTCTGGACTCATTTGCATATTAAAAATGTCAAATTAAAATCTCAAATCATACTCCAAAAAATTCATAATTCGAGAAGCAATTGCACAAATTGAAACAGAAAGAAAAAACACGTAAACATAATTTTGCACTATATGCTTCAAAATGTAGTAGAGAGAGAGAGAGAGAGAGAGAGAGATTGATGCCTGAGATTCGAACAATGGGAGGATCAACTTTTTGATTGCGATTAAGAACAACGGATAATTTGCATAGCTCCTTGGAGATGCGGCATCGTTCAATTGCACAGAAAATTAATTTTAAAAAAAATATCTTGGCTCGTTTCAATTGATTTCTTGGTAGAAATTAGGGAGGAAGAGAAGAGAAGGCAACGAAGGAAGAGGCTGCATCTATCTAAATTCCTAACGCATAAGGACTTAAGGAAATTGGGAAAAAATAATTAAAAAATATGAAATGACAAAATATCCATGACGACCAAATGAATCTTAGTTGTAGAATATTTTCTTGATGAAATCTGATCTGTCTATTATGAGTATTTAGTAATACTATTAAATCTTGATCATCAAACTAATAAAGTTAAGATGAAAAAATAAATAAATATTATTAAATAATGTGAAGAGATAATTTACTCCCCTCTTCACTAAACCCTAGAGTAAATTGCTCTTTGCCCAATAAACAACCACAAGTCTTCAATAAATTGCAAATGAATCTTTGTTCATAAATTGAAGAGCTCTTTGTTCACACACCTCAAAAATAGTAAAATTTTACTCAATCTGATAACAGTAACATTTAAGTCAAAACCTCCATAAAACAAAAGCTGCACCGCATTCTATACGTTGTAAGATTTGGAGCCTATTAATGAAGCAACTTAAGAAACAAAGTTTCAAGTACGGATAGCCAGTGCTCCAGCAGGGCGAGATGCTTGACCTGGCGTGGGAAAATCATCCTGCACATTTTTTACGTAACCATGAGAAACATACCCCATTCTCAAATAAAAAAAACAAACAAAATTCAATCTAAAACAAGACACAATAAAAATTCTTGAATTTCTTGTACAATGGGAGGAAGGGAGAAGTATGTTGAAATAACATGGTTTTTTGTGAGAAAGAAGTCTAAAACAATTAGGAATATATATCTTGCCAACTCCAAGAGTAATTGACAAAGCTTCTCATATGGCGATAGGATAGGTGAACAACACCCCCTTGAAGACATATTCCATTATGGATCACAGCAGTATCCAAAAGCACACCCAACAAAACGGTGGAGAAAAAAATTCACATATGTCATACTCAATTATTTACCCAAATTTTTTTATTTAAAAAAATTTATAAATGTTTTATGTTGACATGTATTTTTGAGTAAGAAAACAACCATGATAATCTGCAAGCTTCTTATTGGAATAAAAATCAAGGAACTTCATGGAAGGCACTGAACAAGCCAGCTTGGCACAAAAAATTCCACCTTCCAAAATTCCAAAACTTAATGGTAAGAAAAATAACTTTAGTAAAAGGCAAGGCATAATACACACACACACACACACACACACACACGTGTGTGTATGTGTGTGTGTGTACAAGAAACCACAATCCAAATGCAAATAAAAGTTGCCCTTTATCTTTATGTATTTTTCCAATATAAGAAAAAAGAACCATTTAGATGCAAATGATAAAATAGTTTCGCTATTCTATTCTAAGAACTTCTACAGGACATAAGAAGTGCTTTGACACATTTACTATTATTAGATTGCTCACACAATCTCAAGACAAGTATTGCTTCAGCTATGAGTTGTGTTACAACATCAAACAAAAAGTAATAGATTATGTATTAACTAAGTATTTAAAGGACTTTGACATCCAAAACATACCCAGTATATAACCCCTTTGGAGCTTGCTCCTTCCATATTGAACAGCCAACTTGAAACATTCCCGAATAATAATCATACATATGCATTCTGTGGTTTGGCAAGCACCATCTTTCATGACAATAGAACTCTAATACTTTCATGTTCCTTGAACCTGCATACGTTGCTTCATCACTTCACATAGAACATATACAATGGAACCAAGTGTAACCCCTAAAAGCATAAACACAAATCAAATTTTAGTTTCTAATATCATTTCTTCTACAAGGCTTATGGCACCCACTAATATTGTATTTGTATTTGCACTACAAGGATTAAAGTAGAACAAAAATATAAGTAAGACCAGAAAGAATTACCAATGGCCCCGGCAATAAAATGTGCCCAATGGCCACCATGTTTGGGATAGGACTTCTCAATCCACTTCTTAGTGGACTTACGACACCAAAATATGTAGTGCTAGTAGCAAGAGATCTCATAACTCCAGGTGTTACTACTCTGTAAAAGCCTATCAATCATATTGTTTTAGAAAAGAAGTTAAGAAGACAATGAAAGCATACAGCTAAAAAAACTTGCATGAATTGAAATTAAGTGTGTGATAGAAGGCCAATCTCTTCAAATGAATAATACTAACAATAAGTAAGCATTTACCTGCCAAACCATCAATTCCCCAAACAGTTTGGACAATCTACAGTATACTTTTTTTTGTTCTAAAAGCAATAAAATGACATCAAACACCACGATCTAGCAATAACAAATTTATACAATTGGGCAGCTCAATAGAAACAAAACGACCCTCCATGCAAGAAATAAAAGGAAAGAAAAAAAAAAACTAAAGAATATGACAAGAAAACTAAATATAACCATTTAAATTCAATAGTACCTGACATCCATTATGAATTTCTTGACTTTGAATTTATGTCTTTACTATATCAATCGGATGCATCATTCCTTCTCCAAATGCACCCACTATTGCTCCCCATAAGAACTCCTTCCATACTACACCCATTAATGAAGCAGCAACATTAATCTAATTCTCATTACTAACAACCATTCTACATGTTAAATTAACTTGAACTAACCTCACCCAATATACTCTACATAAAAAAAAAAAAAGAACAATCCAAAGCAATAATTTTTAACACATTCATTATACTTAAAACATTAGAACATACAAATGTAAATACAAATTAAATTTATCTTGGTTTCAAGTTAAATTTATCTCTTATAACTATATCAATACCAATTCCAAGCTGTTGCACTATTTGTTGTTGTACATAGACATAATAGATATGCCAAGACATATTACTCAACCCAGATAAACCAAATGAAACTATCTGAGGACTCAAAAAATGTGGAATTGGCTACCATTGTATTCAGAAGCATGCATAAACATTCATTAGACAACATACCAATTTGCTAATAGAGAGAACATTATCTTATTAATTATGGAAGAAATTAAAAACCAAGGCAGCTGATCAGTGTAAAAATTAACTCCAACGGCAAGCAAACTTCAAGTATGAAATAAGCAGTACAAAAGTTCAAGAAGATGATAAGCAAATATTAGAAAATATACCCTTGGGCGCATGAAGCGCAGTGGAGGCTTATAGATCCTCCTATTAGATCAAGATCTGACCCTAACAACCTTGGAGAAAATAGCACAAGAAACACAATACTTCATCTTCACGTACAGCTTGGGAAGGGCATATACTACACAAAAATGAGAACATATCAAATGAATAACCTAAAAAAAAAAATATCAACTGCAGAGATAACAAGAGTTCAAATGCTTACTTTTAAAAGCACAAGCCTATTGAACATCTCTTAGAGCATCCTGCTCAACAATGTTCCTAACAAAAAACCTCTTTATGGCCTTGTCCCGGAAAAAATAAAATTGTGTCACAGACAAGCTACCATGCCAGGGTGTACCCACAATTATGTAAAACAAAATACTTCTATTTCATCTTAAAAGGCTATCTAACACGAAAGAATAGTAATAAATTTAAATGATTCTGCATTCTATATCCAATTATGAATGACAAATGTCAATTCTAAATCCGACAAAGACTAAAAAGGGAAATTCCAAAAAAAAAAATGGATTTACTCTTAAAAGAAAGAAAATAATCATTAAGGAGATAAATCAAAATTTAATTTAATACAATTTGGAAACTAAGCATAGTTGAATAAACTTCATCTAGATCAATAAAAGTCAAAGAGTCAATTCGTATTCAATATACTAAACTAAAGGCACCTAAAATTAAGACTTTTGTGAAAATTCACCCATGCTAAAAACCAATTAACATCCATATGCATAAGCATGAAAGTGTTACAGCGTAACACTGAAAATAAAAAAGGAAGATGATTTTGAACCTTAGGGCAGTATTTTCCGTAGTTGGAACAGTGGATGAACTTGACATGATTGCGGACATGCTTGTTGCGGCCTCCGTTTCTTCTTTTGAAGGTCTGTAATCAGATCATATAAAAACCAGTCTCAGATCAGAACAACAAACTGATGGAATCTTTCCCTCTGCCTCCGAAAATTGATAGAATATCCATTACTTACCATGTTGTGTTTGAAGGTGACAGACGTGATGAGATGTAGCAATAGGGTTTAGCAGAGGAGGAATTCCAATCTAAGGGTATATTTATCTGGGCTCATCAACTTTTGGATTGCGATTAAGAACAATGGATAATTTGCATAGCTCATCAAAGATGCGGCAACCTTGAATTGGGCAGAAAATTAACTGTAAAAAAATATCTTGGCTCGTTTCAATTGATTTCTTGGTAGAAATTAGGGAGAAAGAGAAAGAAGGAAACGAAGGAAGAGCCTGCGACTATTCGGATTCCTTACGAATAAGGGCCTAAGGAAATTGGGGAAAAATAATAAAAAAAATATGAAATGACAAAAATAACCATGACAACCAAATGAATCTCAGTTGTAGAATATTTTCTTGATGAAATCTGATTTGTCTATTATGAATATTTAGTAATACTATTAAATCTTGATCATCAAACTAATAAAGTTAAAATGAAAAAATAAATAAAATTATTAAAATAATGTGATGAAGAGACAATTTACTCCCCTCTTCACAATTAGAATACACATTTAGATTATGATTCTTTATTCTAAAGTTTTTTTCTGCTTGATAGAAATAATGCTTTGACTAGGAATTTATTTGTTCAGTTAAATAATTAATTGATTATTTATTCAACAGTAGATTTTTTGAAATAATTAGTATTCTCTAAATTAGTAAACTAAAAATTATTATATGCTATTAACTTATCATTATATTAATCATTAAATATCTTGTTATTGATCTATAAATTATTTGTTTATTACCTACTATTATAAATTTTACTTATTATTTATTGCTAACATAATTTTGGTTATTATAATTATTGTAGTCATTATTTACTGTTATTATGATTGAGATTTTAAAGCTGTCATTTAAAATTAGTATTTGTTGCTATATTATTATTATTATTATTATTATTATTATTATTATTATTATTATTATTATTATTATTATTATTATTATTATTATTATTATTATTATTATTATTATAGTAACAATATTATTATCTATTATTGTTAATGCTTGTTATATATTATCATCATCATTTGTTATTTGTTAATTATTATTATAATTGTTGTCATAGTATAATATTAGCAATGTATTATATTATAACAACTTAAATTAATAATATGTTGTTATTGACTTAATATAATATATTATAGTATAGCCCTATTGTATTGTAGTTAAGTTATTCATATATTGATTAGTTTTGTTTGTGATTAGTTTGTTGCAATCATGTTTGCATGATATAATATTATCATCGTATTGTTCTTTTTGTAAACTAATATTTTAATATATGATGCCATTATTATTTTTATCCTATTCCTAAGTATTCAATTATAGTCGTTATTACAGAATTTAGTACATATTACTATTTATAGTATTTATTATCTAAAGCATTATTTATTTATTGTTTTAGTACATATTAATTATTTATTACATAGTATCTTTTGTTGGTTGAATATCTACTTCTAGTATGTTTGCTTTATTGGAATCTCGCATATGCAGTATAGGTCGAAAGGAAGGAATATTAGGAATAGAATCAAATACCTTTGGTGCTTAGGTGAAAATGAAGAAGTTGAATTTTAGTTGCATTATTATGCCCAATAAGGAAGTGTTTGATTAATACTTTATAATTTTCTTGTTTAGGTGAGAGTGGGACCTAAGAGCAGGAGCAATTCACTAGCTCATGTGTTTGAATTACTAGACAAGTAAGTCCTTACATTAAATATTTGATATTAAACTCTGAATTGCAAGTCATTTGGAAAATGAATATTATCTCAATGATGTGATTGTTTTAAATGCAAGCATGACTATTTCTCATTAAAAGCTTTTATACAAACAAAGGCTTTATTGGAAAATCACCTTCAATTTGTAAAATGATTTTTTCGTAAATTATTTGAAAACCATTCTTGCATGAACAAAGTATATTGAAAATGTTTTCAATGAGTTTGAATCTTGATTGATGTAGAGAAACATTAAGTACTCAATAAAGGTAGACCTCTTGGACTAACCTTTAAATAGTAGGATGAGTCTCTCAGTAGGAGGCTACCTTTGAGAGATAAGCTCTATCTGAAAAAGGTAATAGTCCTAGTTGGTCAGGTCGGTCTGAGCTAACACGTTAATCCAAGTGGGTTGTTATTCTGGGGTGGCTATCTGGTAAGTTAGGGTAAGAGATGTACGAGTATCTTATCCAGTGGGCCATACACCCACTTGACTATGATGTAAGGTTTCACAGTGTTTGTCATGATGTAGGGTTTCATGGCAAAGCTATGATGTAAGGTTTCATAGCCATTTATGTTGGGTAGTTTTGTATGTTACATATTAATGTGATTTGACGTCGGTATGATATACTACTCACTTTTGTTATCGAAAATGTTGGACTTGCAATCAACTTTTGATAATTGGTTTCAAAGTGCATTCATGAAAGCTATTTTAAATCAATCAACAATACACATAGGACTTATTGAGAAATTCCTTTCTCATGTAATTTTCTTTGTCATATTTTAGGAAATACTAGACTTGAGGTGGGCATTTAATAGAGACGAGTTTTGTCCAAGTTTTTATGCTTTTGTTATTTATTCGTGAATGAGAGGATACTTGTTTATGTTAGATATTGTTCATTTAAGGCTTGGATTTAAATTTGTACGCTTTAAATTTTCGAGAAGTTTTGATGTGATGTATTCCTTTTGTGTTAAATTTCATGCTTTATCCATTTCACCTAGTTATAAAGACCTCTGGTCCTCAAGACGGGGCGTATCCGTAACCCTCTTAGTCACGTATTAGCGGGGTGTTCAAGTGGTATCAAAGCCTTTATTTAGGCATTATGGCGAAGATTGATGAAAAATACTTATTTAAGAATTTAAATCTATTACTAACCTCAGTTTTTGCCTATAGTTAGGATGGCTGTACAAGACAGGCATGAAACAGTCAAATGAGGAATAGGCCTATGGGGTCTTTTGAGTGCTAGGATCTTAGGGATTATAGATACCCTTTTCTATTCTTTCAATAAGTCCAGTACTAGAGGTTGATATTGTTTATTTCTCTATGTGTTATTTTTTTTCCTTCTATGCTTTTGGTTAAATTAGAATAAGTATGCTTTGTAACGTCTTGTTTCTTCTATAGATCATGAACTCCTTTTTTGAATACACGCATGAGCAAATTTCCTTGCTACACTTTTATTTGCATTGTGGTTGAGATCTTCTGATTTGGTATTTAACACTCGATTACTTAAGGAAAAATATCTACCTATCTTCCATGTAACCTTTTGATGTGTTAAATGTGTCTTCTATATGAAGATGGCACCCAAACATGGAGTGACCATTTGTGGTAGAGGAGCACATACAGTTGAGCCAATGGCACTGAGGCGCATAGGGTGACTACCCATGGAAGAGGAAAGCATATAGCAAGGGCCAACCGTATCGGCATATGAAACGACACCACCTTCTATGCCTGAGAAAGAAGTAGAAGAAAACTAAGGGCAGGGAGTAAGGTCGAAAGGACCAGAAGAAGTCTTGATAAGTGTTTAGCAAAATGACAGAGTTGCTACACACACTGTTAGAATGAAGAATATCTCGTGGAGAAGATAAGGCATTGGAATGGTTTCTAAAACTCCAACAGCCCATATTCTATAGAGAAGCAGAATAGGACTAGAAGGCCAAATAGTAGATAGAGTAGAAGGAAGACATCTTTTCCACACTGCAATACACTGAACAATGCATAGTAAGGTTCGCGGCCTTTAGACTGAGAGGACCCGCTCGGGATTGGTGGTTACGAATTCAAGAAGAAGGGGAAAGAACAGGTCG
Organism: Voacanga thouarsii; assembly: GCA_026120185.1. Taxonomy (NCBI): domain Eukaryota; kingdom Viridiplantae; phylum Streptophyta; class Magnoliopsida; order Gentianales; family Apocynaceae; genus Voacanga; species Voacanga thouarsii. The sequence continues at coordinate 1,184,482 of JANUWF010002285.1, forward strand.
GGAATGGACTTGGGATTCGTTGAGGCATTCAGAGCAGAGTACGTTCCATAATGGATTGTGGAAAACTAAAAAGACGAACTCCAAAATATGAAACCAGGGAGCATGTCAGTCGCTCAATACGCTGCTCAATTCAACAAACTATCAAAATATTGCAGGCAAATAGTGGTCACCAAGCACAACTGGACTCGCTAATTTGTGAAGGGGCTTAGGCAAGAACCTACAACTTATGCCATTGTGGTAGATGCGGCTACAAGGATGAAAAATGAAGATAAGAGTCGTGTGATTCATAAACAACCGCTCCCTCCAGAGCCAAGCAATCATAAATGACCTATGGGACAGCAGTGGACCAATGCAGGGAAACAAGCTAAAACCACCCATACGAATGCCTCATCTAACCTACCTTCATGTCATTTCTGTGGTAAGCAGGGTTATGTAGGGGAAAATTACTGGTCCAAGAACCCACCGAGGAAGTGATCCAACTGTGGGGGCTCTAATCATATGAGAAATAACTGCCCTAAGCCCTTGAGGAACAACCAAGAAAACCCTACTAAACTAATTTCTAATGGAGGATATCGCAATGGCACATCGAAGAGTAGGGGACAAAAGCCCCGGGTGAAGGCCAAAGTTTTTGCACTGAATCGAGAGGAAGTTGGTACCGATGCAACCATGATAGAAGGTACACTCCCTGACTAAATCGACCTTATAGGTATTATAATAGATCTTGGTTCCACTTGCTCTAGCATTAAAGGCATATATGCATCTCGTGTGAGCTAGTTCTGGAAGAAATTACCATATATTCTGATATGATCTTGAGTGGGCTTTTTTCTTTGTGTTGTAGGTGGTTTAATTGGTAAGAAGTTCAGCTCAACCAATGGGACCAAAAAATAGAAATTCTTCTTGAGATAAAAAGAGAAAATGAAATAACAACCTACCCTCTATCAAACATTTGAAAAACTAAGCTTTAAAGACCCTCAAGAATAGTAGAAAGTTCTACTATAATCTCACCCTAATATCCTTGAAGAAACAAAGGAAAACAAGAACAAATAGAATAGATAAAATAGGCACCCAAGTAATGGAATTCAAACAAACCTTAGAAGAGTAAAGCAACTAAGACTCATTCAAAGAAATCACATTGGATTATTCAAAAGATTTATAGACTCATTCATAAGGAGGACTAACCTTTAAACTTGGTCTTGAACAAGATGAACAAGGAGGCTAGGCCCTCTAAAGATTCTCTCTCAAATTTTAAAATAAAGTGTGTGAATTGTGTTGTCAAATCACTAAAGGTTGTATTTATACTACCCTAACCATAGCTAAGAACTCCCTGAGGTTCTATTACAATTTAGGGTCTTAATAAGTCTTTACAAATACTTAAAATTTGAGAAAATCGGAGAAAATATCAAAAACGCGATGGCTGCCCAAGCTGTAGCCAACACCGGTTGCATATTGTCTTCGGGCCAGTTGATGCCAGAATGAAGCCGGTGCCGGTTCTGCTACTTGGGCCGGCGCCGGATGTCCACTGGAAATCCAACTTTGGTCAAATTTCGTCTATCTTTGCTGTCGGCTTGAGTTCTTGTTGGGGTCCTTCTTCGATAGTCATCAAAATGAACTCTTGGCTAGCTTCCTCAACCTTCCAACCCTCTTCCATCCTCAAGCATGGTTTTATGAGCAAATGAAACTCATCTTGAAGCTTCTTGGTCCTTGATCTTGTCATCGGTCCTTGTCTTTACACGGTCACATCTCCCCCTCCTTGATCTTGACCTCCATGATGAAGCAGCTAGATTCCTCAACCTTCCAACCCTCTTCTATCCTCAAGCATGGTTTTATGAGTAATTGGAACTCATCTTAAAGCTTCTTGGTCCTCGATCTTGTCATTGATCCTTGTCCTTCCACGGTCACGCCTCTCCCTCCTTGATCTTGACCTCCATGATGAAACGGAGTCTCATTATCTCCCCCTCCTTGAAAATGATTCGTCTCCAAATCATTGCCATCATCTACATCAAAGGAAGAGAGGTCACTAACATTAAAAGTGGCGCTAACATGATACTCACTGAGTAAATCTATCTTATAAGCGTTATCTTCAACTTTGGCGAGAACTTAAAATGGACCATCCCCCCTTGGGAATAGTTTGCTCCATCATTGCGTGGGAAATCTCTCCTTGTGAAGGTGCACCCATACCCAATGGCTCAGCTCAAATGACATCTTTTTCCTTCCTTGATTGCGCTTATGAGCGATCTCTTCATTTCGTTTTGCAATGGTTACTTTCACCTTCTCATGGAGTGCCTTCACCATTTCTACCTTCTTAGCTCCATCGAGGTTCAACTGTTCACCTATAGGCAAGGGAACCAAATCTAAAGGAATTAGAGGATTAAAATCATACACAATTTCAAAAGGAGAATAAGAAGTGGTAGAGTGAATATCCCTATTGTAAGCAAACTCAATATGGGGTAAGCACTCCTCTCAATTTTTCAAGTTCTTCTTAATTATGGCCCTCAAGAGTTGGGTGAGTGTTCGGTTGACCACCTCCATTTGTCCATCCATTTGAGGATGACAAGCTGTGGAAAATAAGAGATTAGTACTAAGCTTATTCCATAATACTCTCCAAAAGTTGTTAAGGAATTTAGTATCCCTATCCGAGAAAATAGTCCTTGGGATTCCGTGCATTTTCACCACTTCCTTAAAGAATCAATCTACAATATAGGATACATCATTAGTCTTGGAACAAGCCACAAAATGAGCTATTTTGGAAAATCGATCAATAATCCCAAAAATGGAGTCTTTACCCCCTTGGACCTAGGTAATCCTAAGATGAAGTCCATTGAAATGTTAACCCAAGGTACATTAGGTGTGGGCAAAGGAGTATAAAGACCATGTGGAAGAGATCTAGACTTAGCTTGCCTATAAATAATGCATTGAAAATAATGTCTCTCCACATCCTTTCTCATTTTTTGGCCAAAAGAAATGTTCTTTAAGAATGCCTACGGTTTTTGCAATACCAAAATGCCCCATTAGTCCCCCACTATGGGCCTCCCTAACTAGCAACACCCTAATAGAGCCCTTTGGCACACAAAGCCTTGCCTCCCTAAACAAGAAACCATCATGCCTATAATATTTAGCAAATGCACTTTTCTCACAAGAATGGAAAATATCCCCAAACTCCTCATCATCAATATACAAATCTTTCATAAGTTCAAAACTAAGAAGTTTAGCATCTAAAAAGTTTAATAGTGCATACATTTGAGATAGTGCATCCACTACCACATTTTCCTTACCAATAACATATGGAAATGTCCCAATAAACTCCATCTACCTTGCATGCCACTTGTTCAAATTGTGTTGGCTTTTGAGGTGTTTAAGGGTCTCATGATCGGTATGAATAACAAACTCTCTTGATAAAAGGTAGTATTGCCAATATTCTAGGGTCCTCACCAAGGCAAAAAGCTCTTTGTCATAGGTAGAGTAATTGAGGGCCGCCCCGGACAATTTCTCACTAAAGTGTGCCATGGGTTTTCTATCTTGGGTCAAGACTGCACCTATTCCCACCCCACTTGCATCACACTCTATCTCAAACGCCTTCTCAAAGTTAGGAAGAATAAACATTGGGGCTTAGCTCAATTTGTCTTTGAGAGTTTGAAAGGCTTGTTATTGAGTTTTCTCCTACCTAAATCCCTCATTTTTCTTTACCACTTCGGTTAGAGCTGTTATAGTGCTAAAATTTTGGATGGCTTAATAGTTGTAGGGGTGTGCCAATATTGGATGGCTTTTACTTTTCCCTCATTAACCTCAATCCCTTTGGCACTCACAACATACCCAAGGAATGTAATCATCTCCAAACAAAAAGAGCATTTCTCCCTAGTAGCCTATCCTTATTGGGTACTCAATGTTCATTGTTTTTTCTCACTTGGGCAAAGTAAAATTGATAAAGTTTTCTTCTTTAAAATAGCAATTATGGTATTCAAACTGTCTAGTTAAAAATGGTTTAAGAAAAAATTAACATTTTGCTTTGGAAAACTATTTGCTTCATCTAAAATTATTCAATTTTAGCAGAAAAGATATAATGTCCATAATTACTTCTCAAAGTACATTTTTCACGGTAAACAGTACATTTGACTTGCAGAAGCGCTTTAGTTCAACAAATACCTTTATGCAAGGACTTACTTGATCACTTGATCTCATGGATAAAATAATCTTCCAAGTCTTGTTCAAAGCAACCTACTCCGTCTGGGGTAAACATAGGGTATATTTCACTAATGGTAACAACCAAGAAACAAAACTGTATAAATACAAATAATTCCCAACTCTAAATATTGATGTCCACCCAAACAATAACAACACTCAAATGTGATAATATTTTTTTAGGAGTAGTACAGAGTAATTTGATATTATAGTAGCATAAGTAATAATTACGTATAACATAATAATAATAATAATAATAATATTGTCAAAAGTATTAATAAGAATATTGATAATTTTATAAATAATAATATTGCTAAAAGGATGATAAATATTAATAATATTTTTTCTAAAATGATAATGTTTAATAACGATGATAATAATAATAATAATAATAATAATAATAATAATAATAATAATAATAATAATAATAATAATAATAATAATAATAGTAACAATATTGGTGATAATAATAATAATAATAATAATAATAATAATAATAATAATAATAATAATGATAATGATACTAATAATATTAATAATAATACTATTGTTACAAATAATATTAATAGTGACGATGGTAGCAAAAATAATGAAAACAATTTAAGTATCAAAAGTAACAATAATATTACAATTAATAATTTTGCTATTAATAAATAAAGTAGCAATCATACAAGTAGGAGTACTAATAATTTTTTATCATAGCAAAAGTAGTATTCATAATAACAATAATAATATTTGAAAGGAAATAATAATTATTTATGGTATTACCAACTTTATTAAAGCAACAACAATGACAACATTAATCTCCAACATTAACCATATCATCACATGCTTGAATGACATATAGATTCATATCTCCCAACAAACATGTCATAATCCCACATTAAAATTTAAGACCCAAATATAATATATAAAGCAATTCTGTTGCATGTCTCTGTTGGAATATATGCTCAAAATGTACTATGTATTTCTATACTTTAGAAATTAATAAAAGCTTCATTCATTAGTGGTTGTTTGTTTACATATATTCGCACATTAAAGGTCTAAATGTGATTGTAGGTAATCTACGTGATTGGGTCGTGCTTTCCCAGTGAGGTGTAGATTATAGGCTACTAACACACAAGCAGAAAAAAAAATTATTCTTGATCAATTGATGAAGTTAGACACTTTATTAAGGTTTAGATCATTAAACTATGATTTCTAAATGGGGAATGGTTTACCCTTAACCAATGAGTAATCCACTCGTACCAATAGTGTAAGTGTCTTCGGAATACGTAGAACTGGACTACACGATAATAATCTTTAGTAAAGCACTAAAATAAATAAAAATTAGTTTATCGCGGGTACTGCATGGACGAGTACCCTGGGACTTGAGTATAAGTTGGTGAAACTGGACTTGTACACTTTAATATATATCGGGTGAGGTCTTATCGCAAGGCCAATAACCTTGAACGTTGGGTGTATGACTCTAGTTAATTAAGACAGACTTATACAATAGAGTTTTTATGCTTCATTACGTGAAGAAATCACCCATTTGTAATTGTTTGGGATAATCTAATAATCTAGAGCCCTGGGAAGTATGATTAAGTGTGTACAATTTTGGGTATCTCCCTGTGATAAATAGATACATACTGGAAGTCGTGGATTATCAGACTAGTTATCAAAGAATGGTAGATGTCATTGAGAAATGTGTTAGTACTGTTTTTCTATCTCAATTATGGGTGTTACGTAGAAGGGTATTTTCATCATTTTCACCTGTAAATCAAAGACACTACACTTGCAATATTATTTAAGAGATCCATATTTTCATATGATGATAAATAGAATATTTAAAATAATTAAAATACAACTATTTATTAGTAGGGATATTTTGATCATTTTAGTAGCGAAGAATAATATGTCATTTAGTCCCTAGAGTGACTCAAATAGTCTTAGTAAATTTATTCACTATATGGGCTTATTGGATGAATTTATTATATGAAGAATTATTCTAGGAGTGCAATTATTTATTTATTTGGGCTAGAATAATTAATAGGGTCAATTTAATTAATTAATTGTTTATTTATTTATTTATTTATTTATTTATCTTGGGTAATTTTATATTAGTCCTAAGTAGTTTAATTAATTAATAAAATAACTTAAAAACCATAGGGGAGGGTTGAATAAGATTTTTGGTAAATAAATGCAAATTAAAAAATTTGTTGCCTTTTAAAAAGGACGAATCAAATGGCAGAGATGCATTACGACTTCAAGAGTGTAGACAGGGGTCTTTTAAATTAGCACAAAAAGATAAAAGAATGGTATGAAATAAAGATGGGTGGTTGAGGGATCAAGCACGAGTTTACTTCAAAATGCAAAGATCATAAATAAGCCATTGATTTTAGAAGAAAAGATAGAGCATTTAAGATCTGAAGATAGTGAAAAAAATGTAGTGAAGAAATTTTGGCAAAACATCACAAGAAAATACTCAATGATTTATAGTGGTTCGATCCTTAAATGATCTACATCCACTAGCTTAAGTTCTCACTTAAGGATTTTAACACCACTAACTAAAAAACTTTTCCCAAATCAACGGTGGTAGGTGACACTAATCTTACATAAGAGGATCACCACACTTGGTTTTACACCTAACCTCTCTAAACACACCAATCAAGGCTCACCCCAGCTGGATTTTACCTTATTAACCTTGATACAAAGCTAATTGAAGAAAAAGTACAGAGATGGCTCACAAATTGAGAAAATATCAACAACTAAGCACCAATACCTTTTACCTTTGAAACAATTTTATTTCACTTTGAAGAACAAATAAAAAGGGAGATTTTTGTATTCTAAAGTGTAAGAATGTTTCTGAGAAAGATGGCACAAAAATATATTTCAAAATCGAGTTCTAAAGGCTTTTATAAGAGCCAAACTCGAAGTCCTAACGGCAAGTTACTTTCTATCAGGATTTCCAAGATTTTGGATTCACAAAATGGAAGGATGTTCATCCAAAATGTGAGTCCAAATAGAACTTTTTTAAGCAGACACATTTTGAAAAATATTACAAATCATTAGATGATGTTTTGGATTCAGAGGTCCATCCAAAACTACATCATCCAAAAATTCTAATTTAGAAAAATCCTTTTCTTTTGAAATCATTTTTATGTGAGTGCTTCAAGGTAAAACAAAATTGATCAGAAGGTAAAGAGACATAGAAATTTACAATTAATACCTTAATAATGATTCCTAGTCTATAGTTCTTTCATAATGGCTTCATGGTTTGCAAGCTCTCAAGTTGAAGCTATACTCGATCAATCACTCATTTGGGTTCCATTTTCTTAAGAGCTACTTAGTAGTCTTATTTGCATACCTTGAAAGAACTGAGGTTGAACATGTCCTATCACATATAGATTGCACAAGTTAGTCCACATCAATATTTGTCATAAACAAAACACAAGAGAATGACCTTCGGGCTAACAAGAACTAACTAAATTAATTGGTTTACTAATTAATTATATTGGATAATTTAATATTAGGCCCAAGTGGATTAATTAATTAATTAATTAAAGGGCTATTTAATTAGTTATTAGACTAATTAAGAGAGCAGGCCCTTCCGGGTTTTGATCGAAGCCGCCATGTAAAAAGGAAAAAATGGAAAAAGAGGAAAAAGGAAACAAATAAATATAGGTGACTGGTTTTGTTTCTAAAAAGAAAAGGAAAGCATATAATTAAAAGGCATCTCTTGTGCCTTGGTAGAAAAGGGTTGACCGAATCAAAATTGTGAAATTAGTGCTTTCGGTTTTTTCCGAGTAAAAAGAAATTGCCATTGTTTTTCCTTATTTTATTCCTTCATTTTTCTTTAACATTTATCTCTTCCATTTTATTCCAATTTTATTCACCCTAATTCTACTTTCACTGGTAGAGGTCCATAGTGATTAGAAAATACTATGGAAGGTCAAGAGCTTGCAAATGCAGTAAGTGTTTGATGCGAATGAGCCAACGGTAAGTTGATGTCCCTGCGGAACAAGTAGACGTTCCTGTTTAACAAGTGCCATTGAACCCGAATCTAAATCCAATTATTAAAGTTAATCACCCTAGAAATAAGTATTCCTAAACTTTGGCTTGAAAAAATTTTTAATTTGCTATCTTTCATTGCGTATTTATTTCCCTGCCATCCTTCAAGTGGTATCAAAGCCTTGGTTAAATCTAGGAGCGTACTTAGGGTTAATAACCCAAAAAAAGGTGTTTACTTTATTAATAAAAATATAATATTTGTGATTGTATGGATCCCTCGTGGTTTTTTATATGAGTAGATTTTGTGTACGCCTCACGCATGAAGGCATAGGCACATGTAATTTGTTTTTTAATCGCTTTCGTAGAAATCATGTACGTCTCGTTTTGAAAGGCATAGGCATTAAAATTTGTATTTTACTTTATTTATGAATTATTTTGTAACAAATTAAATAAATAAATAATTGGTGGCTGGATTGCAAAATCCCTGAAGAAGATGGAGACTACACAGGAAAAATTAAAAAAAAAAAAAGGAGGAAAAGCTGCCCGAGCAGACCTGCCACACGAGCGGGAGACGCGCGCGACTTGGGAGATTTGTCTCCCTGGAACTATGCTGCCACGCCGCAGCTGAAGCCCCTGGGAAGCTATGATCAAGGATTAAAAGGGCCTTGATCCTTGGGAGGCTTCTCAAGTCTTGCATGGTTGAGAAACAACAAGCATGCAAAACTTCGTTCGCGGGTCACGTTCGGGTTGCGGGTTTTCTTCATCTTGTGTTTTTTTTATTTATTTCATTTTTCTTGTATTTTCTTTTCTTTTTGGGCCTATAGCATACGAGGTTATTTTTCTTGCAATGGTTTATTTATTGTGATAAATACTTTTGCATGAAAATAGTTAGTAAAAAGGAACCACCTTAGGATTAAACAAGATCATTTTAATTTTATTATTATTATGATGTTTAATCCATTATTTGGTCACATAAGAATTAAATGTTAGAAATATCATGTAAAAATTTTATTTTTAGAGTATGTCTATTATATTTAATTTTGTGATCAAAATTACAAAGGTTTTTTAAAAATTAATTTTTTCTCAAGTTAAAACAATTAAGGAAAATGTTTTAAATTAGAACTATGTAATTTAAAAATAAACTCATGGTTTATTCTTCCAAGGGTTTTATCCTTCACATGGAGAATAATTTTCAATTTAAGTATTTTAAATTTAGTTCCTCAAAAATGGTTTTAACTTAAGTAGTGAAAAATTCATAATTTATTTTCTTAAAGGGTTTTATCCTTGGCATAGAAAATAATAGTTGAACTTTTTGAATTTTCACTTAGTTAATAAAAACCAATTAATTTTAAAGAAACTTTTTCCTAAAAACCTATTTTTCTCAAAAGATTAAGTGGGAGAGGGGTTTCAACAGCTCCATGGCTTTTATCACGGGTTCCTATTAGAGTTTGTGGTTATCCTTTCATCATTCTGAGCATGACTCCCTATAGGGTGGATTTCTACAAGAATCTAGAACTAGCAGAGGAATTATAAATAAATCCTAGATAAGTGTTAGTGTCGACCAACCTATTGTTGGAGGCATTAATGATGGATTATCCGTAGGTGGTGAAAGCAGTGGCCATCCTACCGATGGAACTATTTCTGGATCATTACATATTAAGGAAGTTTAATTTGTGATGGTTATACACTTAACTTAGAAAATTGTTAACCTTTCTATGAAGCTCTGTCAATTTTTCTAAGAGCCAAATTGTTCATATTTTTTGATAATGGTTTTAATAGGTTAACCATATCATCGAAATAATATGATGTTTCAAATGTGCATTTTTTATTTGTGTTTTTTGATGTGTTCAGGCTTGGGTATAAAAATCATACAAAGACTAAGCGCATTCCCAATCAAGTTTAAATTAAAACGTTCAATCCAAATCACACATATGAGCAAGCGTACTCATCATTAACCGAGCATAGGATTCAAACAAGTGTCAGATCCTCCAGGAACAAGTAGACATTAATTACATTTCTTTCATTATTTAACCGACTCGATAAAGTGAAAAACAAATGAAAAGGAAAATAAATATAAAAATAAAAATATATACATGTCAAGGATGGAGACTTATGCAACTCAAGCCATTGTTTAGACAAACATGATCTTAAAGAACCCAATCATTGTCATAACTAATTATTCCCTTGGCATCATGAAGGATTAAAGTAGACTCACTTCGATAGTCAATCCATAAAATCACTATCTTCTAGATAAAATAGAATCACTTGGTCCGTCTCAACTAATTCATCCAATAGACGCATTAAACCCAATCCTTAATTAAATTCCCTTGGTCTCGGAAAATTCAAAGCATGAAATTAATCAATGAACCCTTGGTCTTGGAAGACATCAATTAACCTTCAATTACTAGTTCTAAGCAATCAACCCCCTTTGGTCTAGCAAGTCAATAGTCAACAGAATATGAAATTAATAAATTGAAACTACCATCAACCCCCTTTGGTCCAGCAAGTAAATGGATAGAACCAACCAACTAATCTCGTAATAAGCACAAGTAATTGAATACCAAGAATAATAACCAATTAATCAAAAGATCAAACAACTCTAGAAATCATGAATATCTAAACAATGTTGAATTACAATAAAACAATTAACATATCATTGTCAAGAAAAAGAAAACAAAGTAAAAGAAAGCACTCATAGACAAGCCTCCTTCTTCTTCCTTTGAAGACCTTCTTGCACAACCCTCCTTGAATTTGAAGAATTCCTTCTTTGATTGAGTAATTTTCTATGATGATCAATGAATTCTCCCATTTTTCCTTGTGTTTTTCATCTATTTATAGGCTTAGGAAGTGCCTAAACTCGTAGGTACAGTGTTCTTGGCCGAGTAGACGTTGGAAGATACTAAAACTCCACAGATTACCAAAAACCGCGTAGAAAAATCACAGGACCGCCTTGGCTTCAGGGCACAACCGGTGCCGCCTTAGGTCTCGGAGCCGGCACCGGTTGTGTTCTACTTCTCTATTTATTCATCGATTTTCTTCGAATTTTGCACAATGTGTTCCAAAATGCAGCCGGTGCCGGTTCCAGCTTCACAGCCGGCGCCGCCTTAGTTCTGTTCTGCTCTATTTCAAGAATTTTTCATTACCTCAAAGTTCAGGTCAACAGTGCATGGCCGGCATCGGTTCTAGGGCCATAGCCGGCGCCGCCTCTCCTCTGTTTTGCGACGTTTTTATTTCATTTCACCCTAAAAATCTGAAAGAAAGAACAAAATACCTTTCCAAGAGTAAAATCTCAAATATGAAAAAATATGACTAGTTATTGAACAAAATGTATTACAAATGAACCTCAAATAACTAGGAAAAGCATGATTAATTTAGCCCCTATCATTTTTCAAAAGAAACATTTTTCCGAATGAAGTTTGTTTCCAATCAATAGAAATATCTGGTTTTAATCCTTTGCCTATTATTCTCAAGGAGAATAAGTTAATTGGACAAAACTACATGGATTGGAAAAGGAATTTGAACATAGTACACACTGTGGAAGAGTATAAGTATGTTCCTATTTTGAAATTAGGGAAGATTCTACGGACCAGGATTGTGACACTATAGGAAACTGGCCTATCACCAGCAACAAATTTCGTAGTTGATTGACTAAATTTCGTAGCTGATTGAACACCGAAATTCATGGTCCACAACCCACTTCGTGGACCAAGCACACCTGATCATAACCATCCAATTAATTGGAGAATTTTTTAGTACTTTGAGAGTTGAACCCAAGACTTCCCATATGAGATGTTGAGACTAAACCACTGGCTCAAGTCCAATTGCTTGGACATATCTCACTTTTCTTTTTCTTTTTTTCTCTTTCATTTAAACTATCCCTAACATTCATTTTGTATTTTTTTTAAAAATGTTAACACTATTACAAAATACAACAATCATATTCAATTTACTATGAAGCCATATTTTCAATATAATAAATTATTTTGTATAATTAAATGTTTATATACTATTAATTATTTTACCTTTTTTATTAAATGATTTTTACAAATATATACATATATAAATATAATATATATGTAAGTATTGATATATGTGTGTATATATAGTTGTAACTATATATATATATATGTTTATATACATATGTATATATATAATATATTTATTTATATAGATAAATATTTATCTATATATCTATATTATTAAATATTTTTAAATACATTTAAAATAAATATTTATTTTTATTTATATATAAATATTTATGAATAAATATTTATTTATATATATTCATAAATATTTTTATATATAAACATTTATATTTAAAAATATTATATATATTATTATATATAAATAAATATTAGTCTATATATAAATATTCTTTAAATATTTGTTTATAAATATTTATTGATGAAAGATTTTTGTGACTGATTCGTAGGAGATCAGTCACGAAAAATGATTATATATTGATAAAAGATTTTTGTAGTTGATTCGTAGGTGATCAACCATGAAAATAAATGTGGCTGATTTGTGACTGATTCACCTACGAATCAGCCACAAAAATCTTTTATCAATATACATGATATATTCATAAAAGATTTTTGTGGATGATTCATAGGTGATCAGCCATGAAAATATCCATGGCTAATTCGTAGCTAATTCACCTACAAATCAGTCACAAAAATCTTTTATCAATATAATCAATTTTTTTAAAAAATTTTTCATGGTTGATTCATAGGAGATTCGTGGTTGATCTCCTATGAATTAGCCATGAAACTCTTTGGTCAATATATTCACAATTTTTAAAAATTTTCGTAGCTAATTCGTGGGTGATCTCCTATGCCAGTTTCCGTAGCTGATTACCCAATTTCTAGCAGTGTGAGGCGGAAAAAGACATGGAGGAAAGTTATGAAATGGCTCGTTGCTATATGTTGGCTTCCATGTCCAACGTTCTCTATTTTAAGCACGAGAACATGCCTATTGCATTCGACATCGATATTTCATTGGCACTATGTTTGCTGACAAGAGCCGGCCCGCAAAGCAGGAAGATCTTAGAGCAATCATGAACATTAGGATGGTTGAGCGGTATCGGTTCACGAGCATATGCTCAAGATGATTACCCATTTTGAAGTGGCCGAGGTCCTAGGGGCAACAATCGATCCTGAGAGCCAAATTGACATAGTTCTTGAGATTTTGCCAAAATCATACTCTCAATTTAAGTAAAATTATAATATGAACAAGTTAAGTATGCCTTTGCCAGAGTTGATGAAGGAACTTTTGGCTGCAGAAAAAATTATGAAACCTGACTCAAATATTTTGGTTACTTGTTCTGGTTCATCTACCCAAGAAGTTCAAAAAGAAGAAGGCTCAAAATACTATAGGGGCCTAGCCTAAGGCATTCAAGCCCGATCCATCTAAGCCCAGCAACAAGCCTAATGGCAAGTGTTTCAAATATAGTAAGAATGGGCACTTCAAAAAGGATTGCCCGAATTTCTGGGCCAAGTCCTGCTTAGGTATTGCTCTTTACTTAGAGTTTATTTTGATGGTTAGATCATCATCCACTTTGATTGTTGATTTTGGAGCCACTGACCATATCTATAACTCCTTACAGGGATTCAGCAAGATAAGGTGACTCAATAGAGGAGAACATGGACTTAGAGTAGGCAATGGAGCACAAGTATGAGCCAAAGCAGTGGGAGACTTAGAACTATTATTTGATTATAATAGGGTTTAATTTTGAAAGATAATTATATGTTTCTAGTTTTAAACAGGATTTGGTTTCATTTTCTAAATTGATTAATCAAGGTTATTCTTCTCCTGTTTATTCTAGTATTTCAATCAATAGAAATGGAAATATTATTATTATTATTATTATTTTGGAAACATGTATGAGAATCTTTTTTATACTAATCCTATTAATTGTTAAATAAATAATACTCAAACGGAACCTAGTAATAATAAGAGAAAGGCCATATCAAACAACTCTTATTTATGGCACTTGAGATTAGAACATAAAAATTCTAATCAGATTCAGAGGCTAATCCAAAATGGGTCTCTAGACTTATTGGAATTGGAGGAATGGCCTCATTGTGAATCTTGTCTTAAAGGTAAAATGACCAAAAGGTCCTTTACTCAAAAGGTAGAAAGGGCCATGGAAATATTAAAATTAGTTTATACTGATGTTTGTGGTCCTATGTCTTCACTGGTTACTTTATCACATTCATAGATGATCACTCACGTTTTGGTTATGTTTACTTGATAAGGCACAAGTCTGACTCCTTTAATATATTCAAGGAGTTTAAAGCTGAGGTGCAGCACCAAATAGGAAAACTAATCAAAAAGCCAAGATCGGATAGTGGTAGAGAGTATCTCCTTGGTGAATTCAATGACTACTTGACACATTAGGGTATAGTATCTTAGCTAACTGCACTTGAGACTCCCCAATAGAATGGAGTAGTTGAGAGAAGAAATATAACATTAATGGAAATTGTCAGAAGCATGATAAGTCATGTGACTCTTCCAATTTCTTTTTAGGGATATGCTTTGGAAACAATAGTATTAATGGAAATTAATGCGACTCTTCCAAAATGTACAATGTATTTTTGTATTTTGAAAATTAATAAAAGTTTCATTTATTAATGGTTGTTTGTTTATATATATTCACACATTAAATGGTTAAGTGTGTTAGTAAGTAATCTACGTGATTGGGTCGTGCTTTCCCAGTGAGGTGTAGATTACAGGCTACTAACACACAAGTAGAAAAAAAATTATTCTTGATCGAATGATGAAGTTAGACACTTTATTAAGGTTTAGATCATTAAACTATAGTTTCTAAATAGAGAATGGTTTACCCTTAACCAATGAGTAATCCACTACCAATAGTGTAAGTGTCTTCGGAATACGTAGAACTGGACTACGCAATAATAATCTTTAGTAAAGCACTAAAATAAATAAAAATTGGTTTATCGTAGCTACTGCATGGATGAGTACCCTAGGACTTGAGTATAAGTTGGTGATCTAGTGAAACTGGACTTGTACACTTTGATGTATGTCGGGTGAGGTCTTATCGCAAGGCCAATAACCTTGCACGTTAGGTGTATAACTCTAGTTAATTAAGATGGACTTATACAATAGAGTTTCTATGCTTCACTATGTGAAGAAATCACCCCTTTGTGATTGTCTGGGATAAGCTAATAATCCAGAGCCCTGAGAAACATGACTAAGTATGTACACTTTTGGGTATCTCCCTGTTATAAGTGGATACGTATTAGAAGTTGTGGATTATTGGACTAGTTATCAAAGGATGGTAGATGCTATTGAGAAATGTGTTAATAATATTTTCCTATCTCAATGATG